>CM023452.1:203433228-204087360 GCA_013339765.2 Haemaphysalis longicornis
AATGGGATACTGTATACTTGCCTAGTTGAGAGACTGAAATAGCAGGACACACAAGTACAATCATTAGTTTTCAAGGGCGTCGGACTGTTATGGCAGGGAATTTGGTTGCTTAAAATTTGCGAGAAGAACAAAGTTATGTTAAATGCACTTTCTCCACTTATATACGCAAAAATATACCCGAAATTTTTGTTTCGAGTAAGGGATTTATGAATAATTAAGAGCTATGCATTCAAAGCATTTCTTTTGTTAATTTCAGGTTACAAATACTTACGAGAGCTCTCAGCTACAGACATATCTGCTTCGGAGGTAGCTAGAAAAACGCAGATAGTTGACGTAGGCGCACACTGTAGTAACTAATACAACGAAAGTGAATATATATAAAGTACTTACACATTTCAACGGCCTTTGTCAGCAGGCGTCAAGTGCGCTATTGAAGAAACAAAATCTCTGCTCTGTAATGTGGTTCACAACAATAGTACGCCTCACTGTACAAATGAACTCCCGAGTGTAGGTACACTCAGAAAACATCTTGCTATCAAGCAGTGCTGCAAGTTGCCCCGCTTTAGCAGAATATAGCTTTTATCTGAAAAATTCATCAAAATACGGCTCCTGGTAACACCGACACCAATAGGATAGGGACAATCTTCCGAAGTTCGGAATCGGCTCGAACAAAATTGTTGTTCACTTCATAGCCACTGCTGAAAATATTTTACAAAATTGTAAATTTCTTTATATGGGGAATACATGCCTAACAAAAACGACAAATTTTCTTTTGAGAGTGGACACTCTACCCGACTACAACGAACTGCAACGCCGGTGAGACGTTATTGCATCCAGAAGGTGCCGCTTGATTGCATTTTCGTATTTATTGGAGTAGTTTTACCTTGTTCAAAATACTCAAATGAATACAATAAATGCAACACAGAAATACCCGAAAAATATACAGTTGCTGTTTGCACACAACGAAACTAGACGTACATACATACATACGCATGCACAGGAAGAATACTATAAGAATTTGCCAGCGCCGGTGTCCTAACCATTACTAAGTCAGCAAACACAATGTACGGGAAGAATAAAATAGCAAAGGCTAATGGCAAGAGCTCACCTGCACTGTCAAAAAGTACTGAATGCAATGTCCGCTGGCAGTCGACGAGTATGCTGACAATAACAGAGCAGGATGTCGCAGGGTGGTTGGCTGATGCAGAAAGGGAGATAGTCGGACCGCCGCAGGGCTTTCAGACGTACGCGTAGCAAGCAATAGCCTGGCTTTCGAAACGCGAGACACCGGCGGCACTGGTGACTAGCTTTATCTTTCTTTAATGGCGAGGTATACCCACTAAGGGGAAGTGACCACGGCTCGCGTGGTTAGGTTTCAACTGGGCTGTACAACTTGAGCCTCAGTGCCATACGTACGCCATGCTCCCGCGTTTGAAGCCTCCACCCCGGCGCTTCTCGACCGAATTTGACAAACCATGCGAAATTTGCTTTGCGTTTAACCGTCTCAGTGGTCATGTTTGTCACTACAGTTGCGACACTGGTTGTCCGCACCTCATGTGTTGTCTACCGGTATAGGCATTTCTTCGCCGTCACACTCATTGCATCACCTTTCATGACTACTTGGCCTGGCATTGCCTGCGCAATCCGTTTTACGACGCCTATCAACGGTAGCGGCCCCTGCCGTTAAGCCGAGGGACGGCCTCATCGCACAGGCAACATTCCGTTACCACGTGTGTACAAGTCTACATAATGATGATGATGCTAACGAGGACCACGATGATGATGACTAGATGTCATTCCTCTGTACCGGGATGTCCGTTGTGAGCAACTGGCTTGGTGGTTTTATTCCGTTTAGTTGCCCTACCCTTTCCTGATCTAATGATTTTGTCTCCCAAATCTCACCCTCCCCCGTTTTAAACTACTATCACTTTCTCACCCCGCATTCTTCGCTTGTTTCACTCTTGTCTTTTCACCCCCATCCCCCCCCCCCCCCCCCTACCCCTGCTGTTCTAAGTACTTCGTTTGATTACTTCTCCGGCGACCCCCGTTTATTCGCCACTTTTCTTCCACCAACACTCCAGGCACCTCTTCGCCACCTCTATGGCCCTGAGGCTGAGGCTACGCACCACGTTCGCCCTATTGGTTCGCTTGATACACTACTATTTTTACTCATTTGAACGACTGCTCAAAGCCTTTTCTGTCCGTCTTGAATAGGCTCCGGGTCGAATCGCGGGTTTGGGAAGAAACAGTCATGGATCGAGCTGCGGCACTGCTCATTTTGTTTTGTCTTTTTTAAACGTTCATTTTTTTTAGTCTCTTACGTTCTGTTAGCTCAGTTTTAAGTATTATCTCCGTAAATATGGGTGGTTCGGGGTCGTTTAGGGGAGTTTAGGAGGAGTCGGGCCATACTGTAGCGATGAACAGAAGTGAGGTGAGTAAAGGGGCGTTTATTTAGAGGCAAACTTCTGCCCGAAATCACTGACAATTCCACGGCTAGTATAAAGAAGCTTGATTCGTCTTCCTCTTTCGTTTCTTTTTTTTTTTTTTTTGCTGGCGTATGCGCGCAACCTCGAAGACTTCTTCTTCTGTTCGGTAACTAGCCTCATAACGAGACACAGCCACTTAGGCCGAAAGGAAAATTTCGCCCCCCTCCCCGCCCCCCACATTACATTTGTGGCATTATGAACAGGTTCAACTACCACTCTACGTCTCCCAGAACTGCCGGACTTCTACCAGAGGATGGGGAAGGAATGTTAGGGTGCGTTCCAAATTCCCCTTTACACGGCTTCGTTGCCGCCTTCACGGAAAGTCCGCCATGTTAATCCCCGTTCCAATTCGAAGCAGTCAACGAAGACTGCTTCGAGGAGACAGCATCGAAGTCAGCAACGATGCAGGCTACCTTCCTGTCTAAACTACCAAGCGACGCCAGCGCCACTTTTTTGTGTTAATGTTGTGGCAAATCAACTTGTTGTTTTATTGAAATATTTAGTTTAGTTTACTAGTGGTGAACACTCTTTTGTTTAGTTTTTAAATTACATAATGCTTGTAATAATAATGGTAATATTATTTACGAAACCTGCAGCTTGCGGTACTCAACATGTCTGCTAAAAACTTGTCGACTGCGGTGGTGACCGTTGCGCTGATCCAATTCTGGTTCCTTTAAACGTATAATTTGACTGCTTTGTAGCCTGTCTACCAAGCTGTCCACGAACTGGAACGCAGCCTTAGGGCAACTGCAGCCGATGACACCGCCTGCTGCGGTAAAGTTATGGTTCTTGGCACGCCTTTTGTCATTCTATATGTTAATTGCATACCATTTTTGTTTTCCGAGTGCCCTCAAATAACCTGTACCCTTTAACAACCGACATTCGCAAAACAATGATGAATTGGCTGAAGTAACACATTTCACTGTTATAAAAATTATTTTTTTTTAGATATCGCCCATCTCTTTTAAGACGGGATCAGGTGGGCATACATGAATTGACATGGACAGTAACAGTAAAACACGTGGACATACATTAATTCCAAAGAATAATAACAGTACGAATACTCGGCAGATAACATAACAGTGGCGTAAAAAAACATTATTTAAGCTTATAAAGAGGAAATATGCAGGTTTTGCTTACACAGCCAGGTGTTGGGTGTCGACAGAAAAATGAAAGTGCGCGACTTATATATCAACAAAATTTGGCTGCACTAATCTGGGAAATGTGAGTGTCTGAATGTAGCACTTTATTTACATCCAAGCAACATACGTGTAGAGCAAGTTGTACAAAATCAGAAAAACAGCGGGAATATGTATCGTTTCAGAAATCAGGAATAAAGGAGGAGAAAACAGTCAAGAGTCGCCGCAAAAGCATACTTTGCAAGAGGCGATGCAGGCATACAAAGGCGTAAGGTGCAGTACATTGTGGAGCATACTGCACCGTAACATCAAATAGACTTGGTTGAAAAAAATTCAAGCTCTTTGATGTTTTCCTCTATCAGGGGTTGCCATTCGCGAGTCTGAAATGGACACGGAAGTGAATTTGTCAAGCTCCCATTTTTGCTTGTACTGCGTAAACTGGCTGAAATCGTTTGTCCGGCCGATAAGGCGGTATTAATTTCTTTAATACTCCAAGAAGAAAAACTACCATGCGCGGTTTGCGGCGGCCGCACCAAGTAACAGCAGTGACGTCAGTAAAAGGTGCTACGCGATAGGACGATGTCCAAGATATTCAAACAAGTTTCGGCTTCGGCTCTGTGAAACAACAAGCTGTCTTCAACGTTCTCGTTGAATGGGCATTCTCGATATCTCAGTAATCGGCATAACGCACTTCTGCCATGTTGTCGGCTGTAAAATTCGCCAGAAAAGCCTACCCGGACTGCTTGAAATCATTGCACACAGTAGACGAGGCGTACGTAGTGGATAAACGCCGTCCTCGTTACCCCAGACGCTCAAATGAGATGCGCTCCCCGCCATATTTGGAGTTTCAACTGAGCGAATGGGAAGGTCGAATTGCGATGACCAATCGGCGGACTAAACGAGTACTGGGCGACTGATTTGACGGAGGGTCGGCGCTCTAACCATGCAGTAGCACAGTCAAGCAAAGTCTCTTTTTTGTGATGCCGTACGAAACGCCCCAGAAAATTCGCGAGGATGCTTGGAGGACGGCAGCATTTTTGAAATAATTTTTCTATGTGAAAAAAATCTAAAGCGGATCCACCTTGCACTCATATGCACGGCTTAAATCGCGACGCTGTTGTAGGTGAGAATTGAAGGACACTTTCTAAATAATTTCTTTTGTAGTAGCTCGCCCTGTGTGTGTGTGATTCCTTTCGGATCACGGCGTCATCATCGGCAATGCGAACTGTATGCTACGGTGGTGGTGGTGGGAAAATCGAAAATTTATTGAATCATTCGCTGGTGGAAGAGCGGCCTCGATGAGTGGGATCCTCAGTCCAGGACCCCAATGACGGACGCTATCCGGCGGAACCGCTCGATCGGCGGCGGCTGGTCTTTCTGGCTAGTGCCGAACAGAGTAGCCTCCCAAGAGGAGAGGATGGGGATGCGTACAGGGGTGAGCCTGTCTGGTGGACGTGGACACTCCCACACCGAATGGTAGAGGGTGGGAGTGGGGCTCTTGCAAGCCGGGCAGTTGCTACAGTATTGGGTGGGAAAGATGTGCTATATGAGGGCATTTATTAGATGCGACGCTGAGAGGAGCATCTCTTGCCGGCGGCCCTGTCCTCCGTCCATCGTCGTCGTCGTCCGCATCTGCACAGCTGCGCCTCACATCCGCTCACCCCCTCTCCTCTCTGCGATAGCGAACACTCTCGCCCAACATCTGCGGGCGCGTGGCGCAGCGCACTCTCACTCCGCCGGTGGGCGGCGCTGCGCGCTGTGCGCATGTGCAGTACTCTATCTCTCCTCGGTCTCCTCTCCTTCGGGTGCGCTGCGCATATAAGTGCTCCGGCCGGTCTCTCAGTCGACGGTCGCCCGCGCTTGCGCGTGCTCTGTCGCAGTACCGACGATTGCTTGATGCGACGGTTCCTTTAATAAAGCCTCCGTCTAAGCGACAACAACAACAACGTCTCTCATTATGCTCAAAATTACGCCCGCGTCCCTTCGCGTGGAACCCAACGATGTGATTGAAACGTAATTCACGTTCACTACGCGTTTCACGCAATTCGACTAATCGACCCAACGGAAACACCCAACGGAACCCCCTTCAGCGTCGCATCACACCAGGGTTCCCGCGAGGGGAGGTGGGCGTAATTTTTTTTTGCCGCACCAATGACGAACTTTCCCATTTGTCGAACGGGCCTATGACGAATGTTCCCCTGTTACGAACCGGCCTATTACCAAGCGGCCTATGACGAAACGCCATGTGACGAACAGGCCGCATCCCCACGAGCTGATTAGGCGTTGTATTATCGCCCGCTTACTTGAGAAGCCTGCCTGTTTAAGGCAATTTCATAGTACTGGTCAGTAGTACGTTGTGTCGCTCCATGCAGAACACGCAAGTCAATGCCTGGCCAGCGTGAATAGCAATAGTTTGCCACTAGGTCTGTTTTACCAGCAGCGAAGGCAACGATTTTAACGTTTCCAACCAAACTACCTAACCACCCCTGTCACACGGGCACTTTCAATTGCGATTGAGTCGATCCGGATCGAGCTCAATCCGGATCGGGCGCATGCTACACGGCAGTTTCAATCGCGATCGAGCTCGATCCCGCTCGAACTCAATCCTGGTTTCTCAAGCGCGATCGAGGCTTTCAAGCGCGATCGAACGAAAGCGGCGATACTCTCGTCCCCGCTCAGTAATGACACAGAAGGTGGAAACTTCAGCTAACGCTACAAACTGTGTCAAATAACTTGACCCAAATAAGCGTGAGGTAACATTTCTGTTTCTGTTTTGTACTCATTCATTTGAACATGACAGACGAAAAACGTAAATTGTGACGTGTTGGCCAAGCGTCCAGTTGCCCTAGGTTACGAGTTTCTCTAGTGCGAGATGGCCTATGACGACTTGCCCTGTATAGGCACGGAGTGAGCCATGACAGTGAATGGCTGTTGAGTAGAATACAGGAAGCCGTCACACTTGAAAGCAGATGTCTTCCATTACGTTGGTGCGTTGAGCGTCTTCAACATTTATGCGCTTCGCTGTAAACCCCAGACGAGTTTGTGTGCGCGGGAGCTGAGGCATAAAGTCAAGGGCGGTGACATCAGACTCATCATCAAACCAAAATCGAGCATTACAGCAGATAGGAGAACAATCATGTTTTTTTTTATTTTTTGGGTGCCGTATCGGCGTCTTCAGTGAAGTAAAGTTTATGACTTACGTTAACATAATTATTATAAACAATAATTTCAATATTATCATAAACAATGCACAATATATTCTTCCGCGCTATTTTAGATTCAGTTAACAGTTACAAATATTATTTACCGCATTCTATTCACACAGACCTACAATACTGGTGCTCGGCGTCAGTTTATTGTTGCATGGCTGGCTTTATTTCTTTCAGAGAACATACTCTCCAGTTGGAGATTTGCGAGTGCGTGACGATGTTTGTGACTGTTTTAAAACTAGGTGTTTACATGTTTTACCAAGGAGCAATAACTTTATTGCAGAGTACTGACTCAATAAAACAATCATAAAAATGTGCCGGAAGTATTGTCAACGTGCGCTACCGAAATTTTAACTACAATTTCAGCCCTGTCTAACCAGCTTTGGAAAAGCCCAATTCGTGGAGATGTTCACAGCGCAAAGAGCCAAGACGGTACGCCGCCTTCCCGCTGAAGGATCGTGTCCATGCAAATTTTGGTATGGCGGGAGGGCATCAATCCGCACGCTCCTTTTTTTTTACCTTCATAATACGACGAACTATAGCGGAGCGAAAAGGGAGCGGCGGGATCTCCTCCCCACAAAAAAGTGCGGCGCCACGTAGCGTCAGTTTTTAGAAGTTTGTGGCAATACGCCTCACCCTAGCCATCAAAAGTGTTGCGGGGAAGCTACGCAAATAACGTTGCAAGATATCTACAACAAACGGTTTGTAGCCCACTACCTGTAGTACTGAAACCCGAGAGTTATTTTTGCTACGTATCTGTTTTCTGCGCACCACAATTTTGTGTTAACCAATGCGGTCCGGCCTGAAATCCAGCCTGTTCTCATAGGCAGCTGTAGAAAAAGTTTCGACGCCCTGGGAAGCTCGTACGTTAGTCGTACAAGCCTAACATTTTGCCATAGCGTGCCCCTGGAGCGATGCTACGGACATCCCGGAGTTCATTTTGCTAGCTGTCTTCTTTATCAAACGGCGGACGTTTGTTTTTTTCGCTATTCAGTTACGCTCGGACAAGCGAAGCGCCGGGAGAGATCACAATCAGAGGGCGCAATACCAAAGGGAGTGCATTGCTTTTTGAAGCTCGGGCTGGTTGCTTGCGGACAAAAACGGTTGCCCCCGAGCCGGTACAGTCAGAACTATGCGCAAGCTGCGGTGAGGAGCCAGAAATCATGCGACATATTGTAACGGAGTGCAAAAGTATCCGTCCAGTCCTCAGTGAGGGAGCCATCCAGCTTCCGGAGGCCCTTGGGTCTAAGAGATAGCGGAAAAGTGAAGTGGACAGCAGTAGAGGTTAGTAAAAGAAGGTTAGAATGTTGGTGACGCAAAGAGCAGAGAACAATCTGGGAAGATATGCAAACAAAAAAGTCCGACTAGCCAAAAAAATTTCGTGGAAGTATTTTCTTTTTATTTTAATATTTTTATTGATTTTGTTTGTATTTTTTGGCGCGGCGATTGTACAGTGCGTTGCGACTAAGGCCGCTGTGCAACGCCACCCCGTTACAAAGGGGAACATCATCATGGGCGCGTCTCCCCGAAATCCTGGGGATGAATCCACCCTGTCGCCTCTTCAGCTTTGAAGAACCTTTAAACAACTGCCTACCTTTGATAGTAATTAAGCCAAAATTGCTACCCGTGTCGTCTTTGGGGACAACATGACGGCTGGAATCATTAGGGAGTTTTAGGATAGGGGGCCCCAAACGCTCTGGGGCCCCCAAGCCTTTGGGGCGTCACACCTGCGCGTGCGCAGAAACCCAAGCCGTCCTTGGGGTTTTGGGTTTGCGTCCTAGCGCGCACGCTATTTTCCCTGAAATAGCGGGCGCCCCAAGCTGGAGTTTGCGTTCTTGCGTCGCTCCTAGCAGCCAGTGAGGACTGCGCGTGACCATGGCTTGAAGCGAAACCTGCGGCTCGTTCCGCGACTCACCCGATCAACTACGACGATCGCTGAGCTGAATTTGTGGATTCCGCGCGTAGTTCGCAAGAAGAATGAATAAAGCAGGACAATCGTGAAGCGTTTTCTGCCTTCGGAAACAGGCCCGCGCACACGCTGCCGCGCCTGCCAGCTCGGCACCCTCAGCGGCTCGAATCGGCGGCGCGGCGCAGACCACGGTAGCAACCGCTCGTCGCTGCTCTTCGAATCAATCTGATCGCTAAAAGGAAGTTCCACATGGGAGAAGAGGTGTAGTGTGGTAGAAAATTGTGCTAGGAATTGTTATCAGAGCTCATTTTAAAAGAGGGAGATCAGATATCTGCCGCGATGCTAAGCCTACGCTGACCGGCCGCGGAGGTTCGGTGGTCCATCCTGTCGCCGCGGCGCGCGGATGCGCCGAGCACCGAGAGATGGCGCTACCTGCGCGGAAGCATCGAAACAGGCTACGCAGATGTCTTGGTCACCGATTGCTCAAACGGCAGTTATAGCCTAAATAAAGTTCCACATGGCCAGAAAGGGGGTGATAGGGTAAGTGAAAAATTGTATTACGGATTATCAGTCGCAGTTGCACAGAGAGCGGCAATCAAATATCCGCCAGGATGCTAAGCCTAAAGTCCCCATCACCCATATAGTTTCTTACAATATAACTAGAGGGGGAAACTGGCGCTGCGATCGTACGCCTCAATGGGCGTGATGGGGTAGTTGTGGATTCGGATTGGCGCTCGATGGCTCGCGGAACTTACTATAGATTGCAGGCAGTTTCGTTTTCGTTTTGGATTTACATGAACGCATTTGACTAGCGGGGTGTTGGGAGGAGTGATCAAAAATACGTTTCTCCTTGAACTGCATGCCTCGCGTGCACTGACGCCGCCCTGAGTGGAATGTTTTATAACCAGAGTTGCGCATTGGGTGGGTTATCAATGTATTGCCGCACAGCGAGCTGCGAGCATGAAAACACAAATGACGGCGCTCTGTGCGGCGAAGGTATCTGCTAATTAGGAGTTGCGGCGCTGCTCATTCGGCAGAGCAATGCATTGTCAAAGCTGGTCAAAGCTGACGACGGTTGCGAATCACTTGGAACAGCCACACCTTTCGTACGAACGCCGGCTCCTACGGCGTTAGAACAGCAGCACCGGCGGCTGATAGGAACGCAGCTTGGTGTATGTCACTATATAAACTTCTCCAAAGGTAATCGGTTTCTTTTTCTTATGAGCACAAAACTTCTCTTACTATTACGTCAAGCGCCGAAACTTTTACAAGTAGTTTTTAAAGAAGTCCTGCGTCCTGCTGTAGTTGGCGAAAAATGCAAACCTGCTCCACAAATCCTTCTCGACTCCGCGGTCTGCTTTTTTATTTAAACGCGCCGTTTATTTCGTAAAAAAAGTTTTTCGTCACTAACTTTCTGTTTGCCATGTGTAATTTATAAACGGAGAACCGGGCAATAAGAGCTTTTTTTGTCCAAAAACACAATTTGCGCAGCCATAAGCCCGTTTTGATCCTACGCAATCGGGTTCCACAACTACTCATCATTCCCATTGAAGCGTAAGCGCCGCTGCCATGTTCGCGGTTAAACACTAGCGCCAGTTTCCCCTCTAGTTATTTGTCATGAAACTCTATGCATCACCCAGGCAGACCTGAGCAACGCAAGCCGGTTGTGGGCTGTTGAGGACGCCCTCTTCTAAAACTTCGCCGCGCGCGAGCGCCTTGCGTTTGGGTTTCCTTATAACTTCTTGGGGGCCCCCCAACGCCTGCTTCCCCTATTCTAAAACTGCCTATTTTTTCAAGCATCGAATTGCCGACATCCGCTACTGTTCCCCAACCACAGTGCTACTGCGATTCTGGGGGGGGAGTCCAGGAACAAATGGTCACGACTCAAAAGTAGGAAAAACTGTCCCGAACTTATAATCTTCGTAGCAGTCATGTCTGCCGAGCGACGCGCAGCCGCCATCTACCGCGCCTCCGCGCAACACTGGGTAGGCCGAGCCGCACCGTCCTGGCCGGCCCGCCTGCTTTAGGGCACTGTGGACGCGCCCCTTGCAAAGGCGTCTATCAAGTGGTTAGGTGCGCTTTAAGTGGCTTAAGTTTTCCGGGAATACGCTTCAACGGCGGACAGTGCGGAGGTGTTATCCACCGAGAGACTTTTAAAAGAAAACAAAGCGCGGAAGGAAAGCTACCGCCTTCGCTGCCCTGAATCGTCCGAGTTGGGAAGGCTGGGCACAGCCTCACAGGCTGCACATGTCTTCCGCTGAAATTTAGAAAATTACAACGGCGATGACTACCAAGCAGATTAAAATGCTGCTGTCAAAGTAAAGCATATCGGTTTTGCAGCTCGTTAATACTCGTCAGCTACAATAATATCCCCTCTTAGCGAATACCGCGCGCATTAGCAGTATTTGCACGAAGTTAGGTTTCTCTGCATCATGCATGCGTCTTCCGCGGCGTTTATGATGAAAATTAATGCGGCACATAATACTCAGCAGTATTTTTAATTGTGAGAGAACTAATGATGGCTACAACATCTCACCCCTTCTTTGGGAAAAATATGATTGTTTTTAACAAAGTAGGGTCATTTGTTTGAAAAAAAAAGCTGCCAAAAACTCGAAATACCTACGTCAGTACAAGGTATATAAAAGCAACACATGTGGGATTTATGAGCTGCAAATAAATGCTGCTCAATAAACAAAGTCGTTTTAACGGGGTTCACGAACAGCAACTTCAGACAACAATAACAAATAAACGGGGTTTATGATGATTCTAATATTTGGAGGCCCTGCTTATCCCTTAAAAGGAAGAGATAGTCTTAAATCGTTCACGGGCATTTCCTGGCGGGCTTGCAGCGAAAACCGTTGAAAAGGAGATGGAAGGCACAGAGGTTGCAGTCGCCCTTTGCCCCTGTCGCTCCTGAGGCGATACTGCTTGACCTCGTGCACGGAGCAAGAAAACGTGCTCGCTCTGTGATCTCGGGGTGGGACGAACTGGCACCAGCGGAAACTAACTGTCATGGGCGAAGAGCAGGAGGCATTCTGGGAATGTTTGGCGATAATTCAAGCCAGGAAATTGAAAATCTTCGTCAGGTTCGTTTCCCGGCCGCAGCGGCCGCTTTTTCGATACAGGCGAAACGCCGCCTCGTTGCAGTGTCTCCCATTTCACTGAAACTCAACGGGGACAACATACTCCCTGTTGACCGTCTTCGGGTCCTAAGACTAGAAGTATTGACATCAGGGTCAGCAGCTCAGTGGCTCCGATCTGCTCGACAGAAAGGCCGGACAGATGCTCCACCTCGTTCGCCGCATCTCTCAGAAGTCTGGCGGGGCCTGCTGGACGATTGCCCGTCTCCTAGTGCGCTCCGTACTACAGCCACGGCTTTGTGTATCAGGCACAGTTCCAGCACATGACGCAAGCGGAACTAGCTCGGCTTGAGGACATCTACAGGGCCACCATTACTGGCCTCCCTCGCATAACCCCAATTCCACCGACTACAAGCCGAAGCCCAGCTAAACACGCTAGTTGAGATCATTCATCAGCGTCAGTTCTGCTCGCCTGCTAAAGCGTGATATGATGTACCGGAAGCAGGCAGCCTCACTGCATTTATGGCCGGTTCCTGATACGATGCCAGCCATTTTTTGCGGCTAGACCGCCCTGTCTCTACCATCAGGTGGCGACAACACGCCTCTGGCAAGGCTACATGTCCGAACCTCCTGGCCTTCCATCAACCCTCTTATGCAGCCCTTCCTTTATGTCCGCCACTGGGCGCCTGCGACGCGGCCATCAGTCATGCAGGCTTTCGTGGACGCCGGAGCACACGACTGCCTCGTAACCACAGCCTTGGCTGTCCCTGTCACCCAACTTAAACTATTGCTGCACCTACGAGACCATTCGCCCTCTATACAAGCCTGTTGGCCGAACTTGCTGCTCTTCGGGATAGTCTCCAAGCGCTTGCATCGAAAGTAAATACCGGCGTGAAACTGGAAATTTACACGGACTCAACGACAGCGATACGTGATCTACGCTACGTCCCTTGCTCGTAGCACCAGCATGTCGGCACGTATTCACGCGTTTCCTGGACACATACCCATGGCCCTGTGCGTGTTTTGTGGTTCGCCGGGACATGCTTCCTGCCCACATCGCGGCGGCTCGCGCCTGTCACCGTATAGACCTTCCAGGGCCGCTACCCGTCGTCTTCCGGTGTCCCACCCTAGAAGAACTCCTGGTGGAAAAGGAGAACCTCCGCTGTAAGTCTACTCCTCCGTTGTAAGTCTACTTCGTTTCGCCGCCTTGAAGCAAGATATTTGCATAACCTACGCGTGTAGCCGATTGTTTGTTGTAGGAGGGCTTCTGATAAGACAAACTTCTGATAAGACGAACAAATTATTATGGTCTCTTCGACTTCGTCTTACGAAAGTTCAGTGTATTGCGTCTGCGTTTCATTTGCTCATCACTACGCGGTCTTCATTCGCGCAGTGCAACCGAATGACATAGGAACACGTTAAACCCGACAACACCTCTTGTGGGAAATGGGCACCATTATGCGATATCGTTTTTCACCCGAAATGAACACCGAAATCCCCTGCTTTACGGCTACATCGTATGTACAGCCGTGAGCAGAAGTAAACGGACCACGGGAGGGGTGGCCAAAATTAATTGCTGCGCCGTCTGGTTGCGTGGCACCTGTTGTTTAGACCGCGCACAGCGCACGCCCGGCCTAGCAGTACGGCACAGATGCCTGCTATCGCTCGCTTCTTCGCTATTTTCTCACGCTCCGCTAAAGTGACGCCAGGGGAACCGCGCTGCCCTTTTGCTGTCTGCTGGTTCAACACGCGTGTGGAAACGGGCGCGCTGGCGCAATCGGCGGCAACGTGGCTCCGCTGGCAGAGTTGGCCCGCCTCGTGATTATTTCGTGCTTGAAACTTTTTTTTTGCACCTCCCCCCATCCCCGCGGTATATATTGAAGCAGAAAATGAAGGCAGAAACAAAATTATTGTGCAGTCGAAGAAAATACTACAAAACACCATCATTGTCGGTTTTGAGGATACATGCGAAATTATAGCCTCCCGAGAATATCAGCGAACTCGAAAAATTATTGATGCTAACCTTACATGCTAACGTTTTGACAAATACTGCTGTGTTTAGGTATGTACTTGCATTACGTTATGAAACTTCGTTTGTCGTATGCGGCATATGTGCCATTTTGCAAATGCTCGGGAAAATCCGACGTCGCGCATTTTTTGAAGTTCGAGGCCCCGACACCTACATTCTATGTTCAAAAAGTGTATTGCGATTTGAGATACCATTGAACCACGCCTTGAATGCCCCGCGACTATCTAAACGCATGCAAACTACATGTTTTGAATAAATTTATTTGCCCTTGAAAATATTATTGACAGTTCTTGCACACTTTTGTGACACGAGTTGAAATTGAAGGATTTGATCCAAAGGGGGGTCTTTTAGTGAATTATTGAAGATAAAAAGATTACCAGCTATGGTCGACGGCATGCGGCAAACAAACGACAGTATACTTCAAAACAGCCAAGTTTATCTTACGGGTATTATTTTACAAAGCATTGCACGGGCCATTTTATAAGCATTGCTCAGATGGGGAAGCCGCAGTCAAAAGGAGGAACGTGAATACACTTCGGACTCCGTGGGTCCCTCCGCGATACTCCCAAATTCCTTTTTTTTTCCAAACCCTGCCGCGAACTAAAAAAAGTGGATTTGCCGCATGACAAATTAGAATAACGCTCCGCACAGCCCAAATTTTAAAGCTGGCTTTTTTCACGTTTCACCCTATGCACAAAAGCCACACTCATAGGGCGGGCATAGAGATATGTGTATGAGCGACTTTGGCTGCAAAGGTTAATTGTGCGACAATAGAGAGTTTTAGCATAGCGGCTAGCGGAGGCTCAGGCTACGGTGATGGGTTACCGGGACCCGACCGCGCATGCGCGCGCGGGGAGGGCGAGGAGGTTGCTATTCAGTGGAGAGAAAGCGCAGGCATGGCGACGGCCGGCCGGCGGAACTAATCCCCCCACCGGAACGAATTTCCACCTTCCCAGACGGGCCCCGCTACCCGCCGCCGTAGCGTTAGCGGACGATACCTGTATGCTAAAACTAGAGAGTTATAGCACATCGGAAAAACGGTTCCGGTACGGTAACGCTACCGTCTGGACGCCACCGCGCATGCGCAGAACCTCCGTCCGGAGCGACTTGGCCGCACGGTACCGAGACGGTCCGTCGTTCGAAAGGGGCGGCCGCTTTGGAAGAGTTTGGGAGACGTACGATGGCTCACGCCTAGTCGAACGGATTGTAAATATGAGATCCTATTTCCGCGCGATCACAGCTGGCAAGCGAAACACAGTCCCGGCCCAACTGCCGTGGCTTGTGTCGTCGACGACGCATGTCCGATAGCTTCTTCTAGATTAAATAAAGCGATACTACATAACTTGTATTGACAGCCACATGGGGCCCGTCTAATCGACGAGTGAGGAACAGGCGGTGTCAGGCAGGGACTCTCAAATACAACGCAGCCAGCCGTATGTACTGAGAGCCCCAATAAAAAAAAAAAAGTATGTACGAGAGCCCAGCTTGACTGCTGGCGCCATCTATTGAAATGCGTAAGGTAAAATGCCCGCTTCATGTTCACGCAGTCGCAGTTCGAATCTCCGTAGGGGCGTTGGATGCTTTTTTTTTTTTTTCTAATACTGTTTTTAGCGCTTTTGAGAACTGAAAACTATTACTTCAGCACAGGAAACGCCACAGACTCACGAAAAATTGCCATACAGACAACCCAGTACGGTACACGGACGGTATACGCTGCTATAACCTTAAAACGGGCGGTCCGGTACGGGTACCGTTTAAAATGCTATAACTCTCTACTATCTAATAGTCCCCATAGTCTTTCAGACATACCACGCATAGGCCAGGGCACATTTTAAAGGGCCCCAATAACTCACGTTGGAATGCGGATCTCTAAGAAGAGGATGCACTACATTTGACCCTTCAAAATCCACTGTGAGGAGTGTCACGTACTTCTTCTAGTATAGCTCCACGCTGGACGTACAAACGTCTAGAAATGTCTGGGGACTCACTGTCCTAATACATTGTTCCAGTGAACAGTTTCTAGCTCATAAATGTGCATTATTCAAACAACATTACAAATCAAATGATAACATAGGTCGACTGCTTCGACGGCTACTCAAGTCCGGGGAGGATTTACCCTAGTCGGGCCACAGTAGGATAGTTAGCATCAGCATTTTGAATAGCGGGAACATGGAGGTACTGCTTCCGAACCCTTTCGAGCAGCCTCACCAGGTTCGCCGAAACCACTGTGAAAATCGCCTTACAGCATCCACAGTTCTGTCTGCTAGGATTAATTCCAAGTTTCATCGATCACACAAAAATAGGTTTATGGCTGACTAGAAATGATACAGTTTAGTTTCTTGAGCTACTTTGGTTCATACCTTCGTAAAAATTGGAAAAACTCGTAAAACCGTTTTTTGTGTATATCCTACATCGTAATTACTTCCGTTTATTAAACTGCGAAACAAAGGAACGTCGAAACGTCAGCTTTGATGGATGCATTCATGTTATCAATGAATTAGTGGGACCGCTATTTTTGCAGTTTGGGTTTGATACCTTCGAAGCAGTTAATAAACGCTCAAAAGCAAGATATATAGTGGGTTTCACCTAACCAATCACCCGTGTGGTATTTCTTTTTTGAACCGTTGAATCTATAAGAAACATGCTAACTGCCCCAAGCACGCACACACACCGACACATTGGTCACAAGAAAGCTGCTATGCTCGACTAGCTGGGTGTCCTTGGCGAGAATCGAAGTGCTATAACGAGTTATGAACTGAACAGTTGCGGGATTTGGTGATAGGGCTTAAGGGGTTGTGGCAGCTAAATAGGATACGATTCACTGTAATGTGATCGGAAGCCTGTTTCAGCAGGGGTACAAGTTTTCCCTGCACAAGGCAAGCAAAATAGCCCGTACACCATCTTGAGCTAAGAGAAAGCACCACGTTGGTTGGCCTTTTTTCCTGGGCTGTATTTACTTCATTGCTTTCCCGCTGCGACCTTGTAATACCGAAGAATAAAAAAGTCTATGAGCCTAACGCAGCGGTGGTAACGGTGGTAACACTGGTGGTGAACGCGACCGACGCCATTAGAAAGGAAACAGATCGTAGCAACGGTTGCACGTTTTCGCCCACGGCTTCACGAGTCTGTTGCCCCATCGCCGTAGCCACATTACTCTCCTAAAGTGGTGTTTTGCGCTACCTTTCGAAGATTAACGCTGGTTAAAATCGCTTCCTCTTATCTACCCCGCTGCACAACGGCTAGTCTGGGGCGAGTCGAGACGTGCCCATCTTTTCTTCTATTATCTTCTGTGTTTGTTCCTTCCTCTGAGTTCCTCTCAAGATGACATCCTCTGCTCGCTGCCTGACGCACGCGGGCGACCTATCGCTCCCGCATTCACCGACGGAGAAATTAAGCGCCGCAAGTACAGAGGCGGTGAAATCGCAAACATGACCTCTGGCAGAGACATCAAAATCAGTTTCATTATGCATGCTTTCGTCATTATTCGCGAGTAGTTTTGAAAGTTTGAACATACGCAAAGTGAGCGCTCAGCAGAGACGGACCCTTCATGGCCCGTTCATAGCGGCCAGCCGCCGCTACCACGGGGCAAGGGCGGCATCGATCAAACAGAATTAAAACTCGACAAACCAAACAAGGAGGCAGCTCTAAGGCTATTCTTTATTAGCAACAAGTCCTACCTTTGCTTGCTGCTGTTTGTCAACACTGACGATGGCGTAACGCAGGACTCCACGCTGACGTATGATCACTCGTACTCGTAGGACCTTTCAGTGGTCGATCGCGAAGAATAAAAATCCTGAATATGCCGGTCTTCTGTCGTAAGGAAGGGCGGCAAAGTTATTTTCCCAGTCCTGCAGTGGGAAACACCACTTCGCGGAACGCGTATGCAAATACGTGCACGGGTGAACGGTAGCTACTCCATAGAAAACTCTGTGACTCGCAGCGTTTTCGCTTCCTTTCTAATGGCGGCGCAGCGGGTGCACAGTGTGGCCAGAGTGGCTTGCTGCTTTTCCGCCAACGATTTGGCCATTTTGCAAAGGGCCGCATATCCGGTGTGTCCATCGTTTTCAATGTCAGGGCGGTGCCCGGCAGTGTTCCCCTATCTGCGCAGTGTGATTCCCCTAGCGCTGATTTATCGAAGCAAGAAGCAGTCGCGGAGCGAGCGATAGCAGCATGTGTGCTGTACTGCTAGGCCGCACCTGCGCGGTGCGCGGTCTCGACAGCAGGCGCCGCGCAAGCAGACGGCGCAGCGATATAGTTCTGGCCACCGCTTCCGTGGTCCGTTTGCTTGAGCTCGCGGCTGTACGTCTATTTCTTCCTTTCGTTTTTTTTTTTTTTCGCTAGGCACAAGTTAGTTCGACCGGCTACTTATCTGCTTTAACGTGGTTTCGTCTGTTACTTCGCTTTAATTTATTCGCCTTACTGCGCGAATTAAGTCAGTAACTAAACTAAAACGCGTTATCACCACGCCATAATCAAGGTTCTCTACAGAGCTAGTGTGCACCCGCTCTACTCCCGGGCCGTTGCATTCACGTGTCAGGGGACACATATTACTCTTCAACTTTAACGTTACCAGTTCACTGTTCTGTGATTGTTGTAAAGCACGCACATTAGCCTCTCCAACTTCTCAATCTGGTCCAATCTGTCACCCGGACATGTGCTACGAACAAGGAAAACAAGAACGACAGCAACTTTTGTTATAGCGCTCGTAACGCGCCGGAACAGCACATACGGTAGAACATCGGGCAGCTGACGGAGAGACTCGGCTTCAAACCCCACTTTACCACAAATGTGTACTTTCTTTACTTACCCTGTACCGCTGTGGACATTTTCTTCCGCGTGCAACAACGACGGCGCTTCTTCGCAAACTGGAACACTTAAAGCTTTCGCCTAATATACGTAGTGTTCATTCTGTTTCGTTAGGGACACATGCTTGGACGAAAAGCTATATTGCACACAGAGACTAAAAGACTAAAGTATGTGCGCGGCACCGCTCCTGTCCCCTCTTTTTTAACCTGTCCCCCTCTCTTCAATCCCCTGAATCCCCTTTCCCAGTGCCGAGTAGCAATCCGGGCTGTAAGCCTGGCTAACCTCTCGGCCTTTCCTTTCGCTGTTCTCCTGCTCCTCTTCGTTAAGGGTGAAATGCTTTTTGCAACGGCATAGGGTATCTTGATAACCAAAAACATCTTCAGACCGCGACACGAAAAGACCTCCCGATTTCCTCAAAATTAGTGAGTTCTAGCTCACTGTTTTTGACCGTTCGCTCCGCTATCGGCAACCGGGTCAGCGTGACAAAAGCGCCACCAATAGAAGCACTTTTAGCTAAGCGGTTAGCGGTATCGCTCTCGACGAAGAATAATTTGCGTGCGTAAATGAAAACTTCAACTAACGGAAATTAAGTATAGACATTTTATTCCCTCAAATAAAGCAAAATGCCTTGCGTATTGCCTTATTTTACTCATTTTATATACTTCACTCGCTGACACGGTATAATGGTACTCAATATATATAAAAGAAACCGTTCAGTTTTCGAATAGCCAAGACGAGGCCGTATTTTACGGAGCTGCATAAGAGTAGGCCCGCGCATCAGTCGACGATTTTCGCTTGCGTTTTAAACCACGTTGGGGTGAGGGAAACCTTTGCCTATACAGAAGCGCTTTCCCGCTCAGTCATTCATGTTTCAATTGAAATCGCTGATGTTTCAATGAGCTGGCCTCGCTGGGACCAACCGTCTTGAAATTCGGCGCGGAACCGTAAGCTGTCGTGGCAGTCCACTCAGTGAGACTGGCGAGCGATGCGTGCGGGGTCTCTCTCCTGTTATGTCCCTTGTGCCGGAGTGCACCAAGCATGTTAAGTGGCACTTCCGCTTGCTATCGGAGCGGTGCGAAGCGTATAAAAGGGTCAGCTAAAATTATTTATTTTGTCGCGTATAAAGAAAGCTAAAGGTATAAAGGTCATAAAGAAAGCTAAAGTATAAAGGTCATGCATTCATGCGAGGAGGTTTAGGTGCATGTTGTAGTGCAGTGTACTGTGTGTACTGTTTCTGTATGCAGTAGACATCACGTTCAAACGTTTTATTTTGGTTTTACAACAATACCCGCCGTTACCAGCTGCAGCTGCGCACATGAAGGGATTAGGCAAGTTCATTCAACTTCAGGCACTTCACAACGTCCGTCGCGAAGTGGCTGCAACACTTGTAGTCCTCTACAGGCCCCATTGGTTCGAAGCGGCAACCCTTAGGAAGGGCGGCTTCCACTCTTGTAAAGGCGTTTTGCGGCACGTTCGCGCTGGTGACTGCCAGCCACCGCAGATTTGGTGTCATCTTAAGCAACTGGAAAACCGATATTTCTGTAACCCGAGTGTTCCTCATACATAGATGAGTGATCTTCAATGTACCGCGGCAACCAACGTGCTTTCGAACAGAGCTGAACGCTCGGCCGCAAATTTTTGTGCTGCCGACAAAGAGGTACTTGAGGTTGGAAGCTTTAAGGAGGATAACCTCCAATCCGTTCTCACTCATGCGCGTTCCTTCAAGGTCAAGAACAAATAGGAATCCCAGAAGAGGAAAAATGTCGCGTAATCCTTTGTCTTTCACACTCCACCAAGCTTCAAGGCCGAGCGCCCGCAGAGAAGGCCACTGGTCGAGACTTCCCAGATCAATGTGTGACGGGGGACACCAGAAATCACCAAGGTCTAGGAGCTGCAACGCAGGCAGGGCTGCTCGGCCTTCACCGGTGCGAAAGAACTGGGCCGGATGAAAATTACACTGTCGCAGAAATAGGTGCGTAAGCGTAGGCGGCAGCTGGGTGATTGACATCCGAGTAATTCTCTTGTTGTGGAAGAGGTCTACATGCTTGAACTCCAGCACCTGCCAGAACACAAAGAAGAGAAAGACGAGTAATTGAAAACAAAATGGTCGGTTAAAATCCCTCACGACATCATTGGTATTAACAAATAATTCAATGGGCAGTGCTTATTCATTTTAAAAACACACAAGACACTTAGGAACTTAAGTACACACTGGAAAACATACAGGACACTTAGGAACACTTATAGCGGTTACCTGAAAAATTTACATCAGTTGGCTAACCGTTCTGCAGCCTCCACCCCGATCTTTATTAATCGCATATATAAAAATACCTGGCACACGGGAAGTCCCCTCCGTTGCTAAGAGGAACGACTTGAGCAAACGGCTCAAACAGTAGGACCAAAACACCGTACCTACCGTGCTTTGCGTTCTTTACGTTTCAGTGGGGCCGTTTGCCCGCTTCAGTAGCGGCAGTTATCTGTTGCTCCTTGTGTTGTGCACCAGTGTCAGATTTTCGCCCATGCCATTGTCATTTAATTCTCTCTAATCGCATACTCGGCCCTCGAGTAGCTCCAGGTAACGTTTTACAAAATGTTTAATGGGTGTCGGTATACGCGCCAACAGTCCACACAAAGAGCTCCACAAAAAGGAATGGGCGAGGCACGCAAGGACTTGACACGAAAGGAGGCACGCAAGGACCCTAGCATCATAGACAGCAGTTGTGCGAATGCAGTGTCGCCGCCTCCAGTGCGGCCATGGGGGCTCGCTCGGCATACATTGCCTTTTTCCGTATGCGTGATGCCGCTTTTGGTTTTCTCCCTGTCAGTCCGGGGATCAAAAGCGAAAATTATTGACCAAGTTCCTATCTATTGCTTGGGGAAACAAAATTCATGTTTAGCTGTATTTGAGTTCGCAATATGATGGACGGGAGCCCGGCATCGCTATAATGTATTATACGGTTACGGGTGACCGAGGACGGCACACCGTCAATGATATCGCTATAAAATTCCCTGCGAAAGATACATACTTTCAATGGAGGGCAATCTGAGTACGGGTCGGATGCAGAATGCTCTGAAAAAATACACTGGGTCGCTTGAAGTATTTTAGTGCCGTCCAAAATTACTTACCGTCAGGAACGGGCACTGGTGGGTCAAGCACTTGAAGATCTTCGGCTTGTACTCCCAGAGTCTGCGGTTGAAATGGCCCCCGTCACCTCGAATTCTAATAGCCCGGACATTGGCGTCGGCGTGTGTTTGTAGGAGACTCCACAACTTCGGCACCGTGAGCTCCACTGACGAAGCATCGATTTTTCGTCTGACTGCCGGTTCGCTTGCCAAATGCCGCCAGTGTCTGCAGACCCTGTGAGTTACGAAGAGACGCGTTAGGGCAAAGAATGGCAGAAGACAGTTAACTTAGGACGTCACTCTTAAATTTGAAAGCTGGTTGAATCCTGACTGACCCCGGCGAAGGGAGGATATAGAGATGAGGAAACAACTCTTTTTGCGCACAGCTGCAGTTCACATTATTGTTTGTGCCATCATCCTTTGCCCTTCCCTGTTTCAATTCAAGGCCGCGCCCGGCTGGGTTTTCGGTGCTCTAAGCGAAGCGAGTTTCCTTCTTTCTATCTTGTAACTGCCACGCTAACTATCTTCTTTCATGGGAAGAACATATCACCCTGTCGGGACTAGATTAGAATATTCGTGTTTAATTGTCAATGTTTTCGGTCTAATTTGATAGTTCCAGAAAGAATAATTCGGAAAGATAAATGTTCGCAAAGCCAATGCCGCAGTACTGATTTCGCCGACAATCGCCAATGCACGTCACTCCGTTGGCTGCTTCTTCGACGCTCGTGCATTTTGTTAAGTTGTTTGCTGGACACAGGCGTTGACGACGTGACGATATTTCTTGCTGCAGTGTAAACATGACAAATATCCCAGCTTGGAGGCTTACCGGAAGCGCGATACCAAGTGGCGCAGGGGGAGCAATACGTCCCGCTTAGGTCCGCTCACGGGATGTTAAAAATATAATGCCTCAGTATCGTGAAGTCGCCTGCGCGAAGCATCTTCAGCCTAGTTTGATTCACAAGTCTATATAGGACTAGTATGAGTTTACTTTCGCGACCTTTGACTACCGAACAGCCAGACGTATCCCTCTAGTAGCAGCGGCGGCACCTTTTCCTAGCGAACAAAAAAAAAAAAAAAAGGTGCCGCCTAGCACGGCTTCAGCGGGAAGCGGCAGCATTTCATTTAATTGTTTAAATGCTTTATTATTTTTATGTGAACTCAATGAGGAAATTTTTTCAACGGTTTATGTGCCACACTTTCCTACCAAATTAGAATGCTGTTGATATAAAATGACCTTTTATCAACATATTTTTGTAATGCCACTTGAATTTCACCCAAACATTACTTCTCAGCCTTGTATTTCTGTGTGGTAGTGGAGCCGCCTTTTAAGGGACTGTGCGAAGCGCCGTGCAGGCATACAAGGGTCTTAATGGGGCCATGCAGACAAAAGTTTGTTGTAATGAAAGGACAGATGTTCAAACAAACGTTAGCGCGCTGTTGAGTCTGCACCCGACTGCGGAACGCCTTTTTACCTTCAGTCCTCCTAGATGGCGCCACCATACTGCGCTGGACGCTATTCGCATTTGCTTTGTTTCTTACCGTATTTGCACGTGGCTGGTTTTTTTACGGTAGGAAGTTTTTCTCTCTTGAAACAATGGGAATGCTCGACAAACAGGGTCACGTAAGGCAATGCCACTTGCGCAAACTGCCAGTGTCGTGGGAGGCAACCCCGTAGCGCAGGGCTGCTATAGTGCGAGCAGTACGAACAGCAGTACGCACTGGTTCTTCTATGCGCATGAGTACTTTTGTAACTTCCATTGTTCACCCCGCCGTTCTCACTACTATAAAAATGAATATGCATTACATTTACGCGAAAACAGGTTGTTCTGAAAGATTACAAGTCCTGCCTAACTTGCTTTTGCTTTAGCCAGCCTCAGCTAATCGCCCAGCCGTGCATATTTCGCCATAGGTTTAAAGCGAAAATGAGCTACTGGGTCGCATGGACATTTTGTTTTTTCTTTATTATATAGCTCCTTTGAGCGAAGTTTACGTTACGTTACTGTGATTCTTACGAGGCAATCTTTAGAATGAACCAAAGTGTGTTTTGTCTGCATGGCCCGTTAGGAGGTTTTCAATAAAAGTGCCCTGAGACATCACACATCGACATAAGATTTCCTGTGGTCTCCCTAAAAGGTCTCCCAAAAAAATCCTTTGTTCCTAGAAGTGAAGCCAACTTTAAGGGCCCAATGTATGAAGCTTTCAATAAGGTACACTTGAACCTTGTTAAAACGAACACGAATTATTGGCTATAGCGAACTAAACACGAGCTGTCGTTGGTCGCGGTTTATTTCAATGACACTTATTCTTTTATAACGAAACTAAAACCGTGGGAGCTGCGCGCGATATCGGACATAACGAAAAATATTTGACCAGGAGGCTAAGAATCCATTTGGAAAAACCATGCTGCATCCGAAACTGCAGAAGTCAGTTTGTGTTAAATTCAATTTTTTGGCTTTATATTTTGAGCATCCCCAAATGCTCATAAACACTCTGAACATGACGTTCCTGAAATCACTATGTATGGAGTTACAGCGAGTTTTCTAGCCCTAACCCTGTTATTCAGAAACGGATACTAAATTGTATTTGTTCTGGAATCAATAATTGTTCTTTTACACAGTGCTATTTGAATATTTTTATTGTCTACGGTCTGTACCGTTATTGACAGATATTTCTGCTCTTGTGTTCACAATTATTAATCTTATAAAATGTAAATCGACCATAAGCTCAGTGAATGTTCTTTATGTTGGTCGGTCATCGCATGTACTTTATTTGTATTTTGTTCAAATATCTGTACGCATTTAAAAACAAGTAAATAAAAAATTGACGTTAATATTGTCATTAATGTGGGAGTTACATTGATTTTTCCAACCTTTGCCCTTTGCCCTCGTTTCACGTAACCGAAAATACATTAATTTCCATAATCCGTCCCATTTCTACGAAACGATACCTATTTTTAAGGTTTATTACCGTATTCTGTCGTAAATGCTGTTAACTTGTAAACTTGTCGGTTTTTGTGCATTTTCATTTCCTACAAAACCTATAACAGGCGCGACAAGGATGTCGAAATATGAATTAACTTTATTCGCATTAGTGAGACTGGTTTTCATTCTTTGCAAAGAGTAAACTACAACATTTATTTTGCTTCGCACTATGTAGTAATACGTAGTTCAACCTTCAGAAACAAGTTAAAGGAAAAATTACGTTTCAATTGTGATTACCTTGGCAGTTCTAGCTGTAGACCTTGAAATCGTATTGCCAATATGAAACAAAACGGCGTCAGTTCAGAAAAAATTTGTTGATTAACAAACTTCCCCAGATTTCTTATTCCTACAGAGGACCAAGCCATATTCTTAAAGAATATTAGCATAATATCTGTGGTTTTGCTTATCATTCTCGCCGTTTCGAACCATTATTTACTTTTATCTCAAAAAGAAGATTTTGTAACAACTCGGGTTACGCGAACCTTCATAGCTTTTTTAAAAATTTTGTGACTTGTAATGACACTTAGGGTCGTATTCTGAGTCCCTCCTCCACTCCATTTGCCCCATCCACTCGACTGAGAGGATTCCGCAATGCTTATGCATGGGGAAATCAAAATCAAGAAAACCCTCCACTGGATGCTCGAGTGGAGGGAAGACCCAGAATACCAGGGTTAGCTATCATTGCGTGACTTATCTATGATTGCTGGCGTGACTTTACTCAGTGACAACTTAAGAACGGCACCAGAAGTTGCCGCTGTGCCTTATCACCGTAGCCGGATGTTTCTCCGCGCGGCGCAAGTAGGGCGTTACTGGGAATATTTTGAACATGGCCTGAGCCGTTGCCGTGATTTTTTTTTTACTTAATATGCATATAAACGACTCCAGTGACGACAAACAAACTGCGTGAGACAAGGCAGACGATATCACGCATTCATAGCAAACCCCTTTCAAACGCGCGCGCACTGACGCCACGGGTCCGGAGCTCTAGCGGAGTGATACACTACATGAGGTGGTGCCGTTCTTGAGTTGTAACCGAGTATAGCAATCTGTCGCATATTTCCGCAAAAAATAACTTTTAGAAATAAAGAATAACTCTTCTTTGTATTTTGAAGAGTTCGTCAAGCTTTCAAAATCCGTGCTAATTAAACAGAAAAAGGCCGTTAAAATCCTGGCTTCTTAATTAAAGCCAACGTTTTTTTATGGCCTACCACCCTAAAGATCCAGGAATATATCTTGCATTCATTTTTTATTACCCCGAACCTTTTCGCTCGGCCGGATTTTTTTTTTTCAACAGACATATAAACAACAGCTTGTTAAGAATTTCTTCCGCTATTCAGCTGCCGGGCCCACATATTCTATAAACCTGGCGCGGCCTCAGATACCTGAAATCTAGACATTATTACCGTTCTTGTTACAACTAGCTCCGCGATGAGTCGAGGTCTTTTTGGCACAGGGCGTTTCGGTACGGTCTTTCGGGACAAGGGCGTTTCGTTACAGGACATTTCGGTACATGGCATTTCGGTACAAGTCGTTTCGCTACAAAAACGAATTCCAGCGAGCGTTTGAGGCAGAAAAATTCGCCTGCATTTTTAACATGGGAGTTACAAGCACGCAAATCGAACCTGTTTTTATAACGGTTGTTGCTCGTATTTCTAAGTTATTTTAGGATAGTAAAAATTTATGTGGCCTTGCCAAGAAATGCCTATCTATTTGCGTAACAGTTGCCAGAAAAATTATGGCTCGTTCAATAATTCGTCTGATTAGCGACAGTATGATCATGTATTTTCTCTCGCCTATTTTATCAGTAATCAGCGAAAGTAACTAGTTTTCGCACTTTTCAGAAATTACAATTACAGTTGCGTAATTAAGAGCCACCGCAGGGGCAATGAATCCTGTACCTTTCCAACGCAATGACAAAGCAGATCTTACAATATTTTGGCATTCCGTATTTGTGGGCGTTGCCTTCACCTGATAACGCGATGCACACGCCGAGTCATTATCAATTCCTTACCGAAGGCACCTCACAAGAAAAATACAGAAATACTCGTTTATTCGTCCTCTTTTGGGGAATGATTTTTAATCTACATCCCCGCGTTTCCTATACACGTTGTCGCGCGCGCGATCGCTTCCGCTTCGGCACATTCTGCGAAAAAAAAACTATGCCTTGGCCCCCCGAATGGGTGGCCTTGGCTAGCTGAAGCTGCAGCGCGTTATTAGCGGCAAGAATGGCAGAGGGGGCGCGATCTAAGGGCGAGCGTTTCAGGTGACCTTCCGCGAAGCAGCCGCGTGTCGAAAGGAATTCGGGGAAGATAGGTACCCCCAGGCCGCACGTTCATCAGGACTCTGCAGACCCTTCGGCCCAAAATCTCGGTCCAGAAAAAAGAAATTACGGGTTTTAGGGAGCTTTAAGTGCACGAACATATAAGTTTGTTCTTGTTTTGATTTTTTTTTCGGCAGTATCTTTAGGATCTATTTTTTTAAAGACGGTATCTGTGCTCTTATTTGTGATTAATTAAACCACTATTTGTTAATCCACATACTTCTTAAGCGATTTCTCCTGATATATATTTTTAAGATAGTTCCTCGATCCTGTTTCATTTGTTTATTTTTCTGATACATGTTCTTTGAATCGATTATTCAATTACTTAAAGACATTTTTTCTAATTTTTTTTCTGACTAGTGAAGTTCTTTGCTGCGGGATTGCTAAGTGCGTAATACTTATTACGCACTAAACTCCCTTCCGTGCTGTTAAACTAAGTAAACACCTACCTCCTAAATAAGAATGAAATGGTTTAACAGTGCAGTTAGAAACAAATTGTCGGTCGGAATAGTAGCGTTAATGGGTTACACTGGATTTTTCACTTACATCACCCCACGCGATTTGAGTTGCAGTGGCTGATTATATCCTGCAGCATGCCCACGTATAATGTCGCGCCGACACCTGCTTCTTGGAGCATCATTTCAATGGGTGATATTGTGCGGCTCAAAAAAGTACTGATTATGGCGTGCTGCAGCTGGCATTGGTCTCAGACCACGACCATATTATGGAAATTGTGCTCCTCGGCAAAACACAAAGAATTACAGATGAGCAGTCCTTGCGAAGATGAATAACTGTATGCGTATACTGCCGAAAACATTGCAGAGTGCTTTCAATGTCATTACACAGCATATCCAACTTTTGATCCACAAACACAATAAACCCGACGCAGTCCCTTCTAACTACGAATAAGGCGGGACAGAAGCGTGCGGCAAGATGCAATAGGTGCATGCAGTAATGCATTGCTAATAATGTATCAAGTACCTGCCTTATCAGAAGAGAGCAACGCACACAAATGCAGAATGCCAAGAAATTTGAACCACTGCGTCATTACGCTATAAAGGCACAGGTCCCTTTCCCCGTGCGGTGTCACGGGGAAAGAACCTGTGGGAAAGGAAAGGATTTACGCCACCGTTGTCGTAGGGACTCCGCAAAGAGCAAAAATATAATAGTGGAAAATAAAAAAAACAATTGATAGCAAGTCGTCAAAAAACGAGTGAAAAAGACGTACAGTCTGTGATTTGTTATATAAAAAACAAAATGAACAATTCGGTTTTATAAATGCTACAAATATCCCAGCAAATATTTAACACATACACGGACGTTTTTTTCTAGCGAGGCCGTAAAACCTTCTCCTTTCGTACAATAACGCACAATTGCTAACAACACAACGCGCGAAGCCTAAAGCGCTCGCCAGAATTCGTCTTTGTACCGAAACACCCGTGTCCCGAAATGCCCGGGTCAGAATAGTCCGTGCACCGAAAAGACGGTACTGAAACGTCGTGTACCGAACAGACCGAAGCCCCTCCGCTACATCCACGTGAAACAAAGAATACTCAACTTCCTCGGCAGACAACCGCGTAAAGTCACTCGTGACAAGTGCGGCGCTGAGTGGGCGAATTCCTAACACTTGCACAAAGACAATCCCACGCCATTCACTTATTTCTATATCCGGAAACTTACCTTCTGCAGATACAGATTTCCTTGAATGTCAGCATACTGAACACAAGCAGCAGCACGCAGTCCGGTAGGTCTGGCAAGGCCATGTTTCCTTCACAAAGACGCCTCAAAGTGAAATGAAGCGCCTCTCTTTCTGAAGTTCTCAAGCGGCCAGTCAATCACAAGACTGTTGAAGTGATGATACGTTGCCACGGAAACAAGACAGACAGTGTCACAGGGAAAGGGGGAGCGGTGGCCGGTTGGCCGAGACAAATGCACGTGCTAGTGAGTCAGTGTTATCGCTCCCACATCGGGAGATCGGACGCCCCAAAGTGTCCTGGCGTCCTTTGTGGAGGAGCATCACCATAGCTTGACCCCAAAACGTTTTTTTACTCTCTTCCGCAACCCCCTTCCCCCCCCCCCCCTTCCCCCTGCACGAGAAGCAGGGACTTGCCTAGCCCCTCTCGACAGCTTTCCCCAGTGGGCGCAGTTTTCCCTGTTGAAATTCGCTGAAGCAGGAAGGAAAGAAAACAAGGGGGGCCGTAGCAAAATGACCCTGCATGTACTCCAAGAAAAGTAATTGTCCTCTCCAGGCGCACGGCCGGACTCGACTCCATTTCCGCGGTCCGTAGCATGCGCTATCACCAAGCGGTAGATCTGAAACCATCTTAGTTCGCTCCTCCAGCACCAAAAATTCCTCGAAATTGTAGTATAAGTGGAACCAAAATCAATTTGGAGGGTACAAGGTCACGAGAACCGGAGGGGACTATTGCTATCTTCAACCTTCTATTAAAACTTTAAAACAGTGTCTGGAAGACCAGTTTCGACTAGGAATAAGGGAGGGCGACAGCGGCATGAATAGATATATCATTGAAAAAAAAAAAAACAGAACACAAGTGGCCTATGCCAAAAAATTAAAAAAAGAAACAGAAGCTTGCGGGCTGAAAACACGTGACATGCCGAGGAGCAAGAATGGGGAAAGGGATGAAGACGAAAAAACCGGCAGTATGGGGAGTAAATTTGCAACTCTTTCTTTAGTTATAATTAGGTAAGTCATTGGGAACAGTCGGACCGGGCTTGGTAACCCACTGGGGGTCTAGGAGAACTCGTCAAAAGTGAACTCGTCGCAGCCAACTCGTCATAGGTGAATTCGTCACATAGGGCAGGTCGTCATAGGCCATCTCGCACTAGGGAAACTCGTAACCTAGGGCAACTGGACACTCGGCCAACTCGTCACAATTTACGCTTTTCGTCTATCATGTTCAAATGAAAGAGTAGAAAAGCTTGTATTATTCTCATCTTATGCGTAAACATTCTTACACTCCTCCTTCAACTCACCACCCTTTCCTTTGTCGCCTTCGAGGAACGCGCCAGCCAGACAGCGTATCTTATTTTTTTTTCTTTGTGCAGCTAATTACGTGAGCCTTTTATATTAGACTTAGTTTGCCCGTTCTGTTTTTTCTAATACATTTTTTTAATTTTTGGTAATTAAGTGACGGCGCTGTATTGGGATTGCGAATTCATTCTGTGTTTTCGCTTTTTAGTATTTTGATCTTTTGTTTTCATGCCTGCTGACAAACGATGATTGTCAGCTAGGTAACTTTCGTTTTGTTAGTCTTCGTATCACCTATATATGGGAGCGAAAGTCAAGGCTGGACTTAAAAGTTGACCCCCCCCCCCCCACACACACACACACTCACACAAATTAGTGTGAAGAATATTTTTTAGAAGGAGACTAAAAGCAAAAAAGAAACCGGAAGTTGTGCTGAGACCGAAAAGCCAATTTCAACACCACCTGCAAACAAACAAGAGGCCAGCATTTTGCCCTTTTTATAGATATATACACGAGCAGCCAAAAAGCTTCAAAAGATAACGCGAAAAGAAAAAAAAACAAAAGAAAGAAAAGAAAACGAAAAAGAAAGAAAAAGTCGACCCCCCTCCACAGAAAAAGTGACGAATATTTTTTGGAAGGAGAAGAAAAAAATAAACCTGAAAAGAAACCCCTTACCCAGTAAAAAAAAACTGTGACTTTTTTTGGCAGTAAGAAGGGAAATAAGAAGGGGACAAAGGAACATGTGTTAAAAATAGAAAAACCACTTCAACCACCGCCTGCAAACTAACAAAAGCAGAGGACCCCCCAAACTCTGAAGAGGTCAACCTGGGAGTAATTATAAGATTAGAAGCCACTAACTTTGTCTCCCCATTTCCTCAACATGGGCCAAAAATAGAACCGCGAGACGACTTTTCCTAGCAAGAGAAGGACAGTGCTACCACTTTTCCTAGTACGGGATCACCTAGAACGAGATGCCATCTTTGACCAGTTTCCCTATGACCAGTTTTCCTAGGACGAGTTGGCTGCGACGAGTGGGCCGGTTCCCACCCACTGGAAATAAACACCGTGCCGATAAAGAGCTGGGAATGCAGAAATCGTAAGAGACTTTTACTGGGTGTCCAGTTGGTTTTTTTTTTTTTCACATTGGACGAAGATGCTCTTATTTGATTGATTTCGGGGTTTAACGCGCCAAATCAAGACGTCGGCTATGAAGCGCACCGTAGTTCTGGGCTGCGGATCAATTATGACCACGTGGGGATCTTTGACATGCACTGCTACCTCGACACTTGGGAGTTTTAGTTTTTTGCTTTCTTCAGAAAAGTAGCCACCGTGGCCGGGGACGAACCCGCGGCCTTAGACTCAGCAGAACAACGTAGAGACACTGACTAACAGCGCCTTAGCTGCTGTGCCACCACGGCGAGGTCGCACAAGCGCCAAGAAGCGCCCCATATACAGACGCGGCAAAAATGATTATGTGCCGATACAAAAGCGTAGTATGAAAAACCAAGAAGCATATCACGCCATTCTAGCTTATACGCTACAATGACGTGGTATGCTGCAGATCATATGGGGGGCAATTTTGAGACGGGGGTTTAGCGGGCGATTTCTTCGCTTGGCTACACTCATGGAGGAAAGAATACTCAGGAGAGGCCCCTAGCATCCCAATGCATTGCGAAAAGTGTGGAGCAAGTTACGTCATTTTTCTTGGGGCCCATGGACTATGTTGCTTACTTGTTTACAACTGCGGCGGCCAAATTTGGGCAAATAAAACGGACGCTTGCAAACCAGCCCAGTCGCTACGACAAACGTTTTCAGATTAGGCCAGTTTGAAAACTCCGCCGTCGGAGGCGGCCTTAATCCCGGCCGCAGCGGCGCCTACGTCGCGTCGAGATCGGCGGAGCGAGCCGCTGCCGCCGCCGGCGACCTGCCGGGAAAATCCCCTTCACTCAGCGTTGGCGAGAGCCACAGTTCGTTCTTTGCTCATTTTGTGTTTCTTCGTTATGAAGAGAAGTGAAATGTATCACTGCTGAGACGTAGTGCGCAAAGACCGCAGTGCTGTACGACCCCAAACAATGCTCCCGTCGTCTGCGTTCGCCATCTCGCCAGCCTGTTGCTATGACGACGACAAACGCTACTTTGCCAGGCTTAAGAGCTGAAAAATCGTCCTTCTATATCAAAAACAAAGGCCGTTTTTCGATTGAAACTTTGGGTGAGTGTTAGAATGGGGAAATTGAAGGCTTCACGAGTCTGTTGCCCCATCGCCGTAGCCACATTTCTCTCCTAAAGTGATGTTTTGCGCTACCTTTCGAAGATTAACGCTGGTCAAATCGCTCCCGCTTATCTACCCCGCTGCACAACGGCTCGTCTGAGGCGAGTCGAGACGTGCCCATCTTTTCTCCTATTTCTTCTTTGTTTGTTCCTTCCTCTGAGTTCCTCTCAAGACGACATCCTCTGCTCGCTGCTGACGCACGCGTGCGACCTATCGCTCCCGCATTAGCACCGCATTCACCGACGGAAAAATTAAGCGCCGCAAGTACAGAGGCGGTGAATCGCAAACATGACCTCTAGCAGAGGCATCAAAATCAGTTCCATTATGCATGCTTTCGTCATTTTCGCGAGTAGTTTTGAAAGTTTGAACATACGCAAAGTGAGCGCTCAGCAGAGACGGACCCTTCATGGCCCGTTCATAGCGGCCAGCCGCCGCTACCACGGGGCAAGGGCGCATCGATTCAACAGAATTAAAACTCCACAACCAAACAGGGAGGCAGCGCTAAGGCTATTCTTTATTAGCAACAAATCCTACCTTTGCTTGCTGCTGTTTGTCAACACTGACGACGGCGTAACGCAGAACTCCACGCTGACGTATGATCGCTCGTACTCGTAGGACCTTTCAGTGGTCGACCTCGAAGAATAAAAATCCTGAATATGCCGCTCTTCTATCGAAGGAAGGGCGGCAAAGTGATTCTCCCATCCTGCAGTGGGAAACACCACTTCGCGGAACGCGTATGCAATTACGTGCACGGTGGACGGTAGCTACTCCATAGAAACTCTGTACTCGCAGCGTTTTCGCTTCCTTTCTAATGGCGGCGCAGCGGGTGCACAGTGTGGCCAGAGTGGCTTGCTGCTTTTCCGCCAACGATTTGGCCATTTTGCAAAGGGCCGCATATCCGGTGTGTCGCATCGTTTTCAATGTCAGGGCGGTGCCCGGCAGTGTTCCCCTAACTGCGCAGAGTGATTCCCCTAGCGCTGATTTATCGAAGCAAAAAGCAGTCGCGGAGCGAGCGATAACGGCAGGTGTGCTGCACTGCTAGGCCGCACCTGCGCGGTCTCGACAGCAGGCGCCGCGCAAGCAGACGGCGCAGCGGTATAGTTTTGGGCACCGCTCCCGTGGTCCGTTTACTTGAGCTCACGGCTGTACGTCTATTTCTTCCTTTCGTTTTTTTTTTTTCGCTAGGCACAAGTTAGTTTGACCAGCTACTTATCTGCTCTAACGTGGTTTCGACTGTTACTTCGCTTTAATTTCTTCGCCTTACGGCGCGAATTAAGCCAGTAAGCAAACTAGAACATGCCATAACCACGCCAGAATCAAGGTTCTCTACACAGCTAGTGTGCACCCGCTCTACTACCGGGCCGTTGCATTCAGGTGTCAGGCGACACATATTACTCTTCAACTTAAACGTTTCCAGTTCACTGTTCTGTGATTGTTGTAAAGCGCGCACATTAGCCTCTCCAACTTCGCATTCTGGTCCAATCTGTCACCCGGACATGTGCTACGAACAAGGAAACAAGAACGACAGCAACTTTTGTTCTAGCGCTCGTAATGCGCCGGAATAGCACAGACGGTAGAACATCTCGCAGCTGCTGGGGAGACTCGGCTTCAAACCCCACTTTACCACAAATGTGTACTTTCTTTACTTACCCTGTACCGCTGTGGACATTTTCTTCCGCGTGCAACAACGACGGCGCTTCTTCGCAAACTGGAACACGTAACGCTTTCGCCTAATATACGTAGTGTTCATTCTGTTCGTTAGGGACACATGCTTGGACGAAAGGCTATATTGCACACAGAGACTAAAAGACCAAAGTGTGTGCGCGGCACCGCTCCTGTCCCTTCTTTTTAGCCTGCCCCCCTCTCTTTCATCCCCTGAATACCGCTTTCCCAGTGCCGAGTAGCAATCCGGGCTGTAAGCCTGGAGAACCTCTCGGCATTTTCTTTCCCTTTTCTCCTGCTCCTCTTCGTTAAGGGTGAAATGCTTTTTGCAACGGCATAGGGTATCTTGATAACCAAAAACATCTTCAGTCCGCGACACGAAAAGACCTCCCGATTTCCTCAAAATTAGAAAGTTCAAGCTCACTATTTTTGACCGTTCGCTCCGCTATCGGCAAAGGTCCGCGTGACAAAAGCGCCACCAATAGAAGCACTTTTAGCTAAGCGGTAGCGGTATCGCTCTCGACGAAGAATAATTTGCGTGCGTAAACGAAAACTTCAACTAACGTAAATTAAGTATTGACATTTTATTCCCTCAAATAAAGCAAAATGCCTGGCGTATTGCCTTATTTTACCCATTTTATATACTTCACTCGCTGACACGGTATAATGGTACTCAATATATATAAAAGAAACCGTTCAGTTTTCGCATAGCCAAGACGAGGCCGTATTTTACGGAGCTGCATAAGAGTAGGCCCGCGCATCAGTCGACGATTTTCGCCTGCGTTTTAACGACGTTGGGGTGTGGGAAACCTTTGCCTATACGGAAGCGCTTTCGCCGCTCAGTCATTCATGTTTCAATTGAAATCGCTGATGTTTCAATGAGCTGGCCTCGCTGGGACCAACCGTCTTGAAATTCGGCGCGGAACCGTAAGCTGTCGTGGCAGTCCGCTCAGTGAGACTGGCGAGCGATGCGTGCGGGGTCTCTCTCCGGTAATGTCCCTTGTGCCGGAGTGCACCAAGCATGTTAAGTGGCACTTCCGCTTGCTATCGGAGCGGTGCGAACCGTGTAAAAGGGCCAGCTATAATTATTTGTGTTGTCGCGTATAAAGAAAGCTAAAGGTATAAAGGTCATAAAGAAAGCTAAAGTATAAAGGTCATGCATTCATGCGAGGAGGTTTAGGTGCATGTCGTAGTGCAGTGTACTGTGTGTACTGTTTCTGTATGCAGTAGACATCACGTTCAAACGTTTTATTTTGGTTTTACAACAATACCCGCCGTTACCAGCTGCAGCTGCGCACATGAAGGCATTAGGAAAGTTCATTCAACTTCAGGCACTTCACAACGTCCGTCGCGAAGTGGCTGCAACACTTGTAGTCCTCTACAGGCCCCATTGGTTCGAAGCGGCAACCCTTAGGAAGGGCGGCTTCCACTCTTGTCAAGGCGTTTTGCGGCAAGTTCGCGCTGGTGACTGCCAGCCACCGCAGATTTGGTGTCATCTTAAGCAACTGGAAAACCGATATTTCTGTAACCCGAGTGTTCCTCATACATAGATGAGTGATCTTCAATGTACCGACACAACCAACGTGCTTTCGAACAGAGCTGAACGCTCGGCCGCAAATTTTTGTGCTGCCGACAAAGAGGTACTTGAGGTTGGAAGCTTTAAGGAGGATAACCTCCAATCCGTTCTCACTCATGCGCGTTCCTTCAAGGTCAAGAACAAATAGGAATCCCAGAAGAGGAAAAATGTCGCGTAATCCTTTGTCTTTCACACTCCGCCAAGCTTCAAGGCCGAGCGCCCGCAGAGAAGGCCACTGGTCGAGACTTCCCAGATCAATGTGTGACGGGGGACACCAGAAATCACCAAGGTCCAGGAGCTGCAACGCAGGCAGGGCTGCTCGGCCTTCAGCGGTGCGAAAGAACTGGGCCGGATGAAAATCACACTGTCGCAGAAATAGGTGCGTAAGCGTAGGCGGCAGCTGGGTGATTGACATCCGAGTAATTCTCTTGTTGTGGAAGAGGTCTGCATGCTTGAACTCCAGCACCTGCCAGAACACAAAGAAGAGAAAGACGAGTAATTGAAAACAAAATGGTCGGTTAAAATCCCTCACGACATCATTGGTATTAACAAATAATTCAATGGGCAGTGCTTATTCATTTTAAAAACACACAAGACACTTACACAGAACACACAGGACACTTAGGAACCCTTAAAGCGGTTACCTGAAAACTTTACATCAGTTAACTAACCGTTCTGCAGCCTCCACCCCGATCTTTATTAATCGCCTATAGCAAAAATACCTGGCACACGGGAAGTCAACTCTTTTGCAAAGAGGAACGCCATCGCCAAACGGTTCAACTAATAGGACCAAAACAGCGCGTCTACCGTGCTTTGCATTCTCAGCGTTTCGTTTCAGTGGTACCGTTTGCCGCTTCAGTATTGGCAGTTATCTGCTGTTCCTTGTGTTGTGCACCAGTGTCAGATTTTCGCCCATGCCATTCTCATTTAATTCTCTCTAATCGCATACTCGGCCTGCAGAGCGCTCCAGGTAACGTTTTACAAAATGTTTAATGGGTGTCGGTATACGCGCCAAAATCCACGCAAAGTGCGCCAGGAAAAGGAATGGGCGAAGCATTCAAGGACTTGACACGAAAGGAGGTACGCGAACCCTAGCATCATAGACAGCAGTTGTGCGAATGCAGTGTCGCCGCCTCCAGTGCGGCCATGGGGGCTCGCTCGGCTTACATTGCCCTTTTCCGCATGCACTATGCCGCTTTCGGTTTTGTCCCTGTCCGTCCGGGATCAACGGCAAAAATTATTGACCAGGTTCCTATCTATTACTTGGGGAAACAAAATTCATGTTTAACTGTATTTGAGTTCGCACTAATATAGAGGGCAGCCCCGCATCGCTATAACGTATTATACGGTTACGGGTGACCGAGGACGGCACACCGTCAATGATATCGCTATAAAATTCCCTGCGAAAGATACATACTTTCAATGGAGGGCAATCGAGTACGGGTCGGATGCAGAATGCTCCAAAAAAATACACTCAGTCGCTTGAAGTATTTTAGTGCCGTCCAAAATTACTTACCGTCAGGAACGGGCACTGGTGGGTCAGGCACTTGAAGATCTTCGGCTTGTACTCCCAGAGTCTGCGGTTGAAATGGCCCCCGTCACCTCGAATTCTAATAGCCCGGACATTGGCGTCGGCGTGTGTTTGTAGGAGACTCCACAACTTCGGCACCGTGAGCTCCACTGACGAAGCATCGATTTTTCGTCTGACTGCCGGTTCGCTTGCCAAACGCCGCCAGTGTCTGCAGACCCTGTGAGTTTACGAAGAGACGCGTTAGGGCAAAGAATGGCAGAAGACAGTTAACTTAGGACGTCACTCTTAAATTTGAAAGCTGGTTGAATCCTGACTGACCCCGGCGAAGGGAGGATATAGAGATGAGGAAACAACTCTTTTTTGCGCACAGCTGCAGTTCACATTATTGTTTGTGCCATCATCCTTTGCCCTTCCCTGTTTCAATTCAAGGCCGCGCCCGGCTGGGTTATCGGTGCTCTAAGCGAAGCGAGTTTCCTTCTTCTATCTTGTAACTGCCACGCTAACTATCTTCTTTCATGGGAAGAACACATCACCCTGTCGGGACTAGATTAGAATATTCGTGTTTAATTGCCAATGTTTTCGGTCTAATTTGATAGTTCCAGAAAGAATAATTCGGAAACATAAATGTTCGCAAAGCAAATGCCGCAGTACTGATTTCGCCGACAATCGCCAATGCACGTCACTCCGTTGGCTGCTTCTTCGACGCTCGTGCATTTTGTTAAGTTGTTTGCTGGACACAGGCGTTGACGACGTGACGATATTTCTTGCTGCAGTGTAAACATGACAAATATCCCAGCTTGGAGGCTTACCGGAAGCGCCGATACCAAGTGGCGCAGGGGGAGCAATACGTCCCGCTTAGGTCCGCTCACGGGATGTTAAAAATATAATGCCTCAGTATCGTGAAGTCGCCTGCACGAAGCATCTTCAGCCTAGTTTGATTCACAAGTCTATATAGGACTAGTATGAGTTTACTTTCGCGACCTTTGACTACCGAACAGCCAGACGTATCCCTCTAGTAGCAGCGGCGGCACTTTGCCTAGCGAACAAAAAAAAAAAGGTGCCGCCTAGCACGGCTTCAGCGGAAGCGGCAGCATTTCATTTAATTGTTTAAATGCTTTATTATTTTTATGTGAACTCAATGAGGAAATTTTTTCAACGGTTTATGTGCCACACTTTCCTACCAAATGAGAATGCTGTTGATATAAAATGACCTTGTACTAACATATTTTTGTAATGCCACTTGAATTGCACCCAAACATTACTTCTCAGCCTTGTATTTCTGTGTGGTAGTGGAGCCGCCTTTTAAGGGACTCTGTGCGAAGCGCCGTGCAGGCATACAAGGGTCTTAATGGGGCCATGCAGACAAAAGTTTGTTGTAATGAAGGACAGATGTTCAAACAAACGTTAGCGCGCTGTTGAGTCTGCCACCCGACATGCGGAACGCCTTTTTACCTTCAGTCCTCCTAGATGGCGCCACCATACTGCGCTGGACGCTATTCGCAGTTGCTTTGTTTCTTACCGTATTTGCACGTGGCTGGTTTTTTTTACGCTAGGAAGTTTTTCTCTCTTGAAACAATGGGAATGCTCGACAAACAGGGTCACGTAAGGCCAATGCCACTTGCGCAAACTGCCAGTGTCGTGGGAGGCAACCCCGTAGCGCAGGGCTGCTATAGTGCGAGCAGTACGAACAGCAGTACGCACTGGTTCTCCTATGCTCATGAGTACTTTTGTAACTTCTATTGTTCACCCCGCCGTTCTCACTACTATAAAATGAATATGCATTACATTACGCGAAAAACAGGTTGTTCTGAAAGATTACAAGTCCTGCCTAACTTGCTTTTTGCTTTAGCCAGCCTCCGCTAATCGCCCAGCCGTGCATATTTCGCCATAGGTTTTTAAAGCGAAAATGAGCTACTGGGACGCATGGACATTTTGTTTTTTCTTTATTCTATAGCTCCTTTGAGGAAGTTTACGTTAGAAGTGCGCGTTACTGTGATTCTTACGAGGCAATCTTTAGAATGAACAAAGTGGTTTTGTCTGCATGGCCCCGTTAGGAGGTTTTCAATAAAAGTGCCCGAGACATCACACATCGACATAAGATTTCCTGTGGTCTCCCTAAAGGTCTCCAAAAAAAAAATCCTTTGTTCCTAGAAGTGAAGCCAACTTTAAGGGCCCCAATGTATGAAGCTTTCAATAAGGTACCACTTGAACCTTGTTAAAACGAACACGAATTATTGGCTATAGCGAACTAAACACGAGCTGTCGTGGTCGCGGTTTATTTCAATGACACTTATTCTTTTATAACGAAACTAAAAACCGTGGGAGCTGCGCGCGATATCGGACATAACGAAAATATTTGACCAGGAGGCTAAGAATCCATTTGGAAAAACCATGCTGCATCCGAAACTGCAGAAGTCAGTTTGTGTTAAATTCAATTTTTTGGCTTTATATTTTGAGCATCCCCAAATGCTCATAAACACTCTGAACATGACGTTCCTGAAATCACTATGTATTGGAGTTACAGCGAGTTTTCTAGCCCTAACCCTGTTATTCAGAAACGGATACTAAATTGTATTTGTTCTGGAATCAATAATTGTTCTTTTACACAGTGCTATTTCGAATATTTTTATTGTCTACGGTCTGTACCGTTATTGACAGATATTTCTGCTCTTGTGTTCACAATTATTAATCTTATAAAATGTAAATCGACCATAAGCTCAGTGAATGTTCTTTATGTTGGTCGGTCATCGCTTTTCAACTTTGGGAGGGTCTGAAGTCAGCATGTACTTTATTTGTCATTTGTTCAAATATCTGTACGCATTTAAAAACAAGTAAATCAAACTTGACGTTAATATTGTCGTTAATGTGGGAGTTACATTGATTTTTCCAACCTTTGCCCTTTGCCCTCGTTTCACGTAACCGAAAATACATTAATTTCCATAATCCGTCCCATTTCTACGAAACGATACCTATTTTTAAGGTTTATTACCGTATTCTGTCGTAAATGCTGTTAACTTGTAAACTTGTCGGTTTTTGTGCATTTTCATTTCCTACAAAACCTATAACAGGCACGACAAGGATGTCGAAATATGAATTAACTTTATTCGCATTAGTCAGACTGGTTTTCATTCCTGCAAAGAGTAAACTACAACATTTATTTGCTTCGCACTATGTAGTAATACGTAGTTCAACCTTCAGAAACAAGTTAAAGGAAAAATTACGTTTCAATTGTGATTACCTTGGCAGTTCTAGCTGTAGGCCTTGAAATCGTATTGCCAATATGAAACAAAACGGCGCCAGTTCCAGAAAAAATTTGTAGATTAACAAACTTCCCCAAATTTCCTTATTCCTACAGAGGACCAAGCCATATTCTTGAAGAATATTAGCATAATATCTGTGGTTTTCCTTATCATTCTCGCAGTTTCGAACCATTATTTACTTTTCTCTCAAAACAAGATTTTGTAACAACTCGGGTTACGCGAATCTTCATAACTTTTTTAAAAATTTTGTGACTTGTAATGACACTTAGGGTCGTATTCTGAGTCCCTCCTCCACTCCAATTGCCCCATCCACTCGACCGAGAGGAGGATTCCGCAATGCTTATGCATGGGGAAATCAAAATCAAGAAAACCCTCCACTGGATGCTCGAGTGGAGGGAAGACCCAGAATACCAGGGTTAGCTATCATTGCGTGACTTATCTATGATTGCTGGCGTGACTTTACTCGGTGACAACTTAAGAACGGCACCAGAAGTTGCCGCTGTGCCTTATCACCGTAGCCGGATGTTTCTCCGCGCGGCGCAAGTAGGGCGTTACTGGGAATATTTTGAACATGGCCTGAGCCGTTCCCGTGATTTTTTTTAATATGCATATAAACGACTCCAGTGACGACAAACAAACTGTGTGAGACAAGGCAGACGATATCACGCATTCATAGCAAACCCCTTTCAAAACGCGCGCGCACTGACGTCACGGGTCCGCAGCTTTAGCGGAGTGATACACTACATGAGGTGGTGCCGTTCTTGAGTTGTACCGAGTATAGCAATCTGACGCATATTTCCGCAAAAAATATCTTTTAGAAATAAAGAATAACTCTTCTTTGTATTTTGAAGAGTTCGTCCAGCTTTCAAAATCCGTGCTAATTAAACAGAAAAAGGGCGTTAAAATCCTGGCTTCTTAATTAAAGCCAACGTTTTTTTATGGCCTACCACCCTAAAGATCCAGGAATATATCTTGCATTCATTTTTTATTACCCCGAACCTTTTCGCTCGGCCGGATTTTTTTTTTTCAACAGACATATAAACAACAGCTTGTTAAGAATTTCTTCCGCTATTCAGCTGCCGGGCCCACATATTCTATAAACCTGGCGCCGCCTCAGATACCTGAAATCTAGACATTATTACCGTTCTTGTTACAGCTAGCTCTGCGATGAGTCGAGGTCTTTTTGGCACAGGGCGTTTCGGTACGGTCTTTCGGGACAAGGGCGTTTCGTTACAGGACATTTCGGTACAAGTCGTTTCGCTACAAAAATGAATTCCAGCGAGCGTTTGAGGCAGCAAAATTCGCCTGCATTTTTAACATGGGAGTTACAAGCATGCAAATCGAACCTGTTTTTATAACGGTTGTTGCTCGTATATCTAAGTTATTTTAGGATAGTAAAAATGTATGTGGCCTTGCCAAGAAATGCCTATCTATTTGCGTAACAGTAGCCAGAAAAATTATGGCTCGTTCAATAATTCGTCTGATTAGCGACAGTATGATCATGTATTTTCTCTCGCCTATTTTATCAGTAATCAGCGAAAGTAACTAGTTTTCGCACTTTTCAGAAATTACAATTACAGTTGCGTAATTAAGAGCCACCGCAGGGGCAATGAATCCTGTATCTTTCCAACGCAATGACAAAGCAGATCTTACAATATTTTGGCATTCCGTATTTGTGGGCGTTGCTTTCACCTGATAACGCGATGCACACGCCGAGTCATTATCAATTCCTTACCGAAGGCACCTCACAAGAAAAATACAGAAATACTCGTTTATTCGTCCTCTTTTGGGGAATGATTTTTCATCTACATCCCCGCGTTTCCTATACACGTTGTCGCGCGCGCGATCGCTTCCGCTTCGGCACATTCTGCGAAAAAAAAAACTATGCCTTGGCCCCCCGAATGGGTGGCCTTGGCTAGCTGAAGCTGCAGCGCGTTATTAGCGGCAAGAATGGCAGAGGGGGCGCGATCTAAGGGCGAGCGTTTCAGGTGACCTTCCGCGAAGCAGCCGCGTGTCGAAAGGAATTCGGGGAAGATAGGTACCCCCAGGCCGCACGTTCATCAGGACTCTGCAGACCCTTCGGCCCAAAATCTCGGTCCAGAAAAAAGAAATTACGGGTTTTAGGGAGCTTTAAGTGCACGAACATATAAGTTTGTTCTTGTTTTGATTTTTTTTTCGGCAGTATCTTTAGGATCTATTTTTTTAAAGACGGTATCTGTGCTCTTATTTGTGATTAATTAAACCACTATTTGTGAATCCACATACTTCTTAAGCGATTTCTCCTGATATATATTTTTAAGATAGTTCCTCGATCCTGTTTCATTTGTTTATTTTTCTGATACATGTTCTTTGAATCGATTATTCAATTACTTAAAGACATTTTTTCTAATTTTTTTTCTGACTAGTGAAGTTCTTTGCTGCGGGATTGCTAAGTGCGTAATACTTATTACGCACTAAACTCCCTTCCGTGCTGTTAAACTAAGTAAACACCTACCTCCTAAATAAGAATGAAATGGTTTAACAGTGCAGTTAGAAACAAATTGTCGGTCGGAATAGTAGCGTTAATGGGTTACACTGGATTTTTCACTTACATCACCCCACGCGATTTGAGTTGCAGTGGCTGATTATATCCTGCAGCATGCCCACGTATAATGTCGCGCCGACACCTGCTTCTTGGAGCATCATTTCAATAGGTGATATTGTGCGGCTCAAAAAAGTACTGATTATGGGGTGCTGCAGCTGGCATTGGTGCTCAGACCACGACCATATTATGGAAATTGTGCTCTGCGGCAAAACACGAAGAATTACAGATGAGCAGTCCTTGCGAAGATGAATAACTGTATGCATACTGCCGAAAACATTGCAGAGTGCTTTCAACGTCATTACATAGCATTTCCAACTTTTGATTCACAAACACAATAAACCCGCGCTGTCCCTTCTAACTACGAATAAGGCGGGACAGAAGCGTGCGGCAAGATGCAATAGGTGCATGCCGTAATGCATTGCTAATAATGTATTAAGTACCTGCCTTATCAGAAGAGAGCAACGCACACAAATGCATAATACCAAGAAATTTGAACCTCTGCGTCATTACGCTATAAAGGCACAGGTTCCTTTCCCCGTGCGGTGGCACGGGGAAAGAACCTGTGGGAAAGGAAAGGATTTACGCCGCTGTTGTCGTAGAGACTCCGCAAAGAGCAAAAATATAATAGTGGAAAATAAAAAAAAGCAATTGATAGAAAGTCGTCAAAAAACGAGTGAGAAAGACGATACAGTCTGTGATTTGTTATATAAAATACTGGTGATAATAGGTTGCTAAAAAACAAAATGAACAATTCGGTTTTTATAAATGCTACAAATATCCCAGCAAATATTTAACACATAAACGGACGTTTTTTTCTGGCGAGGCCGTATAACCTTCTCCTTTCGTAAAATAACGCACAATTGCTGACAACAACATAACGCGCGAAGCCTAAAGCGCTCGCCAGAATTCGTCTTTGTACCGAAACACCCGTGTCCCGAAAGGTCCGTGTCCCGAATTGCCCGGGTCAGAACGGTCCGTGCACCGAAAAGACGGTACCGAAACGTCGTGTACCGAACAGACCGAAGCCCCTCCGCAACATCCACGTGAAACAAAGAATACCCAACTTCCTCGCCAGACAACCGCGTAAAGTCACTCGTGACAAGTGCGGCGCTGAGTGGGCGAATTCCAACACTTGCACAAAGACAATCCCACGCCATTCACTTATTTCTATATCCGGAAACTTACCTTCTGCAGATACAGATTTCCTTGAATGTCAGCATACTGAACACAAGCAGCAGCACGCAGTCCGGTAGGTCTGGCAAGGCCATGTTTCCTTCACAAAGACTGCCTCAAAGTGAAATGAAGCGCCTCTGTTTCTGAAGTTCTCAAGCGGCCAGTCAATCACAAGACTGTTGAAGGGATGATACGTTGCCACGGAAACAAGGCAGACAGTGTCACAGCGAAAGGGGGAGCGGTGGCCGGTTGGCCGAGACAAATGCACGTGCTAGTGAGTCAGTGTTATCGCTCCCACATCCGGAGATCGGACGTCCCAAATTGTCCTGGCGTCCTTTGTGGAGGAGCATCAGCATAGCTTTACCCCAAAGCGTTTTTTTACTATCTTCGGCATCCCCCCTTTCCCCCCCCCCCCCCCCCCCCCCCCCCCCTGCACGAGAAGCAGGGACTTGCCTAGCCCCTCTCGACGGCTTCCCCCAGTGGGCGCAGTTTTCCCTGTTGAAATTCGCCGAAGCAAGAAGGAAAGAAAAAGAGGGGGGCCGTAGCAAAATGACTCTTCATGGGTTCCAAGAAAAGTAATTGTCCTCTCCAGTCGCACGGCCGGACTCGACTCCATTTCCGAGGTCCGTGGCATGCGCTATCACCAAGCCGTACATCTGAAACTATCTTCGTTCGCTCCTCCAGCACCAAAAATTCCTTGAAATTGTAGAATAAGTGGAACCAAAATCAATTTGGAGGGTACAAGGTCACGAGAACCGGAGGGGACTGTTGCTATCTTAAAACAGTGTCTGGAAGACCAGTTTCGACAAGGAGTAAGGGAGGGCGACAGCGCCATGAATAGATATATCATTGAAGAAAAAAGAAAGAAAACAAGTGGCCTATGTCAAAAAATTAAAAAAAAAAACAGAAGCATGCGTGCTGGAAACACGTGACAGGCCGAAGAGCAAAAATTGGGAAAGGGATGAAGACGAAATAACCGGATGGGGAGTAACTTTGCAACTCTTTTTTTTTTCTTTTTAGTTTAAAATAGGCAGGTCATTGGGAACAGTAGGACAGGGATTGGTAACCCACTGGAAATAAACACCGTGCCGATAAAGAGCTGGTAATGCAGAAATCGTAGGAGACTTTTACTGGCTGTCCAGTTTTTTTTTTCATATTGGATGAAGATGCTCTTATTTGATTAATTTCGGGGTTAACGCGCCAAATCAAGACCTCGGCTATGAAGCCCACCGTAGTTTTGGGCTGCGGATTCAATTGTGACCACGTGGGGATCTTTGACATGCACTGCTATCTCGACACTTGGGGGTTTTAGTTTTTTGCTTTCTTCTGAAAAGTAGCCAGACCGGCTGGTGACGAACCCGTGACCTTAGACTCAGCAGAACAACGTAGAGACACTAACTAACAGCGCCTTAGCTGCTGTGCCACCGCGGCGAGGTCGCACAAGCGCCAAGAAGCGCCTCATATACAGACGCGGCAAAATGATTATGTGCCGATACAAAAGCGTAGTATGGAAAATCAAGAAGCATATCACGGCATTCCAGCTACAATGACGTGGTATGCTGCAGATCATAGGGGGGGCGGGGGGTGCAATGTTGAGACGGAGGTTTAGCGGGCGATTTCTTCGCTTGGCTACACTGAAAGCCGCCATGCCTGTGGCCACTGTGCTAGCGCATGCGCTGTGCTCCCGCATCTCTAAAAAAAAACAAAAAAAAAACGACCTGTGTTTCGTTTATCGTCTGCCGCGTTTCAACCCAATTATCGGTAGTGGCGTCAACAGATATATTATTAATCGTATTCACATTGTGTGGTGGCGCTCTACCTGCCCTCGATAACTTCGCATCACCGAAGGATGAAACGCGGCAGCGAACGGCGCGCAAAAGTCCGACACTGCAGTTGGCTGCCGCCGTAGATGTCGACGCAAGTGCTCCAGGACCGTATCCACTACTTTGTCTGGTAAGTGACCTCTAATACGTGGTTCAGCACAAAAACTGAATAATTTCTGTTTCACGCGTACGCCGATTTAGCGATGGTAGCGAATGCGAGGCCTCTTCCCAAGCCGGGCTGTCTCCCGAGCGCTAACGGATCGCAAGCGCCCTTTAAACAAATCCCTGGAGTTTGGCATCTGTACGGCAACATTTTCGGCATTTGCCTTCGAGCGATCTCTTTTCCGCGAACATACGCATGACTTGGTCTATCGCGAAGCAGGCGCACGCGTACAGGTGCCGTCATAAGTAATTGGAGCACGGAAACTGTGGCCGAACTGTATCAGAGCGCCGTGTAGCTGCACCGGCGGTAAATGAAAGGACGAGAACACGCATGCGCGCCTGCAGACGGCGATAGCCCATCTATAACTCTCAAACCACTTTTTAAATTTGGCTTCGAGCATTGCTCGCAGCATAGTCAAGGTAAATATAAATGGTAGCGAAGCTTCGGGCAAAAAGCGGTTCAGAAACTATTGCCAGCGACATCAGCATGGGGGCTTATGGGAGTGGCGATTGAAGCGCGACTAGGTGAGGAGGCAACAAACACTAGTAACAAAAAACCAAGTTTTGTTCAACAATAAAACAACATATTTTATGATGATATTTATTTCTGAATCACATTTATTTAGGTGCAGTCTGTAAAAAATTTATGAAAATGTTGTTCATTCTCAAAAACCTTTTTTTAGCGCCCTCTGAAGAATAGCACATGTCATTGCTCTGTGATGCAGTCCTTGTAGTGTACTGAAAGGAGCGCCTAAAGTTCGTCTGCTAGGAAACGCCCCTCGCGTGTTTTGGTGGTGCGCATTTGCATTCGGTTTTCCTCGTTAATTTGGTGTGCACTTAATTTTTGCTGTGCGTGGAGTTGCGAGGTGTGTTGTATCGTCGGTAAACACGTTTAGTACCGTGCCCGGCGGGCACGGTGAACTACGGGACGATGCTGCCAACGGTTGGAGCGGAGCGCTTCCCTCGGTACCTACGGAAACGATGTGCTGTACAAGGTTGCAACAGCAACTCCCGTACGCCTGTCGTTTTACTGCACCATTTTCCTCTCATTTCCACAGGTAACGCGAAACTATAGTACTTTTAATACGGGTCTAGGCCCACTCGTCACAAGTCCACTCGTCATAGGCCAACTCGTTACAGGTAAACTGGTCAGGAATGCCAACTCGTCACAGGGCATTTCGTACGAGGAATTCTCGTATCACCGGAATATTCGTCACACGGAAAACTCGCATTACGAAGTTGTTTTATAAAGCGATGTAGCCGAGCGAGTGTTCTTTCAAAGTTTTTAACGCAGGAAGTTAGGTAAATATACCGCCATACCGAGGTATATTAAAATGATAATAGCCTGCAAATTCGTATTACATGGCACGCAAAAAAATAAACAAATTGTTATAAATGACGCAGTGAACAGGTTGTACAGTGCTCAGCGATTGAAACGCGATACTCGGAGCGCGTGGCTGCCGGTGCTTGTTGCGCCACCGGTGAGCGCTTGTGAAAGCGAGCTGACGCATTGTGGTATACGGTGAGGGTGAGAGCGTTTGTGACGCAGGCTGACGGCATCCGGGAGACAGCCCTTCAGTGTGCGGTTCTTGGCGGCACCATAGGGGTGCTACATGCCATGGCTTCAAAACGCTGCGCCTGCGTGCCGCGCCGCGCCCCGCGAAGTCTGGGCGAGCTGGCACACGCGCGCGTTATGAAGAAGTTGAATGCGCATTTATCGCGATGGGTTATCGTGGCGATCACGGCACGCAGGCGCAGCGTTTTGAAGCCATGACATGTTGCACCCCTATGGCGCCGCCAAGAACCACACACTGAAAGGCTGTCTCCCGGATGCAGTCAGCCTGCGTCACAAACGCTCTCACCCTCACCGTATACCACAATGCGTCAGCTCGCTTTCACAAGCGCTCACCGGTGGCGCAACAAGCACCGGCAGCCACGCGCTCCGAGTATCGCGTTTCAATCGCTGAGCACTGTACATGAAATAAAAAAATCTTTATTGCACTCTCCTTGTACTGTTGTACTATTTGTACTATTGCACTGTTGTCTCGTTGTGTAGGCGTCTTCAACGCTGGGTTGCGACGTTGTTCACTTCATCAGCACCGGAAGCGGATGCTGCGGGCAATATTCCCAAGCGTATTGACTGTTGCTCAGCTGTCGTGATCAGCCAGGATTCTTGCGATTGCGATCGTTGACATCTTGGTATTTGCGAGCGAGCCGTGGGGGGTGCCGTCCGACGATGACTACTACCACCCACCGTAAAAAGCGACAACGGAACAGGTTAACAAAAGAACCCAGAAGATTTTTTCGCTTGGACAGGCCCGAATATGTATACAGTGCAGTGAAATAAAGATTATTATTATTTAAAAAACAATTGCCCGGCGCGGTGACGCAGCTTGATATGACGCTGTGCTCATGTTGAGCCCAAGGAAGCGCGTTCGGTTCCCGGCCACGGCGGACGCTTTTCTGGTGGAGGAGAAAAGCGAAAACGTCCGTGTGTTCGAGATTTCAACGCACGCATATTAAACATCCCCAGGTGGTCAAAATGATTTCGAAGCCCTCCACTACGGCGCGCCTCATCACTTGTGTAGCATCGGCGCGTTAAAACCCCACAATCAATCAAATCAACAAATAAACAATTTCAAACCTAATGGAATGCCTGGTGGTGTGTCCTTCCGTGTTTACATAGAAAGAAATCCTCCAGCTTAGCTATGGTTCAAGCCTTGCGCGAGTTGGTGCAAGCTTCGCCATTTTTTTTTTTTCGCAGACTAAAAGTGGAGGTATGGGTTCAATGCAAGGGCAGGTTATACGCGCGAAAATACGGACGTACAACCACTCAGCACGGCTGACGATCAGCACTTGAAGAAGTGCTAATCGCGCTGACCTCGCCCCCCCACCTCAGCAAAAGAAAAAAAAACAGCCCTTTATGCACACCTGCTGCTCACACAGACTCCGCACGCCCTCCTAAACAGCCGTAACGAATTTACCATTGTAGAAACCAGCCTCAGACCGGCTTTAAACGCCAATTTCCGGTCAGGGCTTCTAGGCTTTTGTTCACACGGCCGCGGTGTAACGAAATCCATGTGACGAGAAGGCACCTCGCACGAGAGTTCCTATCTCGAGATGGCACTGTACGAAAAGGCCGGTGTGACGAGTTGGCCTACGACGAGTTTTCCGGTGACGAGTGGGCTCGTTCCCTGTTAATACGTGCACGGGGGTTGTAAGGGGACGTGGTGGTGCTTCGAAAAAAAAAATGGGTCGAAAGCTAGCTTTGTTATGTCACAGTTATCTTTAGATTTCACCTCAGGCTGGCTCGGAGCAAGGGGTGTCAATTACTCTAGGACTTCTCAGCGTAGTACCACTCGAATTTAAACGAGTCGCTTTAAATGTCTATCTCAGTGTCTTATCTATTGCATTACAACGCTTGTAGTGCTCGTTGCTTCCCGCACTTGTATGCGCAGGCAGTATTTCCATAGCAGTACTGTGCTGCGCTGTTCCGTGCTGCGCTGCTGCCAGATCTTTCCTGCTATGTGCTTTTACATACTGCCGTCACTTTCGTTTGAATTGATCCATTATTCCTCTTTTTACTTATCTGTTGCGACACTTGCCTAATAATGCAACCAGGAAATTGCAGGCCTGAATGCTGAGTGAACTTCTGTAGAAACCCTTGTCTACTTGATAAGACGCCGGGACAGCTGCGGTGTGCTCGCTGCACTTTCGTGAATCGGCATTCCTGCGGCCCGGTTTTCTGCGTCAAGATGCAGTGCGTAGTTCTTTTCTCTTGTTTCGACGTAGTTCTGCTGTTGACGCTTTCATTGCTCATAATGCTATGTGTTACGGGTAAAGTCAATTTTTCGGCGCGTAAGGAAAATCATAATGCATGTAGTGCCCACGAACATTTTGTACTTATTGTATACGTGCTGATTTTGTGCAGAGTGGTAAATTGTTTTATGTTTATCCTGGAATAAAATTCATATGTCTTATAGCATGACTATGCGTTATTTCTTCTCTTAGAAGTACACAAACTCAGAAAGCATTATATAACCTTGATATACTTAAGGCACGCACGCAACGCGTATGTGCGACGGAATTAAACCCAGCAGTGGCGTTGGTAGAAATTGGTATCGGGGTAAAGAGTGGGCACGTTTTTTATATGAAAGGGGGGCCGGGGAGAGTGGGCAAGTGTCATTTTGTGCTCTGTATCCCAAGGCAGAAAAAAATTTCTGGTCGGGGGGGGGGGTACGTTTTGCCACCCACTGCAATCAAAATAAACAACTGATTGCTTTTATACAGCAGTGGAAGGCATGACTACAGAATAAAGGTTCAGAGAAGATGCAAGATGTTTTTATAAACACCGAGGCGAATCATACGGCAGTATGCTAAAGTACGTTTCTCTAGTCACGAGTATAAGCTGGCGTTGACTTGAAGCACACACGCCAAGGGCTCGCCAACTTGCGTCAGATGGCAATGACAGGAGCCCTCAGCGATCAGAGGCCTGCTAAGGCTATTTTGAAGTCAAATTTTCCCGCTAATGCCACCAAAATGACGTCACTTTCTGACCGGATCTTGCGTCACATCCTGTTTATTTTTTGTTCCGCCGGAAGTGCTCCCTCACACGGATGGCGTTAAGCCCCATGAGCAGCTTAAATTAAGAGCCGCCATTTTCTGAACGTATGGGCTTCTATGGAAGCTTCGCTACCAGTTATATTTACCTGGGCATAGTGCTCTCGGCGACGGCGCTGATAGCAGAGACGATTCTGGCAGCGTCTCTGGCGCACTTCCAGCTGCCGGAGAAGCGGCGCGCTGTCACAGGAATTTGTAGCGAGTTTTTTTTTTTTCAAATATTCTTACGTGTGTACGCTATCAGCGCCATCACAGAGACCAGTATGCTGCGAGCGAACAATGCTTGAAGCCAGGTTAAAAAAAGTGGTTTGAGAGGTATAGATGGGCTGCCACCGTCGGCAGGCGCGCATGCGTGTTCTCGTCCTTTCATTTACCGCCGGTGCAGCTACACGGCGCTCCGATACAGTTCGGCCACAGCTCCCGTGCTCCAATTACTTATGACGTGCCGTCAAAAGTAATTGGAGCACGGGAGCTGTGACCGAGCCGCATAGGAGCGCCGTGTAGTCTGCACCGGCTATAAACAAAAGGAGCAGAACACGCATGCGCGCCTGCCGACGGTGTTGCCCATCTATACTTCTCAACCAACTTATTTTAAAGCTGCTTCGAGCGTTATTCGCAGCATACTGGTCTCAGCAATGGCGCTGATAGCAGATGCGGTATTTATAGCAGCATCGCTCACACTTTCAGCGCAGAAGAGCTGCTGGAGAAGCGTCGCAATCGCAGGTATCTTAAGTGATGATTTTTCTTTTCTCATATTTTTAGGTGGGTCTGCTATCCGCGCCATCGCCGAGACCAATATTCTGCGAACAGCGTTCGAAGCCGCGTTAAAAGAAGTGGGTTGAGAAGTATATATGGGCTATCACCGTCGGCCTGCGCGCATGCGTGTTCTGCTCCTTTCGTTTGCCGCCTGTGCAGCTGCACGGCGCTCCTATGCGGTTCGGCCACAGGTCCCGTGCTCCAATTACTTTTGACGGCACCTGTACGTGGGCTCTAACGTTTTCACCGCTCTACCTACTCGTGCACGCCCCGTGTGGCAACATGTTTTGTTAAAATAAATTGGAATGACAGCTTAGGCAGCCACCTATATGTGCCACCACCAGCTTCGCATTCACCAGTCGCGGTTGCACGCTGGATGCTTGTCGGTTGTTTGTACGAGGGATAAAAAACAGGCGCGCTCCTGTTTTTTTTTTGATCTATTTAAATCATGGCAGTAATGATGCCTACTTTTCTGGAGATTTTCTTCAGACTCCAATTCCAGAGAAAATCTGCTGTAGTGCAGTGACCAACCAATTCTGCTGGTGCCGTGTAAATTCAATTCGCCAGTCTTCATGCAGGAAAGTTTCTGAAACCTAGATTTCGGAAGTACCTTACATTTGAGGAATGAAAAAAAAATTGTGCGTTTTAATTAGAAAACACAGTGGAGTAACGCTAGTTCCATCTTTGCCCCGTTCCTTTATCTGCGCTATTTTTACTGTGCAGCCCAACAAACTGCTTCCCTCAAGGTGGCACGGGCGGCACATTGGTTCTGGGTTTCTCGTGCGCTAAATGTTTCACACTCAGCAAAACAACTCACCTCTGATATTAGAGCGCGGCGGCTGGCGATCAGCTGATCTGAACCGCTGATCAGCGATCAGCCGATCAGCTGAGCGCGGCGGCTGGCGATTGCACTGCACTCAACAGTACTTGGCGTCGAGTTATTACTTTGCATTCAGTGGGCAGCAGTTTAGAAATGATGCGGCGAATTCCGTTGTAATAGCTATGGTGTCACATGATCAATTAATATGAAATCACCTCATGTAATGTTTGCCGACTCGGAGAAGAAATATTGCTACTTCGTGCCTACGTGACACACAGCATCACCAGCCCCATCATAATTTTGAAAGGAATATCAGTTCATCTTCGCTGCAGTGACAACAGAGCCACCTTTTACCTACGCTGTGTACACTAGCGTGATAAAGGTTTTGGTGGCTAAAGTTAGCCATATTGTATGTTTAATACAATAGCCACTCTTTGAGTAATTGGAGTACCAGGCCATATTGTTTACCCGGTATCCGTGAGAGCACACTTGGTTAACGGACATGGTGCGGTGCGATAGAGCCGACGTGCACGAAACATACTTTTTTGTGGGTCTTGGAAGGTCCCAAAAAGTTAAAGTTGATTCTTGGGCGAGTTGGTGTCCCATAATCTTTAATTCACAGCGCAAACAAGAAACGAGGACGATAAGGAGAGCAGCGCCTGTGTGTCGTGCTCTCTCTATCGTCCGCGTTTCTTGTTTGCGCTGTGAATTCAAGATTATGGTCCCAGCAAGTGTTCTGCCGTGATGTGTTCGAAGGGAGCGCGCAGGAAAGGCACGTCGATGTACAATAGCCTGGCTACTTCAGTAGCCCGACCATTGTCCCAGCTGGCTGAAGTGCCACCTCCAGGTGAATTCATCGAACCAAGACCTCACCTTCACGGTAACGCCCGCCAGGGAGGTCTGTACGGCAAGCGGGCACGCAGTGTGCCGAAAACGTTTCTCAGAACTGGCGAGGCGAATAACGAAAGTACCACTACATGTGTACCCTGCAATAGTGAGCGTGTTTCTAATGCATCCAGTGAGGGCTAAATAGCCATTGTGGCGGATAATGGTTTTTATTTAGCAAGGAGAACTACAATCTTGATGCTATCGGTTTGGGCATGAAGGACGGTGGTGTCTAAGCACGAAATGAAGATGACACACTACTGCTCGTCTAGTTATGAAATCCAGTGTGATGACTACAGGCAGGATTTTCGGGCATTAAAAAGAGCGTTTTAGGTTCCCCAAATATTCAGGCGTCCAAGGTTGGAAGTATAGGCGCCATAAATTTCTACTTTTAATTTGAATTTGAATGATTTGAAGTGACGACATGCGCGACCGGGAAAACCAAATATTTGCTCATGATGGCACAAAGGCACTAACATTTGACAATAGCCGTTAAATTGTCCCTAATACTTCTGGACTCTAATGGCGATCCATTGGCTTTATTCAACGTACGCACTGCTCACATTAATGTTCAATGGCTTCTGTCGCTTGCTCGAGCGTCATATACACTGAGAGTCATGAAACAGAATACTTCTGACTTGAACTGATTAAATAAAGCGCTATTTTAATGTGCCCGGCGGCAATTTCATTGCGACTTCACACAAACATTACAGGAATAATAAACGTAATAAGACGGAGATTTCCCAAGAAATTTACATGCTCCTACAAGAGGACTTCAGGTACCAGTTTAAGAGTTCTACGACGTACAATAATATTATTCCAATTGTTTAGACACGTGGGTCCCAACACTGCCTAATACACTTCGACAATTTTGATGAACATTTTTAAAAGGTGTTTTTTGAGGCCAAAGCGACGTTTGACAGAAAAGCGAGCTTTTAAAACTCGTCAGTCGGTGTGAAATGTACAGAGTAAGGAACTGCAGCTGCGCAGTGATGTTTCGCCATTGAGTTTGCATTATAGAAACGATCAAATAAGAGGCATGATCGATGGAAATGATGCTCTATTGTTGCGTTGAAACAGAATTAGATATGGTTACGCTTCTAGGAAACCTGGTGGCTTTATGGGTCTCTTGAATGAATCCGCGAGGGCCTAGATTGATACAGATAGTGATGTTGGCGTACAGAAAGTATTGAATTTCGGAGAAAGGTTCTCGAGTACGGTGGATGCGGAACATAACGAGGTTAGATAATACAGGAGAGAGGACCACTCCCTGAGGGATACCTCTCTGTGGATGAGGTACTGCGTCAAGCTTCTGGTTGCCAATTTGTATCGTCACGATGCAGGAATAAAGAAAGTCTGGAGTAGCAGTACATGTTTGAGTCGGAATTTGTATCTGCTTGATCTCAAAGATAGCGTCATCATCCACATTATCAAATGCCTTCATGAGGTCTATAGCTAGGATGGGTTTTGAGCGTAGCTGAGCCGGGAGGCTGGAGAGTACGCTCGTATATGTGAATTACTGTGTCATGACTTGATAGCTGTGAGCGATATCCAATCACAGAGTAAGGAAGCGCTTGGGTACCCTCTGTTGCTGAATTTGGTGTAACGCCATGCGCTCCATATCTTTGCCTACTGGAGAGGTCAGCCTAATTGGCGGAGATTAGGGCTATCGAGTTTTGCCGGGCTTCAGAATGAAGATCATGTGGCCTTTAATCCACAACTCGCAGAATGGTATTTGTCCTATTCAAGTGAGGTTGATGGCATGTAAGAGATGGTGTTGGTCAGCATCTGACATATTCCAAAGTAGGTCGGTACTTACCGATTCAGGACCAGAAGATTTGCTGCCTCTGTGAATACGGAGGGCGATGCGAAGCTCAGCCAAGGTGAATTCCTCATTGAGTTCGGCTTTTGGAGAGCCATGATATTCAGGATAGCGAAGTTGACACGCAGAACGTATGTAAAGTAATTCATGGTGGCCAGTAGAATGGTTGGGTCTTTGTGTTGACTGGTGAGGTAATTAATATTCTGGGTGGTCATAATCTTTGTAGAGCCAGGATTCATTAAAGCTTTAAGGATAGACCATGTCTTGCTAGTGCTCACGGTGTTCTGAAGTTCATCCCACATGGTAGTGCAGTGTTCTCTGGGGGGTAGTTCGAGTATTCTTGTGTTGTTTAAGTTGATTGCTTGTGGCACAGAGCCTGGAGTTTGTTTGGCAGCCAGTCCTCCGCTTCAGAAGAAAGGCGCGGGCTTTCCACCAGTGTTACAAGTGTGGGAACAGGTGAAAATCAGCCCCATAAGCGCTGTGGGCACAAGCCGAAGCTGGGCATGCTGGTTTAGCTAAGAAGCTTTTAGCCAAAAAGGATGAGAGGGGGCTACCAAAAATTACTCCCACCTCCCCTCGCGGGAACCCCTGTGTAGATGCGACGCATAGGGGGTTCTGTTGTTGTTTCCATTAGGTGGATTCTTCCATCGCGTGAAACGTGCCGTGAACCCCCTGCCGCGGCTATGACGCAACACAATCCACTTTAATCCAAGCCAATCCAATCGAATCCAATCCAATGCCCCTCGCGAGAGAGTGTTCGCTATCGGAGAGGGGAGGGGGTTAGCCGCGGAGAGCGCAGCTCACGCGGCGAGGGGAATGGGGGAGGGGTGTGGACGGACAACAACGCCGTATGGAGGGACAAGGCGAGTGAATGAGATGCCGTCGCATCTGAAACTACCGGGAGGCCGTTACAAGAAAGTGCTTGTGCCCGCCGCGGGTGCGAGCATTTGCGCATAGCTGCCCGAAGAACTCTTCGCTGCCTACCGTTGAGCTGTTCTTCGCGCGACCGCTACCTAAGACCTTAGCTGGAGGGTCACCAGCGCGCTAGTTTGCTACTCCAAGCTTCTGCCTCCTTATCTCGAGTATCCCACGGCACAAGTCTCCTTTTGGGCCAGTGGCGTCTCCGGGGCTCAGAAGAAATTCGGTGCTGCGTCGTCACCGACACCACTTCGTAGAATCGGTGCGCTTATTGGACATTCGGAGTGCGTTTGATCTAACCTTAATGTTGCCTCTCTCGTTTAGTTTTGTCTAGCGTGCGTGAGCTTATACACGCTGTTTTTTTTTGAGGGGGGGGGGGGGACTATATTTTTTTCTGTCCCTAGTGAATACATTACACTTCGAATTTTTTATACTCCACGCATTAAACCACTTTCGAATCTTTGTTCCGCGGGTCACGCCGGCTTTTAAAAACACCCTTCCCCACAGTTACCCTAAAAACCGCATTCCTCTCTTTCAACAACAGCGATGGGTTTCCCCCGCTTGTGCCGATAATGACAGAAAAAATGTAGAAGGAGGTCTTAAGTGTCTTGCATGTTTTTAAAAGGAATAATCGCTCGACATCGAATTATTTGTTAATGCCAATGCTGTCGTGGGAGATATTAACCGACAATTTTGTCTTTAATCACTCTTCTATCTCTTCCCTTTGTTTTGGCAGGTGCTGGAGTTCAAGGATGTATTTTTCCACCACAACAAGAAAATTACTCGGATGTCAATCACCCAGCTGCCGCCTACGCTTACTCACCTATCTCTGCGAGAGTGCTATTTTCATCCAGCTCAGTTCTTCCGCACCGGTGAAGGCCGAACAGCCCTGCCTGCGTTGCAGCTCTTGGACCTTGGTGATTTCTGTTGTCCCCCGTCTTATGTTGAACTGGGAAGACTCGACCAGTGGCCTTCTCTGCGGGCGCTCGGCCTTGAAGCTTGGTGGAGTGTGAAAGACAAAGGATTACGCAACATTTTTCCTCTTCTGGGATTCCTATTTGTTCTTGACCTTGAAGCAACGCGCATGAGTGACAACGTATTGGAGGTTATCCTCCTTAATGCTTCAAACCTCAAGTACCTGTTTGTCGGCGACACAAAAATTAGCGGCCGAGCGTTCGGCTCTGTCCGAAAGCACGTTGGTTGCCGAGGTACATTGAAGATCACTCATCTATGTATGAGGAACACTCGGGTTACAGAAATATCTTTGTTCCAGTTGCTTAAGATTACACCAAATCTGCGGTGGCTGGCAGTCACCAGTGCGCACTTGCCGGAAAAGGCCTTGGCAAAAGTGGAAGCCGCCCTTCCCAAGTGTTGCCGTTTCGACGCAATCTGGCCTGTAGATGACTACAAGTACTGCAGCCACTTCGAGACGGGCGTTGTGAAGAGCCTGAAGCTCAATGAACTTGCGTGATGCCTCTATGTGCGCAGCTGCAGCTCGTAAGCACGGGTATTGTTGTAAAACCAAAATAAAACGTTTGAACGGGATGTCTACTGCATACAGAAACAGTACACACAGTACACTGTACTGAGAAATGCACACAAACCTCCTCGCGTGAATGCATGACCTTTAATCTGTCAGCTTTCTTTATACGCGACAAAATAGAGAATTTTAGCTGACCCTTTTATACGGTTCGCACCGCTCCGATAGCAAGCGGAAGTGCCACTTAGCATGCTTGGCTCACTCCGGCACAAGGGACATTACCGGAGAGGGATCCCGCACGCATCGCTCGCCAGTCTCACTGAGCGGGCTGTCTCGACAGCTTCCGGTTCCGCGCCGCATTTCAAGACGGTTGGCACCAGCGAGGCCAGCTCGTTGAAACATGAGCAATTTCAATTGAAACATGAATGACTGAACGGCGAAAGCGCTTCCGTATAGGCAAAGGTTTCCCACAACCCAACGTCGTTTAAAACGCAAGCGAAAATCGTCGACTGATGCGCGGGCCAACTCTTATGCAGCTCCGTAAAATACGCCATCGTTTTGGCTATTCCAAAGCTAAACGGTTTCTTTTAAATATATTGGGTACTATTATACCGTGTCAGCGACTGATGTATATAAAATAGGTAAAATAAGGCAATACACAAGGCATTTTGCTTTATTTGAGGGAATAAAATATCAATGCTTATTGTCCTTTGGATGAAGTTTTCGTCCACGCACGCAAATGATTCGCTGTCGAGAGCGATACCGTTACCGATTAGCTAAAAGTGCTTCTATTGCGGGCGCTTTTGTCGCGCTGGGCGAGGTGCTGGTAGCGGAGCGGACGGTCAAAAACAGTGAGCTATTATTCTCTAATTTTGATGAAACCGGGAGGTCTTTTTGTGTCACTGTCTGTGGATGCTTTTAGTTATCGAGAGACTCTATGCAGTTGCAGAAGGCCTTTCATCCTTACCGAAGAGGAGGAGGAGGACTTGGAGGAGAAAAGCGAACGGAAACGCCGAGAACATATTATACAGGCTTAGAGCCCGGATTGCTACTCGGCACTGGAAAAGGGGTATTCAGGGGATGAAAGACAGGGCTGGCGAAAAAGAGGGGAATGGAGTGGTGTAGCGCCCGCACTTTAATCCCGTTTGTGGGCACCACAGCCTTTCATCCAAGCATGTGTCCCTAACGAACAGAATGAACACTACGTATATTAGGCGAAAGCGTAACGTGTTCCAGTTTGCGAAGAGGCTCCGTTGTTGCACGCTGAAGAAAATGCCACAGCGGTACAGGGTAAGTAAAGAAAGAACACATTTGTGATAAACTGGGGTTTGAAGCCGGGTCTCCCCAGCAGCTGGCCGATGTTCTACCGTCTGTGCTATTCCGGCGCGTTACGAGCACTAGAACAAAAGTTGCCGTCGTTCTTGTTTCCCTTTTTGTAGCACATGTCCGGGTGACAGATTGGACCAGAATGGGACGTTTGAGCGGCTAATGTGCGCGCTTTACAACAATCACAGCATAGTGAATTGGAAACGTGAAAGTTGAAGAGTAATACGTGCCGCCTGACACCTGAATGCGACGGCCCGTGGGTAGAGCGGGTGCACACTAGCTCTCTAGAAACCTTGATTACGGCGTGGTGATAACGTCTTTTATGTTGCTTACTGACCTTATTGGCGCAGGAAATTGAAGAGAAGAAACAGACCAAAACACGGTAGAGCAGAAAAAAAGTCAGTCGAACTAACTTGCGCCAAAAGAAAGAAAGAAACCAAATGAGGAAAGAGATGTACAGTCTTTGTCTAATTTTTGTTGGCCACGACGACCGTGGCTGGAGTAGGCGAGGGGCCGAACAGGGGCGCTGCGCTTGCCGCTGCCGGCTGGTTGCACGGCTAAAGAGAGTGAGGGGAACTTTCGCGCCTCCTTTCGTAGTATGGCTAGCACGATAAGTGTAGCGGGGCCGCCTTCACCAAGCAGGTGCACTACACTTCAGCGCAGGCACTTTGCGCAGCCCCTGTCGTTCCGGGTACAATGCAAGTTCCGCTCGCTCTCTTTAGGACGCAACCAGCCGATGACGGCAAGCGCAGCGCCCCTGCTCGGCCGTGTGCCTGCTCCGGCCACGGTTGCCGTGGCCCACAAAATTTTGAGAAAGATTATATAAGATGTAGCCTAAAGCAGGGCTTTCGGTGTTCATTGCGGGTGAAAAACAATAGCGCATAATGATGCCCATTTCCCACGAGAGGTGTTGTCGGGTTTAACGTGTTCCTATGTCATTTATTTGCACTGAGGGAATGAAGACCGCGTAGTCATGAGCAAATGAAACGCGGACGCAATACACTGAACTTTCGTAAAGACGAAGGCGAACGGACCATGATAATTCGTTCGTCTTACCAGAATCCTTTCTGAAACAAGAATCGGCTACACGCCCAGGCTATGGAAATATCTTGCTTCAAAACGGCGGAAGAGACTTTATAAAAAAGAAAAGAAACGTTTCCACATTGTTCGGCATAAGCGAAAATTCGTCTTGACGGGAGTTGCACTGCAGAGAAGTAACATCAAACACACAAATCAAATAATAATTTACCTGAAGCACAAATATTTGCCAAGCTTAGGGCACATTTGAAGAGTCTTGTTACCGCAGTTTGATACTATAATAGAGCCATGCCTGCATTTCACTTGAATTCAAAGCAATTACGCTTGTGAGGGGTTCTGGTTCACGTTTTCGACTTCGCGTTTCATTTGCCTTAATCTATACATAAGCTTCTAACTTCTAACTATTTTGCCAGATAAAATATGTCGGTTGTAAAACCCATTCATGCCAAGGCTGATTTTACTGGGGGCTGTACTAAGACCTTCACAAAAAAGGTAGATATGCGCCACTCCTATCTCTTCTGCCGCCACGATACAGTCGTCTATAGTCTTATAGGAAGCAACGCTTGGCTACTTATCGTCTCCTCCTTTGGTGTAAAGTAATTTACTCAGAACTGCTGCGGTTCCTTCACATCTCAAGGCCACTTACGGCCTCGCCATGCGTTTGAACAAGTTTTCGTAAGACTTTTTCTGGTCTTCGTGGTGGAAATGAAATCAGCCGTTCCGGCTAAGCATTTAAACGGCTGTCCATCAGCGCCTTCTGGTTAACTTGGTGCGCATTTTAACCACTGATAGGTTTTCTTCGCATGCCGTTTTAACAGGAACAATAGAATTAAAACACATTCCAACCATGAAGTTAACCCCACCCACTAAGACTGATTAGCCCAGTGTTATGACGTTCGGCGCTATGGTGAATAGTACAAGGCTCGCAGTTTTGCAACTGTGTGCTGCCAATTACAGCAATTTTCTGGGGGATTGCCGCAGGAAGAGAAGTTCGGTAAAGCAAAGGACTCAATTAGGGGAACTTGAATTGAATTTTGTTTTACTGCCCATAACGGTTCATTTAGGTTAAAATGAAGATTGCTGCAACGTCCTTCGTTTGCGGGGGCCGTAAAACTAACCAATCGAATCAAATGACTGGTGAAACCCGCGCAGGTTGCCCATGTTCTTGGTTCTGATACCTCGATCATTTGTCCGCCCTTAGTGAAATAGCTGTCTTTACAGGGCTGTAACGAATTACTAAATTTTATGAGAACAATGACCTAGGTTCTAAGAGCAAAAAAGGTAGGAGTTGACGGCAAACTTGCAGAGAAATTGAATATCATCATACACAACACACATCCTATAAAAAAACAGCAGGATGAAGCTTTGAACGCTCAGGATCAGCTGTTTGTGGACTCTGGAACGCGCAGCTGTTCGGAGCTTACAACTTGTGGAGATGGGAAGCCATGGTGTTTATCTCAAGGTCTATGACGCAGGTATGTAAAGTGTTTCTGAATTGCATTACGTAACTACGTGTAACCGTACGCTTGCTTTTATGCCGAGCAGTAAAGACAGGTAGCACATTTTTTGGGGGGGGTTATCACGATGTTTATTTAAATACCACCTTTGCGTCTCCGCAAATCCACCATCAACGAAAAAAATTAGCAGTGGCTTAGCTCGGCTATGCGAGGATATACGTAGCGTGAGGTAAGGTTCAGCCGGTTATTCTTAGGTTGTCTAGGATTAGCTGATCATCAAGCTTACTGCTGCTAAAACTATTTCAATCCAATCCAATCCAGTCCCGTCCAGTCACTGCTCCTCACGCATGCGCACCACGGCTCTCCAGGAGCCAGGCGAAACGGCGATCAAGCGGGGTCGGCGACGACAGCGTCAGACTTGGCTTTGGCGTAACGGAGGCGCACAGCTAGGCACGCGCCGGCCCACAGTGCGTCTGCCGCGGCTATTACGTCACTCCTCTATAATGCGCAGACCGGCGAATGTGAGACCAATATCTACACACCCGTACGCTAATGGATTGATTTCCAATCCAATCCAATCTTATTTTAGTCAATCCAATCCAATGCTCCTCGCGCTTGTGCAGCACGGCCCTTCAAGGTCCACGCGAAACGGCTCAACCTCGGCCAGTATAGCTTACGCTACAAAAGCTCCAGGGTAGGCCACAAGTAGACGCTTGCGGCCGCCATCGCGGTCCGATCGCGCGCAGTGTTGGGGGCACGGGCAGGGGATCGACTCCCAGCGCTGTTCACAGCGCAGTTTGGGAACGCGACATTCCCTTTTCCTCTGCGCCCTCTCACTTTGCGCTTGCGCACTCCCCGCAGGCTGCAATACATCCACCCCTACGCTGGGAAATAACCAGACCTTTCCGTAATTATGCGCCCTCACACTGCCGCTTTTGCATGGGAATGGTGATGATTCTTGTGTGGGATCAGGCGCTGTTAGCCTGGCTGTATATGGCGGCAATGCTCCGCCCGAGCTCCTCCTAATTAGTCTATGTTAGGGTCCTTTAACCACGAGTTTGGCAGTTCCGTCTCTGAAGGAAGCTTAGTAGAAGGCGTGATACGTCTCTTCGCCGCATCCAATGTCCCCTTGGAAAGACGATGTGGTCCAGAGGTTGTGTGGGGCTGCCAACTTTCGAATCGCTGAGAACATTGCAGTCCGCTCGACACCTGCTCTGGGCAACACATTACATGGTGGTGTACATGCCCTATCACTGCACATGACGAACACAGATGCGATACATGAGGCCCACCTTGAATAGCCATGCTGTGGTCTTCGCTGGGCCCGTTCGGATGCGGCACAGCAATGTTGCCTCCGATCTCGTACGTCCCTTTGTGACGCAAGGCCTACTTTACACGCCGACTCTGCGAGAGTGTGTGTAGTTACGCATCGCGCGAGCTGCAGTCTTCTCGGTCACGGCGCATTTCTGCTGCGTCTCAGGGAGTGTTCGCGTGATCAGCGAACGTGCTCTCGCAGGTCCATATTATTACTTCGGCTGGCCACGAAGCGCTGTCGGGGCCGTTTCCATCCCCGCCACGTATGCTTCGGTCGGTAGTCAAAGCGTGGTTGGTGGTAATTTGCCGGAGCCGCCAAGCCCCGTGAGGTGGTCTTCTTCGGCTGAGCTTGGAAGTGAGAGGGACGCTAATACGCGTTTCCTGAGCTTGTACCTGTAGTAATATACTTCGGTTGAACGAATCAATCGGTAAATGCTAAAAGCTTCCGGCTAAGTTAAGAGACTGCCGCAGACTCTCCGGGCAATACATCTCGGCCGCCTGCCTGTATGCGCAGCCGGACACCGCAGGCGCGCGGGAGCTCATTTTGTTGAAGACGTGCATGACGTAGCTTTGGCCGCACCTTCTCCAGGCCTCGCGGCTGCAGCTTGAGTTGAAGAAAAAGTGGGCCATTCGGTGTTACGGCACGGGCAGGAAAAGGTGGTTGGGGAGGACCTGCGTGGGGCACATGCGTTTGTACTTCACTAGGACTGCAGAGTTAGGGATTACGACTTTGCAGTCAGTGAAATGTGCAAAAAAGGTTGTGAAGGAAAACACTGTCAAGACATGACTTGTAGCCGAAATTCGCAAGAAGAAGCACCATAGATTTTTAAACTCAGCACATTTTTGCGTCATTTTGAGAGTTCTGACTCTATTATGATTCAAAGTGATGCCTTTGCCAGTTTTATTCCACACAAAGGAAAGCCAGCAGTCTATTAGCCAAAGACAAACATTGGGTGGCCTTTTGGCTGCCTCTTTTCTTCTTTTTATAAAGGACTATGTAAAAATTTTTGTTCCAGAACAAATTAGCGAAAAAAACAATCGTCCAGAGTGGGAACTGAACCCATGCTTTGATTAGTTATCCGAAGCATGGCAAACGCCTCTATTCCTGCAATCTTGGTGCCAGATGAAGCACATAAAGTATATCCAGTGAGTCGATTGCTCTGTTAATTTCTTCCTGGTTCACCTAGCACCATCAAGTGGTTAGCTGCGACCACTGCTGCAATCTTCTTGATCACCTGCTAAAACGACCTTTCTGTTAGGACTGTGGGGCTACAATATAGCGTCGTGGGTTCAAACCTACCGGACACTTTTTTCTTGACAAAAAAAAAAGCTTCATAACATCAGTTTTGCGCATTCGTTTCGTAAATAAGGCGTATATAGCACCTTTTAGGTTGGTTTTGGTTCGAATGGGAACCTATCTCTACAATTAATTGGGGTTAAGCAGGCAGAGGAATTCTGGTCTTGCATTAAATTGACTTGGATACAGAATGTCGCGCTGTGCATGCGTACACAAATACGATGCTAACAATTGCAATGGTAAACTGCTAGCTTCTCGGACAATCTCCATCACTAGCAGTGAGGGTAAAATTGTGCGTGAGTGCCTACCGGCGTGCTGACCGAGATCGCGTCACTCTATTTTCACGATAGTTAAGAACAACAAACTGCGGGGTAAAAACAAGGAAGTAAGCCCATACCGTAAGTGCATCAGTCCCACCACACCACTGTCCTACGACGCATTAATATTTCGACACCCACACAGGGGCCAGCACTTCTACTCGCAGTAGTTCGGGACCGATGGTCGCCCATTTGTTGGGTTTGTAGACACGGGATGCACGTTTCATCAGCGCCAGCAAGAACGGGTGACCGGCTCGGAAGCCAAGAAGCCGTTGCTCACCATGTCGCCATTTTTCTGTAATATCGAAGAAAACAAAACCAAAGAAATTTTCTCTGGGTTTCGCACAGAAATACGGTTCCTTTGTGTGGGTTCTAGTGAATAACACGCTCCAGCTGCAAGAGGTACTTGACTTGTTTCATTAAAGCTTGAGCGTAATCGCTTCTAAACGTGTAGCAGCGAATTTACTCGAGGTTCATCACACTGATTGGTATTTGCCCTATATAATTGCCTTTTGCGGATTAGTGATATCACACTGCTAGTGGGTGATTCATAATTATTCCAACAATGCTAAAACAGAGGAAGGATAATATACTATCAATTTACTTAAAAAACCCAAATAATTACGTAAACGGGAGATTCCTGCGTTCCCCCAATGTAACGGGGGCAAAACCCATTTTCCCCGTTACTTTTCTTCCGTGCGATGCTTGGTCGCCGTTTCAAAAAATTATCTACCTGCAGGAGGTATGTACAGCTCTAGAAATTACAGTGCCTAAACAGACTTTAACGTGAAGACAGGTGGAACGCTGTCAGCCGCATTTCCGCATCCCATACCACGTCCATGCCTGCCTTCGCGCTATCATAGTCTATAGCCTTATTTTGCCTGCGATGCCACTTCACCTGGCTTTGGTCCGGGTGTTTTTAGTATGCTGGCATCAGCGCGCATAGGCCAACCGCGGAGCGCCGGCAAGAAAAATTGTCGTTGGACTGGACTGACAGCGGCGGGATACGATTGTTTTTGAACGCTAAAGATATTTAAAGCGCGCCAATGTAAAGGGAAGCTTTCTGTGCCACACATAACGGCGAAATACGCTAAACCAATTGCAGGAGAGAGAACTTTAAACAATGACAGAGCAGGAAATGACTATGGGTTTACACAAAGGCATATCAAGCCCTTAAAAAACAATTCCCGTAGTCGTAATTGAATCTGCGTCCTTGGCATTATGAAGCCGACGTCTATCCGATTGCGCTATTCCGACACGTTCGAAGGAGAAGTAGGTCGACCATAACATTTGGTACTTAGTCACTAAGCGAAAATGTTCACATACGGCTGCTAACATGTCTGCCTTAGCCAGTGCTTACATTATCTACATACATACATACATAGTCATAACTGGAACATTTACCTGATCCGCAAACTTCACATCGCATTCATATACAACATACTTATATAATAAATAAAAACGATCGCCATAAAATGGCATACCATGCATATGTTGGAACACGGACCACCTGCATAACATTTGCACGTACGGATATGGTGCAGCATATCAGAATGCCCTAGTGAGCTACACATCATACAAATACATATCGATCGTACATACAGTAACTATACATGACCACATACATACTACAGAGCATCATAAATAAACATTATCGCATACACTGTACCACACACATACATCATACATACATACTACATACATACATACATACATACAACATACATACATACATACATACATACATACATACATACATACATACAGCAATAAAACTTGGAAAACGATAGCCAACACAAGAAAACTGAACAAGGTAGCGACCGCGAATGTTGCCAACGTTTCTGCAGAGACTTGCCTTCTTGGGGCCCTAACGAAGGAAGCCTGTTTGCTGAAACGTTGGCAACAATCGTGTCGCTACCTTGTTCAAAGTTTTCTTACAGACATACTACATGCATACACATACTGCATACATACATACATACATACATACATACATACATACATACATACATACATACATACATACATACATACATACATACATACATACATACATACATACATACAACAGACAGACATACACAACAGACAGACAGACAGCCAGACAGACAGACAGACAGACAGACCATAATTTTCGCGTTGGAGTCGTTTCCCAAGAAAGACTCGTCTTTAAAACTTCTTAAATCAATCATTTGGCCATTGTATCAGCGCAATGGCACGCCGACTGTTTGCATGCACCTTTGAATGGGAACATCTCTGGCTTGTTGGGTTACACTTGAGGAAGAGGCAAATGCACCAACCATGGGCTTTTATTAAAACGGTCGCACCGTTTCGGAGCCTACTCGGGTCCTGTATCAAGGGTGACTGTTTACGACCACAAGCAGCAATATTATTAGTGGGTAGTTTTTTTTTCTTTTTCTTTTGCTCTTTTCTTGCCCTCGCTCATCGGAAGCCATGGGCGTCTTATTCAGAAGTGTGTACCAGGTGCTTGGACTGGGGGCTTGGAGGCACGACGTCCAAGTCCCGCAGGGCTTGGTATAGGGGAGGAGGTTCTTGAAGAGTGAGATACTGCCGGGTGGCGCTTACGTAACGTTTTGCCAGCGCTGCCGCTTCTTGGCCGAAGTCAAGGTGCAGAGATTTCAATGGGAATTCTGTCTGGTTGGGTTAAACTTGAGGAAGAGGCAGGCACTAACCAATGGCGTTTATTCAAAGCGGTCCCACCGTTTCGAGGCCTACTCAATTCCTTCATCAGGGGGGACTGTTTGCGTCCATAAGCAGCGTTACATAAGGTGGCTTCTTTGTTTTTTACTCTTTGTGTTTTTACTCTTTTCCTGCCCTTGCGTTTCGGAGGCCCTGGGCGTCCTTCAGGAGTGTGGATGCCCTGGTTGCTGTCTTTGCCTCTTCTCGAATACGATTGCTAGAAAAACTAGCTACGTGCTCACCGTAGGTGACTGCGAGACAAAAGGCAACGTGAGAAAAGCGAGCGATCGCATGACAACCACGTCGAGGTCGAGGTAGATTCCGCCGCGATTGAAGATCTCGGCCAGTCGGAGTGCGTCCGCCAGATGCTCGATGGGATGGGCGCTCTTGTTTAGCGCTCCCGACTCGTACCACGACTCCATGGGTGTGCCCCGGAACGCCTTTGCCGGCTGTTTACGGCGGGAAAAAAAGCGTGACAGTGGGATTTATTGGTTACGGTGGATTTGAACGATCAACAAAATAAATCGAAATTGCACTTTCCCATCTCTCACGCCATAAACTTTCTTCGTAAGCCCATGACCCACGTGAACAGACCAGTAAAAAAGAACCAGCCGTGTATAGAAGTGTGCTGGACTGCAAAACAAATCAATCGAGGGTAGCACTCCAGCCGCTTCGAGTTAATGTCCGTATACTCCTTACATCCGTTGTTGAGTATATCGCTGCCAATTGAACACTTTTATTTCGTTCAGATGTACTTCAGTTTAGTTTCACAATCTTTATTTCAGATTTAGTTGGAATTCACTGCAACTTTATCCCTGTGACTTGTTTGCAAACGCTTCCTGCACTGCGCACAAGTGACAAATGCGATGTCCTTTCACGCGCTTTTCTATTTAGCAACTCATAAACGGAAACGAACCCTTTAGGGCTCTCTGACCTCGAGGCAGAGTCCTGGATACTGGCGCTGACGGTCTGGGACCAAGTCCCAGCAAACCTTACCACCCTGTTTATTTTCATCGCTTGAACATTTCATAAGATCAAGTGTGTTCGTTGTTTTCGTTATTAAGGGTAACTTGGTATCCATTAGGTCAGGTGAGGTTGTGGGCGCAGCCTATGACCCGTTGGTTTAAAGTTCTGCATCTCGCGAACTGAGGCGACAACTCACGACATGCGGGGCGCCCTGGGTTCACCATTATACGTGTCCTGAAGTTCACCAGTGAGACAGGACTGTACACCGCGGCTAACTTGACCAGGCATATATACCGCAAGTTCGCTATGTAGGTTGACCGCATTTTTCGGCGGTGGTCAACAGTTGTTGACCCACGATTGCTCGAAGGGTGACTCACCAGTAGGCCATTATTGGGTCATCTCAGATGGAACCACAGTGATTAACCAATAACTCGTGTTTTTGGGTCATTTGAACGTTTTAGGACGAACAAGGGCGAACAGTTTCGAAGTTCTGATTGATTTCTATTTACGAAAGCGCATAACGCTTGGCCGGCAATGAAAAAACTAGACTAAATGCCGCGAACATAACAACGCTAGGCCTGCCTTTGCTGTTCAACAACAAACGCCTTGTACGTTACGCCCGCTCTGTGATTGGCTGAAAAGGCGTGACGTAATATAACCAGTTGGCGGAACGCTTCACGTCACACATTGGAAACTTCAGCCTGCGTAAAAGGGACGTGATGTTACGCAACAGCTTGAACATGTCGGCTCCTGTCGCCGTGAAGTATACGGCAAATTGGCACCGACGTTCGGCGCCGTGAAACACCCGTGAATTTGCAGCAGACGCAGTTTCGCTTGAAGCGCGGTTTAAAGGTGTTTTCTATCGAAAGCAATATAGCTTTGACTATTTACAAGTTATCCGATCCACGGAGCAAACAAATAACGTCCATATTTTGTTTTTATGTTTGTCAATAAATAAAAATTATTTGTTGTCGTAACAGCAGCATAAGATGGCAGTACATTCCTCTCCATGACAAAGAGAACCCAATGCATGGCAATTTGTCCACACTGCTCCTAGTAAGCTGCTGGGTCACATGATCGAACTCAAGAGAAAAACGACAAACAAAAATGACTGTTTTATTTATTACTGGCTGACTGAAGTCGAGCTTGACGAATGAGTGAAAAGGCGGCATTGGTACGCGCGGCAGTTATCAGGCGTAGCGCTTCGCGTCGCTAATGCGTCATACAACCGCTGGTCACGGCCGTCTTTTTCTGTGATCACGCCATAAACTTGTAACATAGCAGGAGACGATAGCGTGGCGGCGGTGGCGGTCCGGGAAGGTGATAATGCAACGAAACTTGCATTGAAGCAGAGAGCTAAAAAGCGATTGAAATAAATAAAAGAAATACGGTAAAAAAAAATCTGTGATGTTCTTTAGCTTCACATCGGCCTTTCGCTCGATTTGGATCAATGTTACTCGATCGTTTTGTGGTATTCACGCCCAATTTTGACCTGCAGAAATGTGCTTCTTTTGCCAACCACCCAGGTTCCCTTCTAATTTATATGAAGCATGCCAAGTGTTTTTATTCTTGTACGTGCAATATTTTATACCTTGGTTTTGATTGCTATGATGAAGCATGAAATTACACTGCATGTCGTCATACCTATACCTGCATCACGTCCCTGACTGCGTACGTTGTGCTTACGCGAAAAACATTTCGATACTGTAAATTCATGCAGTCGAGAATTGGCCCCCAAGCTTCACTGGCCATCCTTAACAGAGAAGGAGGGCATTGAATTATATTTTTAAACCTCGACCCTAACCATTTTTTTTTGTAGTCGTCGCACACACCACAAAAAAAGGAAGGTTTCACTTCCACAAGTTGGCAGTAGCAGTGATTGAAGAGGCTCTGCGAAATTGCCGATAAATGCTTTCATTAGAGAGTTTTAGCTGACCGTTTTCGACACTCCGCTATGTTCCCCACGTCCCGCTCAGCACAACCGGAGCATCAGCAGCAGAAAGGCTTTTAGCTAAGCGGTAACCGCATCGCCTCTCTCGCGGAATGATTCGCTTGACTGGTCGTTTCGCGTGTGCGTGTAAACCAAAACTTCATCCTAATGGAAGCATAAGACTTTGTATTTGGTCGTCCAAACAAAGCAAAATACTGTATTTCTTGGCCTCAATTAACCTTTTTTGTATAACGTAGACGCTGACATGGTGTAATTTTCCTAAATAACAAAAAAAAAGCCGATAAACAATAGCCAAGCCAAGGCTATCTTTCTCGGCTCTGCATAGAAGCAGCCCCGCGCTTCGGTCGATGTTTTTCGCTTCCGTTCTGAAGCTCGTTGCTGTGTGTGGCACCTTTTTCTATTCGGAAGCGCTTTCGCGATTTCGTCGCTCGTGTTTCAACTGAAGAAACGAGTTCGCCGTAGCGCGCTCGCATCGCGGGGCAGCCATGTTAAAATTCCCCCCGGTAGCGTAAGCTGCCGCGACGGTCCGGCCACAGTTAGCGGAGCGGGGCCCCGCTCCGGTATCGCCGTTAGCGCGCAAGCACGCCACGCATGCGCAATGGCGCTGTCGCTTGCTATCGGAGCGGAGCGGACCCTCAGGAAGAGTCAGCTAAAACTCTTTTTTATTAGAGAGTTTTAGCTGACCGTTTTTGACGCCCCGCTATGCTCCGGACGTCACGCTCAGCACAACCGGAGCGTCAGCAGCCGAAAGGCTTTTAGCTAAGCGATAACCTATCTCCCTCGACGGGGAATGCTTCGCGTGACTGGTCGTTTCGCGTGCGCGTGTAAACCAAACTTCATCACCTAAAGGAAACATAAGAATTTTATTTGGTCGCGCAAACAAAGCAAAATATCGTGTTTCTTGGCCTCATTTCACATTTTTTTGTATACTGTAGTCGCTGACATAGTATTTTTTTTCTAAATAACAATAAACAAGCCGATAAACTTTGGAATAGCCAAGCCAAGGCTGTCTTTCTCGGCTCTGCATAGAAGCAGCCCCGCGCTGGTCGACGTTTTTCCCTTCCGTTCTAAACTTCTTTGAGGTGTGTGGCACCATTGCCTATTCGGAAGCGCTTTCGCGGCTTCGTCGGTCGTGTTTCAACTGAAGAAACGAAGTTCGCCGTAGCGCGCTCGCATGGCGGGGGCAGCCATGTTAAAATTTCCGCACGGTATAGCGTAAGCTGCCGCGACGGTCCGCTAAGAGGCCCCGGTTAGCGGAGCCGGTTACCACTCCGGTATCGCCGGTAGCGCGCTAGCGTGCCACGCATGCGCAATGGCGCTTCCGCTTGCTATCGTAGCGGAGCGGACCGTCAGAAACGGTCAGCTAAAACTCTCCATTTTCTGCGCGTCTGGAAGCACTGCCAGAACTATATTTGTCGTCAGCACGTAGCTGCTCTGCTTAATTTGCTCGTCGCACGAGGTGTGCCTTCCATTTCTATTTCGCTCTTGTGGCATTTGTTAAAGTGGCTATCGAATGCATTTATTGCTGCAACTGAAAGAAGGTAGCCAATAGCCGCCAAAGCACTCTAATCACGTAATGCGTGCTGTAGCAGAACGCCAAGACGCAGAAATAAATTCTTTAGCAAGTTTCCAAGTTATTGGATGGCACAGAGAAGTACAGAACCGTCCACGAATGAAGACTGCTTTTTATCGTTCTAGGGCAAAACAAGCCTTTTTTTTAACGACCGAACATAAGGGAGGGGAAAGTTTCCCCGCACACTAAAAAACTGAAAAAGACACTGGCGGGATTCCATTCATTCATCACTTCCGAGTGATGGCCACTCTGGTGCTTTTTCAGCCCCCTTTTCGGGGTCCCTGACAGCGACAGGTGCTACGACCGCAACCTCAGGAAACGTGACATATTTCAGCCCACCCCACACTCTGAACTCGCTATCCCATCAACGTAGTCCGCAAAGAAGCGTCTTTCAAAACGGCCGCCATGAGGGTTTTCGATTGTTTTTGCCCGACTTAACTTCACGCTCTGTTATTTCCCTCCTTTCCCGAATTGATGCAGCCTCGTGTGTAGACCGCGGCTGCATTACTATGGCGGTGGCTCAGTCCCCAAGCTTATGCGGTGGCTCTAAGTTCGAATTATCCTTGGCGGAGGTCGCCCACGTTCGCCTTAATGGCATTGTTATATATAGCCTTATACGGCAACGTAGGTGGATAAAAACGCAGAGTTCGAATTATCTACAAATTCGAGGGATTGGAATTCTCAGTTATGAGCTTTCAGTGCACTTTATTCCTCTTTAATCCTATCTCCCATAACTTTCACCTTAAGGTTTCACCGGCCTCCTGAGTTAAGCCAACAAAGTTTGTGAAAAAGGCACTACACGCCTACCCCTTCAAAAGCACCTACCTTAATCTCATACATCACGACGTTTGGAAGAGCCCGTAGTGCACGTACAAAGGGATTCTCCGTGTTCGCTCGGGGTCCGTGCTTGTCAGACACAGAGAGGAGGTGCACAGTCCACGAAGGGTGGAGTCGTGCCGCTGACTCTACTGCACAGGCCTGGCGAGCAGAGAGCTGTCCACGACCTCCGGTCTCAATGAAGACGATGCGGGAAACACTGCTGGGTTGCTCCTGCAAAGAAAAACCTGCCGTTCCAGGCATTGAGGGGGAAAGTTAGAATCAGGTCTATTATCAAGGTCAATTATTGCATAAATTGATCACATCATCGTCATCACAATCATCATATTCGTCCTCATCGTCATCGCCATCCTCGTCGTCCTATTTAGGCCCACGGCAGGGCGAAGGCGTCTCCCATTGACCGACCACCTGCTCATTCGTGCTCGGCCCGAGTACATTCTTTGCCTCCGAATATTCATATTTACCCTTCCATCGCGTTATTGGTCGTCCGCTGCTGCTGACCCCGTCTTTCGGTTCCACTCTTTTAAAGTGGTGATTCACCGGTTTTCATTTTCCTGCTGTTAGGCAGAGGTTTATTTGTAAGAACTATTTGTAACTGTGTAAGAACACAGTTTATTTGTAAACCACAGTTATATGAGCGTCGCATCGTCTGCTTTATGTTTCTGCTTCCACATCATTTGCCGCCGTCTATGCGCACCCAGTGCGAAACGAAGCAAACCTTGCCTGTCGTCCCGCTGAGTTGGAACGTCCCGAGTAGACGAATAATGACACGTCAAGTGCAGGTTAAATGGTCGGGCACCGTTAAAATCCTTCCGCGAATTGCTCTAGAAGGTAGGCATACGGCTGTGTTGCGAACGGCACGTACCCCTGAAACGCCAGAGCACTTCGACGAACTACGCTACAGCCTTGTAATTTTTATATATGATGATTTCGATGTAGGGTTTAGCGTGCCGAAGCAACGCACGCGATCAGGCGCGCCGTAGTGGAGGGCTCAGTATTAATTTGATCACCTGGGGATTTTAACGTGCTCCGAAATCTCGTACACGTACACACGGCATTTTTGCTTTTCGCCTCCATCAGAAAAGCGGCCGCGGCCGCCACGGCCGGGAATCGCATCCGCGTCGTCGTGCTCAGCAGCAGAACGCCTTAGCCCCTGAGCCATCGTGGCGAGTATCTAAATTTTATTCAGAATTTGATTCTGGAAGGAGCCTACAGCAGCTAACACAACTCGCTATATACACCACCAGTTACGCCAGGGTAGCCATTACTATGTTTATGTTTTTTGGGTTACTTAATACGCTTAAGCTAAGGGCCGCTAACATCGCGAAGTTTAGCACACCTGCTAACGTCAAAGCAGACCTTCAACGTTGTCCGTGGTGCTGCCCACATCGGTCTGCGGCTTTGTTGAACAATCATCGACGACTCGAGTACTATTTCGATGCTCCCGATTTTGTGCTGCCGGAAGTTCTAAACCACCTCTCAGCGACGCACCAACCACCTCATAGTTAGGCCCAGCAGCAGTATACGAACCCGGCTTGTAGATTGGCTGAAGCGCTTCGATTGCCAGTAGCGCTGGGCATCTTATGCAGCGGGGCTAGCGGGTGAGAAACGCTGCGCTTTGATTGGCTAAGGTTCTTGAATGAATGCCAACTCGGTTAAAGTTAGTATAGAGAGCATAAACACGCTGTGAAGAGAGCGCTAACAGGCCAATGAAGCACCAACGCGCTGGCAATTTGTGTGTGCCGAATAAAAAGCTTTCGTTACATGAGTTTTTCGTTAAAACTTGATTTTGACGCTTCCAGACACCGACGAGAAAAATATACAAGGCTGCTCTCATAAAAGCCGGCAGGGAGTGGCCCCTAGCGTGACTCAACATACAACGTCAGCACACTGATTTGCTCAGAATCCGGCACCACCGGTCACTCCACCAAACACCCGCCCGGTGTATTCGCTAGAGCATAGGTTGAAATGTTTGCCATGTAGTTCCAGCCAAGCTGCCGGTGCCATCGAAAGGAAGAGAGTGATCACGTACATGACCTTAGCTTTGGTGGTAGCACAGTTCACCTGAAAAACAAGGAGAAATATTACCCGGCAGGGTAGCTGTGTCGCTGAGAAGTGTGCTGCTGAGCCCAAGAATGCAAGTTTCCACCGGGCCTCGACAACCGTTTTTTCTTGATGGACACGAAAAATGGAAATGCCCGTGTGCCGATTGTAATACGCGTTATATATCCCCAGGGGGTCTAAAGTATTCTGTAATCCTGCACTACAGGCCTACCCATTTAATTTAACAACGTGTGGTTCGAGCTCCCTGATACTCCATGGTTAACACCACTAAGAGCGAATACATTCTGGCGTAGGACGTAAAAATAATCCAGTTGCTGCTGCGGCCCATTGATCTGAGTTCCTAACTGATCATTTAGGACAAAGAAGTCTCAGCCTGCGACGTGTATTGTTTCGCTGCACGGAGCTGGATTACAAGTTTGCACTGCCCCAGATTCTAAGGGGAGATGCTGATGTGAAATTTCGCATGAAAAATCGCACTCACACGATTCATAATCATCATCATCAGCCTATTTGTGCGAATTAAGAACCGAAGCCACGTGCCAAAGACGATCGAATACACATGTCCCATTCTATGTGAATACGTTATTAAGTGCGGAGCACTTAATGCTTGTCGTCGTAGTCCGTCCGAGGTCATGCAGTCACACATCCAAACAGTGGCTTGCAAAAAAAAAGTGCTTCCCTGGTCGGGATCAAACGTTGGTCTTTTGCGCTACAAAGACAATTTCGATCCCATTGCGCCGGACAGGCACATGTTGATCATTTGCAAAGTGTTGGGGTCATGTTTACGCAGCGCTGTTGCCGCGAACGCTGCCGTTGCGAGGCCGAAAATCATTACATAATAATATAAATTAGGTAAACCATAACGTCTATTTCGAAGTTTCCCACTGGCGTTTATCCCATTTGCTTCTTACTGACCTTTGCGTTAAAGCCTCACATCACAATCGTGAACTGTGTTGTTGCCTTCTTCATTGGCGCTTCCACATCCTCAGAAGCTGTATACGGTCTCGTAATCATTGCTTGTTGTTGGTGCATAGGCCTGCACTGTCTTTAACCCATATGGGTTGCTTAGCTTGATAACAACCATTGCGACTGTCTCACTGTTAATAAAAAACTCCACGTTTCCTGCAATTTGTCTGGGGATTAAAAATCCCCCCGGGTTCATCCTTCTCTTGGGGTGCACTGTAGCACATAATATGCCCACTAGTGAGCTCTATGAAGCCTTCTCCTGTCCTCTAAACTTCGCTAAACCCTATAATACGTACCCCACTTAATATCAGAGAGCTCCTGTAGTAGCAAAGCTAAGCTTACATCACTTGACACGGTGCGTGCGTTGAACATTGCCAGGGTCAAGTTTCAAAGGCGGCCTGTCCGGACCCAGGCATTCTTAGCATCCTTTTCTGTATTGCTGTTCTGACCACCGCCGTGGACAGGTGCTCTACAGCTTGTGGGGTCTGAAGGCCGAGAGCTGATATGGTCAGTCATGGGAGATGGCGGTCAACTACTAAACCAGGGTGGTGAAATATTTCTGTGCTGACTGAGAGCTGTTGATGTGCCTAAGAGCCTTGGGGATCCTTGGTAGCGGGAAATGTCGGAATAGACAATCACAACAGTTGAGGGGATAAACTCGTGAGATTTCCAGACAGAAATAACCTGAAGTCGATGAACGAAGTCTTCTACAAGCGAATGAATAGAAAATAGACATTGAAAAGTCCCGATGGTAACAGAACGAACGAAATGGACCTCATTTTAAGCGACCAGCTATTATCGTGTGACATCTGGAGGTGCAAAGAACATTCGGGGAAGTGACTATAGGATGGCTTCATGCAAGCAAAGGCTGAATCGAAAGAGAGAAAGAAAGAGACTCGTAAAAACAAGAAAACATCGCATGGAGTCAGTCAGAGCCAAATCGCAGGACTTTAAAATGACGTTTCAAAACAAATTCGTGCTTCTGAAATAGCAAAACGAGATCTGTGTAAACAGGCTAAATAACAACCTAATATCAGCACTCAGTGATCAATAGCAGCCGTGGGAGAAGCAACGTTGGGAACAAACTGGAAAACTAAAAAAACGAAGGAAGTAATAGTCAAACGTAAGAACATGAAAGTGTCATGTATGTCGGATTGGATGGAACCAGCCGAGCTTTCGAATCTGATTAACACAAGTAAAATAAGCGACATTTGTGCATATAACATGGCAGTGATTCCGGAAACGCTGCAAATGGGATGAAAGATTTGATTGATTGTGGGGTTCAGCGCGCCGACGGGACGCAGATAATGAGGCGCGCCGTAGTTGAGTGCTCCGGATGAATTTTAACAACCTGGGGATCTTTAACGTCCGCCGAAATCTCGTACATACGGGCGTTTTTGCTTTTCGCCTTCGTCAGAAAAGCGACCGCACAGCCGGGAATCGAGCCTGCGACCTCGTGCTTAGCAGCGCAGCGCCTTAGCCACTGAGCCACCATGGCGTGTAAATAGGGGGAAGATTGAAAGGAACTAAGAGAAAGCTAGGCAACGGAAAAGACAGGATGTATGCGCTCAAATACGACCAAGATAACATTACACGTAACTTTGACGATAGAATAAATGTAAACAAATAAAAGTGAGGTTAATCTACGGGAAACTTCTGAGAGTACAAGCTCAAATTGCGATGTTCCAATAATAACTAATAAGGAAGTTTGAAAGGTTTTTGAAGGCATGAAATAGAAAAAGCTGTAGGTGACGACGGCGTAACTGTGGGTTTTTGAAGGAGGGAGAGATATTCTACTGGAAAAGCTTGCTGCGTTATTTTTGGAATGCTTGAATTGTCAAGAAGCTTCCATAGCCTGGAAAAACGCCAACATTATTCTGATTCAATAGAATGGAGATCCCAAGGATTTGAAGCATTAGAGACCCATCAGCCTACCCTGAGTTGCTTAAAAGTTGTTTTCGAAAGCTATAGTTAGTAGCCGCAGAGGTGACCGCCTCGATGCCCATCAATTGAGAGAGAAGGTTGGGCTTAGAAAATGGTACTTGACAATGGATCACATTCACGTAGCCAATCAAGTGGTAGAAAAGTCCGTAAAGTACAATAAACCACGTTACATAGGAATTCTAGACTATGAGAAAGTATTCCATTCCGTGCTTACCGCATCCGTGCTAAGAGAACCAAAAGACCAGTGAATACAGGATACCTACGCAAGACTTCTAGAAGACATATACAGTCAAATCTTGTTACTACGTACCCCACGCAAACAAATTTCTCGCATCTACGAGCATTTCCCAAATCTCCGCCAGATTGCCTATATTCTCAATGTAAAAATATTTCAGAACTACGAATTGTAATGTAGCGCATGTTTCAGAAGAACGCACGTAATTTATTTTCTCGTTTACAGTCGAGGAACATCAGCATTACGAATTCGGGTAAAGTAACAGCGGCACAACTCTCGCGTGAAACAGTTCCGCTTTTCTGTGTGTGTCCCCTCGAAGTGGAGTAGCTATCATCGTCACCATTTTAAGTGCTAATTGCTAGCGTTACCACAAAGCTGTAGTTTAATGTGCAGTAGCCTAGCCATCGTAGCCACCTTTGCCCCCTTTTTTTTCTCGTTCCTTGGGTGTAAGTCGGTGGCCGGTCGGGGGTTCGGTTGTTTCTCACGCTATTCACGTGTGCGGGCACGGATTTTATTGTTGTGAGTGATCCTGCTGCGAAGTTTGTGCGAGATACAACGGTGAATGCAGCTTGTGACACAGCTAAAAGAAGCGACAACTGTCATCGTCCCGACGTGAACGAAGACGTTTGTGGGTAACAGAACCCAGAAGAAGATGGCACAACTAAGGCGTGCGTTTCATCGCCTGTGTGTGTTTCGTCGCCTCTTTTACCTTTGTCTCTGCTAATGTTCCCTAGTACAATGATTTCCTTAAAAGTAGATGGATTAGTGTGAAAAATTCATGTTTTACTTCACACGAACAAAATCCACACTTTCATGACTTGTTACGATGATGTACCCGATGAGGTATTTGGCAGAGTGGAATCCGTCGTACGTGCTGCATTCGCGAGAAGAAAATAACTGATTTCTTGGAAATAAAGCAGCTTTGATGTAAATGTAATGTTTCCATTAGACAATTTGCTTATCTGCACACGCGTATGCTTCCAAGGTACGTTATTTTACTCGTAGGTATGAGCACTGGCATATTTCCGCAAGTTTTTGATTGCAACGACATTTTAAAATAACGAATGTTTTGGGTGGTCCCGCATCAGTCGTTATATTGAGGTTTGACTGTACTTGGGAATCACGGGTAGGATAACCGTCCACAAGCCCAGCGATAAATTTCCGATCCCAAACGGAGTAGGGTATGGAATAACATGTCACCGAAACTATTCAGAGGATGTGTGGACGGGGTATTTAGAAAGGTGACGGCGAAAACATAGGATTAAAGATAGACAGGGAACGCGAGTTTCTGACGTTTGATGACGACGCAGTCTTGCTAAGGCAGAGTACAGAACACGTGCAAACAATTCTCGAAGAAGTAAAATCAGAATGCAAGGCAATGGGTCTAAAAATAAATATGAAAAATTCAGAGCCCTTCCACCCCGTGAAGAGGGATGGCCAGCAAAGCTACGGTGCCGAGCCCCCACGTGAGGTTTGACTGGGTCGTTGTCCAAGGGGTGCACGAAGCAAAACCCGTTTGTTTGTAATTTGCGATTGAGCGTTGTTCCTGGTTGTTAACTAAAAGTCCACTCCTGTCCAGTCAGTGCTCCTCGCGCATGCTCAGCACGCCTGTTCACGAGCCACGGAGACGGCTATCAAGCGGCTCCGACGCAGCGTCAGACTTGGCTACTGCGCAATTGAGGCGCACACCTGGGCACGCGCCGGCGCCAGCGCGTCTGCCGCGGCTATGACGCAACACAATCCAACACAATCCACTTTAATCTAATCTATCCAAATCCAAGCCAAGCCAAGCCAAGCCAAGCCAATCGAATCGAATCCAATCCAATGCCCTTCGCGCTCGCGCAGAACGGCCCTTCACGGCACACGCAAAAACTGCTCAACCTCGGCCGTGTAGCTTACGCTACAAAACAGACAGGAATCGTGGAAGAAATTTATTATAGCGCCGGTATGGTAATCACGGCGCATGCTCTATGAAGGCCCTAGGACCTTTTTAATTTTGTATGATTTTTCCATGCCCCGGACTGTGGCGCGCAGTTTTACGATTTCCGGGGATTTGAGTGGGCTCCGCAATGTGGCGCTACGCTCGCTAGCGATTCCTGTCTACATCGCTCTGTGCCGGAGACGATCTGCGGGATCCTAGCCATTTACAGCTTTGCTGTAAAATTACACCATCCTCGTAGGGAACCCTGAGTAGTATGCAAAGCACCGATGGGGTCGATTCAAGTGCCCATTAGTTTTCAGTTCGTCGTTGATCCCATGGCTGTTTCGCATACTACTCAGGGTTCCCCTATGGTGTTGCGCCGTCCACACCCCCACTGCGCATGCTCGGCTTGCTGAACGCCCGGTGGTGTGTTTTAACCCTTTAATGGCTCCTGGAGCGACAGTGTTACCGGTGTCTCCCTGGGCCGGCCCGAGATGAGCCGAGCATGCGCAGTCGGGGTGGACGGTGCCACAACAAGGGAAGGACATAGCCCCGATCATGAGATGCTGGAGCGACAGTGTTGCCGGTGTCTTCCTGGGCCGGCACGAGACGAGCACGCTTCCCCCTTTAAAAGGGCTCCTGGAACGGCAGTGTTGCCGGTGTCTTCCTGGGCCGGCGGTTGGATGGACGACGGACGACGGAGCCGAAAGCAAGAGATGATTTGCATCAAAATTTTAAAGAAATGAGTTATAAGATGCCAAAAAACATCCTCTTCAGCTCAGGAACCATACGCTAGAGAAGTAAATAAATATAACTAGCTCGGACAGGTGCTTAGTGCTGATCCAACCCCGAGAGAGAGTAGTGTAGTAGTAGTGGTTTGATGGAAAAGGAAAAAAATTTGGGACGGGGATATTTTGAGCCAACTGGGGCTCACCGGCATACAACCCAGTCCGGGGAGGGGGGAATGTAGAATGGGATGAATAGGATAGGGTTTGAAAAAGGAGATAGGTAAAGAGAAAGTTTGGGCGCCGCGAGGAAAGAAGCGTTGCCACAGTCACTGGGGCCCCAAACACAGTACACATCACAAACACAGGTCCTGGCGTCATGCTGCTTTCGGGAGAAGTTCTCGACGGGAGCGGTGGAGCGTAGAGGCGAGGCTGTGCTGCGATGAGTCGTGCGCGGGGTCCGAAGTGAGGGGAGCTTGCTGGGTGATGTTCGTGGTAAAGCGGTTACTGGCGAGCGGGAGCAGGCGCTCGACGGCCCCACGCAGCAGAGGCTCGACGCCCGAACAAAACACCCATGGCTCGCGACGCGGGGCCGGCATAATCGCGAAACGCCCCGGCCGCGCAGGAGCGAACGAAAAACACGTCCGCACCCCACGACGACCGAGGCAAACTCCCAACCCCGAGAGAGAAATCCTACGCTGAATAGCATGTTGGGAAGCACTCGGCAAGCACCCCAAATAATAAAAAGTAAGCTACCTCTGTGCTTCGAAAGAAAACTCCCACCTCCCCTCGCGGGAACCCCTGTGTAGATGCGACGCTAGGGGGTTCACGTTGCAGCGTTGGACAGCGGAGGAACGGCGCTGGAACGATGGAGCGGAGCGGCGCAGGCACCGCGTTTTATAACGCGCATAACGGTGAGGGGACGCGCCGACCCAGTGCGTCTGCCGCGGCTATGACGCAACACAACCCAAACACAACCCAAATTTAATCCAATCCAATCCAATAATCCAATCCAACCCCAATCCACCCCAAACCAAGCCAATCCAATCGAATCCAATCCAATCCCCTCGCGAGAGAGTGTTCGCTATGGGAAAAGGAGAGCGGGTGAGCGGCGGAGGGCGCAGCTGGCGCGGCGGGGAGAATGGGGGAGGGGCGGACGCGACGACCCCGGGATGCAGGGACAAGGCGGGTGAATGAGATGCGGTCACATCTAAAAATCTACAACCAGTGCATGCTCCCGGTGACGACATAGGAGCTGAAACTTCGCACCTCACTAAACAGCTAGCAAGAAAACTCAGGTCGGCTCAACGGGCCATGGAATGAATTTTAGCAGCACACTCAGGGACAGGAAGCGAGTTACCTGGACAGAGAACAAACTAGAGTAGAAGATATCATAGCTCAAATAAAAAAAAGAAATTGATCTGAGCTGACGATCTGTTGACACAAACCGACATCTGGTGGATAATTGCGGCAACAGAGCGGATACCAAGATATCGGTCTAGAAGTTGGGGAAGGCCTTTACCGGATAAAGGGGTAAAAAATTCGTGGGCACCTGTGACTCGAGCAGCGCGTAAGACGGGGAGTGTTGGAGGTCAGTGGTAGAGGCCTTCGTCCTTCAGTGGACCTGTGTAGGCTGATGATGATGATGAAAACATGACGTATTAAAATAATATTGCCCCAAATTATTCAAGACTCAGTGCGGTGTATCTTTATATTATAGTAAAGGGCTGTGGCTCCCTCTGATGATAATTTTCGGTATGAACGCCAGGCTGACACTGAATCTAGCCGAGAGGAGGGGCCAAACCCCTTTTGGGTTGAATAGTAGGAACAACGCAGCCTGTATCAAGACATGACGTACAGGCTGCGTAGATTACTAAACGCAAGGTATTGCGGAAAACAACATATACATAACCTTCCCGCAAAAATTAAACAAGGGTAGTACAGGAAAATCACTGTTTCCACTTTCGACAGTTTTCAAATTGAGTGACACGGCTGTAATTGTTCCGAGTTGCCTCATATGATTTCTCTATCGCGTTGTTCACCTTCCCTGCTTCTAGTGACATCTTTTGGTAGGACTAGTGTCAAAGTATAGGTGCTGTATAAGCTTTTTACCGTGAATCCGTGAACCCAGGAGGACATTTTATAGACAACTATTAGAACTCACGAAAATTATCGTGAACAGTTGATTTGTAAAGCCGGGTCTATGACCCTTTATTGGTGAAATGGAGTAGCGTTTTCGCACATTCGCCCCCATCCTCCCAAATGAATAAACCAGTTAAATCACCTCATTACCACATTTCTTCCTCGAATTATATACATGGTATCAGCATTATGAAATATCCATCCAGCGTAACACAACCTCGTTCTCTTAATCTGAGTTTCAATGCCTTCCAGGCAAGTTTCCCCGTAATTCTTTACCTTGACATTTTAGCCAGTTGTAATTTCAGGTCAACGGGACCGACTTTTTCAACGAGCCACATCGAGTAAAAAACAGCGCAAGGTGTTTTGGTGTACGTGGCACCACAGACGGCGCAATTCAGGCAGCAGAAGCTTCTCTTGAAGACGCATGCGGCCCACACGGACTGACCTATGGAGCAGGAACTAGGGTACCTAGAAGCAAAGCTCACTAGAAAACTTGCCTGCTCAACCACCAGTGGAAAACATGACAGACGTGACACGTAGGTTAGGGAAACTAGCGTTTTGGGTTAAGCAGCAAACTCAGGCGTAAGCCATTATAGCCGAAATTTAGTAAACAAAAGGAGCTTACGCCTGGCATGAAATACAAAGTAAAACAGGTGGATCACCACGCTGAGAGAGTGGCTACTTAGAGACACGACTAAAAAAAGCGGCGTACGATTAACCCGATATAGCGATAACAAAGAAGAATCAGATCCGTTGCGCGGGAATCGCAATAGCAGATTTGTTAAAATTTCACCGGATAGGCATTCCCCTTATATTGTCCGTAAATGTGATGAAACTATGGCAACGAAATAATCTTATAAGTGCACTCACGGAGAAAAAATGGAATGGGGCACCGCTTCCGACAATAATGAAAATCGCTTACTTTTTATATGCTCACCGGAGTACCTTTCACCTATTGGCCAGCCGTATTCCTTCACGGTGAAGTAGCACGAGACGACAAACAGGGATAGCGTCAGGGGAAGGATGAACCTGCGGTTTGAAAAAGAAATATCCGCGGTTACTGTTTTAATGAGAATGGAAGCAAATGACAAACGTTCTACTGTGTGCGCCGTTGGATGACTTTGTAAAAACACCAAAAGGAGCTTGAAAGATTTAAACTTTGTTTTCTGGCTATAATGATAACTGCAGACCAGAACGTTCGGCCCTAAAAATCAAGATTTTAGGCGCTTACAATCGCTACTGAAAAGCGCCACTTAGGCATGTATAGGCGCCAGGCACTCTCGTTTAGGCATGTATAGGCTAAATTTGTATTTAATTTAGCAGCTTATTTTAGGGCAAATGTTGGACTTACAGTAAAAACAGTGGACAAATCACGTGCTAATGTAAAGTAATTTTATTTTCTTCCTTTATACAAACCACACAAAAGTTGCTATTTTAAAATTTACGCGAAATTACGGTGATTCAACACCAAAAGAAAGACTTGAAAGCCATGACAAACCACACCATTCTCAATGATTTGCTGCTCTAAGTTGTACCTCTTTTAGACAATAATTGTGTGGAAAAAACAACGCTCAACGCCCACTGAAGTTGGGGGAGCGTGCTTGCACTTAGGGACGCTCCATGATCTAGTTATGTGTGGAATATTAAAATGTTTGCTGCTCAAAACCTTCGGCAGTTATATTAGACACAGAATCCAGAAAAGTTACGTAAGCAAGATTTAAGAAATCGGTCCTTCGCTGATGGTGGCGGATCTGTCTTGGACCTCCCAACTAAGCTCAGCATTTTTAGACGGAGTGGCACAAAAGCTCTCAGATGCTGAAATTCTTTCTGCTAAGATTGGGAAATCAGTACACGAAGGTAACACGTCACGTTGAAGTGTAGCGTGGTGTAAATATTTTGGGCTGCGATGCTTTTTCGGCTGCAAAGCTGTTAGTACCAGCGGAGTGTTTTCTTTGTTGGTATCAGCCCTCAGCCGAGTTCGTGAAGGTGTAACAGCTGTGGTGCAAGGGGCGCATCGACAATGGCCCCTTGAAGGCCCCCCAGTCAGAAAGATATTAACTGCAACTTATTATTCATTACCGAGCAGAAACACCTCATCAGCACTTCACAACACCGAGGAGTAGTGTGCATGGTACAGTAAAGTGCAATAATTCTGTAAAATTACTTAGCCATTCTGTCATGCAGAAGCAGATGATTAGCGAAGACGCGGTAATAACACCATCCATCAACTATGCACTATATACCGATCATCAACATTAGACAGCACGCAAGGTTATTTAGAAGCGATTCCCGCAATCCTTCATTTCAAGATGTCCTTAAAAGAACCCTGCACCGCAAATGACGGCTCTGACGATTGGACTATTTGTAATGTGCTGAGGTCCTCATTCTTATAAGATCTGTTTGTGGTTGCTTCTTCATTCTACACGTGATGCATCTTGCTGGCCGGCACTGCACCCGTGGTCGGCGGCAGACAGTGCGCGTGTTCGTTGCGTCACCTTAAAACTTTGTTGTCTCAAATTTCCATGTGGTTTTCCCTGAGGAGGCGTCTTTGGCTTGAGCGGCATGTGCGTGGCTGTGTCGCAGTCGTTTTTTTTTGGTATTTTTATTATGTTACCTATATATTGGGCACGTCGGTAGAATTTTTCGCTGGTGATCCGCGGACACAGCGTGCCAGAATGACAAACAAAAGAGCTCGTGCGGACAAGGGTGACGTCCATGAGCTTGGCTGCGGTGACGCTGCGTACGGGCCTCTGGCGGCTCGGCCGAGGTGGCGAAGTCGAGGTGACGTCGGCTTGAGCACATTTTGCGCTTCTCGGCGTGTTTCGAATGGTGCGCGAGTTTTTTCTCGCAAACGGCGCGCAACAAACGCACAGTTCCGAGCTACTGGACAGAGAAGAGTCCTTGCAGAAAAGTGACAAAAAATTTAAGGAAGGCATAAATAACTAAGAAAATGCGTTTTAGACGCTAGAAAACACATCTACTCAAATAGACACTAATAGGCCCATATACTACAGTCTAAATAGGCACCAATAGGAGCAATAACCCAGACAACACAGACAGTCTGTCTCACGACCGGCCCGTCTATGGGTGCTTTCTGGCATGTCCGGCCAGCATCCAGGTTCTGGCAGCCACTGTTCAACCGTTAACAGCCATCAATTGGCTACCATCACTTCGGTATTTCTCCGGCCGCCCGTGTTCAGACACACCCCGGCAAGTACTTGGCTGCCAGATATTCAGTTTACTTTCGGTGGCCGAGGTTCAAGAAGAGCGGCCAACGGACGGCCGTAGGGCATCCGTTTTTCCTTTGGGAAACGGTGTTCAGCCGAAGCGCGGCAAACGACCTGCCACAGAATATTCGTATTCCTGTGGCAGTTGGTGTTCGGAAGAAAACGGGCCTGAGTGCGGCTGCCATGCATTCGCTCTACGTTGAACCGAGCGTCTGGCGGCAGAATATTCGTTTTCTTCGGGAAACCGGTGTAATAAAGAGACCGGCCTACGTGCAGCCAAAGGCAATTGGTGCTCAGGTGCAGATCTGCCGACGTAAAGTCTCATGTTATCCGTCGCTACTTCGGTTAGCGGTGGACAGCCGAACAACGGCACGCGCCTGGGCGCCGAGAACCCATGCACTTCTGGAAACTGGCGTTTTGAAAAAGCCGTTAGGAAGCCGAGCGATGCAGACGCGTTTTTCATCCGCTCGGTGTTTCTACGCTTTAAATGAACGAACTTCGTTTGCCAAGCAGTAATGAGTGGTACTAGGTGAACCGGCAAGTTGCAAAAACTCACTGGGAATTACCAGTTAACCTTTTAGGTAATCGGAATACCATTTATTGCTAAAAGAAGACTGTGCTGCACCGACGGGTCAGCTAAGCCTCGCCAGTCGCAGCGCTACCACGACTCGCCCGCCGGCCTCGTCGACACATCAGCTCGACGGTATTCACCCCCTCGAGAAATGGAGAGCATTGGAGACATCGACGCAGCATAGTTGTCCGACTGGAGATGGCCCTGGTTCGCCGAAATTAACTGGCCTACAAGGGCGTCGAGCAAGCGGCAACCACGCAGGAGCTCAACCGGCGCCATATCTGGGACTCCCCACCAAAGAAAGGCAAGAGGCGCAAAAGCGCAAGTTACCGCCAATTCTTCTGGTAATAATGCGGCAAAAAACAATGTTGCATTACGTTTTTCGTAATAAATATATCAGAGGCTACGTTCGTGCATTTGTAGGCGCAACTTCATGCCCTGCACTGTTTTTATCTGATTTTATGACTGCCTATTTAAAAACAAGTGTTTTTTCCCATATTCGCGATAACAGAACCTTGTCAATGACAAAGCGTGGATTTTTAGGTTACGGTGTGTGATGCTGAGCTCAGCTACACTTGGGATACAGATTGCAATGGTTGTAGAAAGCCCACTCAAGAGATGTTACAAACAGCCCGGTTTGTATTTCTCGCGTTCGTTTTTCGCACTGCCATGATAGTAGTTCGCGTCGCGTTTGACAGATGGCGCCACCAGTCCACGGCGCGCGCGACGCTCGTGGGACCTTGCTCTCGGTGTTTGCACTCAATCTCTGCAAGAGGTAGCGTCAACATCCCCCTCGCGAGGGGCACGATCAAATGCAGAGCATTTCCGGGGGCGCACGACGTTAAGTAGTTTGCGTTACGTTAATGTTGCTGCACTTGTGGCAACTGCTGACGAGAGAGCGCTCGTCAGCAGTAATTTGAATGAGTCAAGGATATAAGGCGCGTCCGTAGCCTCCCAATCTGTGTCGGCTTTGTGGCGCAGTGGGTTAAGCACCATGTACATTGCGTTGCGCCCGCAGGGTCGAGGGATCGAAACCTGGCGCCGGATGGTACTTATTTTTATATATAGTAGGGAGGGGTGCGGTGCGGACTACGGACGCCAACGCGGGTGACATCGTGAGTCACTGAATGCTCTGCATTTAAAAGTGCGTATGAGCGACCAGAAGCCAAGTGTACTTATATGTGTGCGCTCTGTCCAATAAAAGTTTGTTAAGATTTTGCGCTTGTCGCGTCCTTTCTGCATGTGTTGTTTTTTCACGCTCAGTCCGTGTTTATTCACCAAGATGAGCCAACTCACCGAACAACAAGTTCTTCCAAAATGGAGCGTTTGTGCGGTTGACAGTGCGACTGAGTCATCTGCTTGTGCTGCATGCAGTGGTCGTCCACCGGCCTCAGTACAGTTAACGTACTGTGGCTGAACTCCAATGCCCGTAGCATGGCCGAACTTCCGGCAGCTTTAGTCCGGCTGGAGTCCGCCCACCGCATCTCGGCTGACCTCCGGTAGCCGTACTTCGGCCGCACACGGGTGGCTTTCGAATGACCGGACCCTACGTCGGGAATCTGGCCGTATGAAGTAGCCGGTCGACCTGCCGAAGAAGACTGGCCGTTGGATAGCCTTGGGAGTACGGCCAAAAGGCCCACATTTGGCCACGGGCCGTACCCTCTGCCAGAAAAATGCTGGATGGAAAATAACTGGCCAGAGTAGATCGGCTTGAGTAAGGCCGAATGGTCGTGTACTGCCTTGGAAACTATTGCTTAAAAAGCTCTCCCAAGCATGTTAAATAGGCTTGATACGGACTGAATTAATAAAAGCACATTGCCTCAATTTCTGGTCTTTAACGATAGCCGACTGCAACGGGGAGCTTCAACAAAAAGAAATGTTAAAAAAAATCTCTGAGGTTTTTTACTGAACATTCAGCTGCCGTAGTAAGTGGCCATCTCGACATTCCAGCCACCTTTCAAAACTTTGAAAACATTCTCAAAAAAGCACTCACTTTTTGTTGGAGGTCTCTGTGCTACAGTACTAAGCAGCAATTACTAGCAATGCAAGCCTTCTCTCAAACACTTTGTAAGCATTCTCGAAAAACATCTCTCACTTTTTCTTAAAGCTCTCTGTTGCAGTAACAAGCCGTAACTCCTTGCAATGGCAGCCGTGTTTCAAACACTTTGAAAGCATACTCGAAAAAAATATATCGCACGTAATTGTCATTCATTACTGCAGCAGAGAGCTTCAACTAAAGTGAGGGTGGTGTTATTACGGAATGCTTTTAAGTTTTTTAAAAAGAAGCGCTCATTGATAGTAACTGCCGCCTATCCAGAAGAGAGCGCTACAAAAAGTGAAGGGTGTTTTTTGGTATACACTCAAGTGTCTGAAAGGATGCTGGCATTGCTGGTACTCCCTGTTTATTACTGCAGAAGACACTCGAACAAGAACTGATAGATGTCCTTTCAGGAATGCCAGTGTTTAAAAGTCGGATGGTATTGGTAGTAATTACCGCCTATTTTTCCGCAGAGAGCTCCGCAAAGAGTGATAGATGTGTTTTTCGGAAATGCTTTGTGATTGTTTGAATGGAGCCAGGGATGTTTTGCTATTGCCACCTGTTGTTTTGCTACACAGGGGGCAAAAGTGATAGCTTTTTGTTTCTGGAATGCTTTCGAAATGTTTGAAAGAAGGCGACCATTGCTTGTAAGTGACGCTTCTTAATGCACCAGGATCTACAAAAAGGTGAGACATAGTTTTTATCAATGCTTTCAAAGTGTTTGAACTGAGGCTACTACTTGCCGGCTATTGGTGTCGCAAATGCTCGATGAAAAAGTAAGGTGTTTTTTTTCTGTGATGCTTTCAAAATGTTTAAAAGATGGCTCGCATTGTTAGTAATTGCTGCTTATTACAGAAGCAGAAAGCTCTAACAAAAAATGACTGGTTCTCTTTTGGAAATGCTTTTAAGGGTTTGAAAGGCGGCTGACATTGCTAGTAATTTCCCCTTATGACTGCATCAGAAAGATCCTACAAAACGTAACAGGTGTTTTTTCGGGAATGCTTTAAAAGTGTGAAAAATTTCTGGAATGGGCCGTATTTTCCGCCTAATACTGCCGCAGAGAATACTCTCACAAAAAGTCAGAGATACTTTTTTCTTGAGTGTTCTTAAAGTGATTTGATTGATTGTAGGGTGTAACGCGCCGGCGCAACGCAGGCGATGAGGCGCGCCGTAGTGGAGGGCTCCGGAATAATTTTGACCACCTGGGGATCTTTAACGCGCGCCGAAATCTCGTACACACGGGCGTGTTTTGCTTTTCGCCTCCATCAGAAAAGCGGCCGCCACGGCCGGGAATCGAACCCGCGACCTCGTGCTCAGCAGCGCAACGCCTTAGCCACTGAGCCACCGCGGCGGGTTGTTCTTAAAGTGTATGATAAGAGTATTTCAGAGGAGTTCTTTCGGAAATCTTATCAAAGTGTTTAAAAGACGGCTGATATTGCTAGTACTTCGCTTACTGGTTAAGCAAACAGCTCTAACAAAAAGTGAGGGGTGTTCCTTCGGGAATGCTTTCAAACTGTTTGAAATGCGGCGGGAAATGCAAGTAACTGCGGCTTATTTTTAATATGCATTTAGCTTGCCCACGTTAAGACACCGCCACGTACACCGTATTGTCCAGGGTGCTGCAATAAAAATTGGGAGCCGGTCTTGCTGAGCATTACACGCAATATGGAGTGGAAGTACCTTGCATTCGTGCTTGTAAAGCGTTCTCCAATGCCCCAAGCGTGCACGTGCAAGTCTTTGGTAATGTAACTTTTTGGTAGGATTCAGAGCTCGCCCACAAGACGTAGAGTACGGATACGTCTTGTTCCATTCCGAGACAGGGACAGGCTCATCTTAGAATTGACCCGTCACTTCCGGTGCGAGATAGGATTGTACCGTCCTTTCCGATGCGACGTATAACGTTATTTAAAGTGTTAATATGCACCGGCCCTACAACTAAACCGGCCTGAAATATTCAAACTATCCTCATTTATTTAAACAACGCTTTAATAACTAATATTCAGTTCATCCGCCATTATCAAATTAGGATGTGGGTATTTTGTATGGGGGCATGTGAGGCATACTTGTATTTATTTATTTATTTATTTATTTAATTTCCTGCAGCGCCAAGATGGCATTATAGCAGGGGGAAATTGAACATGTGGTCATATACACGTGGCAGGCAGGCTACAACACATCGCTGAACATCGTCACAAATACACAAATAAAAACAGAACTAGAAGTCTAACAGATACTTACTAAAAAGCGCCTCAGTGGTACAATCAACTATAGCACTTGGCAACTTATTCCACAAACTAATGGTGTGAGGAAAGAACGAATCTTTGAAAACATTTGTACGGCAAGGTATTTCACGAATTTTCCAACTATGGTCACGCCGTCTAGATACGAAATGTGGGGTAAACAGAAAGATGTCAGGATCAATGCCAGTTTTTTAAAATAGATACGATAAAGCAAATTAAGTTTGACATGCTGCCTGCGTTCTTTTAAGGGTTCCCAGTTAAGCTGGTTTTTAAGTAATGTAACACTGGATCGGAAATTGTAATCACCCGTGGCAAAACGGGCGGCACGGTTTGTACACGTTCTAACATTTTGCATAAGTACGCAAGTTGCGGGTCCCAAGCGGCGCACGCATACTCCATGATGGACCTTACGTGGGTGAAATAAAGAAGTTCTTTCAGTTTAGGAGGGGCAGCCCTGAAATTGCGCCGAAGAAAGTTAAGCGTTCGGGAGGCAGAAGAACAAACATGTTCAACCTGTCTTTTCCAGGAGAGGTTGGATGAGAAGTAAATGCCGAGGTACTTAAAATCTGTAACTGTGTTAAGGGGCACATTGTCAAGAAAATATTTCGACAAAATGGGTTTACGACTGCGCGAAAAAGTAATGTGCTGACATTTCATTGCATTCAACGTCATTTTCCATTTTTTACACCAGCGCTGAATTGAATGTAGATCGTTTTGAAGATGGCATGTATCATGCAAACTAGTTATACGGTGATAAATGACACAGTCGTCAGCATACAGACGCACTTTGCAGTTAAGATCAGCTACAATGTCGTTGATAAAAACAAGAAAAAGCAGAGGCCCCAGGACAGACCCCTGCGGAACACCGGAAGAGACACTCACTGCATCAGATTGGCACCCATGCAAAACAACGCGCTGCGTGCGATTTTCCAAATAAACCCTTATCCATTGCATTACATTGCAGTCTAAGCCAAGAAAAGATAGTTTGTGTAAAAGCAAGGCGTGAGGAACACAATCGAAGGCCTTCTTAAAATCTAAAAATACACAATCTATTTGTTCGTTTTGGTCAAATGAGGAGAAAATGTCATGACTAAATTCAACCAATTGAGTCGTACAGGAAAAGCCAGCCCGGAAACCATGTTGACAATTTGTAAAATAATTATTGCTTTCTAAATGTTTAATTACTGCACTATAAATTATGTGCTCAAGAATTTTTCCGCACACGCTTGTAAGAGAAATGGGCCTATAATTTTCGGGGTTGCTTTTGGAGCCGCTTTTGTGAATGGGGACCACATTAGCGGTTTTCCAGTCACAAGGCAGTTCACCGGTAGCGAGCGTTATGGTGAACAAGGTAACCAGAAAGTGGGCAATTATTTCAGAACAAGCATGCAAAACATAATTCGGTATGCCATCCGGTGCACCAGCTGAATTAACTTTAACATTTTTAAGCAGATTGAGGACACCATTATAAGTGATAGTTATGAGGCCCATAGGTTGGTCTATCGTTTCAGGCACAGGAGGGAGGTTTCCTGAATAGGGGGTGCAAAGACTGATTTGAAATAATGATTAAGACAAGTAGCTTTTTTCCCATTTTGATTGTCCCATTTATTATTGTCGCAGGGTAAACATCCAACACATTAACCTAAAGCATGCAGGACCCGGAGCCGTTGTCTTGATTTACTGGAGTGTGGTTATACTGTTCTATTAAATGTTATAAGAGTGCGTGATATGTATAACCTACTCGCATGCGGTAATAATGGTAATTGTGGATACTGTATTGTATTGTTTGTTAGGTGTATTGATTGATTGTAGGTTTAACGCGCCGACGCAACGAGGCGATGAGGCGCGCCGTAGTGGAGGGCTCCGGATTAATTTTGGCCACCTGGGGATCTTAACGTGCCCCAAATCTCGTGCAACGGGCGTTTTTGCTTTCGCCTCCATCAAAAAGCGGCCGCCGCGGCCGGGATCGAACCCACGACCTCGTGCTCAGCAGCGCAAGCCTTAGCCTGGGCCACCTGGGGGGTTTGTTAGGTGTATACCTAGTTGTGGTTTTGTAATGTGCGATGTGTTCGGTATTTCCATGTCTCATATATTTTTCCAGCGTTTTCCCAGTGTATTTTTATGAATGGTTATACGTCCTCGTAGTGAAGGTGCGAAAAAGTTAAACACAAGGAAGTGTGGCAAGAGAGGCGCTGTCCTCAGACATTTTATTGCCCAGAGCGCCGCAGTACCTAGACAGGCAATGCACAATGAGTCTAAATTTCATAGCATGGTCAGATTTATTTCGCTTGATGAGTCTTTTCAACGCCGCGTTTCTGTTGTATATTTGTCTATTTGGTTTCGGTTCCGCGATCACCGCCGCAGGTGGCGCCAGTGTTGTTTAGGTATGTAAGCATCAAGGAGGGTAAGCATGCGCACGTTGGAATAAAGGGGCTTTTGTTCCGATGTGCAGCTCAAGTTGTCTAGTCTTTCATTCATCGGCGGCACACACCACCACTACAGTTTCTCTTTGGCTTGCCTGCGTACAAGGCCGGGACAGACTGCGCTTCTGCAAAGTGAAACGATGATGGACTGATGTGTCTTTGTTTCTACAATGAGGTTTGCGGAAATGTCATGCGCCTCAGCAGTGAAGCGACTGCTCTTTCTGTTTAGTGTCCTTGTGTTGATAGAATAGTGTCTATGTGTAGCGGATGACCCGGCAGTGAAAGTCTTTTTGGTATCGTGTAAAAAGCGGTGTAACTGTAGTAGCACTTTTTTTAGACATGTAAGAAAAGTTGTAAGACAACCTGTCTTTCTACGCGCCTTTTATTGACTTCCTTGAAGGACATGTCGCAAACGAAAGGAGGCATCCCGAAAGAACGATGGTCAGTCACCCAAGTTTGTTGGTGTGAATGGATTTAACTGGAAGTTGTTCTGCTTGTGTTTTTACTTCGAAAGCGAAAGGCATTTAAAACGCCCCCAACCCCCAAAAGGAAGTAAGAAATAGATAAGAGAATCTGATGCAGCTTAGCATTGTGAGGATTCTCTCTTTTGATGAGTCGTTATCTTCGCGGTCTTCATTGTGTTTTGTGTCGCGATGCCGCGCACAATTGGTGACGGTATCGGTTAGACCCAGAAAAGAAAAGCCTGTTTTCGCTGCGCATGGTTCCCTGCACATGTGAATTTGCTCTCCGTCTTTCCGCACATCGCAAGAAATATAAGTGCCGCTGAAAGGTTCCAATCACGTTACAGAAACAAACATGAATTCTTGGCAAGCAAATCAAGTAGCTTCACAGAATGTCGCCATGAGCTGCTGTGTTTAGCAGTGCTCTTCTGAACCCTCTCCAAATCCCCCTTCTACACACACACACACGTGCACGCGCACGCATGGACATGCATAAAACGAATACACTGAGGTAGCTTGAAATGCATAGATGCTCTTTTCGATTTTGGTCATAAAACGTCGGGTGATTCTCGCGGCGTGCATTGCGGTCCGCGCCCGGTTTACGAATCCCATAGCGATAATTTCAGTGTGACTGCTCAAATAGCGGCCAAAACAAATATAAGCGTCAAGTTGCGTTATCACGTTCTGTGGCCAGGGAAACATCGCAGCTGTTCCCTATTCTTTAGTCGCCCTACTTCGAGCAGGTGTCGCTCATTGTTTCCAATTCCCTGGATCTGGTTATATTGCTACGCGCAGTTCACGCGCTGTTTATTTTATATAAATCACGAACCCGCCCATCGCCTCATTTATTTTTATAATCCAAACGCACCAGCCCGGACCGGCCAACCAAGCCCTCTCCTTCTACTCCAGCCACTCTCCCCCAATCGGTAGCCTTCCCAGGGCTTCAATCATGTGGCCAGTTCAACTTGGGGCGACGCGTGGTGGAGAGCGGCAACGTTGGCAAAACATGCTCCGCCTCGGCTCTGAGCTTTCTAGCGCTGGCGCGAGCGCCAATTCTTTGACAATCTCAAACATCGGTTGCCTTGGCAGCCAGGCACAAGCCGCTCTCGAAGTCAGTTATGGTTGCGTGATCCCGGTTCAGCTCGGGCCCCACCGTCGCGACATGTGGGCACTGCAGGTGTACCACTCACTCCCATTGGGAAGCGCGCGATGCGTTTGGCATTGTAAAATACAGGAGGCCATGGTCCCGCGCATGCCCTGTGTTATCAGTCAGTGTGCCATCGACACTGTTATCAGGGCCTTTGAGCGCAGACAAATATGACCTGATTCTTGACTTGACTATGCAAAAGTTATCAGCTTTTATCAGCTTTTGTCCCGAAAGTCGTTGTCTGCGAAGATATAGCAATGAGACGCCCACATGATTGCCATGAAAACCAAAAAAGCACAGGAAAGGAGCGTCGAGTCAGTCGCGGGGGTGGCGGTTGTAGCCCGGAAAAGCCTACGATGTGAAGAAGCCGGCCGAATATTTTTATCTCTGCAGTTGTTGAACCTGACCCTATGCAGCTTAAAGACATAGAGCCCGGTCGATGGTGCCACGATCATCTATATATTAATGGGGACTTTGCGGTCTCTGCCGAATGCGAAAAAGGTATTGCGTCCACTGCACCAGCAACGCCAGGGCACATGCGCTCCCGAGATCTTCCACGCGTCCTCTGATATGGAGTCCAAATCTCATAGTCACGTGATTACAACACATGACAACCATCGCCAGCTAGTCACGAAAATTCCTGGCGATACACGGTTATTTTTGGTGTTTTCTGAACACTGACTGTCCCTATTAAGAAGGAAAAAAGGTTCTAGAATGCCGTTCAAAAAAAAAATATAAGGCAGGCATAACTAATTCAATCAGTTCGCTACGTGGTAACTAGTGTCGCCTGAAGGGGGAATTGAACAGAATATAAAAATTGTCCAATTTTAACGGTTAACTTTCAAAACAAGGCCGTAAAAGAAACGAAATCAATATGTGCAGTAAATTATCATACGCAGCCCACAATCCACGAAAATCAAGTTTTAACACAAGAAAGTCCACGAATCTTCACCTCTAAGATTGCGCACCAAAATGTCTCATATACACCAAAATGCCGGCATAGAAATTTCCTAGACACTAGTCTTTCCTAGTCTTAAACCAAACGATCCTAGACCCACTAGATCCGTGTTGGGGCAACTCAAAACCGCTCCTTGCCGGTCACCCCGCGCTGTCGAGGACGCGGTGCGATAGATGCGGCTTAGTGAAAATAAAGGGTTCACCAGTGGGCTCCGGTGCACACAAGTGCGGTTTACCCATGGTGCTACTATAAACGTTTTCTCCTAACGCAGCTGTGCTTCTCTACTGGAGTTGTCGCAGCGGGGTTCCAGCTGTGCGCTTGTGAGTATACAGGCGAAATGTGCCCATCAAAAAATTATAATAATACCTTGTTTGTTTTACCCCTCCCTTGTTGCGTCCTTGCATGTAGGGCTTGTGCCAACGTCCAATCGCGAAGCTAATAGACCAAATTAGTTATACCTAAGCAGTTCCATTGTGATAGTGCAAGCTTCGTCAATAATTGTCTTTCACCCAACATCGACTCCGTAGTTTCATGCAACTATAGGTGATTACTGCAAACTGGCGGCAAGGAAGCAGATGCAACTACGTTCCCGCTTCTAAAAGTGACATGCATTTGTGAATAGCAACTATAAACCGGTGTAACGATGCGCATGCAGTAAAAATACCTCTTACAGGGAGCACGACGCGGCTGACGATTACTGCCCATAAGCATTGGCGGAAAATAGGGATATTAGTAGCCATACCTTGCCAGCGCACCTTTGTGAGCGCGTAAAAAGAGCCTGCTATGAGTAATTTTATATTTTGAACTAACAGATATAAACTTTCAAGAAGTTGCGGGGACGCCAGAGCGGTTCATTAATGGCGTATTCGGTGGGCCCTGCTCGGTCCTATGGCTCGGAGTCGCCAGATGCCAAGGCGGCTCGCAATCAGAGCGCGAGAGGGAGCGTACCAACAGAATGCATCGGCGATCTCGGAACAGCGCGCATGCAGCCAGCGCGGGAAGCCGCCTGGTAAACTCACGGCCGGGCTAAAGCGGCGGTATGCGCGCGCCGCAGCTCCAGCCCGGCCGTGGTAAACAACGGCTTTTTGTGTCACGTGACCCGTCCTCCCGGCCAGATCGCGCTATGCATGGCTACGCTCTTACTTCGAAGTCAGAGCGGTCGGGAGCGCCCCGAGTCGGAGGCTGATGCTCCGAAAGAACCAACCGAAGGTAGTTCGAGTGCTCGAATTCTACCAGCCGAAGGCGCGACCGCTTTTCAGAGCACTCCAGAGCGCTCGTAAACGCCCAACCGAATGCGCCATAAGATACCATGCGCACATTTTCCCGAGCATTTATTAAACAGTCCTGCAAGGCGAAGCCTGAATGTGCCTTCAGAATTCAAGGTATTCAATGAAATAGCTTCTGAGACAACCGTAACGCTAACGTTGTTAGACACGCGCGACTCTTTCCGTTACGTATTTGGGCGCATGACTCAAGCCTGCATCATGGGCCTGATATTTATAACCTTATCAATCCCGCTATTCTATCAGCTTTTTATGTCAATGCTACGTAGCTTTCTCGATCGAAACCACGCTGAGTTCTCTTAGTTCCATTATCGTGTGCGGTAAACAATAGGCGGTCACATCTGTGTAAGAACAAAGCTGAAATTTTGTATAGAACGCAGCAACGCAATTGTTGGCCTGCATATGAGCCACGCCGTAGTCAACGGCTCCGGCTTTGTTTTGTCGTCCCCGATTTTTGTAATGTCGCCGAGCAGAATTGTTTCCCTTGGCGAATTTTGCTGAAAGGGGCCGTTTAACATTCTTTTATTCTTAGTACATGCAAAGCAACCGGCAGTTGAAACGGTTACCTCTCTGGTATCCCCGGAGTACCTTATTTGGTTTAGAAATCTCTGCAAGCTCAAAACGTCACCAAAAAGAGTGATCCCGCAGGACGTGTTACAAAAGATTAGCACAAAATTGCGCACACGATGCGCAGTATCTGCCGTCCAGACCTAACCAACTGGACAGGTGACACCCCAGTTTTCTCGCTCAAAAAACCCCCCTTCAGAGCCTTAAGCAACCATTGCTAAACAGGAACGTTTGGCAAAAAGCAACCGACTTGGACGTGAACAATGTACAGAAATATAAATTTATGTTGCGTAATTCGTTGTTGCAGTTACTGCCCATATATTTAAAGCCCATAATTTATTTTGCTAGGAAGCCTGGCAGGGCAATTTACTAAACTTGAAGCTGCACACGAATCACGCTTTTTCCCTGTACAATAACGCCGCAAAAATATTTCGCAATACACTCAACAACTCTCCAGTAATTACCTGTGTAGAACTGCGACGATCCCGAAAGCGGCTTTATGAAGCGCTTCCTTTTCTATTTGATTAACGTCACCCCACCCTCCACAGCTAACCGAACATGCCGCATAAAAACTCCTCGGGGGGCGACTCGCCAGCTGCTCTCACCTTTTGCCTCCAGCCTGCATGACCGCTGTTGCCGGAAGACTGCTTTCGTGCGCTTGCTTTGAACAATGGAAGATGCGGGATTTGTTTTTTCTTCCGAAATGCACGTTCCGTGTATTTCCGATTGTCCACCGTGGTTGATAAACGACACACGACCCTGCCTTTGAGCGAAAAATGTGGCAACGTTACGGGTGTGCCGCAATCGCTCCGGTTAAGCCCTCGGCCACGTATAGGCACGTTGCACAGCACAGAGGCCGCTGTGAGCGCGCACTTTTCCTAATAAAGTTGTGTGCAGCGCAAGCTTAGACATCGGTAAAGGAGTGACGATTCCTCGACCCATTATCACCCACTGCCTGCAGCATGCCGTGCCAAATATCTATGGGTTGACACTGAGACACGGTATAAAGAAAGATGGCGGTGATGAATGCATCGGTTCCTCCCGTCCATTTTTCTTATCGGCAACCTGGCTGGTCCGCGACAATAGCAGCGGCCACAGGGGCAGCGACTGACGTATTTTCGCCTGGGCCACTTAAGATGTTCTTTCTTCTCGGCTTTGTTATCATGACGTTTTTGAAATATACGGGAGGAAGATAAACATAAATATCCCAGAAAATGAAGGACAACACTGTCGCCCAGATATATCGAAAGGCGTGGGTTCGGTCCAAATCTGAGCGCGTGTTTCTCTTTCCGTCTTTCTTTCTTTCTTCTTTCTTTTCTTTCTTTCTTTCTTTCTTTTCTTTCTTTCTTCTTTCTTTCTTCTTTTTCTTTCTTTTTTTCTTTTCTTTCTTTCTTCTTTCTTACGTATATTTAAAAAAATGTTAACTTCACTAACCCTAGTAAAAAAAAGAGCCTACCACCCACATGCCTTCTTTGGAGTTGTATACTGCCGACCTACCTTTCTGTATTTCCTCAACGAGCCCCTAATTCCTAACTATATTCTTCTGCGAAAGCCTAGTGAGGGTCTCGGTTCTGGCAGCCTTCATGCCACTGTAGCATAAAACGGCTTCCCGCCAGTTACCCGCCCATGACAGGCTGTCGACGTTCGAGTGACACCCAGGGGTTGAAAAGAAGGTCCCCTTCTTCCCGTGTAGTCAGAGTGGCGCTGGCTACCACCCTCAAGCATCAGATGTAGTTCTAGCAAATATATATACCCCAGAAAGGGAAGGAGAACACAGTCGCCAGATAGCCGAATTGGTAAGGCATTCGTGATCAATCGAAAGGCGTGGGTTCGCTCCTCTCTCTGGGCGCGTGTTTTTCTTCCTTTCTTTTTACGTATATTTCGAAATGTAACTTCCCTAACCGTAGTAAAAAAAAGCCTAACCACACCCCTATGCCTCCTTTGGCGTTGTAGATCCGGACCTATTCTTTCTGTACCTATATGTAAGTATCATGTATCAATGTATCATGTATGTATGTATGTATTTGTATGTATTGTATGTATTATGTATGTATGTATGTATGTATGTATGTATGTATGTATGTATGTATGTATGTATGTATGTATGTATGTATGTATGTATGTATGTATGTATGTATGTATGTAAGCGCGCGGCTGCGAACAGCTGCGCGCTTGCACACAGCGTTTTTGGACGATGGTGCCCCTACTGCTTTCTTCGGTGGCGGACAGCTATCAAGGAGCGTCGCTGAGTTTTACAAGACGCTTGGCATTGACTCGGACATCAGCGGACTGCTCCGATAAAGGCGACTGGTTGAGCCAGAACTTCTTCAGTGGGCTTGGGAGCAGCTCTGCTATGCGGCAGCTAACAGAGGCGCGCTTGTAAACCCAGCTTGGTTCTGTTTTCTCACTGTACGCTAAAGGGTCCAGCAATGTGTGTTATCGCTGTTCCCACGCCCGGGAGTGCCGCTGGCAATGTTGTGCGAGTGCTTTGCCGTTTGTAAACAAATGCTCTTGATTTCTGGGGATGTACAGCTAAAACCCAGGCCCCTCTAAATGCGCAGGCGTCTTTGACTGATACCGCTCCAGAACTTCTGGCTGACACTTCCTGGACCAGCTGAAAGGAGAGTGGAGAAATATCAGACCACATGGAGACAGATCAGACAGATTTTATCCTCTCGGTAAACGTATTCAAAAAAATCCAGTAATGAATGAAAGGAAATTACTGATATGGAAAAGCGACTGACAGCTGTCGAGGCGAAAATATCGGCATCAGTGCTATGCAAACCGAGCTGTCAAACCTATAGCAGGTGCCGGAGTGTCTCGCAAGCAAAAGTTCACAGTTTATTCGCGGTTCAGGCAGAACTGGAAGACAGAATGGCGGAAAAATCTGTTATTTTCCGGCTTGCCTGATGAACCTTCAGAAAAATGAGAGGAGACTTTGATGAGCTAATTACATCATTTCTGGCAGTTTGAAACTGTCCTACAGGCCATGACGAAATTAAACGGGCGCACAGGATTGGCAACTTTACAACCAAGAGAAGTAGCCCGGTAGGAGCTAAATTTTGTTTCTTTAAAGGGGCCCTAAAAGGCGTTTTGAGCACACTAAATTGACTAGCGCAATCGTTTAGATTGGGTCGTCAACATCATCTGTGCCAAGTATTAATCTTTTACGCGCAGCGGAAAGCTCACACTTTTGTCGCAAAGCTTTGTCGCTTTTTTCTCACCCTTTCCTTCGTGTTTTTTGGACGTCCGCCATCTTCACATGTCTACATCATCGATTCTCAGATGTTCGTCATGAGCTAGACAGCCTGCTATTGGCGGCTTTTTCACGCACTTCCGGCAAGAGATGAGTCGTCTGCCTCAGCGTCGGCTCGCCGGCTGATCTGCAGTGGAGTGCCGGAGTGCTTGGACATTTTACGACAAACGAATCAAGTGTAAACAAACGCTTAAACCTGTTGTATTGAATGCAACAGGGCCATAACACGACATGAATATCTTCTTACTTGAGTACGTTCCATAAAGAAAGCGTTTGAAGCCCCGTGGCACTTATTTCTAGCAATCGCAGAGAACGCCCTGAGCCGAATGCCCGGTTTGACGCGCACATTTTATTCAACTTCAAACACTCCAAGATGCGTTTCGAACGAACACAACGTCACAACATGCGTTGCAAGTCCGAACCGCGATGACAAACGATGGGTTGCCTCCTCCTGCCGTCGTAAATTCGGCATTCGACTCGCGCGCGGTTTGCGGGCACGAACAGCAAGTCACTTAACTCCGGCGCACAAGCCGAGATGGTTTTAGCCACGCACACTGCACATACCCCATGCGAAGTTGAGTCGTACGTCGCTCGAGAAAGATAATCCATACCATGGGAAGCACTATCACCCGCAGAAGCACAACGTCGCATTGCATCGCGAAACCAAGGCGTCAACACAACACACACACCACCGCCTCCTGTAATGTCAAACGCATCTCGCACTTCCCAATGGGAGTGGGTGGTAAGCCTGCATTTCCCATATGCCGCGAGGTGGGGCCCCAAGCTGAGACCGGGATCAGGCAACCGTAACTGGGTTCTAGAGCGGTTTGTGGCCTTGTTGCCAGGGCAACCGATGTTTGATATTGTCAAAGAAATGGTGCTCGCTCCAGCGCTAGAAAGCTCAGAGCCGCGCCGGAGCATGTTTTGCCAACGTTGCCGCTCTCCACCACGCGTCGCCCAAGCTGAACTGGCGTTTTGTGCACGGGTTTGTATCGGTTTAAAATGTCTTTTTTCACATGCCGCCGGCAGGAAATTACCACCGCCACAAAATAAGACCCGGCACCAGCGGGGCCGATCTGATACGGCGCTTTTTGGATAAACAGTGCGCTGTGCATCCAAGGGAGCGAGCGCAGGATCCTCCCCGTGCGGCTGCGAGTTCGCCGCCGATTAAAAGTCGCGTGCCGCCGATAGCAAAGTTCTGCAGCAACGTACACCGCGAAAGGCCAAGGCCAGGCCGCCGCACACATGGGCCAGATTTTTCGTTCGCTTTTCCAGCCTTGAGCGGAGTTGCGGGATTTATGGTGTCAACAAAGCTTGCCCGTAGCAGACGGCTGTGTGAGCAGCGCAATAGCGGAAGTACGTCCGTCACCGCCGAGGAGCGCAGCATCATGGGAGGGAAGGCTCGCTCTCCGTCAACAGCGGAGAGTAAGTTGAAAGGAGGAGGAAACGCGGCGCGACGATAATGCGCGGTTTTTGTTTTACGATTTCTCAGCTAATACTCATCGCTTCAACAAAATTCTTGCGGGAGGAGATTGCTAATACATTGCTTTATTTGGTTACATGTACATCCACGCATCGGCGGAAGGTATTTCAGGACCCCTTTAAAATTAAGAAAAAAGTCCTGCTTTCTGCTTAGAAACTTGCGGGACAGTGGTGTCAACATTGACGAAGATTTTCTCTGCCAACGCAGCAAGCAAGGAAAAACTGATATAATATGTAAAGCTCAAAATTCGCCTTACAAGCTGAGCTATAAAAAACTTTAATTGAATATAAAATGCTACAACTACAGTCACGCTATGACACAGTGTTTGAGCTACCTGGTACGGTTTGCCCATTTTAATGCTTCAGATGCAGAAAACGCCGCTGCCTGCTCGTCAACATACGCAGAATAACGGTCAGCGAAGGGTGCGGGTCTTAGGCCTGCAAAGAAAGTTTTTCTTTCTTTTCATTCCACAAATATCCGAAGCTCATTGTCGAAACGCAGTGATCTTTGCAGTGTCATTGATTCTAGCGAAACAGAATCTTTGCCTTAACTGAAACGTGGTTATGAGCAAATGGGGCGAACGGTGAACTTTTCTAATGTAGAAAAAGCTTTAATGTTAATCGTGGTGATAGGAGAGAAAGGTGCGGAAGGGGTGTCTTAAACTGCTGTCGCGATTCCCTTTACTCATCCGCAATTTCTGTTGCCTGTGACTTGGAAACCTTTTGGCGCGAGATCGGCATTTCCTTCAGAAAACTAATTCGAGGTTTTTTATCGACCACCTTCTACTTGTGCCTCTTTCGTAGATGAGCTTCATGATGCCGTCAATAAGATCATTATACGTTTTCCTAAAGTTTCCATAGTTCTAAAGGGCGATTTTAATTACCCAAGCATTGCTTGGTCCATGGTACATTTCTCAACCTAGTCTCTTTTCGAATTAATTTATTAATGTTTGAGCCTGTGGGGTATTTTATTTTTCCCTATTAGCTACTCAGCCTACAAGAGTTACGTTGACAACGTAGAGTGTTTTAGACCTTGTACTTACTTCTGTGCCTGAATTTATTTCTCCTGGTACTTACCTACCTGGTTGTAGCGACCATTTAATTATGCACTTTACAGTAAATGTTCCTGTTTTTTGTCAGACAAGCAAACCGAAAGGAAATACGGGACTACAAAGGGCAGATTTTGACGGCATAAATTGCGAGCTTGCTTCATTTCTCGACAGCTTTTTACTGGGCTTTGATGAGAGATGAAGTAATGGGACTTGGAATTGATTGAAAAGAGAGGTACACGTCTTCATTAATTGAATTAGTGTTAATTAAAACGATCAAATCTGGCAGGCAGGCGCCATGGTATAACCAATCTTTGAAGAGACTGTGCAACAAACAAAACGTTATTTCGATCCGCAACATTCTTGAATTCTTACTAAGAATCCCACATTTAAACAGTTTGAGTGCCCAGAGCTGTAATTCAAAAGCGGTTTGGCAGATCTAGGACAGTATGCCCAGCATACATGCCCTGGTTCCAAATACAAACGCAAAACCCAGGAACTGTAGCTGACCGCCTCTTGTAAGCTCAATGTAAATGAATGCCCTCCCAACCACTTTTGATTTACAGCTCTGGGCACTCAAAACTGGTTAAATGTGGAATTAACATTTCCATGTTAAGACCGGCCGTTTTCCACGTCTTGAACCACAATGGCATGCATACTGGTTAACCACCGCCAAGTACAAAGTCACTTCAAGAGGCTGGGAATTCATTTTTGAATACAGCGCACCATGAACATTAGTAAAAATCCCAAGCAATACTACAATATCATTACCCAAAATAAGGATAACTTAACCATTACTCCTAAAACTTCAGATGGAGCTATGGTTCCTGGTGGTGAGTGTCCTGCGGTGTTCAATGATGTGTTCACTTCTGCGTTCACCACACCTACTGTCACCGTATATCCAGCCTTTCAACCTCTGGAGGCACTTTCTATGGAACCAATTATGTTCGACGCGTCTGGCATTTTACTTTAATTGAAAAGAAACTCTTACGTAATCATGTGGAGTTGACCGCATCAAATCCACATTTCTTATCAACACAAAATTGTATTTTCTATATTTTTGAGAAAAATGTTCACGCAATCACATGAAACTGGCTGTATTCCGGATGGTTGGAAAATTGGGAGGATGGTTCCTTGAACACGTCTCGAGGTAGACATTTCCCCGCTGAATTTTCGCCTAGTGTAATTAACTTCCATTTCAGGCAAACTCATGAAACGTCGTCTATTCTGGCGTTGCCAAATTTTTGGAAGACAATTCGTTTTTAGTGACTCACAGCACTGGTTCAGTAAATCATTCTCATATGAACAGCAGCTTTTATGTTTCACTCATGATCTTCACTCCGTTCTAGATCGCGGGTGGATTACAGACTGTCTATTTCTTGATTTTTCGAAGGCTTCCGACACTGTGTCACCTGAGCTATTTCTTAAACATAACACTCTTATCCTGGATACGAACGTGCTTGCAGGGTTACGCGGCTTCCTAACTAAACATCCCCAATTTGTTACTGTAAATAACTTCGATTCTCCTTTATCTGCCGTTCGCTCAGGCGTTCTCCGAAGCTCTGTGATGGGGCCCCTACTTTTTTTGCTCTACATCAATGACTTGCCAACAAACATCTGTTCATCAGTCCGTCTTTTTGCTGATGGTTGTGCAATTTAGCAAAAAACTAGCACATCTGATATTAACACTTTAGAGTCCAATATTAACCAAGTTATAGAATGGTGTGTGGTGTGGAAAATGAGTCTTAATATTATTAAATGTAAATGCATGCGCGTTTCTCGAACTAACTCTGCCAGCACCTCAATACTTTCTTAACGACGTCCCTCTCGAAACTGTCCAGTCTTATAAATACCTTGTGGTTCACTTAGCATATAACCTGTCATGGAAACTTCAAATTGATTATGTATTGATAGCCTAAACGTACGTTAGGCTACCTCCAGCGAAATATTTATACGGCTCCCAGTTCCCTAAAGTTGCTTCTTTACAAATGTCTAGTTCTTTCAAACATAGAGCATGCGGCATCTGTATGAGACCCCGGTCAAGAATCACACATTGCAGAATAAGGAAATTACAATATCATGCGTCGCGTTTCATTCTTTCTAAGGATCACCGCACATCAAGCGTTACGGCCATGTAATTAAGCTTTTCTTTACCACTGTTCGACCATGAGAGGAAATTATTTCGGTTGCGTGTTTTTCACAAAATATAACACAAAAATTCCATTCTAAAGCACCAGTTACTGTCTTCGCTATCCTACATTTCGGCACGCATTGATCATGTGTACACAGTAAACGTAAGCATTTTCATGATTCGTTTATCCCCAGTTGGAATCGACTTCCTGCGCCTGTTGCTGCGATAACAGATGAGACTGCTTTTCGATCGCTGTAAGTAGCCTGTTGTGGTGAAGTCTTATCTTTACGTAGTTGTTTTCAGCTGGTGTTGGTGCTGCTGCTTTTCTTTTATGTTACACAAGATGTAACCCACTCCCCTCTCTGAAACGCCCTTTCGGCTTTGAGGTTAACTAACTAAACAAATAAATATATATATATATATATATAATATTATATATATATATATATATATATATATATATATATATATATATATATATATACAGAAGATAGGTCGGCAGTCTACAATGCCAAAGGAGGCATAGGGGTGTGGTTAGGCTCTTTTCTTTTTCACTACGGTTACTTAGGTACACATTTTTTTTAATATACAGAAGAAAGAAAGAAAAACACGCGCCAGAGTGGGGACCGAACCGAGTCTGAGTGGCGCTGGCCACAACCCTCAAGCGTCAGATACAGTTGTAGTAAATATAAATACCCAGAAAGTGAAGGAGAACACAGTCGCCAGATAGCCGAATTGGTAAGGCATTCGAGATCTAATCGAAAGGCGTGGGTTCGGTCCCCACTCTGGGCGCGTGTTTTTCGTTTCTTTCCTTTCTTTCTTTCTTCCTGTCTTTCTATGTAAACTAAATAAAAATATAATTTCACTAACGGTCAAAAAATATTCTAACCATTCCCCTATGCCTCCTTTGGCGTTGTAGACTGCCGGCATTTCTTTCTGTATATATTATATATATATATATATATATATATATATATATATATATATAAAATATATATATATATTACGGCTGTGGTAACACACAATGGTATGAATGTACTAATTATCTGCAGGACCTAGTGGAATGTATAGCTATGAAGGGGTCACCAGACAACCATGTCGTAGTGCTCTGGCGCGCTGACATCAAGGAGGGGGGATAAGCCTCTCTATGGAGCAGTGACCCTTTTGCGAGAGTGCTTATTTCGGGACCCCTTGGAACGTCCGTCTTCGGCTCTCCTCACCACCCAAAGCTGGTCGACAGGGCCCGGGATTACAGTGCGCTATCCTAGTGCTCAGGGGAGGGGGAAGGGGCAGAAGTTAGATGGAGGTTCTTATCACAACTTCGCATTATATGGTTGAGGGTACCAACGAGCCTCGCAGACCCGCCGCGGGGGCTCAGTGGCTAAGGCGTTCTTGCTGCTGTGCACGAGGTTTGCGGGTTCGATTCCCGGCTGCGGCGGCCGCTTTTCTGATGGAGGCGAAAAGTAAAAACGCCCGTGTGTTCGAGATTTCGGCGCACGTTAAAGATCCCCAGGTGGTCAAGATTAATCCGGATCCCTCCACTACGGCGCGCCTCATCGCCTGCGTTGCGTCGGCGCGTTAAAGCCTACAATCAGTAACCACGAGCCTCGGAGAAGCGGCATTTACAGTGAGTCAGGTTCCGGGGTCTTGGTGCAACCCGCCCATCTCGAACGGCTCCACTGTGGCAGACTGTTCACCGGGTCCGCCTGGCACCGTTTATACGTGGCCTTTACGATTGGATGATCGGCGCGCCGGTGCTCCGGCCGTCCTAGGCGCCGGTAAAGCACGTAAGCAGCGGAAAGTACAGTGACTGCTCCTTTCACCGCATCTTGGCCCACCTAACCGAAAGTCGCCTTCCCAGTCGCCTACGTGTGCACAGAACAAATACTGAGATATCTCAGCCTTGTTCGACAAGCAAAGGAAACTGCTGCACAGTAGGGCTGGAGAAAGATAATAAGTACTTACCATGACCATTAGGCGTCAGCATCCTACATTTTGACGTATACCAGACTTGGGTGACGCTCCACTGAATTCTTTCCCCATACGATGCGAGAGAACTGTTTTCAATGTGCCTATAATTTTATTCTTTGTAAAGTCACTGCCTAGTAGAGCGGCCAGTTCTTTTTCGGTAAATATCACACATATATATTTTAGTATCAGCAGTATTTCTTGATATACTAAGAAGAAGCAGAGTTCTTTCAGTTTGCCTGTGTACTGAAGGCAAAACTTGATTTGTATCTTCACGCATTTAATTAATATTAGTTTTCAGCAATCATACATCCTCCTGAATACATTCCCAAAGTCTTGTAGGGCAGGAAAAAAACACATGCAATGCCTTAGGTTGTTTTAAAACTTCCACATGAGTTAAACTGGATCAAAGTTTGTGTTTTTCGGTCGTTTGCAAAGAAAAAAAATGTTGGGGATAACGCACCGAAGCTACATCTGGGCTAGGGGTGCGACAAGATGATTTCAAAATACATTGCTGCGACGAGGCTGTGCTCACGGGACAGATGTAGCCGCATAGAAATGGCAAAGAAGTGTGCGTGCGGGGTTTAGCGGTGATGGCATGAGGAAGGGAAGTGAAAAAGAAGACGAAGGGGGAGGCACGGGCGAGAAGCAGGAAGGACGGGATTCGGGGAGCGACCTGCGCGACGCGAACGTTCGGGGGAACTTCCGCGCCAGGCCGTACCTTTTTTCTGAAGCTCTCGTATGGGCGTGAACGCCTAGGAGATCTTCAATCCGTACCGCACATCTTTCATGCTCTCCAAACTGCTAACGACTCGAAGCGTTGGAAACGCAGGGGCTTTGATCAGCGAGCGCAACGAGGGCCAATCCCTCATCGTCCGACTACAGCAGCGCTAACTGACCAGTACCCCGCGAAAGCGCACCGCTCCAGAAAAGGGACATCGTACCTGAGCCATGTAATCGTTATCTATTTCTAGAGGGGTCTTTTGTCTGGGGGGCGGATTTGTTTTCCGTAGGACAGTTCCTAATAGATAACGCGGATTTTCATTTGTGCAGCTTGTCTTGTAATTTGCCCCGTAAATATATTTGGTTTGTGTCCGTAGACAAATCGTCTCGACTCTCTCCGCCTAATAAAATAACCTCCTCATCACGAAAACAATCTCCATAACAATAGCCTTTTCATTAAAAACAACAAAACTGAAGCACATGGTTAGCAGTGAGCTGACCTTTGGGAGGGAGGAGCACTGAAATATACCAGAAACACATACGGCATAGTAAAACGTAGTGCTAGAAAGAAATATCGCTTCGCACACACTGTACCAGAGTACACACGAGCGCGCAATCGATAATATCCGCTTTTCACCAAAAATAAATAGATGCCCAGCTTCCTAAAAAGAGCCTTACAGGCATAAAAACCACAATTCAATGCTGTTATATCTAAAAAAAAGGCTGGAATTGAGAAAAAGTCAGCACGTTTCCATTATTGTGGAAAGCTGTTGTGAGAAAAACATCCCGTTGATCCTTGGGCTTTTAAACGACCGCTAAAGCTGCATGTCAAGGTAATCTGTGACTACGGAACTTAACCTCGTACCTGTAAGAAGGGGTCCAAACACATGTACCCCAGGTTTACGACTATTCTCCTGTGAAGCACGGCAATGAAGGCTGATGCATAACTGCAATCACAGCCTGTGTCTGTATGGCGAGCGTCGCTTAAAGGCCAACTGCACTCAAATTTTCGACAAGGTAAAAATAATGTCACCTAATATTACACATAAAAAGAATGCGTAATGCAATATACTACGTTTCAAGCATGAACGCGGGCGACGCAAACGGCTCACGACATTGGCGTTTCCAGAACCGAAACTGAAAAGAAAAGGCGGCCAGAACCGGCGGCAGGACGTGACGTACGTGATGGAACGGAAGCGGCCACGCTAGAACCGGCGACCGCTCAGAGCCGCCTTTAATTCGCGTGGTAGCGTCACGTTTCACACTGTTATTTCCACAGAAGAACTCCCACTAACGTTCGCCCAGGTAATGGAGTTAAGCGCAAATACGACATCGGTTTGCTATCAATTGAAATGAAGTAGACCGGATACGCAGTCATTTTTCCATCAAAATAACTGCTGTGGTAGCAATCCTTGGCGTTGCGAGTAAAAAAGCGAGTAAAAAAGCTAGTTGCTCGTACGATATCGAAAAGCAGCTTTGGTTAGCCGGCGCCTCGGCTGTCACATCGCTTTCTTTGAAGGGAACAACCACACGCCGGAGGAGATCAATCACTATTTTTACTATACATTACGCCCAAACAGCTTCGTGAATATTGGCCCGGTACTTTCCCCCTGTCTGCACATCGAAAATCAAATTATAAAAGGGGCCTAAAACAATAAGCCAGCTTCTCCAGCTAAATGATGCACTAAAACAGAAAAAAGTTACCTATCTACCGCTGTTTTCTACTTTCACCAGTGACATGTGCGGTTGAAAACATTTTACTTCCAACTAAACTAAATCTAGCGCTCTACAAAAATAAATACTTCATTCAGGAATTGAAAAAAATCAAATTTATTGTTTATGAGAGGAGCAGTTTGTTAGCTTTCGCACTTCGCGAAGACGAGGGCCGATATTTGTGCGGATGTATTTGTTACCACGAGTTTGATTTTGGTTCACTCAGCGAGCGAGGCGAAAGTCGCAAAAATATTTATACCTGCGTGTACAAAAACTCCAGTTAGGTCGCAAAACTTTGAACTGGTCTAAGAAATGGACGTGGCGTTCGCCCACCCCAAATATTGAAAATATCGGACGCGGAAGTGCAACCGGTCAAGAATTTCTAAAAGACCTTTTTTTTTTCTGTGATAGATGCAATAGGAATGACAAATGTAAGGCAAGTGTGCGTGTCACGCTATTTTTCAGTAGAAATATTATTTTCAAGTAAAAAGAGTTTTGCTAGCTTTCGGAAGCGCGCGCATAGGTTGTAGGCTTCTAATCTCTTTTATTGCACTGAAAAAAAAGGCGGATATTGGTACCTATGCGGTTAGTTTGAAACATGTGATGGCGATCGCGGTACAGCGTGGTGGTGTAGCAGAGAAACCACGGTTGAAGGCATTCCTGCGCCCGGAGGAGCGCCGTGCAAGTCGCCGGAGAAGCGCGAGCTCCACGGGACAGGTTCCTCAACCTCCCTCACAGGCAGCTCGGAACGACATGTTTCGCTGACACCCCGCTGGTGCAACTTCGTCTGCAGGGAGCTACTTTGAACAGACGGTACCTAGTGTGCTGTGTGCCTATGAAGCTTAGGATTGCGCCAAGGGTGATTTTAGAGCTTAGACTGCTTATGTGGATCGTAGTTTAACAAAGAAAACTTGAGTGCAGTTGGCCTTTAAAGGACACTGAAGTGAAATGTAACATTGCGGGATTACTTGCGCAAATTGTAGTCCGGAGTCCCCAGGCCATGTTACGACCACTCTGGGCGCGTTTACGCGATTTTATTTAGTAGAAAAATTATTTCGAAAATGCTGTCCTCCTCTCTTTACGCTCGCCCATTTTCTGCGGCGTTTTCGTGTGACGTCGCGAGGAGCCGAGCTCGCAATTGGCTGCGCTACTGCACGGCTCCCCGGCCTTCAGACAGAGTCAGTCGGCCCGGCGTTTCGTCCGCCGGCCGCCGACGGGTCGTCGCAATTCGTTCGCTCAGTTGAAACGAAGCCAGGACACGTTTGTGAATGGAAGAATGGGCCTTTCTTTACTTGGTTAGTTTGTACACTGTATCTAGCTCCAAGTCAAGGTCGCTTCACACAAGCGCTGCACAAGCGCACATGCGACGCTTCGCTGACTGGTACGCCAGTAGAAAAATATAAGGCCTCTTGAAGGCGGGAGAAGAGTCAGCGAAGTCAATATAGGTACTAAGGAAATAAAATCAACTGATATTTTTACCGTACAGCGTAAAAATAGCGTGCGGGAAGCACTTTTTTGCGCTGGGCGAACAAGCACAGCGGTCAGCAGCACGACTACGCCATCTGCGAACGCTTTTTCCGTCTACGAAATGCAATTGTTAGACGTGAGCTATTGTGGAAACTCGAGGGACGCTTACTGCACGAGCGCAATACAACAAATAGTCACCTAAGCTGCTTGAAATGCCAAAACTAAATAAAAGTGTAAACTTGTTGTACAATATATACCTTATATTACCAAGGTCGGCGGACCCCGTCCCATGGCGAGTGGTCTTAGGCGCTAGGTATCTTGCGGCAAGTGTTTTGCAAGTCACGAGTTCGAGTCCCCGCGGGTGCGTGCTTTTTTTTTGTAAGTTAACTTTTTCGTTTTCTGCCGATGTTTTCTACATTGAGTTCACCTTTTTTGGGCCGCAACGTTCATGGCTACACGAACTAGTCCACAAAACGCGCGCAGGCTGGCACTGGCGCGCTAGCGAGTTCTCGTTGGCGTGCTGTTGCCATAAGCACCGACTGCTTGCGGGCAGTGGGCACAGGCCAGAATGAACAGACCCTTGGCCTGGTGCGAACACGCTTTTTACGGTACAGGCATGAGTGAGGCAAGCTCCAAATATGGGGGAAAAGCGCATGACATTGGGTGTCTGCGGGTACGCGGAGGGCGTCCACGCACTGCGTAGGCCTCGGCTAGTGAATGCTACGATTCCAAGCCGTCCTGGGAGGCTTATCTGTATGCATTTTTACAGCTGACAACATGGCAGAAGCGCGGTACGATGATTACTGAGTTATTGAGAATGCCCATCCAACAACGCCACCAGTTGTGTTTTACAGAACCGAACCGAAACCGAAACTTGTTTGGTTGCTCACCTTGGGCATCGTCCGCTCCTCCCAACGTCACAGCTTTTGTTGGTGCGGCCGCCGCAAACCGCGCATGGTAGTTTTTCTTCTTTCGCGCTTTATAAAATAATTACCGATTTGTCAACCGGATAAACGATGAAAAATGTGCTAATTTGAGCCACTCTACGCAGTGCAAGCAAAAACGGGAGCTTGACAACTTCACTTCAGTGTCCCTTTAAGCGTTAGCCGAAGTCACAACCTCGCGGCGTGAAAAGAGTTACCGAATATACGCTTCTCCGCTTGGCTTCGCGACGAATGGGACGGCCAGAGCAATGTTGGTCTAGGCGAAGCAACGGCGCTCCACCGTGCCAACCGGGAAGGGCAACCGTTTAAAATTGAGGAGGTAGGCTCACCCTAACCAGGTGTAACTAGTCCTGTGTGCGCAACTAATAGCTGTGGATTATATAGTTAGTGTTCGTGTTGTAACGACGCAAGGGCACCGGTCACCAAAGAGCTTAATAAAGTTATTTATTGTCTGTTTATCGTTGGTAGCTGAAATATTTATGCGATGATTGCGACTGACTCGAAATTGGGTAGTGGGTGTGGGTATATGACCTTTTATCGAAAAAAGAAGACAGCAATGATAAATCATAGATGGTACTGCGTCAAAGGACACAGAAATACGGAAAACCGGCCCATTGTCTTCGTAAGAGCTTACAGCTGCAGGACAGGGTTTAATTGGTAAGGAAGAGTGAAAAAACCTTCCGCTGGTATTGTTGAAGGCAATAAGGATTGTGCACATGGGTTAAGGCCCCTTGCACGCTTAGAACTGTCAGTGCCGCTCTTGTTTCGGAGGGGCTCTAATTTTTCACGCGATATGAGGCGAGAGCTCAGATGCGGTGTCGTAAAAGCAGCACACTAGACTATTATTTAAAAACAATGGGTGGTCTGCTGTAACTCATGAAGGGTTCAATTTGAGTCTACGGACGTGGAGCCCGATGTAGGGACATTGTCGTGCAATTTTGAAAGAATTATATTAAAGACACTGAGCAGCGCAGAGAGCCTCTCACTGCATTTGTGGAGTATCAGTGGTTCTAGCACAGTTCGCAAGGTGTGAGTGACACGTATAGATGGTCTATTTGCAACCCACAAACTAGTTTCTGTGTTGTGTATCTTCCCAGGTGTGTTTTTATGTGTGTAATATGTTGGGTGTCCCATGTTTACGGCCACCATATCAGGAGGGACCTTGGTATAAGAGGTCCTAAGGCAGGGCACCTACACTTCGTCTAGGCCACTGCAGATAGGGGACACACAGACGTTATGGCCACCGACCTCGTTGTTAAAAATAGTGCTGTGTTCAAGGAACAAGCGAGCAGTTAGTTTGTGGGGAGGCATTGGAGCTTTATTAGATGTGTCTACTATACAGTTTTTAGTTCCTTTAATGAAATGCAAAAAGAGCTATAGCACTTAGCCAGTATGCGGAGAATATCTATTGCTGTGCTTTAGTTTGTGTTGTCAGATGTATTATAAGTAAGCTGTCACAAAATTTGGATGGACACACATTTCAAATTTGTTTGTAATTGTTTAAACAAAATGGGACCGTGTGCACGCACGACATAGCAGAATCACATTTTGAACCATCTGTGAAACACTTCTCGCGTGCGTCTACAAGTGCTGCAAGGATAGTTATAATTATGTTCCGTTATTTTTTTTACGCATTTTGAGTGACAATATATGAGAAGGGTATGTCAGCAAAAAGAAGAGATATGTTTACAGATGGTGCTGCTTCGGCAGCATACGTCTTAATGTTTTGCCAATAAAATCCCATCAATGTACTGTTCCACATTCTTGAATTTCGCAGAATCCTCCAGTTCAACTTAGTGAATGTTGTTGAATTTTTTACTCTAGACTCCTTGAACCGTTAAAGCTGATTATATAAAAAATTGGCAATTCCATTTATTTTTAATTTTATCTTTATGCCGCAGTCCAGCCGGGCTCCTTAGACGTGTATGCATGTGTGCATAAAGTGCCCGCTAATTTGAAAGCGGATCATTCGAACTACGAGCCACCGCGCCGGCGGGTTGGCGCGTGACAAACAGCCACAGAAACGCATACGCTGCCTTCAAACCAGGTTACTTCCCCTACGGAAATTGAGAGATTAGGTGAGGGCGGGAGACTTCAACCTTACGCTACCATAGCGTATGTTTGAAAAACGTCTTTTTCGGGATTACGTCAATGCGAATGAAAGTGCAGGAGTGTGTGGTGCGCTGAGAGATGAGCACATCATTTTCTCCGGCCAGAAACGCATAACCTATTCCCTACCAGTGAAGACGACGCAGATGAGGAACACAAAGCACGTCTCCGCCTGTCCGCTCGGTAATCGTAACCGGACTGAACGCCGCCCATTCCTTGTTCACTGTTTAAGGAAGTCTAAGAAGAGACCTTCCTCTGCATTCTATCGTGAGGGGAAAGAAGGCTCGAGGTCGCCTTCAAAAACAAAACTCATACTTCGATTACTGCATTTCTAAACCATGAAATTATGGATCTGCCGTACTGCTTCCCAATCGCGGTGAAGAGAGAGACAATGCATTTAATGGTAAAAGAAAAAGCGAGGTTAGCCGAGCCAGTATCGCTTAGCACGCTACGCCATATGAAGGAACGAAAACATGAGCTTTTCTGAACTGAAATAAATAAATAATAATAAATAAATAAACTAATAAATAAATAAATAAATAAATAAATAAATAAATAAATAAATAAATAAATAAATAAATAAAAAAAAAATAAATAAATAATAAATAAAATAAATAAATAATAAATAAATAAAAACGAATAAATAAATAAATAAATAAAAAAATAATGAAAAAAACGAGGGGATGCGCACGAGTGCTCAAGCACATTTACAGAGTTTGGAAGTTAAGTTGTCACAGCAATTGTTCCAAGCCAGTACTACGCAATAACACCAACAGAGCTTTGGTAGCCCGTACGGCCTGGCGTGGGTCCGACCAAGGGCCCAAAACTGCCCTTAGTTCAAGGCCTGCGTGGTGTGGCATACACAAAGGTGTTAGGAGAGTCTGCCTTGGCACTGTGAAGTTTGGGCAGGTACACATTATATGCTTGATGTCTTCTGTTACATGGCATGTTGGACAGAGTGGTGAAGTGTCCTGGTGAATTTTGCAGAGGAAATGCCGTGTGTACTGTTGCTATTGTTCACGTTCATTAGTCGAACTCACCTAATTAAAACTCAAATGACTTTCCTTGAGGTCCAAATGAACGACTTCCTACAGAATTAGTATGGCACATACTACGAGAACTTGAGAAAGCGCGAATATTTTTAGTCTAATTTTTAGAAGTGTTTTTTTCTACTACTTCAACAAAGATGACGTGTAGTCTCGGGATTGGTTCATTCCCCCACAAGATTATTGTTGAATCTGTAGAAGTCTACGCCTGCGCTTATCGTTCCGTCGGGCTTCTTCACAGGAACCAATGGTGTGCGGTATGATGAGGTGGGTCTTTTGCAGCGAACGGTTTCTTAGTTGGACTATTGGCGACCTGTTGCAAAACTAATGAATTTCCCCACAGACTGGTTGGTCGACCGAAAATCCCTGATGAGGTCTCTGAAATCGGCACGTGCGTAAATCCGGGCTTCCATGGTTTCGGAGCACGTACTTGGAAATTACGAAAAACGAACGGTTCTTGATAAAAGCTTACATGCAATGGTCATGAATAAGGAGTACAATAATGCACCTTAGCGCTAAGAGCCCTCACCGCCTAAGCAAGGACTAAAAAAAGCCGCCAATTGGCCCGGTCCGGTATTAACCTTGGCTCTTGGCAATGAAATGCGACCACGAGTTTTCGGGGACACAGCTTTTAGGAACTGAACTGATTGTGGTGGTTGACAAATAGGGCTCTGAACGAATAATTCGGACACTTACCGCCACTAGAACAGTTCTTAAGAACCAATACTTGCTTTTATTGTTGGGCTTTCCTGTCGTCTAATTCGGCTGTGCGCCTTGCCCTCGCATCCTCTTCCTGCATAGCATCCTTCATCGTCCCATGTTCGGCTCATATGGCTACGTGCGTCCACTTTATTCATTCCAACGCATCAGCCACCTATTTTACTTTTACAAATTCATCATCTCACGGCGACGATATATACTGGTAAGCGAAGAATAAAAAAAATTGTAAAAAAAATCAAGGATCTTGAACTCTGCTGGACAATGAAATGTGTTCAATTACTGTCGTATGTCTGACCGCTCGTCGTGAATTACGGAGGACGCTCACTCATACTTTTATATTTATTTAAGACACCTCAAGGGCCCTAGTGAAGGGGTGTTACATGAGGGGGTAGACGTTTCACTAACAGATGATTTGTTCGATGGCTTCTTTGAAATGCGCGATGCAGGAGTGGAGCACGATGACAGCAGGACGATCGTTCCATTTTGTTGATGTTTGTACAAGAAACGAAAAGTGATGGGCAGTGGTATGCAAACGGGGCGGAATAAATAGCTTTCGAGTGGCTGATACGGCATGAAAGACGATGAGATGGAACAATAGCATTGTTTAGTTGCAATGCATGATAAAATGTGTTAAACAAACACAGTCTTGAATTTTTGCGGCGTGATGCTTAGTTAACAATGTTAGCTTGAGATTTTAGTTTGGTGACGCTGGTATGATAAGAGTAGCCTGAAAAAAAGCATCTGGCTGCGCGAGTTCGGATGGAATCAAGTGTTTTAATAAGAGTGATTTGATGGGAAATCCCAGATGCACATGCATATTCTACCTTCGGGAGAAATAGTGCTAGATAGGTTAAAAGTTTAAGAGAAGGTGGGGCTAGACGTGATAACCCAGAACGCGGCTGGCGTCATTAGTAATGTTCATTATGTTGGATGAACAGGTCAAATCCGAAGTTTGAGTGATGCCGAAGGTATTTAGAGGAATTATTTGCTGCAATTTCAGAAACAAACAGGTAGTATTTAGTGGATAAATGAGTTTGTTGGCGGGTAAAGGAAATAGACAGAAGTTTTTTTTTTTATGTGAGGGACATCAGCCATTTTTCGCAGCATGAGTGAATCAAAGAAATATCAGACTTTAGAAATGACAGCGTCGTTTGCATTGTGAACAGGACGATAAATGACATTATCAGTGCGCTGAATAGACGAGTGTTAGAAGCTAAGTTATTGGGGAGGTCGTTATATAGGTTAGGAATAGTAGAGGACCAAGAACAGTGTCTTGAGCTACGCTGGAGGTTACAGCGGATAGGGAGGAGTGATGGTCATTAGCACAAGCGAGCTGCTTACGGATTAGTGAAGTCACACATATCAATTAAGAAGATGATTAAGGTTAAGACTTGAAAGCTTCTGAAATAATTTATTAGGGGGAACTTTGTCAAAGGCTTTTTCGAAATCAATGAAAATGGCGTCTACAGGTCAGTTAATATCGAGGTCGAACGCAGGTCGTTAACAAACAGGGTCGGATGAGTATAACATAAAATTGCTTTTTGAAACATAATGCTTGATATTGACTTCGTGCTTTTCAATATTTTGGAAGAAAAGCTGTCCATTCACGCGGATGACGTTAGTTTTAATCGTCAATTAGTTTCGCAATGCCGTATGAATCGAATGTAATGTCGAGCATGACTGGATACTGAAGGAATGGGGATTCTGGAAGCGGGCCGCAAGGTTTAGGGGTAAATACTGAGGAGAAGGCAGTGTTTAAAACCTAAAGGGTAATACGTTTTGGAATAGCATCACCGTGTTAATCGAGCAATGATAATGTTTTTGTGCGGTTCTGGTTAATGGCTCTAAAATTTTTTTAGAATTGCGTATTGGTAATATGGAAGAAAAAAAAACGCTCAGCCTTCGCAGCAAGCGATTCAAATTCCTTTGCTGTTGCGCGGTACCTATTCCAAGCACTCGCGCTGTTAGACAGTTTTGCCGAGCGATATAAACGCTTTTTCTTATTGTTAATAAGGTTAAGCGATATGTAAAACCAAGGTGAAGACGCCCGTTCCGTAATTGTAATAGTGGAAATAAACCTTCTGATCAAATCATGGATTTAGGACTTGAACAGAAACCAGTTAGTTTCTAGGAAGCGTTGGAAGAAGTCGTTTAAATACGAGTCACAAAATATGGATAGTGCTTTGTTATTGGCAGGATACCTACCCTTTATAGTAGAGTGTGAGAATTTTCTTCGAATGTCTTGGGCTTGCTGGTTATTAGAAAACGTAGCGTGAAGTACAGCGTGATCACGTATCCTCGGGGAGAGGATGTAGCGATGTAAGATTGCCGGGGTAGGACGTAAAAATGAGATCACGAATACTTGAAGACTGCTCGGTAAGTCGCGTTGGGAAGAAAACAAGTTAACAAAGTCGCCTATTACATTGTGTTTAGATATTGTGAGTGCGAGGGTAGACCAGATTATTCCTGGGAAGTCAAAGTGGCCCATTAAAATAACCGGTATTTTCGGATAAGAGGCATTCAAGAAGTTAAGAGCACTGTGAAAATAAGCGATAAATGAAGCGTCTTCATCAGGTTGGCGGTAAGAGATTCCAGTGATAACCGGAGGATATGAATTTCTGCAGCAGACAAATATTGCTTCAAGACTGGAAGGGATGACCACTGGAGAACAATTTAAACGGCTGTGATAGCTGTGAGACAATGCAACCACCACGCTTACCATTAAAATCTCGCCCAAAAATTGTAAAGCCTGGAAGGCATGGTACTAATTCGGAATCGCAAATTGAAGTGTTTAGCCACGTTTCAGTTAAGAGAACAAAGTTGCACTTCTGCGTGCAGAGAAGACTAAAAAGCGAGTCGCGTTTCGGCAAGGAGCTTCTAATGTTATTGTGTACAATTGACTAAAACTTCAGGGTTTAATTTAGGATTCGCTGGGGTGGGATGTGATAGCTTAGGGCGAAGGGGGATTACTTGTCAGAAAAACAATCAAACACGCAAGTAGTGTCCTTCAATGGTTAGTTTGTTGTAACGAAGTGTATACTTCTTGCGACACGCTTTACGAAATTCCGCGAGGGGCTTACCGGCCTTGCGGATGTTGGGGGGAAAGATCTTTGTAATGCTGTAATATCCGCCTTTTAGTTTTTTGGCGTTGGACAGCACTAGTTCTCTGTCCTTGAAATGACCGAACTGGACAATGACGGGCCAATTTTTACTGTGCGTAAAACGCCTTATTCGGTGAGCGCGTTCAATGTCTCTGGGTTGGACTGGGACTTCAAGACTAGTGAGACAAAGATCGTTGACGCGCTTCTCGGACTGTGCCCAAGTCTCGTCAGTGGCATCTTCAAACCCGTAAAAGACAAGGTTGGACCGACGTTGTCTGCCCTGAGAGCCATCCAACCTGACGGCATGTCTAGTGACATCACCGCAGTTTTGCTCAGTTAGGGCCTGTAAACCGACGACCTTTTCTTTTACCGTGGCTATTGCAAAGCAGTCGTGTTCAATTTTAGGGAATTGTTTAGTAATTTCTTCAAATTTTTTCTAGTGTTGCAGCCGCCTAGAATGTAGTGATTTCATTTCATTAATAATGAATGCCTGTCCGGACTGGATTTCGCTGAGGACAGACGTAACGTCGTTCGTGGTTTGAGTACCAGCGGACCGAGTTGTAGGGCCAGCGTTTTCCTCGATGTCGCCGCGTAAAATAAGCAGCCCTCGCAGGCCACGAATACAGCTACAAACAACCTAAGCAACAGCTGGGGCTCGGCAGCACTAGCAAAGCAGCGTATTTGATACTCTTGGAAAAGAGAGATCAGGATTTTTTTGCCAGCATAAAAACATGCATTGCAAGTGAGCGTGGGCCATCACTGCCATGCTGCCGAGCCCACTGAAGAGCGCGCTGCTTTTGGTGATGCTTTTATTGGAGCGGTGTGACGTCCGTTCTGCTTCCGTGCCACGTGACCATGAGGGTAAGAGCAACAGCAGTGACGGATTAACAGGCGGGAATGCTGAAGGGCATTGGCGTGGTGCAGCCGGCAGGGTATCCATGGCAGAGGCCAGGCGATGAATCCTGGCTGATGGGTCCAAAGCGTGCCGTGGGTGCTTAGCCTGGTGGCCGGGCTCCGATGTGCAGCGTCCTACGGACCACGGGGATAGTTTGAAGACCGGCCACGCAGAATATCTGCATAAAAACGTGTGTTACAAGTGGTTAAAGTTACGTTGGGGTAAGGATGAAAAAAAGAGGTACAATTTCCCTGGTGCCAAGAGAACCCATGCGATCCTTGAGTTAAGGCCATAAAATACTCTCAACGTGCCTCCAGTTTCGATATTCACATTTACTAATACATATAGATACATAATGAACACAATACATAATAAATAATATCGCACACAGCCTGGACTATTCACCCCGTCGTCTTCAAACTGTTCTAGGAGAGATAAATATCTGAGATAAATATTCCATCCTTAGACATGACGTGACCTAAAAAATGAGCTGACACGCTGCAAAGTGGCACTCTTTGATGTTGGGTTGCAACTGGGGCTTGGCGATGCAGGTCAGTATTTGCTAGAGGCGTGCAAGCGCCAGCGTCGTCCGTTGAAGCGCGAAACACGTCCTTTGAAGGTTGTGTCGTTGTAGAGGGGGTCAGATCACCAATGGGATGGTCAGGACGTATCATCTGGGACGTGAATGACCCGACAGGAGTTCATGGGTTCGACAATTCCAAGACTTTCCCCCTCGTAGCAAGGAGCACGGGCTTGCGGACGGGTTGGCAACAATGATGACGGTTTCGCCGGAATAAATCTTTAGCATTGCGAAGGGCAGTAGTATGCATTTGCGGCGGAGGAAAACCCCGGACGGCATGAAATGGCAGTTGCATCCGCAGAAGATGCGCAACAGATCAGCACGATAACGGCAGATTGGGGCCGAATTTTTATGCCAGCGGTTGCGACTAGTATAGCGGCGGATGAAGCAGAGTTATCCTGAGGGGGCTCGTGTGTTGAGGGTTGAGGGTTCGGATGAAGAATTCAACTTTGGCACTCGCACATCAAGGAGGGGAAAAAAGCCCCATCCCAGAATTACGTCATGAGAGCAGTTGTGAAGCACGAAGAATTCAATGACGCACACAACAGCCTGGATGGAAACGCAACCCGTACAGCAGCCAAAGCATGAACGGGTTCGGAGTCGGCGGTTCACAAAGGTAGTTTAGAGAGAGGCGTCTTGGCTTTATCAACTTTACGACAGAGATCGGCACGAATCACACAAAAAAGCTGCTCCAGCATTGGGCTAGTGCAACAGTCGCTGCTTCTTCGACTGACACAACAATAACTATTTGCGGGAGACAGAGGATGGCTTATACTTTTCTACGCCGGCTCAGTTCTTGCCCTTGGAACTGCGGCTGTCAGTTTTGCTCTCTTGTAGGGATGGAACGACGGCGCATCGACGACAGCGAGAGCCGGCGCGTTGACTTGGAGGGATGGTCGGCGAAAAGCTGGTGGTCGGAAGCCGGGGGCGCTTATGACGGGTGAGTTGCCGTTTGGGGCAGCGTCGCGGAGGAACCGTACGTAGGTACATAATAAGAAGAATAGTGGTATTCCAGTGAATGACCATTGGCAGGCTGGACGCGTCGACGACAGTAATGTGTTACATGACGTGGGTAGTGACACGAAAAGCAAATTGGGAAGTTGTCCAGAGTACGCCACGAATTCATGCATTGAGCCTGAACCCAAACCTGCGGAAGAGGCCTTGGTGGAGCCGGGGGTCCGAACTGACGTTCTTGTCTGCGCAAGCAGTCCCGTGACTTCGGTGAAAGTAATCGTACTGCGGTTTATTGGCATAAAACAGACAGTACCTTCGCCACTTCTTCTTGAACCACATGCCGACGGTTAGACTGAGGCACAGGGCCCAGCTCCGGAGCAGCAGTTGAAGTGACGTGGCAAAGTTGACGAGCAACCTCTTCGCAGGCAATCTCCTTTTTGGGGAGCAACACAGACGGATCGTCGAGGCAAACGGCTAAACTCGCAAGCGCCTCATTATGGACGAGTCGACACCGAGTCAAGGTATTTTGCTTGCGCAGGTCGTCGTAACTTTGAGAGAGATTTATGACGTCACAATGTTTCGCGGATCCTTTGAAAGTAGCATCTCAAATGCGCCGTGGTCGATACATTAAAGATATGCTTTACCTTCTCAGTTTCCAATATAGCGGAGTCCACGCGCTTGCAAATGTCACTACATCTTCAACGTAGCTGATGAAGTATCCCCAGTTTGCTGGGCTTATACCCGTAAACGCTTTTCTGCTCGAAGCTTGCGCGCCACGGATGGGCCGAAAACATTCACAAACCTTTCTTTAAACGCAGCTGAGGTAGTCATCTCTCGTACATCGTTGTTGCAACCACAGTTCCTTAAAATGCGTGAAATAGAACCCCACATTGTGTAATTTCACGGCGTGGTTCCACTTGTTTTGCTTGCCGATTCGCTCATAGGAATAGCCAGCCTTCCAGGTCACGGTCGCCTTTCCCGCTAAACATAGTAGGGTCCCGCTCGCTTATAGTACCGGGGTACACGATCGGTGACAGCTGTCCCGCAGGAGTACATCTTCGGCCGGTTCTGGGACATTGTAGTGGGCAGCCGCCGGTTGCGAATCTCCAGGTTTTCCGATGTACCGCGCACGCTGCACCAATTGAAGGGGGTTATTGGTAGCGAAACGCAGACGCCAGAATGAATTGACCAGGCTACGTCAGAGAGCCTAGCCTTGGATCACTGCCTCGCACCCACTGCTGACGATGATTCGTGAAGGCCGGTGATGTTTGATGTCAGGCAATACTGGCTGGTTGGCAAGTGGTTTCCCCAATTCATGATTATATATATATATATATATATATATATATATATATATATATATTAAAAAAGTGGTTGACTTACGATTGGCAAGCAATGAACAACTTCATTCCATTGAGAAAAGACACCAGCTTTCCAACCTGTCTTTTTTCAATGGAATGAAGTTGTTTATTGCTTTGCTTTTTGGAGAAGAGCTTGTCGCCCGCGGTACCGCATCTCCTGTTACTCTGAAAGGGTGCTTTTGTTATTTTTTTCTTTTCTTGGCTGTGGTGAGATTGTGAGGAGCCCAACGTCACGAAAGTTTGTACGCACATGTATATTGCCCTCCCTTTCCCTGTTCCATCGCCCCAACCTGCCAATGTTCTTAACAAGGGTACACTGTAGCACACCTTCTCCACCTATATAAGCATGCGTGATTCTAGGTTGTATGTTACTTAGATGAAGACTGGTCGTCCAGTCGAAAGAAGTCAACCGATGTTTTGTTTTTAAATAGTGATATCATACTATATATATATATATATATATATATATATATATATATATATATATATATATATATATATATATATATATATATATATATATATATAGTTACATGTTATCATGTAACTGTACTCTGATGCAGGCAAGTCCCATTGCCGCTACGTAAGTAAACCTTGTTTGTTATTGTTCTTGCTGTGTATCCGACTCTTTACTTATACAATTTCTGCGCGCTTTGCGAGTTTTATCTTTTTCTAGATTTATCTATCTATATATATATATATTGTAGCAAGGATAACGAGCAGCTCTTGTAACGCCATCAGCTTATCCGGGTATGCGCCACATCAAGAAAGAGTGCCACTGCGATCGCGGCCAATCTATGCACGACGGTATGCGAGCACGCTGGTAGCAGTGGAAGAAGAAGTACGGCAGAACGTGCTTGGCGCGTGTGTTCGGCCATCGTCTGTACGCTTGTACCTGCGCTCGCCTTGCTTCTGCTCCTGCCAATAAATAACGTTCGGTCTACTACCGGAGGGCCAACTATATCCCTTACAATATATATATATATCAGTGTGTCGAACCGAAAAAAATATGGCTTCGGTTACGGTTCGAGGTTCAGATAAATTTATTTTGTCCCGGTTCAGCTTCGGTTCGACTAATTCGATCCGCGAACCGATTCGGGGCGTTGAACCGGTTCGCGAACCGGTTCAGAACTGAATTATTAGCAACATGCGAAAAATCAGTTTTGTATACTTTAAGTTCATCATAAAACGGAAGTCTTTTTTTCTTCACTCGGACTAGTGGGTTTTTAAAATGAGCTGCAATACTACTGTCAAATTTGAAGATCTAGGCCAGGTGTAACAGAAAATGTACCAGCCTCTTTTTCACCACTCCTACTTTCGTCCTAGAGACTACACAAACCAACCGCCAAGACAAATGAGTGTGTTATTTTTGGTACCCGTTGCTTCGTTTTATTGTATTGCTTGCATGCTAATAATGACTTAAGGCATTGCCCATTTTGCTTGAATTATTTCCTTGTTATGTCACGGCTGATGCTGGGTGGCAGAAAATTTTAACCGGTTTTTCGGCGTTTCTCACCACTTATTATGAAAACAACGTCCTTAGCGAGTCACCGAAAGCAGACCTTTCAGATAAGGAAGGCAAGTTAGGGCTTCATTTTCATTGTTCATTTAGGATCCTTGGCCAAGCATGTAAGAAGACGCTGCCGAAAAATATCGTCGACCACGGGCTGCGGCCCCTTCGTTATCGGGCTTACTGCGACAATCAAAAGTGAAAGCTGCCTGCATCCCCATTGCAAAGCAATCAACAAAGAAAACTTCCACGTAAAGCGCGGCGCAAACACACGCACCCGCACACAACATAGCGTTTCATTCGCCTGTGGAGAGCAGCTTTACCTGTACAAGAGACTACCAAAGACGCTAGTTGAAATCAGGGAAACCAAACGTACAGTGGAAAACACTGGGCACACCTGTCAATTCGAAACAACAAAATCTCTATAAGTTTCGAATAGACACATATCTTCGCTTACCTCACCGGCCTCGGTGGCTCAGTGGCTAAGACGTTGTGCTGTTAAGCCTAAAAACGCGGTTTCAATTCCCGGCCGCGGCGGCCGCTTCTCTGATGGAGGCGAAACGCGAAAGCGCCCGTGTGTTCGAGATTTCGGCGCACGCTAAAGATCCCCAGGGGGTCGAAATTCATCCGGAGCCCTCCACTGCGGCGCGCCTCATCACCTGTGTAGCGTCGGCGCGTTAAACCTCATAATCAATCAATCTTCTCTTATCCCCATGTAGTACGTTTGAGAATCTTATTTCTCCTGTCCCCTTCGCCCTATTTTCCCGTAGTTCTCGTTTCGTGAGGTTCACCTCGCTTGTATAAAGCCGATTTCTTGGACCAATAACAAACATATGTGCGGTCCCTTTTTTTCCTGCGTCCCGTTTGTGGCGTTGTTTTAATTCTTGTGATTATGCATGTACCTAAAAGTAAATATTTCGAAAGCCAACACTCTTTAGCTGCTGAAAATAGGCAAATGTAGGGCTTGAACTTTGGCTGGTACAGAGTGCAACTAATCTCGTGGACTGATTGTACTTGCACCGTCCCAATGAGGGAGAGAGAGAGAGCGATCAACGTTTTATTAAGCTTAAAGGCCCCTTGTCGGGGCGTGGTGACAGGCGCACCGGCGACCGCGGGAAGGGCGAATTCGGTGCTTCAAACAACGCGCAGGCTGCCAAGAGTTTGAAAGTTTTTCTTCCCCGCCTTACACCCTGCTTGCTCGACCATCAGCAACATACCATTGCAATTAGGGGTCATAATTGCTATGCTGGTGTGCCGTCGTATCACCATGTTGTGACTATTGCGTTGTGCTGCTGAGCCAAAGGACGCGGGTTCGATTTCCGGCTGCGGCGGCAGCTCTTCTGATGGAGGCCAATAGCGAAAACCTCCCGTGTGTTTCGAGATTTAGGCGCGCTAAAGATCCCCATGTGGTTAAAATTAATCCTGTTCCGCAAAACACTAGACATTGCCAAAGGAAACACATTGGTAATCGTAGGAGACTTCAATGCTCATCATCCTGCGTGGGGATACAAGCGGGAAACGATAAAGGGAAGGAACCTCTGGCTTGACGCGCAGCAGGAGGGCCTTACCCTGATGACAGACCCCGCACACCCTACGCGGACAGGAAACAGTGTAAGTGGAGACACATCACCGGACCTCACATTCACGAAAGGTACACGAACAGACGCCACAATGGCTAAATACACATGAAAACCTTAGGCAGTGACCACTTCATACTTGCGACCACATTCGAGGCAGGGGTCGCGAAACACAAAGGGGGGAGACGACTCAAAATTGTCGACTGGGATACTTTCCGTCAGATAAGAACAGCCGAACTTGGCTCAAGCGACAGCGCTAGCACCCAACACAGGGATATTGAAGATATCGAGGAATGGGCAGCACAGCTACGTAGTAGCGTAGCGCAAGCAACTAAAGACATACCGGAAGAGGCAAACCTCAGTCAGGCCGATGCTAGGCTACTGCACATGTGGGAGGCCAAGAAAAGCCTACAAAGGCGACTAAAACGACAAAAATTAAATCGTAATTTACGCAGACGTCTGGCAGCCCTGAACCGGGAGATTGATGACTATGCAAATCAACTAACACGGCAAAATTGGTACAGTACATGCGATAGCATGGAACCCCAGATTGGCCTCGCAAAAACTTGGAGCATTCTTCGCTGGCTTATTGACCCGGAAAATAGCAAGAACACTCAAAAGCACAACCTGAGCATCTTACTGCACCGATTCGAAGGCTCGGATGATGACCTAATAGAAACACTTCGTGATAGATATATGGGGATGAACGCCAAAGAGGAGCTTAAAACATACACGGGCAAGGAGAATGAATTCATGGACCGTCCCATCACGGAGGGGGAAGTACGAGGTGCCATTCAGGACCTCCGCACCAGATCTTCCCCGGGCCCAGACGGCATAACGAACAAGATGCTGCGCAACCTAGACGACGCCTATGTCGGGGCCTTGACCCGGTACATGAACGTCTGCTGGGAACGAGGTCAAACTTCCGGGGCAGTGGAAAAAAGCCAAGGTGGTGATGAAGGGCTTTTTCCCGAAACGATGATAGGTTTTCGCCCAAAATTGTCAACGCAAGACGTCATGCTCAGGCTCAAGCACAGTATCATTGACGGAGATAATTGTTCCCCTTTAGATACTAGGGCAATTGTGGGGCTCGACCTAACCAAGGCCTTCGACAACGTAAAACACTCGGCTATATTAGAGAACATGGACAAACTAGGAATAGGCCGCAAGACGTATGAATATGTCAGGAACTTCCTTACGGATCGAACGGCTACACTTACAATAGGGGGGCTACAATCGGCCACTTTGGAGATCGGGAGCAGAGGCACGCCTCAGGGGTCGGTCCTCTCGTCCCTTCCTTTTCAATGTGGCCATGATGGGTCTTCCAGAAATCCTAAACGACATAGAGGGACTTTATCACAGCCTGTACGCCGATGATGTGACGCTCTGGGTGGCCGGGGGTAGCGACGGGCATGTACAGGACACTCTACAACGGGCGATTGAGGCTGTAGAGGGGTATGTAGGACCGAGAGGCTTGAGTTGCTCCCCACAAAAATCGGAGCTGCTCATATACCGTCCGACCAGCAGAGGGCGCAAAATCGACTCGACCACTCCAAACATTGACCTTTTTGCAGGTGGTACTCAGCGTATCCCTACAGTCCAGAGTATCAGGGTTCTGGGCCTCAGAATGCAGGCCAATGGGCTCAACATAGAAACCATACGCGCGCTGGAAAAAAGCGTCCATCAAGCAATTCGGCTCATCTCGCGCATCGCCAACAGGCACCACGGAATGAAAGAGCATAACCTAATAAGTTTGGTGCAGGCTTTCGTTTTAAGTAGAATCACATACGTTACCCCTTACTTGAACCTAAAGAGGGATGAGGAGAACAAAATAAACGCTATGATAAGGAGAGCGCACAAACAAGCCCTCTGTATACCTGTAACTGCATCGAACGCACGCTTTGAAGCGCTCGGCCTCCATAACAACCTTAGTGAGCTCATAGAAGCCCAGCTAACCGCCCAAAAGGAACGGCTTTCTAAGAGTCAAACAGGGAGGAAAATACTAGATTCTGTCAACATAAACTACAGAGGAGCGCAAGGCGCGAAAGTCGAAATACCAGCGGAGATAGGGAGCCACATACATATCCCTCCACTCCCTAAGAACATGCATCCGGTACATAACGAGGAACGACGACAGGCCAGAGCCAGGGCTCTGCACAAAAGATACGCGAAATCCGAGGACGTTGTGTACGTGGACGCCGCCGAATATACCAGCCGCGACGCTATGGCCTTAGCGGTAGTGAATCGACAGGGCGATTGCATCGCCTCCGGCTCGGTCTGGACGACGGACCCGGAGGTTGGCGAGGAGGTGGCCATTGCCCTGGCAATGGTCGCGTCCTCCAAGACCAAAGTTATAGTAAGCGACTCAAAGTCGGCAATATTAAACTATGCGAGGGGCTGCATCTCACCCGAGGCGTTTCGTATTCTAAAATCCGGCTTGACTATGGAGTGGGACGGCAAAATACAACTGATATGGTCACCGGCCCACTCTGGCCTGGCCGGGAATGAGTGTGCGCATGACGCGGCTCGAGGTTTCATTGACCGAGCCGATGTCGAAACTCCTGACACAGACGTGCACTCGATACGACGGTCAGGAAGGGACAGGCTGGTGTCCTACAGAGACATAGTTGACCATTATAGACTGGAAAGGGCCAAATACCCAGCCCCAGAGAAGACACTGAGCAAATGGCAGTCAGTAGCGTGGCGACGGCTGCAGACAGAATGTTTTCCCAATCCAGAGGCTTACAGCCGATGTTATCCAGGGCTCTATTCAGATAAATGCAAGGCGTGCGGTGACAGGGCTGACCTACATCACATGGTATGGTCTTGCCCTCTCCGGAGAAATGACCCGCAAAGCAGTAAGGCAGGGCAGCCTGCACTCAGCATAACTTCGAACGAGCAGTGGGAGACCGCGCTACACAGCTCCGACCCGGGTATCCAGACCCGGCTCGTCCAGATGGCCACAACCGCCGCCAGGGACCAAGGACTCCTGACCGACGGCTAAGCGACAAATCTAGGCAAACAAAAAGTTGTTCAATCAATCAATCAATCCTGAGATTCCACTGTGGTGCGTCTCACCGCCTGCGTTGCGTCGGCGCAATAACAAACCTCATAATCAAACAATATTCAAATTGTCACCATGTTGTGACCGTGATGAGCGCATTCGGAGCGTTTTGATTCATTGAAAGGGTAAAAGTGAGCGAGAGATTGCGAACTTGATGGCGCGTGAAGAAACAAGCCCCTAATTACACTTACCACCCGTTATCAATAACGGGATGGTCGAAACGTTTTGTCGAGAACCGGAAATCGCTGTCTTTTTCCGGTTCAGTTGGGGATTTAGGTTCGGTTCGGTTCCATATATATATATATATATATATATATATATATAAGAAAAGCAAACTTTGAACAAGGTAAAAGCACGATTGTTGCCAAAGTTTCAGCAAGAGACTTGCTTTCGTCAGGGCCAAGTCTCTGCTGAAACGTTGGCAACAATCGTGCTTTTACCTTGTAGTTCAAAGTTTTCTTTTCTTGTGTTCTCTATACCATCTTCAAAGTTCTACTGCCCATATATATATATATATATATATATATATATATATATATATATATATATATCATGAGGTTCGATGGGCCAGTATGGCAATATTGAAAGAAGTAGACTGACACGTTTCCCGTTTTTTGTTGCGAACTGTTTAGGAGTTAGAAACTCCTCCTTCAGGGCTGTATTTTAATTGCTCACATTTTGCCAGTGTTTACTTTATTTACTTATCTATTAGTGGTTCTTGCACCCGGCCGCGGTTCCCCAGGAAGACACTGCGCCCCCTAAACCACACTTTACTGGGAGTCCTGTTCCGTTGAGGTCCCCTCTCCAGCCGATCTGGCTGCGCACACCAAGTCCAGCCCAGTCCGCCATGTCCTAATCTCGCTCATTTCGCGCCAGATATTCATCCTCACCCGGCACATGTCCATCCCGTGGGATTGTCCTGCGCCACTATTGCCGGGTTCCCACACTCTCCCCCTTCCGAAGACAAGGCCGACGCACAGTCCTCGAGCCAACCGAGAATGGTACCAAGAGTAACTCGGAGGCCTAGGCATCGGAGCCCCAAGATGACGCCACAGTCCACGAAACAGCTGTCAACAGAAAGCTTGAAAGTCTAGACATCCTCCGGAACAGCAGCCACAGAGTCAGGCCAGCCCAGGTACAGCTATAGACGCCGCTGGATCACTGGCGCCATTGGAGGAATCCCACCAACCGATGAGGCTGTTTCCAACAGCCCCGGAGTGAGGAGATAGGGCCTCGCGGCCAGAGGTACGCAGCGCCGGAGTGGAACCGAGAGCACCACGGAAACGTTAGGTTCAAGGCCCACAGCACACACGCCAAGGCAGCGCAGTGGAGAGGAGAGAGCAGGGACGGCCCGGAGCAAGTGCCGCGGAGCCGAGAAGGTGGCCCCAAGGCCACGGAGACAGCAGCTCAGGATGGCACCGGGTCATGCACAACACGCATGTTGATGTGGCAGTGGTGAAAGTCCTCCAAACAGTGCGGCGGTGAATGCGGGCGCAGCCGGAGCGAATGCCAAAATGGATTCTGGACGTGAAAGAAGTAAAAATTAACGCCCGTAAACGAACACAATTCTAGCTGGGGGAAAAAATTAAAATTAAAGAAGCGCATAATGTGGGACTGGTCAGGCATCAAATTCAGGGCCAAGAAAGGTAGTCCGAAACAAAAAAATTCCGTCATCTCCACGAAGTGAATGATGATGAGAGGGGCGAAGCAAAAATGCTTATCGGTAAAACCGTGAAACATTCGCCCGCACACCATATAAAGACTCGACACGTCAAGCTTTCCACCACTTCGTTGACAACCCCGCCGACGACGTCGATGTTTGTGGTGGTTATGTAGGGGTTGTTTTGGACGATCAGAATCTCCATGGGTAAGTTGGCGAGTTCGGTGTGTGACATTTTAGCCACCTGGGCCGTCGCCTTCTGCAGAGCGTCTTGTGTCGTGTACCTCCGGTACGTGTCTTGAGCTCGCAGGCGACGAACTACAACCTTTTCTTCTTCCTCTTCTCCTTGTTGGGTAGCAACGAACGCGTTGAACGTTTGGTCCTCTTGGGCAAATCTTTGGTTGGCCAATCCCTAGGGGGATCCTGCCACGATCATCATTAATGTGCCTTGCCGTATACAGCAGCAATGCGGGACGGGACAGGGCCCGAGTAAGAGGAGCTTCGTCCCTAAAACTAACTAAAAAGAATACTGTAGAAACATCCCATAAAAAGTTAACATGACCGGTGCGCAGACGCCATTGGTAAAGAACAGGCGTTTCGGCCAAAAGCAGACCATTCCCCATTGTACTGTTTTAGGTCTGCTATATTAACCGGGCCTGCATGTTCACCTGTCCCGTTGTTGTGTAAAAGATGCGTTATGGAAAACAGCTTGTCGCTTACGTTAAAAGGGCCCTCCCATTTAGGGGCTAGCGACGCGGCAAACTTGCGTGAAGCGTCGCTCAGCGGATGAGTTCGCCGGTGAACCACGTCGCCAGCCGCAAACTGAACATCTCGACGGCCCCGGTTGTGCTGGTCCACCTGCTGGAGACGAGCAACGTCAAGCTGCTCCCGGGCAGCCTGTATCGCGTCACGCCGGCGCTGGCGGACGGCCACAGCATGGGGCGACAGACCAGAACCCGCCTCTGTTTCTGGAAGTGTCTCGTCAAGAGGAAATGGAATCTCCCGACTGTAATTCAAATAAGCCGGCGTGAACCCGGTTGAGCGATTCAGCCGTGGTGGGAGTGGCAAATGCAATCTCAGGCAGGTTAGCATCCAAGTCCCTGTGTGCTCCGTATGAGCAATTCGCATCGCCTTGAGGTTGCGATTCACACGCTGAGTTATGTTTGCCTGAGGGTGATATGTGGTCGTACGTTTGTGTTTCACGCCTACAGCTCGGCAGTTGTCCTCAAAGAACTTGCTCGTGAAATATGTAGCATTATTCGTTATGAGCTGTGCGGGGAACCCAAAGCGCGAAAACACTTCCATTAAGCACCTCCATATATTCGGTGTATTGACGGTACGTAGCGGGAACAGCTCTACCTACTTTGTGAAATGGTCCGTCACTACAAGCAAATAACAATTACCACGTGGGCTGCGGGGGTAAGAGCCCATGATATCGCAAGCAACGATTTGCCAGGGGCTCCTACTCTGAACAGACTGCGTCAATCCGGGCGGGAAACCGACTCGCGGCTTCGCTGCCTGACACACTTGACAGCTCCTCGCATACCTAAGCACATCCTGCCTCATTCCCGGCCACGTGACAGTCCGACATAACTTCTCACAAGTTTTGCTGCCAGAGCTGTGTCCAGCCAGTGCTGAATCATGAAAGTAACGGATGAAAAGCCCTCCGAAGCTTACGCAATACAACAGCGCGGAATGGTGAATTAGCTTCGTCATCTTCCTGCGAGATATACCGTAGCAGGAGGCCGTCTTCCGCCAACACCTATACATCAAACACCGCTGTTGCTGGTGGGAGCAGCGCCCTGTGCCACGACGTGCTTAATGATCTTACGACAGATTACGTCGGCACGTTGCTGCCGCGAGATCTTCCCTGCTCACCAGCGTACACCAGCGTGCATCAGCACCCACTGCAGCCACCAGCGCCAGGCATTTCCGTGTCCGAAAATGACGGCAGGGGCGCGCGTCGGTAGCGCGTCAGCGACTTAGTTGTGCGAACCCTTCCTGTGCTGGATGGTAAAATCGTAGCGCTGAAGCACAAGCACCCAGCGTGCCAGATGACGAGCAGGGTTCTGCAAACGCTGCAGCCACGTTAATGCCATGTGGTCTGTCTGAATCGTGAAAGACGCACCGTCTAGGTACATGTCAAATTTCTTCAGTGCAAACACGATTGCTAGACACTCACGTTCTGTGACCGTGTAATTGCGCTCAGCCGGAGTGAGCGTATGGCTAGCAAATGCGACCGGACGGAGAACACCTTCAAACTCCTGCATCAGGCACTGCGCCCAGTCCATAGTCGCTAGCATCGGTCTGCAAGACAAATTGTTTGTTAAGGTCTGGTGCCCTTAACGCCGCTGTTTCCGCAATTGCATGGGACAGTGCTTCAAAAGCTTGCTGTTCAGCCTTCTCTCATTGCCATTTCACGCCGTTCCAGTAGAAGCTGGTTTCAGTGGACGTGACTGCTCGGCACAATTAGGGATGAAGCTACGGTAAAAGGCTATCATGCCCAAGAAGCGCTGCAAGCCCTTAACGTAACGCGGGGACGGATACTATGTAATTGCCTTCAGTTTGGCATCATTAGGACGAAGCTCTCCGTTGTCAACAACAAAGCCGAGCAAGTCAACCTTGCTTGTAGCGAGTTGAACCTTTTTGGGATTGATGGTGCAAACCGGCGCGTTGCATGCGGTCAAGCACATCTCTGAGATGCACGAGATGCTCCTCAAAGGTACGCGAAAAGACGACGATGTCATCCACACAAGGCCATCGCTTACTTATAGACCCTTTTCAAAAAGGCGGACAACACTGAGAATTGAGCGGTGGTAACACTGGTGGTGAACGTGACGACGCCATTAGAAAGGAAGCAGGTGGTAGCAACGCCGTTGCGGTTGCACGTTTTAGCCCACGGCTTCACGAGTCTGTTGCCCCACTGAGTCGGTTGCCCCATCGCCATAGTCATATTTCTCTCCTACTAAAGTGGTGTTTTGCGCTACCTTTCGAAGATTAACGCTGGTCTAATCGCTTCCGCTTACCTATCCCGCTGCACAACGGGTCGTCGGGGGAGAGGTGAGCCGTGCCCTTCTTTTCTCCTATTTCTTCTGTGTTCCTTCCTTCCTCTGCGTTACTCTCAAGGTCGACTGCATCTGCTCGCTGCTGACGTACGCGTGCGACCTATCGCTCCCGCATTAGCACCGCATTCACCGACGGAAAAATTAAACGCCGCAAGTACGGAGGCGGTGAATCGCAAACATGACCTCTAGCAGATACATCAAAATCAGTTTCATTATGCATGCTTTGGTCATTTTCGCGAATAGTTTTGAAAGTTTGAACATACGCAAAGTGAGCGCTCAGCAGAGACGGACGCTTCATAGCCCGTTCATAGCAGCCCGCCGCCGCTACCACGGGACAAGGGCGCATCGATTAAACACAATTAAAACTCGACAACCAAACAAGCAGGCAGCGCTAAGGCTATTCTTTATTAGCAACAAATCCTACCTTTGCTTACTGCTGTTTGTCAACACTGACGATGGCGTAATGTAGGACTCCACGCTGACGTATGATCGCTCGTACTCGTAGGGACATTTCAGTGGTCGACCTCGAAGAATAAAAATCCTGAATATGCCGCTCTTCTTTCGAAGGAAGGGCGGCAAAGTTATTTTCCCATCCTGCAGTGTGAAACACCACTTCGCGGAACGCGTATGCAATTGCGTGGACGGTGGACGGTAGCTACTCCATAGAAACTTGCTCGCAGCCTTTTCGCTTCCTTTCTAATGGCGCCGCAGCGGGTGCACAGTGTTGCCAGATTGGCTTGCTGCTCTAGCGCCAACGATTTGGCCATTTTGCAAAGGGTCTATAACGTACATCGTCAAGGACGATGTCCAATAATCTTTGAAACGAGCTCGGGGAGTTCTTCAGCCCGAACGGCATGCGCACAAACGTGAAAAGACCCCTGTAGCACGTGAAGGCTGTTTTAGGAATATAATCCGGGTGCATTTAAATTGCAAAAAGCCGCGTCAGCAATCCAGAGTGGTAAACACGCGTGCACCACCCGGTGAGGAAATGATGCATTCTACGGCAGGAAAAGGATAAGCGTCTCTCACAGTTACGTCGTTGAGACGACGGTAGTCCACGCACAGACGCATACTGCCGTCGTTTTGTGGCGCCAACAGTACCGGAGATGCATGGGCACTCTGCGACGGCCGCACAACCCCCGTGTTCAGCATCTACTCGAGGGCGACGTCCAGTTTCGCCTTCTTCTGGATGCTGATCGGCCGTGGATTTCCACTCAAAGGAGGGGCGTCTCCCGTGTGAATGCGATGTTGGAGGACGGTTGTCCGCCCAGGGGTCTCCGTGAACATTTCAGCAAACGGCTCCAGCGCATAGGCAAGCGGCTCCCGCTCATTGTCACTGCAAGGACACTCCTGAAGCAACTTCCTGATTCGCTTAGGCAACACCGATTTCGTTGCGATTGCGGCTGACCTTGGCATGGTACATATATGCGTTGACGCCACAAAAGGTATCAATTATGAGTCATTGCCCAATCTGTAACCACCTCCCGCCAAGTCAAGCATTAGGCCCTCGCGAATAATAAAATATCTGCCCAGAATCATGGGCACCGCCAAGCCAGGGCAGTACGTAAAGCGCTTGCCGACACCTTCTGCTTGCGTAAGAAATGTGCAAGCGCACAGCCCCACGCGCTTCAACAATAGCACCATTGGCCACTTGCAACCGGGTGCTGCATTTGGCGCAACTTGACACCACGTACTCGGCAGATTTCAAAGACTGCATCTCCAATTAGTGACAAACTGCCGCCAGTGTTAACCCATGCGTCAACATCCCTTCCAAGCACGTGAACAGAAACATGCGGTGCTATGGGCTGTGCGGGCGCTTCAACACGGCAAGCAGATGGTAAAAAAGACCAGACCTCGCCTCCAGCCAATTCTTCTGCCCTTGGCGACGGGTTAGTCACCATCATTGCCTCGGGCTGCATTCCCTCATTTCGAGGTCTATTTGTATTTCGGCGACCAGCCATCACACGGGGACACTCCCGACGGACGTGTCCTAGCTGTCCAAATTGGTAACAGCCGCGAGCTTTATTTCCGTCAGGCACGTAGCCTCGCGACCCTCCCGTCTCGACAGCTGGATCGAGAAGGACCTCTGAAGTTCAGGGGATTTCGTTGCCCACCCGAAAGGGAGAGACTCGGGTCGGGGACTGGTGAGCCTGCCAGTAAAGAGGCCTGTTTTCCCAACGCAGGAACCCTGGCTCAAACCACTGCGGGGAGTTCCCGCCATGGGCTTGCACCTTCTAGTGGCCTTCCGCGCTCCAACTGCCTGTCGCCGAGGCAGAAGGATCTAGTGCACGGAGGGAATTCACGCCCACCGCTGCCGTACGCGGCCTTGGACTTCGCTCTGGCGGAGTCTCACGGGTACCTCTCCATGCACAAGCTGGCTCGATAGCTTCCCCTACTGGCGGAGGGGGTACATAACTCTGCTCCGATATGAGAGCTTTCTCGATTGACCGTGCTGATCGTGCCATCTCCTCCCGGCTCGAGTACTCACGACCGTGTAAGTAACGTCGGAAGCGCGGGTGGCATCGTCGCAAGACGTGCCTCACCATTTCTGCGTTAGACGCACCTGGGATCGCTCGTTTGAAAAGCTCCTGAACTGCTCGAATGTATTCGAGCAATCCCTCACGCGGGTGCTGCGTACGTGCCTCCAACTGACGGCGGATGCGCTAGTCGTAGTCGGAAGGCAGATACTCTCGCGGAAGAGCGCCACGAAGTCGGCCCAGGGCGGCGAACGGAGCATGCAGGCGCCACCAGCGACCGGCGGATCCCTATAGAACAACCGCCGGACGAGGGCCAGGACGAACTCGTCCGAGGCACACGACGCCGCCTTGTATACTGTGAGGTCGCACAGGTAGTTGGCCACTGACTTCCCGTTATCGTAGCCCGTGAATCGTGGCACCGCAATGCCAGGCTGGAACGATGGCCCATGCTCGGACCCACCGCGTTGTAGCCCGAGACGTGCCAGCCGGTTCGTGAGGTTCTCGCAGAGGTCCATGATCGGGCGAAGCGCGCCGACGATTCCCAGTGGCGTCCGCATCCCTTGCGGTTCGCGCGGAGCAACCTAGGGGCTCAGACGGGTAGAACCTCCACGGCCAGACATGTCCCTCGGACGAAATGCTCTCGCGCGCCGCGAAGCGAACACAGGAAGAAAAAAATGGTGATAAAGAACACAAGCCACTAAAAATGCACCTCAAAATACGAGAGGCACTACCAAAAATCCCGGCGGGGGTCAAAAAAAACGCCAATGTAATTCGCCCAGCAGAACCGTCCGCCGCGGAATACCAAAAAAAGAAGGAAGACCTCAATTCCATTCTCAGGAACCACTGCCGGCCCCACGTTCAGGGTGCCAAATGTGGTACCGGGGTTCTTGCATCCGGCCGCGGTTCCCCAGGAAGACGCTGCGCCCCCTAACCCACACCTTTACGGGGAGTCCTTTTACGTTGAGGTCCACTCCTCAGCCGATCTGACTGCGCACACCTAGTTCAGCCCAGACCCCCATGTCCTAATCTCGCTCATCTCGCGCCACATCTTCACCCTCACCCGGCACATGTCCATCCCGTGGGATTGTCCCCCGCCACTATTGCCGGGTTCCCACATTATTTACTTTATTTAGATTTTGCCTTTTTACTTGCTACCCAAAATACATAAGAGCAACCACCCGGACAGGCCCATTGTATCCAGTACAGGACGATGACAGAAAAAAATTTCAAGCTTGAATAATCACATAATTAACGACTTCCTCCCTATGTTCCCGTCCTACATCAAAAGATACCAGCCATTTTCTACACGAAATTGTTGGTATCGTAATCTCCCCAGGGTGTTTTCTGGTGACGCTGGACGTGTGCTCATTGTACACAAATATTCCCAACTCGGAAGACACCGCCGCGACCGTGGCAGCATTTTTGGCTTAAACAACCCATCAATAGACATAAAGAGCGAAACTCTCGCAACGCTTCTAACCGTTGTACTAAATTATAATCACTTCGAATTCAACGAAAAGCACTTTCTTCAGATCAGTTGCACGGCGATGGAACTAATATGGCTCCAAATTACGCCAATATTTTATGGCATCATTGGAAACTCCTTTCATTGAGAAGCAACGAAAGAAACCACTGTTTTACAGGCGTTTCATAGATGACATATTCATTGTATAGAACCACAACAAAGCGAGCCTTCTCGACTTCATTTCAAACTGTAACTGCCTCCATCAATCAATCAAGTTCACCCACGACATATCATAAGGTACTATCAACTTTTTGGATGTAACCCTTCAGGTACATGGCAACTCCCTCGCGACCACCGTCTACAAAAAACCCACGGATCGCCAACAGTACCTGCATTTTCACAGAAACCACCCATGACATTGCAAAGTTGGAATACCATGCTCGCAGGCATACAGATACCGCCGAATCTGTCCTGAATCTGATGTCCAAGAATTTGACAGAAACTCGCAAAATCTAACGAACATCCTTCTGAATCAAATTGCCCAGAAAATATAATTGATGACGCAATTAACCGGGCCCGCCGAACAGACCGCCAGTCAGCATTGTCAAAAGCCAATTCACAAAAAAGGGAAAACACCCCAGACTAACCTGGTATTAACATACGGTGCGGACATGCCACGAGTAAACAAACATACTGAGCAGGCATTTCAATATGATCAGACAAAGTGAGCACCTGTCAGCTATCTTCCCCGAACCACCCCGTGTAGTGTATCGTAAAGACAAGAACTTAAGAGAAATGCTTGTTAAGGCTTAAATTGGAGTCACGAAACAACATTCAGGCTGCCACTCATGCGTGAAAACGCGCTGCAAAATTTGTTCCCCCATCACCCCAAACGACACGGCAAAATCTCACTTTTCCAAATTTTCCTTCCCCTAAAGAAAGCCTCGACTGTGATTCCAATAACGTCGAAAAACAGACCGCACTGCGAAATTTGTGGCAAGGACTATATTAGCCGGACCGAGAATGCATTCCGGCTCAGATTCCACAACAAATCCCACGTCACCTCACAGCCGGATCTACCTTTTTTCCAAACATATGCGGCCTTCCCGGACCATTCCATTGAGCATATCCGAATTACTCTCCTGCAGTCCGGCTTCTGCTCTTCCCTTAAACGCGAGCAGAGGGAGTTCTACTTGATACATAAATTCCAGGCATTCACCCATGGCATCAGTGAGGATCCAGGCCGGCTCTCTTTGTTGCGGCAAAAAGGCTACGCCTTGGGCGAAATAGCGGGGCCGTCCGGGCGGTGGAGGGGGTGAGCGCGGAACCAGGATAGTGCATACAACTTAAAAAAGAAAGCAAGAAGGAAAAAGGAAGGGAAACCCCATTTTAGGGAATAAGGTCAAGCAAAACAAACGCGATAGCCCGCCAACCCCCCTCCCCCGCCCGTTCAACAACCATTACCCGTCTCATCAGTGACCTTGAACAGCTATGAGCGCACCCTGCGAGCCCCGCGACGCAGAGTGGCCTGATTTATGAGCGCCGCACCACCGACAGAAAACGGCCGAAGAATGCCGCCGCAAACAAAACCAAATCCCAATGTTACTTAGTCCCGCGGCTCCCTGGCCGCGCGGCAAAGCTTTGCAGCACCCCGCGGTTTCGTCGAAGTGGCGTCAAGACGAGAGCAGCTGTAGGATTAACCAGGAGTAAAACAAAACCGAAAATGGAACAGCAAATTCAGAGTATTGCGCGAGGACCGTGCGTAGACTGGGCGGGCCGTGCATACATGCGGCCTTGCAGTTTGACCGAATCGAAGATGTACGCCTCCGCCGCCATCTTATGTTTGTCTCCCCTTTACCCCCCTTTTTGCCCCTTTTCCCTTTTCCCCAAATATTTTTTCACCATTTACGTAGCACGCGGGACTCACTCTTTTTTTTTTGGGGTTTGCTTGTGTGCTTCTGGTTATCGTGTTTTCGTCTGCCTTTTCGTCCCTGTTTTTCCCTTCCCTCACCTTTCCCCCTTTCTAGCCAAACGGAAAGCCTCACTTGCTCAAACTGTTTGAAACACCCCTCACCGCGACCTCTCCTGGAGGGATTAGGGAAGTACCCTCCCTCACAGAATTTTTGGATAAAACAAAAAGTGAGAATTAAATACAGCCCTGAAGAACGAGTTTCTAACTCCGAAACTGTTGGCAACAAAAAAGGGAAACGTGTCAGTCGACTTCTTTCACTACACACACATATATATTATATAATATATATTGCAGGAAACAAAAATCCTTAATAAATACCCGAGAAAGGGTGGGGCCCGCCCCGCCGGTACGTTGGTTTTTCCACCAGCCGGTTTCTGGAGTCGTGGGTTCGAAACCCACCGGCGGTTTTTTCGCCCCTTTTTGTCAAAATTTCCCCCCCAGACTCCCACAACCTCCCCGCTTTCCAGGTTTTTTACGCCACCCCTATTTTTTCCAAAAAAAAAAAATTTTATTTTATTATTATTTTTTAAAATCTTTTTAATATCAAGTTTTCATCGTCATTGCCAGGCTTTCCTTTTTTCGAAAAATTTTTACCCAATCGGTGCTTGCACGTTTCTTTGACTTTATTAGGGAAAAAAAAAGTGAAAAATCCGCCGTTTTTCCCCGGGGGCGGGACCGCCCCCCCTCTCCGCAAACCGGGCGGTCGTTTCGCCATTACGTATCCCCACAGCGGCTTTTCTCGTTTAAAGGGGGGGGGTTTTTATTTACAAAAGTCGGCCGGTCAAATAGGCCGGGCCCCCTCACTCGGGGAACAAACGTCTTTTTCCCACGGCCGCCCTCGTGGTCGGGGCGGGGTTAGCTTGGGTTGCATAGCCGAACTGGCTGGAGCCAGTGCTCGTAATGCATGTAGCAGAACAGAGAGATACGGGACGAGGGACTCGGTAAAAGATACATATCAGGTTGCCGTCGTCATTGCCAGTGCTATTCGGCTTTTTTCGAAATATTTAATAGGGCCCGAATGACGTGTGCTTGTCACGTTTCTTTGATATCATTGATAATAAGCGAAATATAGGTCGAGAAAAAATCCGCCGTTTTCCGGGAGCGGGACTCGAACCCACATCTCCGCATAAACCGGTGCGGTGCGTTCGCCATTACGCTATCCCCACAGCGGCTTCTCTCTCGACTTTAAAGTGGGGGGTTTATATTTACAAGAGCTCTGAGGCCGGTCAACATAGGCGCCGCCCCTCGACTACCGCGGGAGACTAGAACGTCTTCTTTCCCAGCGGCCGGCCACGTAGAACGTGGACGGAGGTCGGGGTTAGCAATTGGCATATCGAAACTGCTGGAAGCCAGTGACTCGTAAGCATGTTAGCAGAACAGAGAGATACGGGACGAGGGACTCGGTAAAGATACATATCAAGGTTGCAGTCGTCATTGCCAGTGCTATTCGGCTTTTTTTCGAAATATTTAATAGGGCCGAATGACGTGTGCTTGTCACGTTTCTTTGATTCATTGATAAATAAGCGAAAATATAAGTCGAGAAAAAATCCGCCGTTTTTCCGGGAGCGGGACTCGAACCCACATCTCCGCATAACCGGTGCGGTGCGTTCGCCATTACGCTATCCCCACAGCGGCTTCTCTCTCGACTTTAAAGCGGGGGTTTATATTTACAAGAGCTCTGAGGCCGGTCAACTAGCGCCGCCCCTCGACTACCGCGGGAGACGTAGAACGTCTTCTTTCCCAGCGGCCGCCACGTAGAACGTGGTCGGAGGTCGGGGTTAGCAATTGGCATATCCGAACTGCTGGAGCCAGTGCCTCGTAATGCATGTAGCAGAACAGAGAGATACGGGACGAGGGAACTCGGTAAAGATACATATCAAGGTTGCAGTCGTCATTGCCAGTGCTATTCGGCTTTTTTCGAAATATTAATAGGGCCGAATGACGTGTGCTTGTCACGTTTCTTTGATTCATTGATAAATAAGCGAAAATATAAGTCGAGAAAAAATCCGCCGTTTTCCGGGAGCGGGACTCGAACTCCACATCTCCGCCTAACCGGTTGCGGTGCGTTCGCCATTACGCTATCCACACAGCGGCTTCTCTCTCGACTTTAAAGCGGGGGTTTATTATTACAAGAGCTCTGAGGCCGGTCAAACTAGCGCCGCCCATCGACTAGTTTCGAAATATTTTCGAAAAAAGCCGGAATAGCACTGGCAATGAACGACCTGCAACCTTGATATGTATCCTTTTACCGAGTCCCTCGTTTCCCGTTATCTCCTTCGTTCTGCTACATGCATTACGAGGCACCTGGCTCCAGCAGTTCGGATATGCCAATTGCTAACCCCTGACCCTCCGACCACCGTTCTACGTTCTGCGGCCGCTTGGAAAGAAGACGTTTTACGTCTCCCGCGGTTGGTATAGTCGAGGGGCGGCGCTAGTTGACCGGCCTCAGAGCTCTTGTAAATATAAACCCCCGCTTTAAAGTCGAGAGAGAGAGAGAGAGAGAGAGAGAACCACTTTATTTTACGGCTGGGTCAGGGGGAGGAGGTGGCGGTGGCCCAAAGGGTTTCCGCGACCTGTTGGGCCCTGGAGACGAGGGTGGTCTGGGTCTCCAGGGTCGAGCTCCGCAGGGCCTGCTCCCAGTGGGTGGGTGTGGGGAAAGGGGGAAAAGGGGAGCGCGGGCAGTCACAGAGAGAGTGTAGTTGAGAGTCCCGGGCGCCGCAGAGTGGGCAGAGTGAGGAGGGGAACAGGGAAGGGTGTGAGTGGGAGAGGGAGGCTCTGCAGGGGAAGGAGTGCGTTTGGAGGAGGCGCCAGGTTCTGGCCTCCTCCTGTGTGAGGCTGGGGTGCGGGGGGGGGATAGTGGCGGCGGAGGAGGCGATAATGTTGTGTGATTTCCCTGTACGAGATGAGAATGTCCCGGGAGCTAGGAAGGCCGTGGTTGGTCTCCAACGAAGGGCCTGCTCGGGTGGTCATAGCTCGAGCTTCTCGGTTGGCCGCCTCGTTGGCACCTATTCCTGTATGGGCGGGGACCCACAACAAGACCACGGGGTGAGGAGGGGGTTTTCGGGGTAGAATTTGGAGGGCAATTTTGGATATCCGGCCAGCTTGGAAATTTCTGATTGCGGATTGTGAATCTGACAGGATGGTGTCTGGACAGGGGTCTTGGGCTAGGGCGAGGGATATGGCCGCCTCCTCCGCCGCTGTGGCTGAACTCGTGAGGACAGTGAGGGAGTCCTGAGGTGTGCTATCCTCGGAGAGCGCTACTATGGAGAATGCAGATCGGGAGGGGTAGCTAGCAGCGTCTACGTAGATGGTATGAGGTGAGGGGGGGTGCAGGCGTTGCAGGTTCGCTGCGCGTGCAGCACGTCTGGCCGCATGGAATGTGGGGTGAGAGTTGCGAGGTAGTGGCTTAATTCTTATGAGTTGGCGAAATTCTCTAGGGATGGGGACGGAGGATGGGGGGAGGATAGGGGTTGAGATGGAAAGTCGAGCGAGTATGGAACGCCCAGTGTGGGTGCGGGCCAGTCGGTGGATTTGGCCGTGCGGTGGGCTTCGATGAGTTCAGACGTGGTGTTATGTACACCAAGCTGAAGGAGGCGGTCGGTAGGGGCATTTGGTGGAAGTAAAAGAGCAGCCCTATAGACTTTGCGGAGAAGGCAGTCCGATTTGGCTTGTCTGATACGGTGAGCCTGCAGTATGGGAGGTGGTACGTGAACCTGCTAATTACGAAAGCATGGAGCAGCCGAAGTCGCTCGGGCTCCGTGAGGCCGTGGTGCCGAGATGTAATACGTCTGAGGAGTCCTATGGTCTGAAGTGTGTGTGAGCGGAGTCGTTGAAAGGTGAGCGTATTGCCGCGGTTAGCTTGTATAGTGATGCCAAGTATACGTATGGAGGGGACGATAGGCACTCGTGTGTTGTCAATCCAGACGGTGATGGGGGGCGCAGTGGGTGGGCGTGGGCGGGTGGGATGTAGGATGAGAAGTTCTGATTTGTGCGGTGAACATGATAGACCGATTGTGCGGGCGACTGTACTCACAGTTTCTGCTCCTAGCTGCAGCGTCTCTTCGATGTGTGCATCACTGCCACTGGTCATCCAGAGGGTGATGTCATCGGCGTATACAGAAGTGTGTAGGTTGGGGATAGTTAGTAGGGCGGTGGCCACAGGGATCATAGCGAGGTTAAAGAGAAGGGGGGATATAACCGAACCCTGAGGTGTGCCGACTGGTGGTAGGGGGAAGAGGTCTGAGGTAAGGGGCCCTAGGCGAAGGGTTGCTGTGCGGTTACTGAGAAAGGAGGCGACATAGTAGTAAGTGCGAGATCCCAGGTTGAGGGAATTTAGAGACCGTAGGATGGCTGCGTGAGAGACGTTGTCGAATGCTTTGTGCAAGTCGAGGGCTAGGATAGCCGCACTGTCGCTCTTGGATGGGGAAAGAAGTAGGTCATTGTGCAGTTGAAGGTGGGTGTCCTGAGTGGAGAGGCCGGGGCGGAAGCCGGTGAGGTTGTGTGGGAGAAGGTCATGATCTTCTAGGTAGGTTGTGAGGCGGCTTGTGATAATGTGCTCAAGGAGTTTTCCTAGACACGACGTGAGGGATATCGGTCTGAGGTGTTCGATTTTGACGGGTTTATTGGGCTTCGGTATCAGGGAGATGTCGGCATGGCGCCAGGAATTGGGGAGGGTGCCAGATCGCCAGTGGTGGTTGAACAGGTTCAAGATGGTGTCTAGGGTGCATCCGTCTAGGTTACGTAGGAGTTTATTAGTTATGTTATCTGCTCCGGGGGCTGTTTGGCGCCGAAGTTCTGCTGATGGCATGTTCGATCTCTGCGATGGTGATGTCGGCGTCGAGGGTGGTGTTAGGCAAGCCCGCGTATGTACCCGTAGGAGTACAGGTGGTACTGAGGGGGATGTATTGGGACCGGAGTTCGGAGATCAGCTGGGCTGCGGTACCAGGGTATGTGTGGATAAGGGAATGAATGCGGGATGATGTGTATTCTTTGGTAGTGGTGGGGTCGAGTAAATGTCGTAGTAGCGCCCACGTGCGCTTCATGGAGAGCCCACCGCGCATATCGTCGCATATTTGGTACCAGTGAGCTCGGGTGAGTGCTGCTGCGTGTTCTTGAATTTGTGTTTGGAGGTACGCAAGCCTTGCGGCGCAGGACACGTCTGTGTTTGCGGGTGCGCCACCTACGCTCGATGCTACGATATGCTTCCAAAAGATGCGTCATTCGGGTGTCGGCAAGGGCAGGGGGGTATTTCGGGGTCGACGGGGGTGTCATAAGAAGTCTTGACGCAGATTATTTTTTGCGAGCCAGCCGTTTAAGTCCGATTCAGAAAAGGTTTCGGGAGGTGGCAGTTCGGCACATTCGGCGCGAAAGGCGTCCCAGTCCGTGACGTGGTGAGGGGTAATCGGAGATGATAGCCGATGAGAAAGCTGAAGTGTCGTTTGGATGATGTAGTGGTCGCTTCCCAGATTGTTGGGGGTGGGTAGCCAGGTGGTGTGTGGGAGGTGGCTGGTGAGTGTTAGGTCTGGGGTCGTGTCTCGTTGGGCGCTGTTGCCGATGCGGGTGGGGGTGTGTGGGGTCGGTTTCGAGGGTGAGGCGGAGGGATTGGATTGCTTCCCAAAGTAGGACGCCCTTTGCGGGTGGTGTGGCTATATCCCCAGGCGGGGTGCGGTGCATTAAAGTCGCCTAGTATGAGGAGGGGGTTTTTGTTGGCGACGTGGAGGGCTGCTTTGAAGAGGGGATGGAAGTTGTGTGTGTGTTCTTTGGGGGCGCTATAAATATTGAGGATGTACAAAATGGGCTGGGGGGGTTTGGGTGGATAAACGGCGATTAGCACATGTGGAATAGGAGAGGTGGGAAGGGTGATGATAGCTGTGTGGAGGTTGCGGTGAACCAGAGTGGCGATAGATGGGAAATCGGGGTGATTGAAATGATTGAAACCCAGGGAGTTTGACTTTAGTAGAAGGGCCTGTTTCTTGGAGCGCGATGACTACCGGAGGCGTGGGCAGGGTGGATAAGAGGGTCTGTAGGACTGCTCTTTTGTGGGCGAAGCCCCTGCAATTCCATTGCCAAATGTGGCAGGCTTCATATATCTTCTTCCAAGTCATCGTCATCAGGGAGAGGGGCAAAGTGGGTGGGGTCAGAGACTGACGGGGCGAATTTGGAAGGTAGTAGTTCCTTCATGCATGTAAGGAGTTCCGTATGGAGGGAAGTAATTGAGTCTTGCATTGCTGTCTGGTTGGCTACGATGGTTTGGTGGAGGTTTAGGTACTCTTGTCGTTGTGTCTCAAGAGCTCGTGCTAGATGGGGGGGGATTTTGTCTGACTTGTCGTAACCCTCTTCTGGCGAAAGGGCTTTGCGTTTGACAGGTGGCGTTTGGGTGGGGACGGTGGTTGGGCCAAGGTTGGGCTCGTGGGGGGGGAGTGGAGGGGGTTGGGATTGGCTGTGTTGTTGCTGGCGGAGTAGGTGCGTTTTCTTGTCGAAGGCGGGTGACCTCTGCTCGAAGTGATTGGATTTCCTTGATGAGTGCTTCATATTGTGAGGGGATGGTGGGTGTGGTAGTTGGGTTTGCGAGAGGGAGGGTTGAGAGAGGGAGCAGACCCCGGGAGCTCACCTGAGTTGAAGTGCAGCTGGTGGGTCCTGCTGTTGACGTGAGGACTTGGCTGTAGGTCTTCGATGAGTGGGAAGGGGTGAGGGGTGCCGTGCCGGATGCAGTTGGGGAGTTTTTGGCTCGGTCCGACTGGGAATTCCGTTATAGGGATGGTTTTCTGGGTGCGATGCGGCTGGAACCTTTTGGCGCAGCCTGTTGTTCCTGTGCTGTGGCCTTCTCCGCAGAGAATGCATGACGGCTTGCAGGGGTGCTGTTCTGCCGGGTTGGTGGTGCCGCAAGTGGTGCAGCGTGGGGTAGGTGGCAGGTTTGGGCAAACGTCTCTCCTGTGACCGGGGGTCCAGCAGTTAAAACATGCTTCAGACTTGCGTTTGAAGGGGTAGCAGCGGAGGAGAGCGGCTCTGTAGCGTACCCAGTAAGGAACCAGGGTGCCGTTGAAAAGTATTTGAACAAGGTGAGTGTTGTTGCAGGCGTTTTGACGTCGAGGATTTGCAGAGCCGGTTTGTAGTCCACAAGACTGCGTAGGATGGTGTCCGGGTCGTCAGAGGGCGGTACGTCAAAGAGCACGCCGACGGTGGTGTTGTCGGGGGGAGGTATATGGTTGGCCAGGGGATACGTGGCGTCTTGATAGCGCAGGGAGGAGAGGGCAAGGTATTTATGGGCTCTTTCTTCCGAAGGAGTGCTGAGTATGATGAAGTTGGAACGGTGGTGTATTCGCAGTTGGTCTTCCGGCGTGCGGGGGTACCTGCGCCTGTTCTTGGATTATATCAGCGAGGTATGGTGCAGAGATGGTGTTGAGCGCCAGGCCTCCTTGAGGGCGGAGTATGATCTTGATGTCGTCTGCAGGAAGGGGCTCAGCTGGCTGCGGGGCTTTGGGGTGGGTCGGCGTTTGCGGCGATGTGGCGGCGGTGCACCGCGCTGGTGACGTTGGGGCTTTGCGTGGTGGGGGAGTTAGGGGTAGGATGGCCTTGGTGCGCGAGCTGTTTGCGGCGGATGCGTACCCAACCCGGCTCGTCGAGGACGGCAGGGTCGATGGGCTGGCCTTCTACGACGCATTCCATAGCGGCCGCCATCGCTGCGCTTGTCAGGGAGGCGAGCGAGCGCGCCAGGCAACGCGGGCGATGCGGTGTTAGGCGAGCGCAGCTGGCGCGGCAGACGCCGCCGCTGCTGGCGGGCCGGGGTTTTCCAGGTAGCGTTAGCTTAGCGTCAGGCGAAAACGTGGTCCCACAAGAATCGGGTCGAATCTTGGCTTGGGTGATCGGGGCTCACCTTGAATGGTATGAGGTGAAAGCGGACGTCTAGAAGAAGGTCGTGTGGGGGGATTTGGGCGGCTGGCACGCTGCGGTAGGCTCATAGAGCTTCCGAAGCAGGAGCGTAGCGAACCCGAGTCCGCACAGGTCGGCCACCTCCCGCACAGGTCGTCCACAGAGAAGCCGCTGTGGGTAGCGTAATGGCGAACGCACCGCACCGGTTATGCGGAGATGTGGGTTCGAGTCCCGCTCCCGGAAAAACGGCGGATTTTTTCTCGACTTATATTTCGCTTATTTATCAATGAATCAAAGAAACGTGACAAGCACACGTCATTCGGCCCTATTAAATATTTCGAAAAAAGCCGAATAGCACTGGCAATGACGACTGCAACCTTGATATGTATTTTACCGAGTCCGTCGTCCCGTATCTCTCTGTTCTGCTACATGCATTACGAGGCACTGGCTCCAGCAGTTCGGATATGCCAATTGCTAACTCCGACCTCCGACCACGTTCTACGTGGCGGCCGCTGCGGAAAGAAGACGTTGTACGTCTCCCGCGGTAGTCGAGGGGCGGCGCTAGTTGACCGGCCTCAGAGCTCTTGTAAATATAACCCCCCGCTTTAAAGTCGAGAGAGAAGCCGCTGTGGGGATAGCGTAATGGCGGAAACGCACCGCACCGGTTATGCGGAGATGGGGTTCGAGTCCGCTCCCGGAAAAACGGCGGATTTTTTCTCGACTTATATTTTCGCTTATTTATCAATGAATCAAAGAAACGTGACAAGCACACGTCATTCGGCCCTATTAATATTTCGAAAAAGCCGAATAGCACTGGCAATGACGACTGCAACCTTGCTATGTATCTTTACCAGTCCCTCGTCCGTATCTCTCTGTTCTGCTACACTGCATTACGAGGCACTGGCTCAGCAGTTCGGATATGCCAATTGCTAACTCCCGACCTCCGACCACGTTCTACGTGGCGGCCGCTGGGAAAGAAGACGTTCTACGTCTCCCGCGGTAGTCGAGGGGCGGCGCTAGTTGACCGGCCTCAGAGCTCTTGTAAATATAAAACCCCCGCTTTAAAGTCGAGAGAGAAGCCGCTTTGGGGATAGCGTAATGGCGAACGCACCGCACCGGTTATGCGGAGATGTGGGTTCGAGTCCCGCTCCCGGAAAAAAACGGCGGATTTTTTCTCGACTTATATTTTCGCTTATCTTATCAATGAATCAAAGAAACGTGACAAGCACACGTCATGCGGCCCTTTTAAAATATTTCGAAAAAAAGCCGAATAGCACTGGCAATGACGCCTCAACCTTGTATGTATCTTTACCGAGTCCCTCGTCCGTATCTCTCTGTTCTGCTATATATATATATATATATATAATCTATATATATATATATATTATATAATATATATAATATATGGGATCCACCCGGCGAGAAAGTGAGCAAAAAATGGCCGCCGGGTAGATTTTTCTCCACTTTCTTTGGCTTTAAGAGAAATTTAAAACTTGGAAGATGGTAAAGAACACACGGAAAGAAAAAACTTCGAACAATGTAGCGACCACGATTGTTGCCTATGTTTTAGTACACTTGCCTTCCCCAGGGCGAAATGTCCTGACGAAGAGAAGTGCTGCTGATAACTTGACAACCCTCGTGGTCTTTTCCCTTTGTTCGAAGTTTCTTTTCTTGTATATATATATATATATATATATATATTATATTTATATATATATAGATTATATATATATATATATTTATATATATATATATATATATATATATATATATATATATATATTTATATATATATATATATATATATACAGATAAAGAAATGTCGGTACAGCAGCAAGGCTTTATTTCGACCGATACGATTCGGCCATAAGTCCAGGCTTCGAAAGATACTAAGGTTCTCGCCATAACCTACTGACCTGGCAACAGAGTAATCGGAGTAACACTTTGGTATTACAAACGAGTCTTGTGAACGGGTACACGGTTGGTTTAAATACATCCTTGCCAAAATTAATGTACAGAAGTAGAATGATAGTATAGACAAACCGTGTTACAAAAAAGGTAATAGAATGGCTACTGAGATGACAGGGCTAATAGTGAGATAGAAAGAATGTGAGGTAGAAAAATGTAGGCGTGAAAATTAATTTTGGCAGGTAATTACACGGGCAAATGGAAGTCTCTAGAACAGGCCTTTGTCTTGGTGCAGGCCTAAATAGGGAAATCATAACGATGATGATGAGTAATAACTAGAAGTCGCCAGAAGTATTCCAGCACGTTTTGACTATGATTTTTAACAGAAAGTTGGTGGTAAGTTTAGGCGCTAAAATTGGACCGCAAGCATCGAAGCGTTCTTATAATCCTACCGTGCTATTGCCGGGTGCGCCCATGGTAGGTGGGTTGGCTGCTCGTGGATTTGGTCGTGGTCCAGGATACGCTGGCGGTGGTCGATAAGGTGGTGTGTTGTGTGTACCCTGAAAACAAGTACCGAATTTTTATATTTTTCTGAAATATCAAATTTGGAACATTTTATATAACATACGGGTTTAGCCATTCATATGTCGCGGAATCGGCTTCAGACGAACCTCATGCTAACACTATTTTTAGTTCCGTAATCATGTTTTGTTGGAATACTCCCCACCACCAAACCCTTCGTCCACTAATTCTGTAGTCTTTTTTAAACGAAGTGTTAATTTTCAACTACTTTGTCGTATTTAGGTGATGCTTTAGTGGTTTTCTAGAAGGTACAGCAGCGAAAAAGTGGTGCAAACAACTGTAACAGCGTTATTAAATGCACCTGCTGGGTCATAGAAAAACTGAAATTACTTCTCCCATCATAAAAATAGACTACAGGACATTTCAACAACAAAATAGTTGAACGCTTCAGAATAAAAAGGAAGCGCACTGCTAATACGGCGGTTCCGAATCATTTCAAACCCGACAAAATCCTGGTAAAATGGTGGTGAGGTAATCGGTAGTGAAACTGCTAATCAATTTACCACGTACATTGTCAACACGGCCAATTCAGCCACATGTTTGGCCGTTTATCGAAGAGCCCAAATGTGTTCAAAACAATATTATTGGAGGCGTTTAACCGACAGCTGTAAATGAACTTTATCGAACATTTATGAGCCTCAACAATGGCGAGACTTTGGACATCAGCAGCATGCAGATGAAACAATTTAAATGCGTCATAGAACACATTGCTGCCGCACTTGTTTATATTTATAATCTAGCCTTAGAATTAGGTGTATTTCCAACTACGATGAAGAAAGCAAAAAATAAAGGGGGGTGATAAACCAACAGTGCCCAACTACAGGCCAATATCTGTTTTTCCTGTTTTTTCTGAGGGCCTAGAGAAAGGGATCTATCATCGCATTGAAATTTCTTTTCTGACAAAAAGTTTCTATCTGATGCACAATTCGGTTTTCTTAGTGGTCGGTCAACAAAAACCGCGCTACTCACACTTAAAGGGACCCTGCAATACTTGCCATCGACTACTCCGAATGTATTTTGGGGTAAAGTCTATTGTCCCAGCAATCTCCTCCCGCAAGAATGATGAAAATGGTTCACCACAGTCAAATCTCGATACCACGAATTTCAAGGGACCGCTAAAATAGTTCGTTATTTTGAATAATTGTTATAGTGAAAAAATAAAAATGCGCGGTAAAAATTGTGAACGTAACAAAAGCATCCAGCTACCTTTACTGGGAACACGTGCACAATCGCGTTAGCCTGTAACGCGGGTCTGGATGCACGTTTATTTGAAGAAATCGGTGATCTTTGCCTGACGTGTGCCACTCAACTGCTGCAAGACGAACGATTCGAAGCTGTCCACGTTCTTGTGCACTGCCTCGGTGGCATTGGTGCACCTGCTAAGAAAAGTGCGCATTTTTGCTACGCACTGCAAAACATCGGCGTTAGACACGGCTTCTTCGCCTTGGCTTGCGGGCCCTGTCTCAGCGTCGTCGTCGTCGCTCTCGGCGTCCTCGTCACTGGTTCCGTCATCGCGACGAACGGTGTTGACGATGTCTTCAGTCGTCAGTTCAGCAGACGTGCATGCTTCATCGTCGCACTGCCCGTAATCTTCAAAGGTGACTGCAGCGTCCACGGCGAGCTTTTCTGCGACTTCATCCCATGCATCGCATTCTTCACTGTCTTCTCGCCGCCACTGGCTAGCATGGCGGCGAGACCCCCAAGCGCAGGCGATGGCGATAGAGCTAACGCGCATTTAGTATGCTGATGATGATAGTTGTACATGCCCACCATTAGTCATCGTTCACACCAACACGAGTAATTTCGTACACTCGGAATTCGTTATTTTGAAGTGTTGTTTTATGTGTGGATGTTAAATTCCATAGTTTTTCTGAAATAATCGGTGTTCAGAAATTCGCAGTAGTGAAATACTTTTACATAGCAAATAAAGGTGATTTGGTAGGGGATTTTCAAAATGTTTGTTAATCTGAGGTTCGCAATAACGGGACTTGACTGTATCACCGAAACTACGCGCGAGGAGAAATCGCGCATAATGTTCCCTCTTAACTCAACCACAGACAACGCGACGAAAGCTGCAGGCTCTCTCCCAGAGAGGGGGGTTGCTCGCGGCGTTCTCTTCCGGCGGCCTTCGATATATCACAGGCCGGGGAGTGTTCTCCTTTTCTCCGCAACGTAAGGGGTCATTTCCGGTCTGGCGCCACAAAAAAGCAGGCATGGATACCTGCTTTCAAGCAAGCGCTCAGGCTGGTAGGGCAGACAGACAGACAAAGAACTTTATTCAGGGCGCTTTTGAAGCAATAAACGTTAGTTGTCGAGTCGTCTCGTCACTCAATCCGTCACTGAAACTCCACGCGCTCTCAAAACAAAAGATACTCCAAAAGTGTACGTACAGGGTTCAGACATAGAAGCGGTTTGTACACGGCGCCGACGACTGCGGATCGCCACAAGAAATGCGAGAAATAAGCCGCGAGTTCACCAGACACAGCCAATGGACAGCGATGGTCCAAATAACTTCGTTTAAGCCATGCCAGGGGTGCATAATGAGAAGAACTGAAGCAGCGCGTTTGTTTTTCCGAGTCTTTCCCGGCGATTGGCGCGCTTACCGCTTCACGTCCACGTGTAATATTGGCTCAGGTATTCCTGGCAGTGTATCTAAACGTCGTGCAGGTTTACCTGCACTGCTCAAAGAGTGTTGCAGGGTCCCTTTAAAGAACACATATTAGATAACATTGAGAAAAAACTATATCCTGTAGGTCTCTTTATTGACTTCAGTCGAGCTTTTGATTACCTGAACCATGATATCCTGACAAAAAGATTACCTACATATGGTATTCGGGGTAAGGCTTCGTACTTGCTGAACTCATACTTGCAGAACCGTCAGCAATGAGTGTATCTAGACATCCACAAGTCACCTTTTCTTTTTATTGCAAAAGGTGTACCGCAAGGAAGCATTTTGGGGCCCTTGCTCTTTAACATGTATATCAACGATATCACAAAACAAGATTATGTACGCCGACTATTATGTACGCAGACGACAGCAGTATCCCTATTTCGGTCCTGATGTCAAAGATTTCATTTGAAAATGTAACGACGTGCTTCGGAAGCTATCCGTGTTGTCGCAGTCGAATCAAATAGCATTACTCTGATGAGACTAAAGTAAGATATTCAGGTATAAAAATAAAGTGGTTAACGTGCAAGGTAATATGATTTATGCGGATCAAGTATTTGACATAGTAGACGAACACAAGGACTCTAGGCGTTACATTTTCTGCACACCTAGGTTGGGATACACACATAGTTAATCTTTTTAATAAACTGTCCTCAGTCACCGGAGTGTTATCGGCATGCCGGGATTTCCTTCCTGCACAGGTAACACTGCAAATTTAAAACACACAACTGAATTTAACTGGTGTAGCCTTGTGTGGGCTGCGACAAATTAGTAAAATGAAATAAAAATTCTGCGGTTGCAAAAGAGAATGGTCCGAAACATCGCCAATATTCCGTATTTGGCATCAACAGAAAACGGTTTCCCAAAATATAACATTATCAAAGTAAACAACTTGCGCAAATTTCGTATTCTAAGCGCATTTTTTTCTGTATCACACGCATTAAAAGCGTTTTTAGTGTCATTCTTATCCCTAACAGCAAGGTATGCTGATTCATGCACGCGCAGCACAGAATAATAGCTATTGCCGCTATTCCGCACTAATTATAAATATCAAGCTCTACACTTCTACATTCCAACCATTCTAAATGAACACAGACATACAGGTTACTTTTCCCGCAAACAGTTGCGGCAATACTTCGTAAACTTGTAGTTTCCATCACTGTTACAATCATTTCTGGTGGTATGTATTAATGTACTACAGTCGAGTCCACTTATAACAATACCGTTTATAACAATATATCGGATATAACGATGAACAGCTATGGCACCGTCCGCTTTTGTATGCTTTCCATGGGAGAATAAACCGCTTATTAAAATGCTCCAGTGCCGCGATATCCGATAGAACGATTAAATCGGGTACAGCAAGCACGGAGAATGCGAGGTGCCGCCGGCTTTCCACGCCAACCACGCCGACACCATGCGCCGCGATGCGCCTCGCATCCCGTCCACCCCTCAGAAAACGAGTCAACTACGCAGCTTACGAGGAAGCGAGAGGAGGAGGGGAACAGTTCTCCTTCCAAACGCCCCTCCCGATGCCGCCGCTTTGGCCCCGTCCCCGTGCCTGCTGCTTTGAATTTGACTGGGTGCCTATTCAACTACCTCCATTTTTCCGCGGATCAGACGTTGTTTTGGAAACGTCTGAGTGCCTCACTGAAGAGGCGATCGTTGCGCGGATACGTGCTGCGGACAGCGGTGGCAGTGACAACTCTGACGACGCGGTTGCACAGCCTACTCGGGTAGCACCTTCGCAGGAGGCCCAACGCAGATAGTCTCTCAGGGACTTCGTTTCCACCAAGGACCCTTCGCTCAGCTAGGTGAAGCACCTATAGATGCTCTTGAAAAAGATGTGCGCCAGCTTCATGTGCAGCAAACAAAGCTGACCGAGTATGGCTTCTTTTCCACAAATAGGTAGCAGTAAAACCTTGATTGCCTGTAAATAACGTGTTTTGAGCTCTACTACGTCTTTTTATTTAGCAACCCGCATATAACAATCATTTGTTATAACGATGAGATTTCCTTGGCACTTGGATATTGTTATAAGTGGACTAGACTGTATTGCTGTCGTTTCATGTATTCCAGTGTGTAAAACTGTCTTTTGATTTCGTTTATACAAAGTGTGAATTTTGAAACCGTGATTATTGTATAAATTTTGAAGCTTATTGTGTTGTGTACCAAGGATGTACTCTTTCATTTGCTTTCGTTATGAGTGTTTGTTTTCTTGAGCGCTGCCAAGTGAGGGTTTCCGGGGCACTATCAAGCCGTGTTCAGCAGCTTTTAGCCTGGATGACTAAACATTATCTGATCTTATCTAATCATGACGCATCTCTTGTCAGAAATGAACCGTCTCAGGAGCAAAAAAACTACGACGAGGAAAGTTTCTTAGATTGTGCTCGAAATGTTGCGAATGTTAAATTATTTACAGGCCATCCTCGCACATGGGTTTGAGCGTGAACTGGTAGTGTTCGTTTCTTATATTTTGGTTTATCACTACATTAGAACTAGTGGTACTGCGTGCAAGTTACTCCGTTTATGTTCCAATCAATCCCGTGATTCACTAAGTACGAAGTCGTTGGTACGCTGCGAGAAACTTTGATTGATTAATTGTAGTGTTTAACGCACTGACGCAACACAGGCGATGAGGCGCGCCGTAGTGGAGGGCTCCGGATTAATTTTGACAACCTGGGGATTTTAACGCTTTAAGTGTTTGGACGAGCAGAGCTCGTCCTGCCCAAACTGTCACCAAACTGCTTTGGACGAGCAGAGCTCGTCTTAGTGGAATAGGTACTGCCCTATACTGTTCAGGACGAGAAGCGCTCGTCTACGGCTTAGATTGCGTGCCATCCACTAGATGGCAGCATTTACTCGACGAATTAGTTTTCTCCTGCGGCAAGGCGGGGTTTTTTTATGAAAAGATGGCGTGCGGTGGCGCCGACCCATGCATAGCTGGCCCGTCAACTCGAAAAAGAAGCTGTTCATTTTAGATGCGACTGCATCTCATTCACTCGCCTTGTCCATGCAGCATCGTTGGCGGTGTTGTCGTCCGCCGCTCCCCCATTCTCCTCGCCGCGCGAGCTGCGCTCTCCGCCGCTCACCCCCTCTCCTCTCCGATGCCCCTCTCTCGCGAGGGGCATTGGATTGGATTCGAATGGATTGGCTTGGCTTGACTTGGTTTGGATTAGATTGGATTGGATGTGGATTGGATTGCAGTAACGTGCACCGAAATCTCGTACACAAGGGCGTGTTTGCTTTTCGCCTCCACCAAAAAAGCGGCCGCCTGCGAGAAACGTTGCTTCGGACTGTCGACAACACCTCACCCCTAGAGTAAGTAGAAGGCTAGGACACGATGTCCTCACTTTAATTGAGCGCTGTTCTTTAACGGTAAAAAAGGAGCTAATTTTGCATCTTCTCAACCTCCATTTTCAGAATACGTTGTCTGCGAGGGCAAAAAGTGCGGTCAAAGGAGCTTCTCATGCTGTGAGGTTTATGGCGTTTTAAAATACCAATCCGATCATTGCTGGGTGCACTGATTGGTTGCTCCGCGCGTAGTTGCGTTACTCGAGCCGTTTTTTGGCAAAAAATTATCAATCAGGTAACCTAAAATTGTGCTTTCTTCACTGCACGCGGTATCAGTTGTCAAAACGGCCCGTTGCTTTCTATGTTGAAGAAAGGGTTCCAAGTTGCGTTACCGGTACTCGGATGCCACATCGTGCACGTGAGCGTTATGTGTGTGAACAAACGTCTTTACTCCGTCCAAAATCACTTTCCACATTATCGTCAAGAAGGAAAAACTTCTTTTATGTATCTAAATTAAAACGTATGGGGGCTGTTTCCAGGTGGTAGTAAAATCGTGTAACTGTATTTTAATCTATTATAAATGTTTTTTTATGTATTACCACCTGCACCGACTGGAAGTAATATAATAGTGAGTACCAATGTCGCAGCTTTTCTAGTTTGAAACTCTATAAGCACAAAAAGCCCGGGCCAGATGGCATTAGCACGAAGCTTTTGAAAAGTACCGCTCCCACGTCTGCCGCTCTGTTATCACTGATTTTTCAACAGTCATTAGACACAAGTAGCATACCAGATGATTGGAAAAACGCGCATGTAAAACCTGTACCTAAAGGAGGGAATAATACTAATGCAAACAATTTTAGACCAATTTCCCTAACTTGAGTTTGCTGCAAGAAACTAAAACATATTATTTAAATTTAAAGAACATAAATTTAGAAGAACACATAAATGCAAATAATTTACTATTAGAAAATCAACATGGATTCATATAAAAGCGATAATGCCAAACTCAACTGTTTGAATTGGCAAATGACCTTCACAAATCAATTCACATGTCCTTTTACACAGACGCAATATTCATAAATTTTTCCAACGCATTTGATCGCGTGCCCCACAATCGAATAATGCTTAAAGTTCAGCAGTTACAACTCAATGACAAAACTACTCGCTGGATAAAAGAATTTCTGACAAACCGATCTAAATTCTGTAAACATTAATCATTGCATATGCAGCAGCTGCTGTGTTAAGTCGGGAGTACCAGGGCTCAGTTTTGGGTCCCCTTCTGTTTCTAATTTTAATAATGATATAGCATCTGGTATTAACTCCCTTTGCGTCTCTTTGCGGATGACTGCGTTCTTTATAAGCAGATAACTAACATTGATGACGTGATTAGTGTACAGGATGACTTGTCCAAAATAATAGAATGGTGCAATAGATGGGAAATGGAGATTAATGTATCAAAAACCAAACACATGACTTTTTGTACCCTCTTTGATACTCCTTCCAATCAGTATTTTGTTGGCAACGGTCGAATCGAAACAGTCTCCTCATTTAAATATCTGGGTATATTCTTTACTTCCGATCTAAGCTGGAGCACTCACATTGAATACATAACCAACAAGGCCCTTAAAAACTTTGATATTTTAAACGCCGCCTCTCTCAAGCTAACAGCAATACCAAACTGCATGCGTACATTTCCTTCGTAAGACCCGCATTAAAATATGCTTCTGTTATCTGGCATCCACACGAAACGACCTTTATTAACTCCCTCGAAGCTGTGCAGAACAAAGTCGCAAGATTTATCTTGCGCTCCTACTCTTCTGATATAAGCGTATCTGCTTTGAAACGTTTATCTTGATCTGCCTAATTCTGTATACCCAAAGGAAATTTCGCGCTTGTCGTTTTTTTTCACTCCCTTTACTACTTTGAGTCATCTTTCAAGTCATCCAATATTTTGCCGGCTCATCACATTTCCTCCCGAACTGATCATGCGCACAAAGTACGACCCGATTTTCGCTAGAACTTAAAAGTATCAGAACACCCCCTTTCTTTATCATACAGGGATGCAAATTTCTCTCCGGCAAATATCGCTCATTACCATAATCATCTTCCTTTCTGACAGCGTTGCACTCAATTATTACTTTTAAAATACTGACCAGTAAGCCTTAGGAACGGCTTTTTTGAAGAAAGTGTTGTAAAATTTGTATTTTTGTTTGCAGTCACTTATCCAAGTGTAATCTTGTATTGCGCACAAAGTATTGGAATTGTTTGATTTATTGTAACTGTGCTTCGCAATGTGCCCTAGGATGTTTTTGATGCTACGCGTTGCTTTTGTTAGCACCTTATGCGTAACCCCATTGTACTAACTTTTCGCGTTGATGCATGCCCGGTTAAACAAAAAAAAACACGAGGAAGAGCTATGCATAATTGATGTACTTTATGTGTTACGTCTCGTTCAACTGTGATATAGTATGCGTTTTTGTTAACCGCCCCCTATGTAATGCCCCATCACGGACCCTTGGGGTAGTAGAAAAAGAGCACATGACTTGGAACATACAAGTACACGACTAGTGAACTCAAATAAAATTATATGTATCATACAGCAATATGTTCAGATGCTACAAAAAATAAGCTCCTAATCCAAGCTGTGGAAGCGGTTGGAAAGCAAAGGAACGACAGCCCACAACAATGCCCATGCGACCGTCACTTGAATTCAAAGACGTGGCTCTACAAAAGTAATACCAGAGATTCTGACAGCCGTTACTTCGTAGTCGCACGGCAAGTGTCCCGGACGGAGCAGCGTCGGCAGAAAGAAGAAACAGAGAGGCGCGTTTTTCGAAGGGTGACGACAGCGGAACCTACCCATCCTGATTGTGCTATCTCGGGTTTACCTCTTCCGCGCTACACAAGTGCTAACACCGAAACAATTCGACATGTTGCTTAGTGATTCCAATTTATACCGATTAAACTTGTTAAGTATTTTTGAAAATTGCGAGAAGGCTCAGGGAACTTTTATAATCCCTATTTTTCAGAAACAGTTGCTCCTTTCGCCTTTGTAATACTGTTATTACACATTTGAATTTGTATTAGCTAATTTAGAAAACGGAGTCCCGTTCGTAGTGACCAGTGCGGAAAATGTAGCGTTTTTCTAGAGGCCAGATGTATGTATCTAAATGTACATTTTGTTTTCTCGCCCTCCAAACCATTGCTTAACGTATCTTTGCCGTACGACCAATTAATTTCGTCGGGTCCGGTTACCCGGAGGTGCTGTCGAACAGTTTAATCAAGCCGTGCGAAAGAAGCGCGTAAATAACGGGAAGCTGTACCAAAACAGCCCAAAACAACCGTCGAAAAATCAGACGACAAAGCCGGTGGAATGATTCCCGCCATCGCGCCTGCCGAGATGACTTGACTCCGGTTTGCGGGGAATGCTGGGTAATAGTGCCCATTCTTCGCGCCGTCTACACTGTGTTTCGTGAGTGAGGGACATTAAGGGCCCGACCGTCGGAGAGAGCGAAGTCTCCGCTCTTTCTCTTACTCCGTGGGCGCCTCCAAAAACCGCCCTCCTCTACCGAGGCCGCTGAATCCAAACAGCCATCCGTCTCCCCGTCTCCACGTGTAATAATGATAAAAAGTGTTTCCATAGCTTAGTCACTAACATGACAGGGTCTATCGCTACTTCTCTTTGGCCCAGGTTCAATCCCTTGCGGGGCCAGTAGTTTTATTCAGCCTGGTTGAGAGTTTCTTGCAGCGCATGACAAGGCGAAACCATTGACTGTTATCGGTAGAAAGCTTTGCTTTAAAACCAAGATTGAGAAAGGAACGAACAAATACACACAGCAGGAAATATCGCATATTATTCCCGGGAAACAAAATCTAGGTAAGTGCCCTTAGCAGCGAAGCACCTTAGGGGCTCGGGCTGTCGGCGCGTCCTGTCGTCCCATATGTTCATGGTAGTAAAACACCGGGAGACTCGTTTTCGAACCCCTGCCTCTACAACGTAACGCGTAGTAAAAGAAGACACCCTGGACTCTCGTTTTCCAACGCCCGGCGCTAGAACGTTTCCATTCCATGACAAAAGCGCGTACCTAAGAAACACAGCGTGGCACTCGTTTTCCCGACGCCCCGCGCTTCTTGTTAGCATACGGCTTACCATGCTGCGGCGTGTGACGCGAAGACAACCCACGGCCAGTTTCTTTCATTTAATTGCTTAAATGTGGTTAAACGCAAAAGACGGGGTACTGCCTCAGCAAGCGGGGTGATTGCTCCTCCCACCGACGCTTCTCTGGCGCCCGATCAGCGCGCGCCGTGTGACAAGAGAGAGACGTGCAATCTTTGAATACACCTATACCCTGCATGGTTCGCTCCTCCCCAGGGCTCCACCAGGTGGCACGACTAGGTGATCGCATCTAAGGTCCTAAAATTACTAAGGTAGCGCCAACTGCTCCCTCCTTCTCCGCTGCCCTCCTCGTTTTTCTCTCCCCTCACCCGCGGCGCCGCGGTCCCTTTAACTCCGCGGAGGGGCCGCCATATCTGTTGGCTTCCTCAGAGCAGACGCCCTCGCAACGCTTCCGGGCCGCTCGCTGCAGTTTTTCGTGCAGTTTGCTCTTGTTTTCGCACCGCAATTCGCTCTTTGGTAGCATTAATAGTATTTCTAGAGCCCCGTTTACCAACACGCATTAAGTGAGGCTGTTTTGTTGTATATTTTTTCTAGAAGGGGATATTTGCGGGGTGGATGCCGTGGGCGCATACGGACAGCGCGGTGTTTGTTTACGTGTGCGGCATGGTCAGAATAGTTCGTGAACGCGAACGGATCGAACGTGGACGTTTCAAACTGCTCTGTTACGTAGTATTTCTAGAGCCCCGTATTACCAACACGCCCTAAGTGAGGCTGTTTTGTTGTATATTTGTTTGTAGAAGGGGATATTTGCAGGATGGATGCCGCTGGCGCATACGGACAGCGCGGTGTTTGTTTACGTCTGCGGCAGGATCAGGATAGTTCGTGAACGCGAAAGGATCGAACGTGGACGTTTCAAATTGTTCTTTTACAGTAATTCCGTTCTTGCATTTGCGTGATTAAGTTGTGGTCGTGCAAGCGCTGCACAGAGGGCTTGCGCATGGTTCGCGGTGACCTTGGTTCGCGGCAGTTCGAGCGCTGCGCTGGCTTTTTTGCATTCGCGTTTTTTGCGTTAGTTGTATATCATTAGGCAGCGCTCAGTATGCGTCCCGCATTAGCTACTGACATTCATGCCACCTTTATTCCTTGTACTTTCCGGTGCTTTGACGCTGCTGCAAAATATATGTCACCTTCACGTCGTTATAGGCTGCTGTCAAGGTCAAAGTTCTAGCGTCTCCTCGTTGGCCTCGCCCATGACGGTTGTACTTTGGCAGTGCGTCCGTGGCATAGCAATGTTCGTGCGATTGGCGTTCACAATTACTTCGAGTAAGGCCCTGTCGGGCATATCTGGAACAGTCTGGTACAAAGAACGAGCAGTTAAAGAATGGGCTCAGTTTACAATTAGCTGCAGTGCCCAGTTCTATAATAAGTACCGTATTCCAAGGCCAAGAAGCGCGCTAACAAACGCAATTGTGAATCCTTTTATGCTGTACAGCTAACATTGATTCATGTGTGGGCTTTGATAAATTACAGCTTGCTACAGCCGAGCTGGCCGCGACTGCACTGACCTTATTCGAGCAGCCGAAGGCACAACTCGGCATCGCGAAGCGACATAAAGTGACGCCGACGCAACACTTGTTTGAAACGAGCAGCTGACACTTCGGTTGTTATCGGTTTTTACACGCTGGCGGCTTCGATAAGGCCTGCTCCGAGGCAGCTGAGCCTAAAATGGCGAATTTAAATGGGACAGTGGCGGTGAAGAGAAGAAAAAACAAACAACGCGGGGACGATGTGCTACGTCACTGGCCGTTGGCCAATGGCGCGCGGCGTTCGCCGGCGAAAAGGAAAATGGCAAAAAAACGAAGGAGGAAAGGAGCGCGGGCGAGGGCGAAAGGCGGCGAGATCTAAAGATGGCGCTACCTTAGTGATTTCAGGGACCTTAATCGCATCTCGCTACGGCTGCGTCGATTACGGCGTTTTTCACCGGTCCTGTGGGCCCGGGGCCCACAACAACGGTCTCTACTGCACCATCGAACACCATGGACCAACTCGGAGCTTCATCCAATGACCGAGCCTAGGAGATATGGATTTACAGCCTTCCGTACACTCCGCCCGGCTCGGACGCTTCACTAGGCCTACTCAGAAGAGAGAGAGAGAGAGAAAACTTTTTTATTTGGCAGATAGAGCTTAGTGGAAGTGGAGCCTTCTTACAGGTAGCCATGTGCTGTCCTTGATGCTACCGCTCTCTCAACCAGCAGGAGCTGATCGCAAAAGAGGGAGCTGGACAGCAGCGTCCTCCACTGCTCGGGGGGAACGGGGAAGGGGTGGAGGTGGCAAATCAGGGTTCTGGGTGCATTCAAGGATAATGTGCCTAAGTGTTCCTGATTGCGTACAGAATTTGCATTGGGCTTCGTGCTGATTTGGAAACATAAGGTGCATCAGTGGTTGGGTGGGGATACGTGTTTACGGCACTCGTCGCAGGGCAGAACTCGGTGCCGGTGCAGACGCTACTGCTACTTCACAACAATCCCCTTCGCGCCCCTAGCGGACCTTGAACAACCAGAAGGTGAAGGCAAGTGCAACTCCTTTGCTACATCTGCCGTGCGCATAATACCGACTGCCAAGCAAGGGGCAGAAGCGAGCGCGGGGTGCCGCACGAACCAAGCACAGCGTCGCCGTACTCCGGGCTAGGCCTAACTACACCGGCGTTCGCACCAAGGCTCACGCCAGCGGGGTCACGGATGCCGAATACAACTCATACGAGTCAGATCAGTAGATTGTGGCTCAAGAAGCAGTTTCTGACCAAACTGAATGGCAGGAAGCACGAACCAGACGCAAGAAGCGAACGGGAGCCGCTACGGAGGAGTCGAGTTCGGGCCGACCGGAATACGTTCACACCATTGTGCTGCAACCATGTTCAGCCTTGTAGGATCATGGAAGATAACTTCATTGACATAGATGAGGCAATATCGCGCCATATCACAAGCTGCAAACTAGCTGATGCGAAGCGGTCCCGACCGAATATCGTCATACGATATCTTCGCAGGAGCAACCAGATAGCCGTGGATGCAGCAGACGACGAAACGCGGGACGCTCTCCTGACGCTCAAGAAGCTCCCGATTGTAGGGACGCAGCCCGTACGTGCGCCCGCGGAGGGTGATTACACTGCTGTGAATGCCGGTCGAACACCGATAGTGGCGTCAGTGCGTCATGTGCCCGACAGCGCGTGTGCGATGAACAGTGAGCCGAACGAACACGTGTAGTGCAACAGAACCCGGAGCATGCGCACAACCAACAGAGTGGCTTAAAAGCGGCGCTCACAGGAGGAGTTGGACAGTGCGAACCGGGGGACACGCGAGAGCAGCTGCGGCCGCGAGCCACGACCATGACGCCCGGACAGCGAGAAAGCAACCAGCGTCCGCGGCGGACGCTCTTCACCCTACGATCCGGCACAAGGGACTGAGACGTCGTCGTGAGTGTACAGCACCATACTGTAACTTTCTGGACAAGCAGTGCTTCAACCGCCGCAAGGTTTCTTTACGCTCTTTCCGTGCTTGCTTACTGTACTCTTTTTACATTGCTCATAACTTGCTTTGTTTGTTTTTTCCTGCCTTGGTTTTCCCGGAATAAACCGGTGATTCCTTCTCATGCCGATCGGTGTTACTTCGTCGGGCGGGTTCGGGCTCGCGAACCCTTACGCTCGAAGGGGGATCCTTCACTGGCGCCCAACGTGATTTCATTCTTTTTTTCCTGTTATCGTCTTCGAGCCTTGACTCGCCCCGCGAGATACACTGCCGCCTGCATGTGGGAATGCCGCAGACTGATTCCGAAGTGTGTATGCTTCGTTCGGTTCACTAACCTTTTTTTCACGCAGCAGTGACCGGCGGATTAACGCCCCCAAAAGCCGGCCGTACTTACTTGCGAGCATCACTTGGCCAGCAGAGGATGCTTCCAGTCGTCTACCACAAGCCAACGCTCAACGTCGAAACTGTCGTGAAAAAAGAGCGGCCGAAAGCTGCGCACCATTCCTGTGAGTGACTCTCCACAGAATTTGCGATTATCGACAAAGTGTAACCGCTGATTGTCCTTGCGCGCCCACTTCGAAGCATTTTTTTTTCTGCGCCGGTCAAAAAGGCTGTATTTCAGGTCGGGTTGACAGAATTTTACAGCTACAACTATGTCTGCGGACGAGAACGCTGGTCCCCCCGGTTAAGCGAAAATGCCCTCTGAACTTCTCCCGGATAGTACTGCACAGATTGACCAGCTATCGGACAACACAAAGACAATTCTTGACTTGATGGCCCAACTGATAGCATCGAAGGCCGAGTTTGAAAAAGCAACTGTTGTCGCTTCAGGCTAGCAAGCTTAACACTGCGGCATTATGCAGTGATCGGGGCGCCACAAGATAATCAATTCAACTGTAACTGCAATGCGTCGTTGCGGTTAAACTTAGCCGTGCCAACGTACACAGGCTACACAGACAAGAAGTCTGTTTTCGACTTTTTTATGAATTGTCGGACTACCAACAAGCCATGGCAATTTCAGATAGCGTGCTGATAAGCAGGATCTTGCCAGTTGCTTTGCGGTCGGCAGCCGGTGTTTGGAGACGTCACCAGAAGCCATTTGAGAATATGATGGACTTCAAGGAGCGCTTTAAGCTGGAGTTTCTGCCTCCCGGGTATGAGTACCCGCATCAAAGACGAACTTCGCGCACGGACACAAGGGAGACGGTGAAAGCCTTCGCGAATATGTGCGTTGTATGCAGGACCTGTACGAGCGAGCGGAACCGGCGGCACCGGAGGCGGAAAAGGTTTTCAGCGTCGTCCGACAGTGCCACCCGAGGTTCCAGCCGTACTTGCGATCCCGGCGCTTCTCCGACTTCGATGACCTGGCAAAGGAGGCCACAGCCATACAAGCTTCGCTGATAGCCACGGAATCCTACCAACCACCATCGCCTAAGGAGGCGTGCTTAGAGCCTTCCTGTGCGTGCATACTGCAGGCCCCCTCCGGGCGTGACCAGCCGAGATCACACTGGAAGAGAGCAATGCAGCGAGCCAGGAAGGCAGCACTGTGCGCAGGCGTGGGGTCCGACAACCGGCAACTACGAGGGAATGGCCAGAGGCAAACAGCAGAGAGCAGCCACGGCGGGGAGGGCTGCAGCGCTGACTCACCCCAGTGGTGCGGCGCCCCCGTGGGAAGATGTTGCAAGCGCTGACTCACCCAGTGGTGCGGGCGCCACCGGGGGAAGAATGTTGCAAGCGCTGACTCACCCCAGCGGTGCGGCGCCACCGGGGGAAGATGTTGCAGCGCTGACTCACCCCAGCGGTGCGGCGCCACCGGGGGGAGATGTTGCAGCGCTGAGTCACCCCAGCGGTACCCAGCGGTGCGGCGCCACCGGGGGAAGATTTGCAGCGCTGACTCACCCCAGCGGTGCGGCGCCACCGGGGGAAGATGTTGCAGCGATGACTCACCCGAGCGGTGCGGCGCCACCGTGGGAAGATGTTGCACCGCTGACTCACCCCAGCGGTGCGGCGCCACCGTGGGAGATGGCTGCAGCGCTGACTCACCCCAGCGGTGGCGGCGCCACCGTGGGAAATGGCTGCAGCGCGCCGACTCACCCCAGTGGGTGCGGCGCCGTCGTGGAAGCGCCCGTTCGGTCGGAATGACCAGAGGCAAGTACCTCACTGTAGGGAGACATTTCGTAACCATCGGAAATCCATCTGTGCAGACATCAGCAAGGAAGTCGTGCCCAAATCACCCGAGTCGAGCAACAAGGAAAGGCGGCAAGCGGCTTTCCCACCAGACCGTGTACTCAAGCTCTGCGAGCTCGGAAGGCGCCACCCCGCCCGGACACAGTGCAGCTGACCGGCGCAAGCGACAATGCACTGGTATTCTGGTCATCCTACCCCCAGCGGCACGCTGTGCACACCACCTCGCGCAACAAATCGAGGTACGCCACTCGAAACTGCGGCGAGACTCGCCGCATCGCGGGCAGGCAGCAGTGCACAAACCCGCAGACGCAGCAAGTGCAAAGACCCACTGCCCGCCAAAGCGGCCAAAACGGCCCCCGAAAGCTCGCCGCGGACGGCAGGTGTAGGAGCAGAGGCAAAATTCCACACCAACTGCCTTCGAGCATGCCGCACCCTACATGGACGACATGAAAGGCGAGAACTTGGTGCAAAAGGCACACGAAGGGCCTCCAGCGAGCAACAATCAGCGCATGGTGAGCTGTTGGCCATTGGCTGCCCGAGAACAGCGGCAAGCGTGGACAAATGCACCTTTTATTACCGTAAGGTTGCCGGCCTGAGTATACCTGCCCTGCTGGACACTAGAGCAACGGTTTCTGTGTTCGGAGACCTTGTCGGAGAGTGGTGCTCTCCGAGGAAGATCAAATTCCGGCACGTAAGCACCAGTATCAGAACAGCTTCAGACCAGGTTGTGCCGATTACAAGCGGCAGCGAGACTGACTGTAATCGTGGATGGCCGCAAACACAGGCAGCGGTTTTTGTACCTTCCCGGTATTTCCTGTCCAGCCATTCTGGGCCGCGATTTTATGGCCAGGACAGGGCTAGTGCTTGACGTGAAGGCTGGAAACTACCACTACGGCCCAGGAACGCCGCTGAACAGCTTTGCAGCAAGACCACCAGAATCTCTGTCAGGGTTGCTGACAGCGGAGACCACCGCCGGAGAGGTCGAAAATGGTTTGCGAACAATCTTGATGTCGTACGCAGGATCACCGGAAGAACAATCCCGGCTCGCAGCAGTACTACAACCCTTCGCAGCGATGTTCACAGAAGCTCCGGGTACTGTGAACATTTTGGAGCACCACATCGAGACGGGAGATGCGCGTCCACTACGGTTCAACCCGAGGCCCTTGAGCGTCCACAAGGAACCACAGCTGGATGGAGCCCTGCAGGAGATGGTAAATACAGGAGCGGTGAGGCCATCAAAAAGCCCTTGGGCATTTCCGATTGTGCTGGCGGATAAGAAATATGGTAGTGTCCGCATGTGCGTAGACTACAAACGCCTAAACGCGATAATTACAAGAGATTCGTATCCCTTTCCATCCATTGATGGGGTTATGTATGCGCTAGGTTCAGCAAAGGTTTTTACCACACTTGACTGTAGTAGAGGTTTCCTACAGATCCCTGTAGCGGAAAAGGATATCGAGAAAAACGGCGTTCACTTGTACCAGAGGGTTGTTTGAATTCGTGAGGCTGCCTTTCGGTTTGTCAAATTCCCCAGCAACTTCCAGCGCGTGATGGACATCGTGCTGGGGGAACGCGAAGTTCAACTACGAGTTGGCGCACATGGATGATGTGGTTGTGTATTCAGATAAACTTGAGGATCACGTTGTTCATTTGCAGGCTGTGTTGGAGCGCATGCAAAATGCAGGCCTCACAGTAAACCCCCGCAAGGTACAACTGGCGTTCAGCAGGATCGAGCTCCTGGGCTTCGTTGTGGACCAAGGTTCAGTCCCTACCAAACGAGAAGCTCAAGGCGATCTTGCAGTTCCCGAAACCCGAGAACGTCAAAAGTCTGCAGCGCTTCCTGGGTGTGGTCGGCTTCTACAGGCACTTCATTCCGAACTGTGCGGACTTGGCACGGCCCCTTCATCAGCTGCTAAGGAAGGGCGCCAAGTAGTCTTGGACGGCTTTGGAGGAGCAGGCGTTTCAGGCACTATCAACAGCCATCGCCGACACCACAAGCCTGCGGTTGCCAGATCTCAACCGCCCCTTTGTTGTCCAAACCGATGCAAGTGAGTACGACATAGGGGCTGTTTTGCTACAGGAGCATAGCGGTGAACTGTACCCTATGGCATTTGCCAGCCGCACTCTCTCAGCAGCCGAGCAGAACTATTCAGTGACAGAAAAAGAGTGTCTTGCCATAGTGTTCGCCCTCAAAGTTTAACATGTACTTGGATGGCGCAGATTTCACGATACAGACTGACCACCAAGCACTGTCATGGTTGTCACGGCTTCAGAACCCTGCAGGTCGCCTCGCACGCTGGGCGCTAAACCTTCAGAAGTATCATTACAAAGTGGAATACAAGAAGGGGCACCAGCAACAAAGCCGCGGACGCCTTGTCTCACGCACCCCTACCAACAACCAGAACCCCAGCTCTTCGCGGTTACAACGCCTGGAGAAGCCTGGGGAACCCTGGTAAGTCGCCAGGAGATGCTTGAAGCGCAGCAGGCCGGCGAGCAGTACAAGCGCATTCGGGAGTCGATTACGGCCACAGAGAACGACGATACTACGGCGGCGAGGGCCCCGGACTACGACTGCTACGTCCAAAAGCCAGGACGGGCTTGCTACTGCGGTACATTCCAAGCGCAGACACCGACAGTGGTGAGTATCCCTTCCGGGTATTCGTACCAAAGCGCCTAAGGTCTTTTCTGGAATATTACCACGACACTACCCTTGCTGGTCATAGTGACGGTCTGAAAACGTACCAAAAGCTATGCCGCGTTGTCACATGGCCTCGCCTGAGAAAAGAGGTAATGAAGTACGCCCAGACATGCCCTGTTTGCCAGTCTGTCAAGCCAAGAGGTGGCAAACCACCTGGCCTCATGAAGTCAGTCGAGAGCCGCTTCCCTTGTCAAATCGCCGCGTGCGACGTGATGGGTCCATACCCAAGATCAGTGAAGGGCAATCGCTACCTTCTGGTCGTCACAGATCATTTCTCCAAGTGGGTCGAGCTGTACGCATTACGTAGACTTGATTCTAAGTTGATCTGGGAGAAGTTGTTGGATACTTTTACCCGCTTTGGTTTCCAGAACAGCTCATAACAGACAATGCGACGTACTTCACCAGCAAGAACTTCGTGGACACTTGTTCGGTTCTGGGCGTAGTACATAAGAAGACTACTCCGTACCATCCACAAGCGAACAATACGGAACGGGTCAACAGAAACTTGAAGATGATGCTGGTGGCCTTCACTGAACGTCACAAAGACTGGGACGCTCACCTCTCGGAAATGGCGTTTGCCACTCGGACTACGGTCAATCGCTCCACCGGGTTTACACCAGCAGTCATGCTTTTTGGTCGCGACCTGTGCTTTCCTATCGAACACTCGTTCAGTGACCAGGTCGAGGTGCACCCTCGCACTTATGTTAAGTATGCGCAGGATCTCCGCAGCAGCCTGAACGAGACCCTCCAGAAAGCCAGGCAACACCTGGACTTGGCACGCCTCGAACAGCGCCAGCTGTACGACAAGAGACGGCGCCAGGTCGAGTTTTCCGTGGGTGACCTGGTACTGCGCCGTACACATTCGTTGAGCGATGCAGCAAAAGGGTTTGCTGCTTCCCTGGCTGACCGATGGGAAGGTCCTTATAAGGTAACAAAGCGCACATCTCGGCTGACGTATCGCCTTCGCAACATGCACGGAAGGCGGGATACGGGTCCCGTAGGCATTGCGACCTTAAGGCATATTATGAGCGACTCTCTGAAGAATAAATCTAATCTTGTTAATGTTCTTCCAGGATACGCTATCCGCTCAACGTTGCAGCAACAAGTCTCGGCGGGAAGACCTCCACCGGCACTCATCTCAATCCCACAGGAGAAGGCATGCTCAACGGCAGCCCCCAGCGCTTTTCGGACAACTAACGAGTTGTCCGGTCTTGGGGGAGGGGGAATGTAGGGACGCCACCCATACGTGCGCCCGCGGAGGGGTGATTACACTGCTGTGAGTGCCGGTCGAACACCGATAGTGGCGTCAGTGCGTCATGTGCCCGACCGCGCGTGTGCGATAAACAGTGAGCCGCAACGAACACGTGTAGTGCAACAGAACCCGGAGCATGCGCACAAACCAACAGAGTGGCTTAAAAGCGGCGCTCACAGGAGGAGTTGGACAGTGCGCACCGGGGGACACGCGAGAGCAGCTGCGGCCGCCGCGAGCCACGACCATGACGCCCGGACAGCGAGAAGCAACCAGCGTCCGCGGCGGACGCTCTTCACCCTACGTCGGCACAAGGGACTGAAGACGTCGTCGTGAGTGTACAGCACCATACTGTAACTTTCTGGACAAGCAGTGCTTCAAACCGCCGCAAGGTTTTTCTTTACGCGCTTTCCGTGCTTGCTTACTGTACTCTTTTTACATTGCCTCATAACTTGCTTTGTTTGTTTTTCCTGCCTTGGTTTTCCCGGAATAAACCGGTGATTCGTTCTCATGCGGATCGGTGTTACTTCGTCGGGCGGGTTCGGGCTCGCGAACCCTTTACGCTCGAAGGGGGATCCTTCACAATCAACGAGCAACCTACCGCGGTTCAAGCTTACGAAGCTATTCACACGGGGCAAATCCGCGGCATCATCCGAAACGCGGGAGGAATGACCTCTGAACAGCTGATGGAGAATCTTCACTGCAGGAAGTGCGAGATAGTCAGCGCGCGCCCACTTGGAAACAAGGGGACAGCTGTTGTGACATTTCAAAGCAACAGCCTACCGTATCGAATTGGTCTCAGGTCCTTCACCGTTCGGGTACTTCCGTACAAGGCTCGTGTATGTACGTGCGAGACATGTCATAAGCTCGGCCACCGAAAGGAACAGTGCCCGAACCACGACAAACCAAGGTGCTCGACATGCGGGGGAGGACAACACGGAGAAGATAGCAGCTGCCCTAAAGAAGCTCTCAAGTGCAGAAATTGTGGAGGCGCACACTTAGCTACGGCGAAAAACTGTCCGAAGAGAGTAGAAATTAACAAGCAAATCAACAAGAACATGAAGCAAAGAAACTCTTCCTCAGCTCCAAGAAAGTCTGAAAATTCGACCGCCGGATCACAGGACGCCGGGCAGCATAAAAGCGTTAGGCCTCCGGTCATCACGGCCGCGCGGCGGGACTTCTGCACAGGTATCAGTGCATCTCCACGTGCTCGTGACAACGCAACGCAGCATGGCCGGTCTACCTATGGCGAACGTTGTTGGGGCCGTGAATACACATGCTTCACATCCGACCGCGCCAGTGCGCGAAACCGCAGCCTCGAAATTCTTCCACCGACTCCAGTGGGCCTGCAGCTGGGGAGGAGCATCCCGGGGTAAACTTAGAACCCAACAAGGGCAAAGCACAGCCCTCGGACTCTCCTCAGCACCGAACTTCGAAGCCAACCTGGAAGCCCGCATGGCTCAGCTGGAGGCGAAGATCATTACACAGGTTCAGGCAATGCTTGAGAAGATGGTCGAAACGTGCGTTCGCACAATAATGGAAAAGCTCATGCTCAGCGGCATGTTCCCTCTTGGGCAACCGCCAGCTTTGGCGACGGCGCTCGCTGGCGCAATTCATGTGGCGTCACCAAACGCGAGCTCACAGCAGCAAACCCATGGCTCTCCATCCTTCGTGTAACAGGGGCTCCGGGCACGGTTGGGGTGATGAGGCGAAAGCCGCGACCATGATTCAATGGAGCTGTCGTCCGCTGCGGCGGAAGAAAGCAAATCTGATATTGTGTCTTGGGCTGAATCAACAAAACTCACCTGCGGTTATAGCTCTTCAGGGGGTAAATGGTCCTATCGCTAATTGCCAGGATACAAAGGCTACGGTCCGGCAAACGATCCTAAAGAACGGGCATTAAACAGCTGTATATTGTTCGAAGAACAATTGTTCACACCCAAGTGGATACGGACTCGTGGTGCTCACCCAACACCAATGTGATGGGATGCCGCGTTCACTTTTTCCCGCAAAGGACCGTCCTCGTCTTCTCAGTCTACATTAAGCCAGAGATTTCCCGTACAAATTGAAGAACCCCTACCGAACACAAGTTTCGTGGCACATTTTCAAAAGGCTGTAACCTCAGGACCTTGTCTTCATGTGTGGAGATTTCAGCTCGAAAACACACGGCGTGGAACTACGCGACATGCAGCCGGAGGGGCAGGAAGGTAATGGAAGACAGCCGACCACCTTGGTCTCTCCCTGCTGAATCTGCACATATGTACACCCGTATCGGACAAACAAGCAGGCAAGCAGATACCACGCCAGATCTCACCTGGACGTCCAGACCTCAGCTCTGCACGTGGGAGGTGCTGGAGGATCCGATGGGCAGTGATCACCTTCCTATTGTTGTCACCATTAAGACGGAAGCAACAAATCAGGAAGAGGGGCGCAAGTAAAGAGAGGACTGCTGCGTCACGCACTGGGATCGCTACAGAGACATTCTCAATACGCTGCCAATGACAGCGAATGTATCGGAGCTCACACAAGCGACGACGGAGGCGAAGCGCAAGGCTACCAAAAACATTAATCGTGCCAGAGGACCACCCGGATCTGGACAGGCATCTGTTGTCTTTGTGGAACCGTAAGCTAGACTTCTGGGCGCTTACCGAAACGCGGACGCCGAAAAAACCTCCGCATGAAGCTCCGCCGCATTCAGGAGGAAATCGAGAGCTACACAAACCAAATCGCATCTGAACAGTGGATGGACACATGTGAGCAAATGAATTGTCGGACAAATTCAGCTCGTTCATGGGCCATCCTTCGCGCACTCTTGGGGCAGCGTAAGCCCAACAATGCGGCCGCAAGAGTGGCTTTGAGGGAAGGTGTCAGCCCGCAGGACATGGCCGAAAAGGCAGCGAACATCTTCGTCCCGCAGACGTCCGCCCCGAATGCCGACACATACGACATGGACACTGGACCCTCCCGATGCTGAGGCTATGAATAGTCCATTAGCGATGAACGAGCTGGAGCGTGCGATTCAGCGGGCGAACGTGCGCAGTGCCGCAGGGTCCGACGGCGTCAGTGTAGCGCACGTTAAAAATCTTCCCACCCCGTGCAAGCAGCGCTGCTCCAAGAGTTTAACCGACTGTGGATGTCCCGCAAAGCTGCCAGACGAATGGGTACATTCGACTGTGAAGCCCATTCCGAAGCCGGGAAAGCCTCCTAACAGTCTTGCAAACCTTAAGCCGGTGTCTCTCACGTCATGCCTGTGCAAGATCATGGAAAGCATGGTGAATGCCCGCCTGATTTGGTGGCTAGAAGATAACCAAAAATTGGCCCCCACCCAGTATGGCTTCCGACCTGGTTTAACCCACACAACATCGTGCTTCGCTTAAAAAGCGACGTTCTCGACGCAAGGTCTCCATTCCCGCGCATTGTTGCGAGAGTCGATGCGAGGAAAGCTTTTGATGCCTCACCTTACACCTCCATCATGCAAGCGGTGAAAGAATTGGGAATCAGAGGGCGCATGCATATCCTTCATTGCTGCCTTCCTAAAAGATCGGACCTTTTCCAAGTTCAAATCGGAACAGGGCTTAGCACAACCAAATACAACCGGGTGGGAGTTCCCCAAGGCTCCGTCATATCCCCACCCTCTTTAATATTGTGATGGCAGGCCTCCCACAACAACTAGCTTGCATACCCGGTATTGAACATGCAATCTACGCTGACGACGTCACAGTATGGACAAAAACGGGATCTCTCGGAGAACAAGAAACAGCCCTCCAAGCCGCCCTAGACGCCATTGGCGTCTATACAAACAAAGTCGGCCTGTCAACAGGCCCCGAAAAGACAGAATTTGTCGTTATACATGGAGGCAGGAGTTCGCAATCGAAGACTGCCGAAAAGAGGCGATCCAGCTAACACTTCGACAGAGTTCAGTACAGCGGAAAGCCGTAACCGCATTCTCGGAATGTTTTGGACGAAGCATGCACGTCCAACACGTGGCACGCACGCATAATGAGAACAATAAAAGCAGGTCACGCACATCTTCCGCCGGATCACAAATCGAGCGCGGGGAGTAAAAGAACGAGAACTGCGCCACTTCATCCAAGCGTTCATCCACTCGCGAATACTGTACGGGGCACCGTATCACTCCCTAACGAAAACGCAACTACTGACCCTAGAGCGCCTCCACAACGAAGCTCGCAGGATTGCAACCGGCCTTCCGCGATACACTCCCATAGATGCTCTCAACAGCTACAGCATGATAAATACTGTTTCGGATCTCATCGAGGTACAAATGCACACGCAAGTCCGCACGGTTGCAGTCGACATCAGCGGAGAGGAACACACTGGCGAGACTTGGACGCAACGTCAGTGTACTTCCCCCATTACCTCAACAGTCACCGCCATGGGAATGCATTTCCCTGACAGATGCCAAGCCGTTACCGTGGAACATGGGAAATGAGCAAGCAGCCAGAAGACGGGCATACGCAAAACGTCACGGGAAATGGCTTCGTTGTCTAAAAGACCACTCCGCCGGAAGGCGAAAAAAGTCACGTCTTCTATACCGATGCGGCCTGTATCATGCACCTTCCCAACTTCGCCACAGCGTGGGTTAATAAGGATGGCACATCACAAGGACGCAAACTTCACATCACAAAAGAACCGGGACACAGCACCGGGGCAGAACTTCACGCCATATTGGATTAATCAAGCACCTGAGCTTTCAGCACAGTTCAGAAGACCGTAGTCTGAAGCACATCTATCATGTCTTTACGGACTCACAGGAAGCGTACAGGGCCTGTGACGACGCTCGGCACACGTCCACTGTAGTCAGCCACCCTTCGTCAGTACATCAGCGGGCTCCGCACCTTGGGCCACGACTTCACAGTTCACTGGATACCTGGCCACTCGGGCATACCGGGTAACGAAAGGGGCAAACCGACTAGCGCGCTCTACTCCAATCCGCGCAATCGGGACGCCCTAGTTCGGAGGACGACATCGAGCACGAAACAGAGACGCCACCAACAAGTTACGACCCAAGAGAAGCCATCGTTCAAGCTAAGAAGTATCGGCGGGAATACTAACGAGCGCCCACAACCCTTTGGGCATCCCTCCTCTTCCTGGCCATGTCTTCAATCGTCGGCAGCAAGTCACTATCCGCCAAGTCCAGTCTGGCACTCTCTTAACCCCATTTCTACTGCAGCGCGTTCCGTACACCCCAAAACGCTGGTTCATCCCGTCACAGCTTGGGCTCGTGTGATACGTGCCTAGTTCGAGCGGACCTGGAGCATCTGCTTTGGGCCTGTCCGCTGTACTCGCTGCCCCGGACTCGAGCCCTGGCCACTCTGCGGCCCGAGGTACGCCCGACCTCCCTGCGAGCTTGGGCCTGCCCGGGACTCATCTACCCCAATTGCGACCGCCGTCGAGCTCTGGCAGGCATTGGACGAGTTCCTTCTGGATCCAGCTGCTCCGCCCACTGGTGCCAGGCTCCTCGCCCTCGGGCATACCGCCTGAGGGGCACACCGGAAGACCTCCGCAATGAACAATGGTGCCGTGGGCCCCCGATCCGCAACTGCCCAGGACTTCGCTTCTTCATTTTTGATGCCCTTAAGGGTTTTTCTTTTCGTTTTTTTTCTATTTCACAGCAGCCCCCAGGGGCAATTTAAGTGAAATAAAGACGTGACAGATGATCAGAAGTTGTCATTGCGAATAAAAGTCCTTCTGTGGTGTTTCAGGAACCCAAAAATTGCGGGCGAAATTCGAAGTTGATGTAAAGAAGCGCCGAAACTGTTAGGAGTCGTATCCACCACGGCCATGAGCTGTTTCGCCACCGCTGCACAAGCGGCCGTCAGTCGACGCATGAGCGGTGCCCGCTGCTTCAACCTTCTGTCTTTATCTATCCCACGTTTAAAAACCTGAACCGAACAATAAATGCAATCTTTTGCCTTGGCCACTGTGTACAGGCACTCGACTCATCTGCAAGGCGAGTTACAACATACTACGATTTTGGGTGTCATAAAACAAAAAAATTGAAATACCCCTAGCGGACCGATTCCAAAGCAGTCGCGGGAGTCTCCGGCCCGCTCACCACCGTCGCCGTTGCTCTTGCGGAACGTTCGCTACTGATACTTTCCGCTTGTATGCGTCGGAAATACATATTTATGGGGAGCAGTCCCTCTGTGAGCTAATGTGGTGTATTTACGAGAGTGTAAAGGCTTGTCACGCGAACTTAGTGTGGTACATTTGGTACGCATAAGCGCCAGCTGTGTGTCACAGGCCGGTGTCGCGAAACCGGCATATAGATGGAGGTGATTGTAATTTCAATGCCTTGCAATTTACTAACAGTATCTCCATAAGCAAGCGTTCGTCCAGATCCTCATGCTACGGTTACACACTAGATATAAATAGGTTTCGTGTGCTGACATAATCTAGAGTGGTACTCATACATGACAGCGCGCCAGTTAGGCTACATGTCTCAGATATTGACCACTACCCTGAACAAGCAATTGTGGCATAAATTTTCACGGACATCTAGGCAAAACGTACGATAGATACTGCAACATACATGCGGGGGTCCAGCGCAAATAATTTGCGGCTGGAGTCGTCTTGTCGCGAGGTGGAGCCCTCGCAAGCAGTCATCTGCTACGTGTATTGTCCGCTTATATCCGCGTCCGCGACTAAACGCTTCTTCGAAACATCGTCATATAACACAGGGAGCCTGCAGAATCTAGCTCAAAAGTGAAATAAGAGGGCTTTATCAGGACACGACACTCTTCCAAAGGACACGTTTTATTGCTTTGGAAGTTCTGTATACTTCAAAAAATGTGTCCGCCGAGGGATCAGTTGTGCGTTAAAGTCGCAAAACAAAATAAAAGTGAACGCGCAGCTTGTTGGTTGTGATTACTAAGATGGTCATTCCTTGATTTCGCTCCGCATTTGTACACTACTTACGCTCCCCCTCCTCCCGCCACCCTCCTCCGTTTTGGAAAATATCAGTGCATTATGCATCTTGCTGGTCTAGTGAATCCTACCTTGCTTAAGTTACGGCGAACGCCTCCAGTATTTCCGAAGCTGCACTGAGTTTTTTAAGTTCCCGCAGGAGCTCCCATATTGCTTCTGGGCTTGCCAGTCGACTTATTTTTCCGTGGTTTCATAGACGCTCCTTGGTCGTTGATATGAGGCGTGAATGGGCACATATTTAAAGACCCACAGACTTGGAATATACTCAACATGTTCGCGTGGCCTCTATTCCTATAAAAGGCACAAGTTATTGTCAGTTAATAGGAAATGAAAATCCCCGAATTATATTTTTCTACGACGTATATATTCGAACCAAAGCTGCATTCGTTGTCCGCACTGCAAAACGAAACCAACCTCTCACTGTGCCAGTATCAGGTCTAAACAAGGCGACAATATAATTCACTTGCGCCTTGTATATTCGGAGGTGACAGTGGCGATATGCTGCTGCCGTGGCCGGCGCCCGTAAGAGCGGCGAAGAAGCGCTCAGTACCGCGTCCCCGGACAGCTCTCGTTGGCGTTCGAGCACACTATCAGGACGCAGCTGTTTCTTTGAAGGGCCCTAAACGTACTGTTTGCTTACAGACATCACGATAACAGTAGTTAAGGGGGCGGAAAGGACCAAAGAAGCGAAAGTGAACCAAAACACTGCATGAGCCGCTATCAGCTGCGCTGCGGTCATCCTGTAAGCGCCGCGGAGAAGCGACGGCAAGCGGCGCACCGATGGCGTAGCTCGAGGTGTATAGTTTCTGATCCAAGCGTAGCTACTGCTACCTCGTATTGGCAAAACCAAGAAACAAACTTCTCAGCCTACACATGGTACAAGCAAGAGAGAGGCCCTAATGAACTAAACGTTTTGCGCAACTTTACTCACAGTTAATATTATTATACAACGTTACGCTTTCAAAAAATCTCTAGATCTCGCCAACATGGTCAATCTCAAATGATGTCAGATCGGAAAAGTGCATGTTGGTACACTTCTAGGACAGTTGTTTGGTTTCAAACATAAACGTAATGGGTGCATAGTTTATGTGTGAAAGAAATATCTATGAAATGTTTATTGCACGCACTAACGGCATGTTACCCTTCTCATAGTCATAATTTCTGCCTATTTGCCACATTTTTTTAAATAAATGAACTGGATGCCGGTGTTTTCTGAATATTCGAATGAGATGACTTAACAGAAATTCGCAATTGTTGCATTTTATGAATTGCATTGGCTGTGCATCTATGAAAGTTTTCGCTTTAGGTAACGTTTCGCGCTAACTTGATATTGCTCAGTTCACGTGAGGTTTACGCTATATACCTGGCGTTTGTGGAAAGGCAACACTTTTTTAATGCATGGCCTGTGCAGCATGTACGTGGGGAAAGTTTATCAAGGTTAAACCACTTTCACAGAGGAGCTCTCAATGACTGGAATCCTGCAGGACATCTCCACGACAGAGCGAGATCCAACCTGCCGAACCGCGCTACAGCGTTTTTGAACGTGGGTTGTGCGCCAATCTGCAGTCGCCCCTTAAGCTCTACGACATATCCGTATGTTGTCTTCGTATCGCAATCAATGTTGGCCCCTGTCCACAGTTCCTTAAGAATTGACATCGGGCCCCGTACGAAGCGACCATAGAGGAGATCGAATGGGGAAAATCCCAGGCTCCTTTGTGGAACTTCACGGTATGCGAAGAGCAATGGAGCTAGGTATCTATCCTATTGTTTCGGCTTTTCCTTACATATACGCGGACCATTTGTTTTAGAGTTCCATTAAACCTTTCCGCCAGTCCGTTGGCCATGGGGTGATAGGGAGGTGTGGGTAGTTGCCGAAACGAGAGCAGTCGCCCGAGTTCCTGCATAAGGTTCGAGGTGAACGACTTCCCACGGTCGCTCACTACTTCTCGCGGAACTCCGACACGGGAAAACATTTCTACAAGCGCTTCCGCTACCCGCTCGGTCTCAATACTTGGTAGTGCTACCGCATACGGGTAACGCGTAGCGAAGTCTACCATCGTTAATATGTATCGGTTTCCCTTACATGAAGTTGGGGACAGAGGGCCGATAATGTCAATTGCGACCCGCTGAAATGGCGTGTCGATGATGGGCATACTTCCCAAAGGAACTCTACCGACGAGGTGTTTTGGTACCGTCCTTTGGCAGATGTCGCACGACTTTACAAAACGTATAACATCGGCCTGTACACCCGGCCAATAAAATTCTTCAAGGACCCGGTCTGCAGTCCTTCGTTGCCCCTGGTGACCAGCCAGAAGACCTTCATGGGCCATCTTCATCACGCTGTTCCGGAGATTCTTGGGGACTACAAGTTGCTCCAAGTCTCGGCCGTTCTGCCTGCGGTGGCGTCGGAAAGAACGTCACGTATCAGCACAAACTCAGTGACTGCCGAATTTTCGGACGTTATTTTCCTTCCAACAGCCGTGAAACAAGTATCCAGCGTAGGTCTGCGCGCTGCAATTTCCATATTCTTCCGGCTGGTATCTAAGGGGTTTATCTGTGGCACAAGCAGTTCTCTTGGCTTTTTCCCTTCTTTCCCTGCAGCTCCTGACACGTTCCCTTGCCGTTCTCTATTCAAAGCAGTCGTGTCTTTAGGTTCTTCTTTACGGCCAACATGCTCACGGTCCAGTCTGAGAGAGACTCGGTCGTTGTTCCGGATTTGCGATATGGTGCGGGTCTGCACCTACACCCGGAAAGTTTCCCAGCACTACTTCATACAACGGGTTCTCCATACAAACAGCAAGCACCTGTCCCTTAAAGAGCGGCGAATCAACGTACACCCTAGCCTCTGGTAGGCTCTTTGCAGACCGGTCTAGTAAGTGGATGGTACGGGGGCTACCGGCGAGTTTGCAGTCTGGAAACAGTGAATGTTTCACTACTACCGTATTACATCCAGTATCCCGTAATACAGTAACAGGTCTTCCTTCCAGATAGCCCTGAACTGTCTGTAACTGCTTCGAAACTCCATCGCAAGTTGTACTGTTTTGGGTACCATCGCACATGTCATGACTATGATTGACCTGTTGCTTGTCATCATCAGGTTCCATCGTTTCGTCATGCTGCGCTTTCTGGGGTCCTAAGACGGAGCATGATGCTTCCCCACGTTTTCCAGAATTTGCAGGGCAATTCTCTGGTCGGTGTCCTGTCCTCTTACACTTCCAGCACGGTGGTGACTTCTGTGCTCGTGATTTTGACCAACAATCCGAAGCTCGGTGACCCGGCTTGTTGCACAGAAAGCAAAGCGGCTTTCCTTTGCTTTAGTTCGCGGTGCAGCTTTGGCAGCAACCATCGGTTTCCCCTTTTCTTCCTTTCCTCGAGCGAGATTCACGATTCCTTGGGCTTCCAAGTACTGATCTGCTGTTGTCGCCAACATGTCCAAGTTATTACTTCCCCGCTCCTTCAGGAAGATCGCCAACCTCTCGTCGCACCGCCTGAGAAATTGCTCAGAGATCATCTTGTCTCGTAGTGCGTCGTAAATCTTCGGAGTCTTCGTCAGCTCTTGCCAATGGTCGAAGTACCCAAGAGACGTCCCGCGAACTATCGACCCGTCTCAGCATTCTCGGGTCGCGCATCCCTAAACTTCAAGCGGTATCCCTCTTCCGTGTATCGGAACCGTTGGAGCAGCGTTTGCTTGAGCTTTGTGTAGTCCGTGCTGTCTTCAGCAGACATCCACCCGATCACGGTCAAGGCTTCTTCCGTCAGGCATAAGCTCAAGAACAAAGCCCACTTGTCGGTTGGCCACCCTTGGCTCGTGGCAACCCTTTCAAATCTCTGGATGTATGCGTCCAGTTCATCCGTACCCTCGTTATAGGGAGGAATCATCTTGTGCGGGCTTTTAAAACTCTGACCGGAACCTACACTCTCATCCACCGAACTCGCGCTCGGACGCTGCGCCTCCGAAACTCGGCGTCGTTCCTCAAGGAGGAATCGCTCAGCCTCCATGCGAGCCCATTTCTCGCTCATGCTCAGCCTGTGCTGCTATGCGTGCCTCTTCCTTCTTTTGCTCGTTGCGCCCTCGTATATTTTTGTTCATCGGTCACCCCATGCCCCGCAACTCCTCTCCATCGACCCATTTCCTTTTCTAGCTCCACTACGTTCTCTTCTCTTCCATTCTCGTCCTTACACAAGAACAGCATGTGGCTCTCAGCATGTAGCAAGAGAGATTTGTCCTGGTCGCGGACGCCAGAAATTGTGGTGGCGAATGGACGTTCGTCACGCTTTCATGTGCTGTCGGGCGAGAAGGAAGGAGGCGACCGAGACATGGTAGAACGGGAAAAAAAAGAAAATGCGTTTATCTGTCCCACTAGTCCTGAGTTACGGGAGGGACCCAAAAACAAATACATAGGCATTTTGCGTCAGTCTCACATGACAATTGACCTCAAAAATACAGTTCGCAATGCCGAGCTACTGTCTATTCTGCCCCACACCAAACGTTTGCTCAGCGAGTAGGGTTAACAATATTAAAGGCGTAGTCTCACGGACAGGTCCTGACGCCTTCTCAGGTTTGTCGTCGTCCGTTGATGTGGCCGTCGAAGTGAGCGAGGGCAGGGGTGGCACGACTGCTGCAACTGGATCGTCGCCGGCACACAGCTGCTCTACCGTGTGCGGCGCTTGCCACGGGACAGCGCACCGATGTCTGATCCCAGATGAGCTCGCGAGGACCACGTCCCACGAACGACCCCGCAGATGAGCGCCTCGGTAGCGTCGGCCAAGGCCCGCACTCGGCAACTGCACCCTGGCAGGAGCCGCTCGACAGGCCGCCCCTTGGTCCTGGAACAAGCCACCAGGACCGGATGAGGTAGGCACGCCCTGGGTGAAGGCCCGCAGCAGGAACGACGGCAGGAGCTCTTCCTCTGGAACGTCCCCAGCCCGTGGTTCCGTGGCACGAGCCCCTTCGCACGTTCCTCTCGTAGCTGTCCCGGCTTCGTTCTCTTCTTCCCTCGATTTTTGCCCAGCTGTCGCGCCACCTGCCCACAGGTCGTCTTCTCTTCCGTGTTGCACTGGTAGCTCGAGTCCACTCACGGCCCATGTCACAGTGTAATAATAAAAAAAAACACAACACACAAGTGAAAAAAAACGAACCATGGGTCTTTTCCTCACACTCGGGTATGCAGATGCTGTCAGAACCCAACATCGCGTTCGATATGTAGCTGTTGTACTCGAGATATGCAGTAAGCCGTTCGTAGACCATATGTTTAAGTTTACCCCAGCAGGAAGTCGGCGATATAGGCAAATATTGCCAGAACAAATAGTCTTGTTTGATTTGTGAATCATTGTCACATGCGAATGTTTCAACGTGGCCTGTTTCCCAGCCTACGTAAAAATACTATAAGAACGCTTCTGTTGCGTTTGAAGGTGGGTTACGGGAGCTGTTTGGTAATTTTGTCTTTGCTGGGCGACCTCTTGCTTGGGAGTTTGGCCAGGGCTGCCTCCATTTCAGCTTTTGTGAAGGGCCGACCGAGGTCAGGATTATTGGGCACGGTACGGATCGTACTTGCAGGACTCGACGAGATGTCACCGGTAACTTGCGTTGAATCGCATCTAGTATGTCTTGTTGTGGGCCTGCGTATAAGTGGATGACTTTCGGAGGTCTTGCTTTAGCTGCATTTTTGTCCGTGTAATCGCCAGGAGGCCTCGTAAGATATTCCACGTCCTTTACATGCTGAGGGCGCCCTGTAGTTGGTCACATGCCCTGTCACAATTTTGCCAGTAGAGTAGGGCGCCATATTGTCTGCTTTCTTAGTGATAGTGGCGATTTTCATCTTGATTTTTCTGTTGTGCTTTTGTCTTTTCCGCCGTTTGAGGAGCCTTCTTCTTGTTTCCCAAAGGTCGGAAAAGTGAATGTCAACAGCCGGAATATCTCTGTTGAGTTTTTTTTCTTCTGCCCTTCCGCTTTCTCAAGTATGTTAGAAAGCCATTTGTCCATTTTTTTATGTTTATGGGATTGAGGTCCGTACGGTAGGCTTTCAAATCCGTGAGCTCTGAGTTCGCGGACGGGATGGCTTTTTTCTATCTCTCATCTCGAATTGTACTCTGGTATGTTTCCTTCGTAACGTCTCCTCCAGTCAGGTCTATTCCGCCTGGGGAATGCCCTTGGTAAAGGCGAGGTCGGGTTTAATGTCTCTGGAGACACTGTTTCTAAGTGTGGTTGCTTGCAACGGATCGTTCTAGAGGCCTAAATGGTGATTGGGCTGCGTCATGACTGCGGGTCTCTTTCTGGTTGCTTCCGGGTACACCTACACCGCATGTGGAGCATTAACATCACCCGCGATTACAACTGTGGGCCATTTCGTGTTGTTCGCGCTCTTCCTTATAAATTGCTCGAAGTTCGGTAGCTGGTCTCAAAGGGAGCTGTAGACGCTTAAAATAAAGAGGCTTCGCTGAGTTCCCCTGTCAGGTAATATTTTGACAAGAGTATGGTCCACGTTTGTGTCCGTGATTTTAACGCGGATATAGAGCTTTGTAAATGTCACGCTTTTCTGAAAGGTTGAAGTTTGGCAATGACTAAACTGATGTCTGGAGTCAGTGTTTGCATACTTTTTCCGTACAATTAAGGCAACGTTACCATGTGTGTGGTCCAGAGAGAAAATTGCGTAGTTTCTAGTCGCAGGTGAAGTACACAAGAAATCATTATTGTTATTTTCGGAGACACCACTTGAATGCTTGCTAGTGTTGAAGACACATTCAGTAAAAATGATGGGCCAAGGGGCGCACTAGTTGATTACGTGTGCTTCTATTTATGTCCGTAGTTATTGTGTTTGACCCTTACACAATAATACTTAATTAGGAAAAACCTTCTAGCTAGTATTTCATGGCCAATCAAGTACTGTATTTACGATTTAATTATTTGAAATGTTTGGTTGTAAAATACTTATATTCATGTTTAGTAAAAACATGACTGTGATTCGGAGAATAAACTACAGGATTCATTTTGAAATTGAGAAGATTGTAAATCAAGGGTTCTACTGAAAGCCCAATCGCTACCCTTCATGGGCTTCGCCTCCAAGTAGGCTTGTAGCTTAATAACGGAGTAACAATATTGCTACTCTTCTCATTGTTCTAGGAAAGCGATGACGGCAGAAACACTGCCACACGTTAGAGACAAGCCAGTGGGCGCTGACGGCTCGCTAAGCGTGTGCACCATTCACTCAAAAGGGGAGCGATAACTCTCATACAACAATGATTTTATTTTAGACAACCAGGATATTAAAACACTCCAGTGTACATCTTACCCCTGGAGCAGTCAACCTTAAGTGTCTACCAAGACCGTTATCAGCCGTCAGTTATCACCCACACGATAATAGGGCGGCGGCACCCACTCGGAAGTGGAAAGCGGAGCGTAAAGCGGCAGCTACGTGGAAAGGCACGGGTATAAATCGCGCGGCATTGAAACTCATCTGCTGAACTTAACGGCATCACTGTCAAAGCGACGACGGGGGTATACCGGTCACAGCTCAGAGCAAACCAATACTGACTGAACCTCGAAGACAACAAACTGCTTGCACAAGCGGGAACGACGTGATGGTGGGATGTACAAATCAACAACATGGGCGCGGAGCTCCCGCACTGGCGGAAAAACGATACCGCTCCGCAAAAAACGAACGCAACTGCAAACATCCTTGAAATACCGTGCTGAGTGCTGTTAGTCGTCTCTCACTGGCAGACACCCCATGCAGGAGCCCGAGTTCCTTTACAGAAAGTTGGGATACACGCGAGAATACGCTCCCTTCACGAAGGGCCGGACGTCAGCGCTTCTGTGCGCCGAGAGAGGGGGTTCGTTCTCACAACCAAAAAAAACGCTTTTGGTGTAGCTATACTGAGCAAAACTACTGCACCAGCTATAATGAGACTGTTACCGCAAATATTCATTACAAATTGAATCACAAAGGGGCCTCTAATACTGCCAACTGATATTTGATATCGGTGCATGACTGCAGGCATTTGCGGTCTACCAAGCTTGGAATTATGAAGTACAAGTGTCAGGACGAGGCATTAACCCACGCCCCCCTAGAAGAGTGCGAAATCATGATCAGTCGGCCACTAGAGAACAAGATTTTGCAACTCAATGTTCTTTATCCCCAAATATATAAAAACTAAGCTGTGGCGACACATAAAAAGAAAAATGTTGCAACCTATATGCTAAATTTCTTCGTAGACGAACATGACATATCGCAATTGAAACAAGTTCTGGTTCGAAATGAAATCTCGGAAATCCGAAAACCTTAATTTAACAGACGAGCTGTTACAGCCAGACGACTAATCCTGTGGCGTCAGCAAAAATAACCTAGGAAAAAGCCATAACCCGGCGTGAGTTGCCCGGTACGACCTTCGCAGAGTGACTTTAGCAAAAAAATACCCAGCGCATGCGCGTGTGCGCATCCGGAGCAGCACTGCGCCGAGCTCCCGCGTTCGTCGTCGTCGTCTTCAGTGCGCAACACCCATGGCGTACCGGATGCTACACTACTCAGCCAGTACAGTCGGATGCTGCTGTGTTGCCCACGTGATTACTTGGTTCGGTTCAGCTTGAGAATTTTGGGGCGGGGTCGTTGAGACGGTCAAGCCATCGGTGGGTTAGAGGGAGGGGAAGTAAGGGTGCTTGATTCGGTCATCGGCGACGACGCCTTGGTGGCCGTTAATGTCAAAGATGACTGTCTTGGGTTGCTCTCACCGTGCGAGAGACATAGAAACAATTTATTGTTCTGCGCCCTCTTGGAAGACGAATATAAACCAGAGTGAGCATAGGATCGCATGAGCGTAGGTCGCGAAGGTAATTTTTTGGGGTTTTGGCGTGCTTTGCGCTACTGCCATCAGTATCAACACCTTTCTAAAGCCACATCCAAGTCTTCACGACATCGGACCATCAAGTACCGGGAAATTGCCATCTGAAGACTGGGGCTACCCCGCTCTCAGCATTTCACCGCCCCGATGACTGAGACCGCAGCTTGCATGCCGGGACAGCCGGTGCGCTATCAATTTCCACCGATGACGGAGCCAAGACATCATGACACCCCAGTGAAGTACGACGAGCTTACCTGACGAACAATCCAGCATCCCGGACCATGGCAGGAAATGCTAACCGAACGACACCCAGTGAAGCAACAGGCCTACTCACCGATCATGGAGCAAGCACCGAGTAATCCTCGTGGTGCAATATTGTACCTATAAACCTCTTTGTTTTGCCGTAGGGCAATCTATCGCATTCAAAAAAGTAACCTTCCTCGCGTTCCGCTTGCCCAGAGACTCCCGAAGTCTTACTTTAAAGTCATCTACTGACCACGAGACTGGCTACGACTCGGATCCTGGAGTGAACGCCAAATTACGAAGGGGTACAGTTGGCGCGCGAAATACCAGAAAGAATGTAACCAACAGGGAACCATGCAGGTGCAAGCTGACCAAAACGTTATTGTCACCAGTACCCCCAAACAAAGAATGCGCTGCCGCGCTAGGCGATGTCAGGTATATCATTCTGGGCGGCGCCACATAAATCTCCAGGCGTATTTAATAATTTCCCGGGTACGGTGCGGGGTATAATCCACAGACTAGACCCTGGCACGACCACCGAACAAGTTCCCTACATGCGTGCATCATCACGACCACGGAGAGTGCAGGCCAGAATACTTGGCCAGTGAACATCAGCAGTAGTGGCTTTCGAGGGCCAGAATATGCCGTTTTTTATCACAGCCCATTTACACTGGCTGCGGGCCTTCCCGACGGTCCATACAGTGTTGTACGTTGTGCGGCGACATCGCTCACCGGCGGGATGTATGCCCCACAACGCAGGCGACCGGCTGTGCCCAATGTCACGAGCGTGACCCTTCGGCCGAGCATACATTCACCCTAAAGTTCAAAGTATGCCGCCTCGCACACCCCACGGCAGGCATAGAGTGCCCCTAAAAGATTCACCTGCCACCGCCACCTCTGCATGTCCGAGAACTCCTAGCACAACCACGGTAACCTCCCAGTGACAGGAACAACCAGCTGCTGCCGCCCATCCGTCGCCTCCAATCACAGTTCACGACAAGGGTCGTCGTCACTACCACCCGTCCCAACAAAGCAGGTGGTCTGCAGTCGTAGCTCCCGAAAGTGTCGCCCCCAAAGACTCCCCCACCCCCCGCCCCCCACTGCCTTCACCGAAAACCGTGCGCCTGACAACAGCACCCGCATTCAACAGTTAGAGCAAGAAAATGCGCAACTCAGGAAACCGTGAGAAGCCCAGACAGCGCGCACGGAACAACTCGAGGGCCACATAGAACTGCTAACTAACCTTCAAAGAATTTTGCCGGCCCCGGCAGAGAGAGTCGCACAAGTTACGCCTGCTTCAGCAGTTATGCAGCAACCTTGCATGCCACCCACGGCGTCGGATATCGGAAGGCTCGAAATACTCATCCGAGACCTTGGTAAACAAGCGTAAAGTCGCAAAGCTGCTATAAAACTACAGCAAGCTAATTAAACAGAGAGGAGAATGAATCATAGGAAACACAAGATCCCCGGTCCCAGCAACCCGCCTAGCAAAATGCCATTCGACGATGATTTCGATGTGAAAGGGAGAACTCAAAAGCTCCCATATAAAACCGACAGTGATTTGACAATGAAATTGCCGGTCGTATAGAAGTAAGCGAAATTGCTTGTTATTTTTTATCACCCCATACACGAAAGTAATCGCTCTCCAAGAAAAAGGCACAGAAAAAGTAACGCTGGTGCGATACAACACGTACTCTGGAGATACAAATTTGAAGACAGCAACCCCAATCCGTGCAAGTCAAACAAAGCAGGCACCCAGCCTTCCCACGTCCATGAACGATACTTTTGAACGAAACTTTCGCATCACACACACAACGTTATCGCAATGAGTAGGAATTGCCCGCGTCACCGGATGCCAAAAGTGCGAGAAACAGCTCCATTCAGGACATTGAAAAGTGGAGAGAAGAAATGTTGGAACCTGTAAAAAAGCAAACTAAAGTACCGCCGCTCATCCAGTATTGTTCCGCACCTGGATGTCCAGCTACTGCACCTTTAAGAAGACCGAAGAGGGCTGACAAACGATGGAAAAATCAAAGGAAAAATCGAAAATTACGGCTCTCAATGGCCCGACTGATCCAAGAAGCAACAGACTACGCAAGTAAATTTAGCCAACAAAATTGGTCTGATTTCTGCACAAAGCTCCAAGGACGATCAGCATCTGACGCACGTGGAATCTCCTTCGATCCCTAATGGGTACCAAAGAGAGCATATTAGCAACAGCCCATAAACTAAAACGCATTATTCACATATACGACGGCACGGAAGAAGAGCTCGGAAAAAATCAAGAAACCGTGGCAAGATGTAGTACATGACCCCGTCCGCTCTTCAGTCATTTACCGGTGCTCCCAACCCTTAATTTAATGAATGAATTAATCAATATCTATTTACTTCACAAGCAATTTATGGCAGGACAAATAGGGAAAAAAAGTTGCAATCATGGAACTTGACGGGCCCTACAAATCCATTTACAATTGGAGACAGCAGCGTATACGCATAAACAATACAATAAAAAAAAGAGGAAAATGAAAACAAAGAGTATACACTTCTATAAATAAGGAGGCACAGAAATAACGTTGATGGAAAAAAGAACTAGAAGGGTAACACAATAAATGAAGGGGATGGGGGGGCTGCAGGGGTGCAGAACAGAAATCACTGCACTACACATTCTTATGTAGCCTTTGAGAAAAAATCCAGGTAATTATATACAGACGCTCAATGCAACCTTCGGGATTTCGCAATGCATGGCATTCAATACAAACAACTCGAAATTGTCAGAAAAAAAAAGATGAGTTTACATATGTGGCCGTGTAACACTGAATTGCAAAATAGGCTGGTTAGTTTCGTAACGCTAGGTGGTTAATTATGCTAGCATCTGAACACAATGTTACATCAATTCCATTGAGTAGCAGACTGTTCACTAATGTCGGAAGGTTGTAAGAAAGCCTTTTCCTGGCAAAATAATTGCGTGGGTGCGAGACAATCCAATGTTCTGGTTTTCTTGTGGTATAGCTGGGAACATTTAATTTCAGGTTTGCTAGACTATCAATAAAACCTTTACTGCTTCTTATTTCCTGCGGTAAGTAAGCGCGAGGCGGCTGGAAAAGTGGTGCTGTACTTGGAGTACACCGAGATCACTGAACAGGGGTGCAGTGGCGGTATTATGCGGGGCGTTGCAAACAGCGAATTATTCGTTTTTGTAGGCGAGACGAACGGATGATATTTGACGCGGTGGTCGTACCCCACACAAGACAGCAGTAGTTAAGTAAGTTGGCAAAATAGGGAATTATAAATTAGTAGTTTGCGTTGACAAAGAAGGTGCCTATACTCGGGAACAACTTTCTGTGGCAATGGAGAAAGTGGCCGGCTGAACCACGACATTTCGCTGCGCAGTTGGAAGTAGTTCTACAAACATTATTCAATGCGCATAACCTATGCAATTCAAAAACATAATTTCTTTTTTTATATTTCAATTGACAATGCAAATAAATCGGCAGAATATAATCGCCAGTAAACGCTACTTTTTTTATTTTCGGTTTTGTTTGTTTGGGAAATTTCCACTGGTGGCACGAAGGTTCTCTTCATAAAAAGAATGGCGTCTTCATCGACAGAAGCTGCTTTTCCGTCCGATAGCCCGCCACTTAATTCGCCTCAAAGAATTTTTAAAAAGCTTCACAACAAAAGCTGTCAAAACAGACCAAGCAAGTTCTCTGCAACGTGTACGCCCAAGTGAGACTGACGCAGCCAGGACTCCACGTCGTTTCGCTTTCGTTCGGTTAGCCAGCTTACCGGCGTAAGCGAGCGTACGGTCGCACGGCTCAAGAATGAGGTTTTGCGTTGCACCCCGAAGTCCCCAAAGCGCAAAAGGCTTCGTTTGTCGACTGGGAAACCGCCTGCAGTTACAGGAAAGACAAGAGTACAACGGTACGACAGCTTCACCCTTGCGGCTCTCCGACGGAAAGTGCATCAGTACTTCATTCGCAACGAGGCACCAACTGCAGAAAAGATCCTCAGCGATGTGACCAGCGACCCCGACATGGGGCTGCCGAAGCTGAGTGTCAGAACGATGCGTCGGCTTCTGAATGACATTGGATTTGCTTTTCGGAAGCGAAAACGTAACTCTGCGCTTCTGGAAAGGGAGGACATCATCGTGTGGCGGCGGAAATATCTGCGGACCCTTCGAGAAAGCGAAGGCAGAAACGGCACGGGGTTACTGTTTCGATTTGGCGTGCAGATAGATAAATGTCAATTCCGACGATTAAACTAAAAATTTCGTGTGTAACATTATTTGACAGTTGAAATGTAACAAGAAAAACAAACGACGGGAGTTCTCGTACAGCCAAATATTTTATTGCTGAGAGTTACTTATCAACACCGCTCCGCATGCATACTGGCGTTCACTTTATTTTTTTCATGGCGTTTTTCTGTATCCCTGCTTCTTGTTCGTATTTTGCATGCTATTCTGGTTCAGCAAGTGAAGGGACAAGTATGCATCGACATGTTATAATAATGTATGGATAGCACTCACTGACTGGATTTTGTTAGCCATGTGGGTAATGTACGTTCTGCGCACTTTCTTATTTTAGTATTTTGCGGTGCTACCAAAAATTAAACACACCTGCCTGCGTAGTAGAATGATGTTAGGCGCAAGCAATAAATGCCTTCTCTGTCTAAACTAACCCCTCTCCCCAAACAAAAACTGACACATATTACTTTTATTTCACAGGCCTATATAATAATAATAATAATAATAATAATTTGTTTATTTATTCATAGTGATAATACAGTTATTGTCGGGTCAGCCCAAGCCAGAAAGACTTGTCGGGCTGTACCAGGCAGTCAGAGGCAGAAACAGAAGGCGTATACATCAGTGTACTGCGATCCCTGCCGGTAATAAAAAAAATATAATAAAACTCAAACTAACACGTAGGACATGAAGCATTTCACATTTCAGAACAGGTTTCCACGGATAAATAATTTCAAAGATCGTTTTTATTGCACAACAAATATGACATCAGGAAGTGAATTGAAGGTGGCCGAAGGAAGACAGGGAGCCGCCGAAGCCGCCGAAGGAAGACAGCCGCCGAAGGAAGAAGCCGCCGAAGGAAGACAGGGAGCATTCCCCCTCGCCTTGGCGGCGGGCGGCGAGGGAAAGGGGAGCGCGCCAGGACTCTGGCTTTCCAAATTCCCACACACCTAACATGAAGGGCCTTCCCCTCTTCTGGAAGACATCCAGCAACTTTGACACGCACTGTATGCAGATGATCTCCCCCTTCTCTGGACCCCACGGGATTCATAGGTGAGCAGCAAGATGGTATGCAAACAGCCATTCAAGAGGCGCTTCTTTTCTGCGGGCTAGAGGTCTCGAATGCGCACCAGAAAAGTCAGCACTCATTGCTCTCAGTAGTGGGCGGCTCAACTAAGAAAACGGTGCATCCCAGATCTGCAACTGAACATAGCAGGCACACCAGTTTCAAAGCTAACCCATCTGCGTTTTTTGGACATAATATACCCAAAATAGATCAGGCCTCAACACCATAGCCCAACTACAAAGGACGCTTAGTCAATTGTTCACCTAATACACCGCGTATTAAAATTGACGCTTTGGATTGCTAGAATAGGACACCTTGCGCATAGTACAATAGACTATGCGCATTAGTACAATAGTACATAGGCAACAGTAGTCAGGCAGATAGCCAAGAGCGCACGGTGTTTGGCTCTCAAAAAGAACGACAAGACAAGATTGAATACTTTTAGCAGGCAAGCGTACAAGACTGCCATAGGATTGCCCTCCAAGACGTCGACAAAAAAATGCTTCAACTGGATTGCATTATACCTGGGAAGAGATAGAGAAAGCCCATCATACCTCTCAAATAGAACGCCTCAAGCTAACGCCAACAGGACGAAACACCATGAGAATATTGAATTATACAACGCCACCAACACAAGACCATGAGCTTTGGAGTCCATACTAATACGACAGAACACCAGGGTAAGGCCATAACCATGCCTTATGCAACCAATTTGCAATCACGCTCGCCCAATCGCACGATCAAGGGTGATGAACATTAAGTAGGGCAAAAACCGCACTACAAGGTACACTGACGCGTCCTATTTTCTTCAGTGGCCTGCCCACGAGGTACGCATCACAAATTCAACAGGTTATAAATGACGTGCCTCTCTGTCCGTACAACACACACCGAAACAGCAGGGAAGTGGCTATGGGCTTAGCCGCAACGACTAGTGAGGATGCCACACAGTGCTTACGGATTCGCAAGCAGCGTTCCGCAGTTATCTACGGGGACGCATCTCCAAAACAGCCCTCCGCATCCTCGAAACCAAGGGTCAGCTACCCGAGATAGAAATCGTCTGGGTACCTGGACACACATCCCTCGCGGGTAATGAAGCGGTCCATGCTTTTGGTCGCGCTGATGTATACCGGGCCATAATCTACGAGGGACAAACATCGCCTACTGCTCTCAATACAGGACCTCTCGTAAAATACGGAGAATTCTGGCTCATTATCGCCAAAGCAAAATAATATTCCTGGCTCCACCTCCGGAGTTACCCAGACGAGAAGTCGCCAGCCTACGAAGAATGCAAACTCATGTCTTAATCGCACCCTTCTTCGTGCCAACTACAACCCCCTATACCCAGCCACCTGTAATTGCTGTCCGTTACCCAGTACCCTCTACCATCAACTATGGGAGTGCCGACAATCCCAGACCTACCTGCCAACCCTTTCCCCACTTAAGTGGAGTGGGTGGCCTGCCAGAAAAGTCCGGAACCTGGGAGCCAGCGCAAACTGGTGAAGAGGGCCTAGACTGCCAGCCAAAGGCAAAGCAACCAGGACCAAGGACGCGCCTCTCCCCAGGCTGGTGCCCTAACAGCACCACCAGCGCTCGTAAAATAGAGATTTATCTCCCTCCTGTGCCCTCTTAGAATCCTCTCTTCGCTGCTGTTTCTCCAGTCTTGGACAACTAGTTCAAGATGCGCCATTTTTATTTCATATTGTCACGTAGGCAATGACGACCCAGCTGTATTAAAGGAAAAACAAGTTTAGGGGAGCGAACTTGGGCTCTCCTAACAACTCAAAGAATCGACAGGCCGCGAAGCCGCATCAACAAAGTGACGTGCGCAGGCGAGTGTTGGCGAATCGAATGCCTTGGAGTCCGCTCAACGGGAATTCATTGTTCGGCGCAGGTGTTTCTCGAACAGCCTGGTTACGTCAGAACACTGTAGATAAAAGACGACTATTCTAGGCTAGTAGCGTTAGGCCGAAACATTCTCCCTATCAAATGGGATAATCCGTGCGGCCTCAGAAAGAATGGAACATGCGCTTCACGAGGGATACAGGTAACACAGGCCAGCCCAGCAGGGCGGTAAAGCAAAAACATAAACAAATGGTATGCATGGTTCGCGGCAGTACCCCCTTTAAGTGTGCATCGACCGATCCTAACATAAAACGACAGTCCGAACAAACAAAAAAATAAAGTCTGTCATATTGCGTAGTAAGGTTTTAGGCGAACCACGTGGACGACTTCTCGCCGCGTGCGTCGTCGTGATGCTCCGGAATCGCCATTGGAGACCACCTCGTAGGTTATTAGGTCAATACATTGTAGAATCTGGTAGGGGTTGAAATACCGTCGCAGAAGCTTATCACTGAGTCCACGTCGTCGGATGGGAGTCCAAATCCACACACGAACCCCTGGGCGGAACCCGCGACTCGGCGTCGGAGGTTGTAGATCCGGCATCCACCAGTTGCGGGTCCGTTGTAGGAACTTGGGCGACCTGGCGGGCCTCTTTCGCACGCTGAAGGTATCCTTAGACATCGGCGTTGAGGTAGTCTCTTCTACGTGTGAAACCATGGCGCCAAGCATCGGAGTGGGCCGTCTTCCGTGGACAAGCTCGAACAGTGTCATCTGCGCAGTTTCGTGGATAGCCGCGTTGTACGCAAACGTGAAAACGGAAGCACTTTGTCCTAAGTCTTATGTTTAATGTCGACGTACATAGACAGCATATCCGCGGTCGTCTTGTCCAGACGTTCCATTAGTCTGTTAGTTTGGGGGCGGTACGCCATCGTTCCTGGGTGACCTGTCTTGTAGCATACGATTTTTTGCATAACCTCCGAAGTAAAGGTCATTCCGAAGTGCGCGAGTAGGAATTTAAGGGCTCCATACCGCAGCACAAGTTGATTTAGGAAGAACGTCGTGACTTCCTGTGCAGTCCCCTCGGAAGAACGGCGTTCTCATCGTAGCATGTCATGTATTCTGTCGCCTACAATAATCCACTTGTTCTCGGACCGGTGACATAGGGAACGGTCCCAGAAGGTCCATTCCAATCGGTTGGAAAGGACGGCAATCGACTGCACAAGTCCGGCGGGTCTCGTTCCCGGCATTTTTTGTCGCTGGCAGTCAAAGAAACTCCGAACGTTGGTTGATGCTTCGCCGCGTGTGTATTCTTTGAGTTGTTAGGGGAGGCCAAGCTTGCTCCAATAAACGTTTTTTCCTCCAAGACAACCGCGCCATCTTTGGCTATGTACATCTGCTGAAGGTGTGGGGTACATGCTTCCTAACCCCTCGTCAGGCCAACAAGCAAGTCCAACTCATGTCAGCCGCCGATAGCAAGGTCTTCAGCCAGAATTTGGACTGCTGCCTCATTGAATGAAGAAAGAAGCCGTCGTGGAAACACCATGATCAACGCAGGCACCATGACCAGCGCTTCCGAATCCTGCCGTCGTTTCGAGCGGGTCAGGCTGTTTACCCGATGGTCGAGGCGGAGACACTCTGGCATGTGTTCTTCTACGTTGGAGACTCAGCACGGATCTGGTTCCAAAACCATCAATGCTTCCTAAAGTCTTGGAACGAATTCAGAACGCAATTGTTAATGACATTCACCACGGTTGTGCGAAAAGAGCGGGCCGAAGTCGCTGCAGACGCGGACACAACACCGTACACCCTAACAAAGCATTGTTGTGTTTGTCGAAGAGATAAAGAAGCTTTTCAGGCGTGCTGACCTTGCATTCAAAAGAACAGAAGTTACCTTCCTAATGCGCGATGTGAAGGAGGAACTGTTCCGCAATCCGCCCAAAACGGTCACCTAATTCGCGACCGAAGCGAGCACAAGTGAAGAAGGCCGCGAGATGCGTGCTAAGCAGTACGACCGCAGCTTCGTTGGCGTGGCTGAATGCGAACTAGTGGGCAGCATGCGGATTCCGACAGAAAGCCTACGCAATGCTATCCGCTCAGCAGTAAGGGCGAAGCTGTGGAAACTTCTCCCAACGCTACTTCAACTTGAAGTCGCTTTCCTTACCGATGTCATTAGGGAAGAAGTGTAGCAAGCGCTGGGAACATCAATGACGCTAGAAGCACCCCGCGAGCCGCAAGCCATGGCCTACGCGGCTGCTATCCGTCGACCTAGCACAACTACACCCTATCGCCACGACGCTCCGTACCGTCCTCCCCTGTCCCGGCCCGACCACCTGCGGTGCAACCCCCCGCCCAAGGAGGACCGATGCGTGGCGAACGCCCGATAATCGTTATTCTGTGCTTGCACTGCGGAGAGGTCGACCAGATCTACCGTCGCTGCCCCTACAAGAGGCTCGGTTTGCGAGGGTTTTCCATCGACGTACCACGCCCCCGACCCGTCCAGCGCCCTACTGAGATCGAAGGATACCTGTCGTACACCAACCGATGTCCAGCGCCCTTCAAAATCGTTCACCGTCGCCCTACCGAGCACCTCAACCACATGTCACATAGCCAAAAACTACGCAGCAGTTTTGAATGAAAGGAAGTTTATGGGAGCGAACTTGCGCTCCCGTGACAATTCAAACAATACATATGCGGAGAAGAAGCAGTCAACCAAGTGACGTGCGCAGGTCAGTGTCGGTGAATCGAATGCCGGGGCGTCTGATCTGCGGGCATTTGAGGCGTTTTTTTTTAAATAAACCTGAACCACACAACGCGATTTTGATAAACAAGCGGAAGTTAGTTACGGGAACTGAATGCAACGCTGTGATTGCTATTATAAAATTATGCCGTGAATTCGAGCAAATTAGGGTGATACGTTTGGATTTGGCTCACATTGAATTGAAACACTTACGTTGATGCGGCTTTCTTATGAAAACTTTGTTTAAATAGACTTTCAAGCATGGTGTGATTCATTTTTGGTATAAAATGCATTTAGGTATGTGACAGCGCTTCAGGAACAGGAGAACGATACATGAAGATCAGACGAGTCCTCTTGGCACCATTACGAGATCTCTTCGAATTCTTCCCCAGGATAATTTTCTTTGAAACGCCTGAGGGCACTCACGAAGTGAGCAAGCTCTTCATTGCTGTGCTGTGAATTTCCAAAAGCGTTTCACAAAAAGGCTGCTCGTATATTCTTCTTCACCTTAATGAAGTGGTTCTTCTCTTAGGGAGGGGGGATTTGTCACGGCTTAAAAGCAGCAGATTTTCAGCTAAGTACTAAAATGGTAAATATGGGAGTAAAAAATATAATATAACCAGAGTTATTTCGTAGGGACGGGTGAGACGAAATGAAATCGTTGTTTCACATCTCTTAGTTTTATTTGTTCACTTCTTCTTCACTTCACTTCGTCGTTGACATTTGGCGACAGGTCTTTCGCCGATCCTCTAATTATCGCCTGAATTGATAAAAGCCAGCTTCGAAAAGAAAAGCAAAACTTCCAAGTACACCCCTGATACAGTCTAAACACACAAGCCAAAAGCAAATCCCATTGGGCAAATGTATTTGGCTCATTTTGATCCGTGAAACAGCAGGATATGGCTCATTTTCGATACGATGTACGATCAGCGTCACGTTTTCAAGGGGTTATCTCAGCTATTTTCCTGCCACCCCTTTTTAGGGGAAAGTGGCCGAGTTTTTCTTGTTGATTAAGTTTTTTACGACTTAGTGTCGGTTTCTGGATCTCACCCATTTCAAAAGAAAAAGCGCATCATTTATCGTTCGGCGTGGTGTTTCTCGAACCATCGAATTACATTGCGAACCTGTAGATAAAAGAAAACTATTCTAGGCTAGGTTAGGCCGTAACATTCTCCCTACCAGATGCGATACGCACTGCTCATAAGAAACAATGGAACATGCGGTACACTCGGGACACAGATAACCTGGGTGGTAAAGCAAAACACAGATAAACAAATCCAATCTATGGTTCACGAAAATATATTTCTCTACCATGGTAACCAAAAGGCAAATCGCAGGTGCTAGGTATATCCGTCAATCGTTCAGGCAAAATTAAGGATCGGTAGGGTCATATCAACTTATCTCTTGTATACAGGCAGTGTAAGTGGCAGCTGCTGCTACAGGCAGCTGCTATGTATATCCGTCAATCGTTCAGGTAAAATTAAGGATCTGCAGGGTCATATCAACTTATCTCTTGTATACAGGCAGTGTAAGTTTATACAGACCTAATCTGATAGTGACTCGCTCTCAACACTGAAACTGCTTTCCTCTAACATAACAAATGCAAACACAAAGATTTGCCAATAGCGAATAAGAAAGCCCAATATCCTGGTAGGAACGCTGGCTTTCTTTTTTCCTTAAACATTCGCTTCCGTTGTTTAAAAACAATGCCTTATAACAAAGAACAACAACTGTACATAGTCTCATACAAGCACACAAAATTCACATTTTTGTGAATAGTTTGCGCCTTCTATGGACGTTGTTCTTTCTGTTGTGATACACTCCAGATTACTATTTGTTAAGAGAAAATACGATTTATCATCGTAAAAACAGTAGGAATATTTTGATCGAAAACTTTTCTGTATGGAACGAACACATTTAAAATGGGCCTCGTACTCAGGTCTCATGGTGTGGTCGGGGTAGTGGCCGTGGTGGTGGCCGCCATGGTTGCCGCCGTGGTGGCCGTCGTGGTGGCCGTGGTAATGGCCGTCGTGGTGGTCGTGGTGGTGGCCGTCGTGGTGGCCGTGGTGGCCGTGGTGGTAGCCGTGGTGGCTGTCGTGGTGGCCATGGTGGTGGTCATAGGGGTAGCCGTGGTGGTGGCCGTGGTGGCCGTGGTGGCCATGGTGGCCATCGCGGTGGCGGTTACTGTGCGGATGGTTGTGGTTGCCACCGCCGCGTCCGCCTCCATGGCCGTTGCCGCCGCCACCTCCGTGGCCGTTACCTCTGCCTCTACCTCCACCCTGTCCGATGGGGGAGGCATTGCAATCAAGGAGTTGCGCATAAAAAATAATGACGAGGGCTATGGCTGCTTTCATTTGGGAATCGAAGCACACCCTGAGCACAAGTGAAGTTAGAGAATTCGTTGTGTGAGCACTTAATGGAAAAACACTCTAGCTCGTCTCTTTTTCTGGAGCACGTAAATTTCGCAAGAATAATGATTGAAATGATAGCAAAAGAACAATGCACAAAACACTGACACAGCGCCACGGAGCCGTAGTCATGCAGAAAGCCATGACACTGAATAGCCACATTCTTTAAAATGGCAAAAATTAGTTTTTTTGGTGAAACGTTTTTGAAGGTTACAAATAATAATTACTGGAGATAATACAGAACTTGCGGTGCTACTTGGGCAAGAATTATTTAAAATGTTTTCTCCAAAACACGAGTTGTGGTTCTTAAAAACAGAGTGTGACAACACAATGAATTAAACGACTGCCCTGACAGTTTCAATCTTGTCTGCCGTCTTTTGTGGATTATGGTTTGATAATCCTTGGCTGCAGTTGTTGTTAACCCATCTTGAGAGAAACAGCTGATACGCATTCACTCATGGTTAGAAATTCGGTATAAGTGAGTAGTACACTTGAGCACTTGGGCCGGACTTGGCTACAGCAACATTGTTCATGTATCTACGGACGGCTCAGTCAACAAACGTCTGAGTGTAGGGGCGTTTTTGATAGCCGTGTAGTAGCAGTGTAGTGGCATTTGTGATCGTAGCCTTGAATGTTTTCTCGTCGTGTTTTCTCGACCGCATGGTGTCACCCACTACTGCAGTGTATGTTGCGATTGAGGTGCCACTAAAAAAGATCAAATAACGTGCAGTGCGTAACGCGGTAATTCTAAGGGTATCTAAAACAGGCCGAAAAACTTTTACGCATGAAGTTCCCACAGAATGTGCCAACACTGTTTAGATCTTGTTCAGAAAAGCAACAAAAACAGCCATAGCGTTGGCTTCCAAGGGCTCCCACTCCACATACTTCTACCAGGATATAAAGCCGCTGACAGGTAGGCTGAGAAACACTTTCCCATATTCTATTGTTCAGACCACAGACTACATGGGCACGGGCACAGATACCAGACCACACGGGCATAGAAAGGTAGGCAGTTCCCGAACATTTCATGTTCCTTTGGAACCTGTGGACCCCCTCCTCGTTCTTTTCGGCACCAAGTGCAAAGCTGACGCGCAATGGATAGTGGAGGGTCGTGTCAACCCAAATTCTACCTTGTACGAAAATTCTGCACGGGTCATCTTGTGTCTGTCAAAGATGAGGGGTAAGGGACAGAAAAATACCTGTAATTTTATGTAAAGAGATACCGGGCATCATGTCTGATGGGTTGAGTCCAGTCTGGTGGAGAGGTAAGAGCTAGTACAATATGAGCGAGAAGGGGTTGCAGACAGGCCCTAAGCAAGTGAGGAGCACGAAAGTGCTTTTGCAGCCGCTGCGGGCGCTAAGACACCTTTACGGAGAAAGTGGGAAGCCGCAAAGATCATCGCCATTTGATGTTAAAAAGAAATGTTTGGTGAGAAATTGGGTGCCCAGGGTAGCAGAGCGAATGTCAATGACAGCAAAAATCCACCAAAAAGATGTGCAAAGCACCGGAGTTTCAAGTCAGCGATCGCTTAGCGAACACCGAGAGATCGATCGTTGATGGCCTACAGGCAGAACTCACTGGTGACGGCGCTGTCGCGGCGTCGGGCAAACGATATATACTGAGTTACAAAGCAGCGTGGGAAACGAGACCACACAAACGGGACTACGTTCCATAGTCGTCTGAAGGTGTTCTATTCTACTTATTAATGCGTAGCATTCTCTGCCGAGTACCCCCCTCAGCCAGGGCCGTGTAACGCCCTACATTCCACAAAAATGCATATATCGCTGAAGTTCCACATGTAATCACTATAGTACCGTAAATAGTACCGTATAGCACCTGTAATACTAGTTAAAATAGCATAAATGGAGATAATCGGTCGAAGGAAATTTTCAAAGAATAAAATAAAAAACATAGTCAATATTTGAGGGAAATGGTGAACCGTGTAACCCGGCATTTTCTACAATAATCCAGATTTTGCGAAAGTTCCAAATGTAACCATTATAATAGCGTAAATGGAGATAATTGCTCGAACAAAATTAAATATATATATATATAACGTAATTGCGTTAAATTCCGGACCCTGTAACGCCCTTTATTTACACCACAATACAGGTTCACGAAAGTACCAATTGAAATCGTTATGATAACCTAAATGGAGATAATTGGTATAACGAAACTTTGAAAAACTAAACAAAAAGGAAAAATATAAAATAATTAGGGAAAACTGGCGACCCGCATACACCGTGCATTTCCACAGTATTGCAGATTTTGGGAAGGTTCCAAATGTAATCGTTACAATAACGTAAATGGAGATAATTGGTAGGATAAAATTTTGAAAACCTAAAAAATGAGAAAATATTAAAAAAATTACGGAAACTGGCAAACCGTATAACGCATTACTTGTCCACAGTTTTACAGATTTCGCGACAGTTCCACCTGCAATCGTTATAATACGGTAAATGAAAATAAATGGTCGAAAATTTTTTTGACAAACTAAAAAGAATAATAAAATATAAAATAATTACGGAAAACGGTGAACCGTGTATTGCCCTATATTTCCAGAATAATTCAGATTTCACGCAAGTTCCAAATATAATCATATAACAGTGTAAATAGAGATAATTGGTCGGATGAAATTTGGGAAAAACTAAAAAATAAGAAAAATATTAAAATAATTACGGAAACTGGCGAAACGTGTACCGCATGGCAGTACCACCGTAGTACAGCTTTCGCGAAAGTTCCACTTGAATTGATATAATACTGTAAATGGAAATGATTGGTCGAACAAAATTTTGAAAAACTTGAAAAAAAAAATAGAAGGGAAAAATTATAGGGAAAAATGGTGAACCGTGTAACGCCTTGCATTACCTCAGTAACTCAGATTTCACGGAAGCTCCAAATGCAATCATTATAATAACGTAAATGGATATACTTGGTCTGGTGAAATTTTGAAAATAAAAAAAATATCTAAAAATTAGGGAAAATGCCCGAACATTTCCACAGTAATGCAGATTTCGCGAATCTTCCACCTGCAGTCGTTTAATATCGTAAACGGAGATAATTGAGGGAACAAAATTTGGAAAAACAAAAAAAAAACAGAAAAACAAATGATTACGGGAAATGGCGAACAGTGTAACGCCCTCCATTTCTACAATATTTCAGATTTTGCTAAAGCCCCAAATGTATATAATAGCGTAAATGGAGTATTTGGTTAAACGAAATTTGAAATTCTAAAAAACAAGAAAAATATAATTTATTAAGGACCCAATAGCAAAACGTATAACGCATGACTTTTCCACAGTATTACAGATTTCGCGACAGTTCCACCTGCAGTCGTTATAATATCGTAAATGGAGGTCATCGATGGAACTAAATTTTGAAAAACTGAAAGAAATAGAAAACAAAGTAATTACGGAAAATGGGGAACGGTGTAACACCCTGCCTTTCGACAGTGATTCAGATTGCGCTAAAGTTCCAAATGTAATCGTTATAAGAGCGTAAATGGAGATAATTGGTCGAAAAAAATTTAGAAAAACCTAAAACTAAGAAAAGTAGTAGAGATTACGGAAAATGGTAAAACATATAACGCATGGCATTTGGACACAAAACAGATTTCGCGAAAGTTCTACATTTAATCGTTATAGCACCGTAAATGGTGATAATTAGTCCAACGGCAATTGTCAAAATAAAAAATAAACAAATATAACATCATGACGAACCGTGGAACCGCCCTGCTTTTACCCAATAACGCATGTTTTGCGAAAGTTCCAAATATAATCGTTATGATAACGTAAAGGGGATAATAGTCCAGGGCAAAAACATTGAAAGAACAAAAAATAAGAAGGATACTTGTCCTGTGGTTTTTATTAAATTCAGTTGGTATGTAGCGCCGACCCTTCCCTCCTTCACCCTTCGTTTCGCTGCTGCGCTTCTCGATGGTATAAAACAGAAACGGCAAACAGACGTGGCGCTGGCTAACAACCGAATTTATTGTCACTACTAAACGGGCAATAAACAGGAAAAAATTAAAGACACACGATATCCGATAACAAAAGGCAACAAAACTACAACAAAAAAGTACCATCAATTCTATATAGTAGAGTCAATGCGCACTGCTGGCATAGTTGTAGCAGCTAGCATGCCATGTATCAAGCCCTGACTATCTTCACTATCACCAAGAAAATCAGTTACCTTCCCCGTGACGGAAACGGAGTGATCGGTTACGCAATCTGTGTTTCCGGGTATGCAGTTCCCTGGCTTCTCTGAGCTCTGGTCGCATCAGTGTCCCGGTGTCGCGCCAGCACGTGGCTTTTCTCAAACAAAAGCGAGCAGCTTGTGCACTTGGGAACAGTTGAAAAGCTAGCGTGCTACCGCGAGGGCTTTACATCGCATGTGTGTTCCCGAAGGCGATCATTAAGGCAGCGCCCTGTCTGTCTAACGTAGGACCGCTTTCATCCCTTCCTTGAATTAAGCCTAAGGCTAGGCTTGTTTCCTCGTGCACCTTTTTGTCGCTGGGATTTCACTGTTCACTTTGCAGCAAAGGCGGACAAACAGACGTCAATACCCGGCCGCCCTACTATTTTCTCGAGCCTACGGCATACCCCATGAATACAGTGGATGACGGCTATCTCCTTTTTCTCACTTGATAGAGGCTGCTGTTGCTGAGGTGGTTTTCTTATTTCTTTCAAGATTCTGTAGCCCACTCTGCACAGTAGGAAATGAAGACAGTCCGCCTTACGCAGACGGCTTGTTTAGGCGTCAAGGCTGCTCTGGACTCGATGATGGCAGGATATTGACAGCAAATTTTGTAAGGCGCAAATAGCCACTCCTCGCTTGACAAGCTTCGAATGCGCAGACGTGAATGGCATAAAACTGTTTTGAGTTCGCGGTGCATAGGTCCAACAAAGCTGCTTAAAAAACAAGAACAATCTGAAATCCAAAAACTGAAGTTTGTCATCAGTAGGCACTTGCTTTGTTAGCACAAAGTAACGAAGCTTCTGTGCAAACGATCTTTATATTTTCACTAACACCGCTCTTGTCCTTCATTAGACACCCTGTAAATGACGAGGAAGTCGTCGATGAAGCGAAACACTTTAAGCCCCGCTCTGTCCTTTAAATTCGCATTCAAAGCCCTATTATGCGTTGCGAGCACAACGTCGCTCAGTATAGAAGCGATAACAGAGCCGATGAACACATCTGTTTTTTTCTGGATGGAGAGGCCATCATCCTATTCTACGAACATGGAGTTTACGTAAAATGAGAGAAACTCAATATAGCAGCCCAGACTAATCTCGCATTCTGGCGTTTAAAGGCACCTACGCAGTCTATGCCGGGTATTTTTATTACTTCCTCCACTGGGGCCTTCAGTAGAGAAGGTCCTTGAAATCGATTTCCCCGTGCATCGGATTGCGACATCCTCCTATCAGCCGAGTTGAGAGAGCAAATGTAGTGGAGGAGGAACTCAGAAGATAACCCTATGCCTTGTTCGACAGCTTGACGAATGGAGCCGTGGGGCAGCAAGCAGTACAGACCTTTTAGATCAATTAAGAAGGTATTCACTGCTTTTGATTGCTCCATTTATAGAAAGCTTGAAACATCCTGTGCTTTCTCAACTCGAAAGCGGTCATCAATGGGCAGCATGTCTAGAAACCGCTGCAAAAATAGCCCCACGGCGTGATGCGAAGTGCCACGTTCGGAGACGATCACCCTCAATGGACATTCAGGCTTGTGTGTCATCGCGGAAAAAAATACCTACGGACTACTTTTCTGGCTCTTATTGATGGACGGGGCGACCCTGCCTAACCCCACGTCCTCACATCGCTTCCTCGCAACGTGCTAGCTGCTACAATAAGTTGGTAGTGCAGAAGGCTGTAACTCGATTTGATTGCACATTTTTTTCTACTTTTATTGCCTTTAGTTTTTTTCTTTCCTAGAGACGAGTATCACGTGTTTTATATGTTCCTATTAAATGCCCCTTTGGTGACAATACACTCAGTTGTTAATGAGCACCGCGTCTGTGTGGAATTTCTGTAGTATCGTTTGCTCGCGCGGTCTTGTAAATCAGCTTTCTACCAACTCGCCGCCCTCAATCCGCGTTGATATTACACTTTGCCTTCTCGTGTCGACGACAAACTTTAATTCACTGGTGTGGACAAAGATATCAAAAAACAAAGCAGTTCCACTCAACCTTGAGAGCGGTCAAGTGCTGGAGCAGGTATTCGTAGAAGGAGTTGTGGAGCACTCTCTGGACTAGTTTCATTATCAACTGGCATTGCGCCTCAAAACAGTCAATGGAAGGTTCCGAAGCTCCTAGAAACGCCTATAAATAGACACTGGGTGTTTTTATCTTAATTTAGGATAATTAAGGCATTACTTCATAATTTTCTTTCTTTTAGATTACTGTGTACTTATGTGGGGCCTAGCAAGGGGTAGCCTCCATGGCCACCAGCGCAGCGCACAGATCACTCCAAAAACTATGCATTTGCAATAGAGTAACGTAGTGTAGTTGTAGCCTCATTCGATTGTGAAGGCTCGTATTCGCGAAGGGGCCAAGTTGGGATCCCGACAATGGCAGCCGTGATCTTTTCAAAGCCTCTGTTTGAGTGTGGGATGCGGCGCGACCACAGTGGCTGAATGCCGCCCCCCTGTAGGAGCTACTACGACCATCTCAGCACCTAAAGGGCTCAGCACTAAAAGCGACATTCTTCTGTGGGGCTAGAAGCGCTCGCAGCCGCTAGTGATCTTCCGTGTAGGTTTTAGCCCCTGAGCCTGTCAAGACGCAATCACGGTCATTTTAGCTGATACACTGATATTAGAAGCGTAGAGCGATGAACGAAGATAGGTGGCGCTTACGGTATTATCGCGGCGGCGGAAGGATTGACACGTAGACATTACCGGCGTTGAGATGCAAACTAGATTGCCACGCATTATTTCCGTTAAGGTTGCTGGAGTCGGTAGCACATTCAACGAACATTAGCCGGCGCCGCAAGGGTACCCTGGTTAGCAGGGTCCTGCGTCGTGCGATATGACGATGAAGGAGGCGTCACAATCACGGCACCAACACGTGGAGCCCCATTCGAACTTTCATGACGTTTTCTCGCCTGGGGGGGAGTGAGGTCCATACCCATGCAGTGGCTTGGACAGATCTGCAAGTGTCAGTGGCATACAGCTGCAGCAAAAGCTCCTGCGAGCGTTTTTCGGTACGTGACCGGGGGACGTTAACCAGCGAAGCTGAGTCCTGTTACCGCTTGACGTAGCTCGGTTTTGAGGCCCTTCCAAGGTCACCCGTGAGCAGTAGCTGCTGTGTTTGCACGCGCTCCGATGCTGCGTACGCTCGAGGAACGAACCGATTTCAGGCCCCGTCAGGAGAGGTAACGCATGAAGAAAAAGCAAGAGCGCCCGCAACATCTTTGATAGCAGCCGCAGGTATACCCTCATTACGTAGTGAAATGTCCGTCCTTGAAAGGTGATTCTTGAGAGTTCAAGCTGTGCATTGCCTGGAGAAATCTGGTGACCACCTTTTGGTCCCAGAATGACAGAAAGGGACGACCAGTGCTGTGGCATCATTGCGGGTTTCTTCTGGGTTGGTGAGTCCTCTTCGTTCCTTGACACAGGCGTACGACTTGGCTTTGCAAAAATGACGTCATGTTGCTATCAACTTCAAAGCTTTTGTCACGGAAATGTCGCAGAAGAGAACCAGGCTGCGATGATAACTGGTTTCTTTGCGATTTGCGCTGTGCCGTACCCCCTGATACCCAGGGCGCGATTGCAGTCAGTTCAATGAATGGCGCAGTCACGCTAGCCCTGGTATGTTACACTTCTAGCGACAAACATTTTGTAGTACGGGCTACACTGACAGCGAGATTCAGGCTCACTGGTCTTGCGGCACCTCGTTTCATTGCATCTGTTTCGCCGTGAGCAAGTTTTACAAAGAAATATATGTTTTATTTCGAGCAGTTAGGCTAGATTGAAACAAATCGAGCTGGCACAGAATTCCCCACCAACAGTCTTCCCGCACGTAAAAGCTTCAAATTTCGACACATACTGCGATTGAGCACTGCCGATTTTGTAGTTGGCATTTGTATTTTAATAGATAGGGGCAGCGATAATTAAAAGGCGCAAGAAACTGCTGTTTAATGCTAACGCTATTCTTCGCTGAAATATGTGTGCCGTGGGTCGATGAGCTGGTATTATGTTAGTGAATGTGTGTATACACGCCTTGACCTAAAATGTGAAGAATGTCATGAGGAAAATAAGGATCGCGCTGCTCGAATGGCCGACAACATGGGATAAAATTTCTCTTCTTTTTGTTACGGCACTAGGGCTTGAGGGGTTCTATTGGTGCCTCCCGACGCGAACACAGGAACTGTTTAATAGGCGCCCTTATTAAGGAGGGAGAATAGAACAGAATCGTTTATGTCCCATCCCAGGGGGGCATGATGCTGGAGCCCTACGGAAAAACCCGAGTAAAAAAACAGCTTGACGGAGCCGCAACACACCTTTGATGTGAAATCAGTATGTATATGCTTGGTTAAAAAATATTAGTTCGCTACCATAACCAATTCAGGGTTTCATTTGATTCTGTGAATATGGAGCTCGCAGAATTCCATTTTCGTGCGGGAAGGTACACATTAAATGAATCAAGCAGAAGACAGCCGCCCTCCGGATTCTGGCGTGGTATGATTGCGTACGGTTTTACAGGACGTGGAGTTTGTGGCGTGTGTGGCCTGTTCGCTGCCTGTAAAATTCATACTTTCATGACTAGGGGTTATTTTTTGACCTTACGTATCTTCCAGTGGTGTCGTCTCTTTACGTTTAAATTTGTTCTCCTTTGATTGTGACATATCTTTTTGCAAGCATTTCAATGTACCTTTCGCGACTAGTGGTTTCGTTTGGGCTGGAGATCCGAGTTACATGTACCTGTACACCGCTGCGTAGTGCGACCTCAGGGGCTGTCTAATCAGGGATTTGGTTGCAAAAAATAGACCTGTTTTCAAGACACGAGCCCACTGTTTATCTTTGCCTTGATTTCTAGTGTGGCACTTTTAGATGTTCCATTGCAGCGTAAAGAATTATTTACAGCCTAGTTTATTAGGGTCAGTTTTGGTATCAATCAGACGCACACTTAAACGGCCACCATAACAGGAGGGCTATCATGACATTACTGTTGTCGTCACACGCCCCTTGTCTGGACGCCCCCGAGCGTGTCCAAAACGGCATTGGTCCTTCACGCCCGGGCAGCATGACGCAAGCCCCAGAACTGCGACGTGAAGTTTACGCCGCAGCAACGCGACAGCCGCACCAGGCGCAATGGGTGCGTCACGGAAGCCCTGACGTCGTCAATTGGGGCGAGGCACTAATCGCCTCACGCTGGATACCATTGTCGAGAGGGTATCCATTTTAAGCTTTCTCGTGCGTGCAAAAATAAAATTTTATTAGAATATATAAACACCTAATGTTTGAAACTTCTACGAGATTTCTTCATAAACAAAGGTAATTCATTACATAGTTATATGAACTTTAAAATTTCGTGTCTGCACTCCTTAATTAAGATGAGTGAAGGTTTAAATTTTTGTTGGTTTATGCAAGCCTGAACTTCGACAACAGTCATGAATTATAAAGAATATGACTTGTTCTGTTTCGGTTGTGTAACCGAAATGTTGTCTGGTGGTATTTGCGTTTAGCTATAAACACTATGAAGTATTTGTTCGTTCCCTACTTCATTTATATGTTCGTGAACCACAATTTCCCCCTTACTTCCGGGCCTGGTTGGTTATTTTTCTATTTAGAATAGAACTTTCTTGCGAATAGCTGTTTCCCAATGTACAAGAATTGAAATTTGTTTTTGTAGTCGCGTTAACGTACTGTTATGAGCAATATCAAAGGGAACACAGGAACGCGTGGCAAACAGCCTTGAAACAGACTCGGAGCGATACGCGGATGGCGCTGTTGAAAAACAAAGGGGGAAAGAAGGGATCTGTTCCACTAACTGTTGGAACTCCCACCAGGCTGGAATTTCTACAAAGCCGCAGTTTACGTCATTTCGCCGATAATAAGGTATCGTCCGACAGCCGATAAGACGCACGGCGGGAATGGGAACAGTTGTTAGAACAGCGTTCCCCTTTCCACTTTGTTTCTTACGACGCCCGCTGCGTATCACTATAGCTTGGTCTGGGGGTGTTTTCTACGCGTTCCTGTGTTCCCTTCTATTGCTCATAATAGTACATATCAATATTTTGGCACTTCCCTAGTAATTAACCTCACGGAGACCTGTTCACAGACCGCTTTGAAATGTGATTTGATGGAACCGGTACTTTGACAGAACCAAATGAACTTCTACGGAACCCTAACCGAACCAGAATTGGTTCGGAGCGGAAGAACTGGTTCAAACACGCAGAATATATGTCCCAATGTGTTGCTGCGTCGGCAGTATTGTCTTAATACGTCTGTTGTTATAACTTATATATAAGACAGTCGACATTCTTAATTATTTGAAAACCATTCTCATTATTTGGGAGTATTGCTGCTCCAGATTTTAATACATAGTACAGTTATTTGCACTAGAAATAACACCGGAAATTGAAAAATCGTTTATTTTCCTTGATGCATCAATCGACCATTGGCCGGTACACCTTTTAAGTCTAGTGTGCGACTATTTTTCTCCCCCTACTTGTACAAAGATGATGCGTATTCTTGGGACTGGCTGCATCTCCACCACAAACATTTATGTAGTCCACCGAAGTCTATGCATGCACTAACCATATAAGGTTTCTACATAAGAACTAATGGTCCGAGGTATAACTTAGGTGGAACTTCTCCTCTGCCTAGTAACATACGATCCGCTTCTTTACACAGGGACTCATGAATGATCAGCGGTAAAGATACGGCTTAATCCTGCGGGCTTCCAGATGGTAGTTGTAGGCCGCGACATTCAGAAAGAGTCTTCCTTGCCAGGTCTAAAAGTTCTCATTCGTATAATTACAAAAGAACTTTCAGTTGTAATTCCGTCGATTCCCGGTTACCCAGCAGGTGCTGTCAAACAACTTAATCAAGTCGTGCGAAGGAAGCGGGCAATTTGCCCGAAGCTGCACGAGAAAAGGCCAAAAAGAACTGTCGCTAAGCAGACGACAGACGCGTCCCGCCATGGAGGGAAAAAAAAGCTTAGGAGAGGCCCTGACGTCACACCCAGCGCAGCCGGAAACGCCATTTTTGTAAGTCGAATGGCGGACTCTTTTTCACTTTCTCTCGGTGCACCTTCTCCGCCTCCTCCGTCCTGTATCGCCTCTCTTGTCGTCTGCATCTGCCAGCGCCGAGCCGGCGGAAATCAGCTGATATGCAGGTAGAAGGCCGTTTTGCAGCGCGTGACCGAGAACCTGAACGCGAGGTTACACGGCCTTCAGTGTGGCCGCAGCAGTTTTGCGAAGCGGCTCGCTCTAGCAATGCCGCAATGCTCGGTGCCAGGCTGCAAGTCGCGATCGGTACCCAAGGAATTGGGCGTCACTTTCCACCGGTGGAATGCATCATTCCGCTGACTAGTATTGCTGTACATTGTTGTGGAATTCATCCTTTGATTGCAATCGCCGCCCTTTGTAGGTTCCCAAGCGATGGAGAACGCCGCAAACAGTGGGCGAACTCCGTGCAGCTACCGGACTGGAAAGAGCCCAAGTTTGCGTTGCAGTTTCACTGGCAATCCCAGAGATGACTAGTCAATTAAACGGCCTTTCTATATATATAGGTAAGCAGTACTTCATGCAGATTTCACGCTAAAAAATTGTGGAATGTTTTTACCGTTGTTCGCGTGCCTTCGATTGAATTTTTTGCGAAGGAGGAGGAGGAGGAGGAAACAAAACGTTTATCGAGCACAAAAAAAGAAGAGGGTGGGTGGCATCAATAAACTTTTTTGCGCCAAGTTTCAACTTGTCTCAGTGTCAATAAATTCAAGGTGATATCCGCTGAAAACGTTCATACACTACCTCGCAGTCTGAAGCGTTGAAAGCGAAATCCAGAGCGAGACCACAAAAAAGATACATATTCCAGATCCACCACTCTTCCAGTCAACAGACGGACACCTATCAAGGTAATAGGACGATGGAATTATATCAACCTGGAATCTACCTTGTAGCAATTGCAAAGGCACTGCCGCGCATCGCCGGCCTAGCAAACTACATGCAGCGGCGATAACCAAAAAATTCAGTTCCGAATCGTTCGGTTGCAAGTCGCCTACGCACTTGGTCAGCGTAGTCGCCTACGCACTGCACTGCACACTGCACTTCCCGAAAATCTACTTGACGGGTGTCCGCACGTACGACGCGACGGCGCGTTCACGATATCTGCACTTCAATAGGCGCGGTCGTGATCGCGACCGGAGCAAAGCTTGACGCGGTACAAGGTGCACTTGCAAGTAGAAATTAAATGACATATTCACATCGGCGCAGCTGTCGCGACTCTCAGCATCCTTTTCGAGTTCCGCAAGACCACAGCGCAGCAAAGCGAAGCAGCAATCTTCGCAATCGGACCACAAGGCAGGCGCTGCCTTTCCTCCATGACTGGCGGACGGCGGGCGGGCCGTTGCTAGGACGCCGTTGCTAACGCTACTTCCAATGGCCGCCGAAAACACGTGACTTCCTCCACACTTTTGCCAATGAGCGGGGATGGCTGGGGACCTCTCCTAAGCTTTTTTTTCCTCCATGCGTCCCGCCGACGCGCCCGCCGATTTGAGCAGGCACTGGCGCGTGGGGAGCGCTGGGTACCAATCTCAACGCCATCTACACTGTGCTTCATGAGTGAAAACCACCCTCCCTCTCCGCGGCTGCGTTGGGAGTTTCTTGTCCCGCACGCCACGAAGGAATCGCTGGTTGGTAGAGGTAGAAAGATTTCCTTTAAAAACGCAATTTCATGAAAGGATTTTCGCAAAGGCCACATCAAGCGTACGCCCCGTAGCGTCACAATGAGACGTGTTTGCGTAAATAACGGGTATCTTGCATTACGCGAAATATTTTGGCAGTACACATGGGTTAGCAATGATGATGACGAAATGGGTTTTCTAAACAGGGTTAGACTTAGGTTTTGAACTTTGGTAGCGTTGATTTGGGCTTAAGCTTTGGGTAATAGCCAATCCTTTTTTTCAGTCCCGTCTCTCGATATCTACTCGTTTACTCTCGTGGTCCACCGGTTGTCATTTAGTCTCACTACATGACCAGCCCACGGCCGATTTTGACATTATTGCTTTCGCATTAAGAAAATTACAAGTGCTTACCTGTTCGCCGATTGTCCTTCGGACGGAAGGTTGGTTTTTTACCGGCACTACGCGTGTGGTCGTAGTCATGTGAATTCAATGTAGATGTGTCGCGTACGAATAAAGATTGATTGATTGATTGATTGATTGATTGATTGATTGATTGATTTGATTGATTGATTGATTGATTATAGGGTTTAACGCGCCCGACGCAACGCAGGCGATGAGGCCCGCCGTAGTGGAAGGTCTGGGTTAATTTATACCGCCTGGGGATCTTTAACGTGCGCCGAAATCTCGTGCAAACGGGCGTCTTTGCTTTTCGCCCCCATCAGAAAAGCGGCCGCCGCGGCCGGGAATCGAACCCGCGACCTCGTGCTCAGCAGGCGAATAAAGAGGTTTGTGTCTGGCGGGATGTTGAAATTTGGCATTTGATGCCGTACTGATCCGGTGCAACGACCACCTAGCGACGTAGGCACATCGATTTGGGATTATTTAGGATGTGTCTGGAATTGTGAAATACCGATCATTGTACATCTTGGCGACAACCAAGCTATTGTGACCGTTGTTACGAAGTGACAATACGTTACAACTATGCTATTAAGATACGTTTGGAGGGAGTAATGCCTACAAATGTTTAACCATGGCAACATTGCATCATTTGAGAGGCTCGTGGGAGGAGTTACACCGCAGTGGTAGCCTGAGAACTTTGCGAGAACCTTTCAGTGTGGCGTTTTTCTCATTTTATGACAGAAACTTCTAAACAATGCCAACTATTTCAACCACTACTTGTGAGTTTAAAACAATGCAGACGTGATATAGTGGTTTATAGGGTAATGCTGCGCTATGCAGTTTTATGTTTTTGGTTTCCCAACCTTTATTTCATAGTGCAGTAATGACAGTGGCGTCGGCAAGCTGCTTTATCTTGGTGAGTGCTGCCAAGTTGCATGCGTGCTCACATTGTAAAAATTTAAACTGTATTTTGTCATGCCGATTCTGAAAAACAGTGTGTTTCTGAACCGGCCAGTTGTTGGGGTATTGTATGCAGCCTTCTCGTTCGATGCTAATTTCGCAAAGCATTCGGACACGATTTCAAATTGATGCACTATTTTTTTATACCGCCAGAACAGCTTTTCGTAACGGTATTGGCATTGCAAGTGAACACAGATAGCAAGAAGTCCGCCGGGGAGCGGTACCCGAAGGCAACGTCATTTTTGGCACTGAGTTTTTTTACCTATATAGGTTATAATTTTGCGATGCTGAAACGAAATTTTTTTTAAACCGGCATATCTTAAGGCCAGCATCACACTGGAGATCAGCAAATGGAAGTATTCTCAACGCAATGTCCTCCCAAAAAATGTTCTTCATGCAAGTAAAATTTCTCTAAAACGTAATGAAATCTTTGTTATCAACTTATAAATAACCAACTCAGGTACGAAATAACATCATAGATTGACGACAGTTTACTTTGGTATTAAAAAGACAGCGGGAGGGGGAGCAGTCGAAAAGCCAAATATTTGGCTTGACGATATTATGCACCCCCTAACAAGGCGCGGAGCGCGTAACAAATTGCGCTCCACAGTGTTACCAAGAATAATCACTGGGGTGAGAACAACCACAAAGCGAAGTCACGCTTTAAGTGTAGCTTCACTAGCCGGAAAGAAAAAAATACGTTAAAAAATATCAGCAATTGGCATTCTGAGGCTTATTCAGATGACGTTTCCGCTCAATTGAGATGCACTATCGTGTTGGAAAAGGAAGAATCGTTACGGATCGTGTTCGTCGAAAAGACTTCAGCAGGTGGTTCGCCTCAAGAAACTGTGCGTGGTGCCATACTGGTACGGTGTCATCCGGCAGCACCACCAATCCCGGGAACCGGCGCTAAAAGAGACTATAGCTGGTTCTAATCTTGTATAGGGCCAGTGTATGTGTGTGCGCGTGGGTGCATTGTACGTCTAAGTATCGGTGACGGTGACGGGAAAGTGGTCACTCGGGAACGGTGTCACCGGACAAGCAATGGGAATTTCGAGAAGCGACGGAGAGGTGAGTGCGTTGGGAAGGGCCAATGACTCTCCTTGCAAAGGGCATCTTGGTACCGTCTTGGAGACGCCACTTGAACCATCGCCTCCTGTATTTTTACAATGCCAAACGCATCGCCCGCTTCTCAATGGGAGAGCCGGGTACGCCTGGTTCGCTGATTTGCCACAAGATGGGCCGTGGGATGAACCGGGCCCTCCGTGAACCGGGCTAAAAACCGGCCGGGAGCGGGCTAGCGGGGCAACAAGTCAACTCGAGAGCAGACGATTCGTGGCTGACAAGGCCTCCCCCTCTTTTATGCCTGTCCACTTCGCTCCGGCTTCTTGGTTGCTTGAGTTCGCCTAGGCGCCGTGACAAAGCTTTCTGCTTGGCGCTGAACCACTCTTTAGTACAGGCGGCTTTTTTAAACGGTGCCAGCGCGCAGGGTGCGCACTTTTTTTTTTATTTCGTCACTTCGCTGTTGTTAAATTTTTGTGTTTTTTCTTTTTATTTTTTCGAAATTATGTTCGATCATCCATCTCAATCTACTCAAATAAAACAAACACGGGTGTTATTTCCACCAGTTTTGCATTTTTTTGTGGGAAATGCAGGGTGTTACACGGTCCTGGCTGTGGGGGCACACGGCAAGCAATGGTTGGCATGGAAAGATTTTTATTTCGTAATAACGTAAAAATACTAAGAACGACACTCACGCAGCCGTTGTTATTAAAAACAAATTGCGATTAACAATTTTAGCGGAAAAAAGTTCTTACGTAGGACATTCCGGACAAGGACATGAGCTGTCCTTGCCCGTAGCGTCCTGCGTCCGAGAATTTTCGGGCTTGAAGTTGCTGATCATGCAGTACCAATTAGCTCAAACCCATTCTTTGATAAAGTACGACATTCGCGAAAGTATGGTTCCCATTAAACCTGCAGCCGTCCATGCCCCGCCTTATTTAAATAAAAAGTAATTTTATTTAACCATGCAAACGCCAAACCCATCAATAACTACATGTTTGATTTATTTGTGCGCGTGGCGCGTCCAAGACGAACGGCAGTAAACTAACTTCAAAGCTATATCGACGCTATCAATGCTCGCCGACAGAAGTTATATTTACTAAGTATTTTTTTTTTTTGCATACGCTCGAGACGAATCTCGCTTCGAGGACATATAGCCGTGCCAGCGTATTGCGAGAGTTCTAATTTGAATTTCCTTCAAACTGCGCGACCTGGTTAAATGTTTTAGCGGCTGTAAAGATGCGCGATGCGCGGCAAACACGCTGCGAGAGGAGGTTATTTACATTGGAGGCAAACAAAAAAAATATATGGTACAAATAGAAAAATGATATAACGCGGAATTGTTTGCTGGAGTATTGCGCGAACAATTTCCGTCTGCGGGTCATCTGAGATTATGCCTGACAACGCCGGTCATTAGTAAGAGCTTTAGTGAAAACGAATAGACTAATTTTAACCGTTATAAATGAGCGCAATACTTTTTCTTTGTGGCAATACACGTTTCTGCGACAACAATTAATAGCGTTTAAAAGTTTCAGTTAGACTTCACCCTAATTTCATTTGTACAAACCAGAAAACAAAACCCAACCCGCCCATCTGCCGTCTGCATTTTAGGCGATTTAGGCATGCATGTTTAGCGGAACCAACAAACGTCCCGCGCTTTCTTATCTATTACTTTCGTCTTAATTTTTGAATTCCACACCACTTCAATATTATTCCGAATAAAATCTGCCTAGCAGATGTTTGTCGCTGTTTATTATTATTATTTTTGAATCCCTGTATAGTTCGTCAGAGGTTACTTAGCAGACTTATCTGATTATAACTTTTTTTTGTTGGCCCTAATGAGTAAAAAATGACCGGGCCATCTCCACTAACACGAACCTGAGGAGGGGCGAAGCATGCACTGTATACATGTATTCAAGATTGTAAGTCTCTCTTAGCACACAGCGCCAGACATCCCAATTACGAAGACGGTGGAGAAGGGAAATTGGAAACGTAGAACTGCAAATTTTAAGACTAAAGCGACTACGGCCCGGAATAGGTGCAAACAAGGAAGCGCGAACGAATAGCGAGTGTCCCGGTTGTGTTGTTCTGCGACGCGTTTTTCCGACGTACATGAAACATTTCTAGCGCAAGGCATTGGGAACGAGTGTCCTGGGGCGGTATTCTCGTAACTGTCCCTTTCGAAAACGTCCCTTTTGCGTCCCTTTCATCGTGACGTACCTCCGGTTAAGCAGTGAGCATTGCAAGTAGGTTTGCCGCGCTTGCGTTACGTCACTTCCGGTTGTTTGCTTTTAGCCAATCAGGGCTCGCCAAAAGGGACACTTTTGAAAGGGACGCAAAAGGGACAAAACTCGAGAATACCGTGTTTTAGTATCGCGACCACATGAGAATATGACGACGAAGGACGACGACAACATGAGCCGCCGACAGCCCGAGCCGCCAAGGTGCTTAAATCAACTTTACCAGCAGTCATTTTCAGCCTTGGCTGCTATCAAGGAGACAGCTAGGCCAGAAAACAAACAAGCGGAGGTGATGAATGCGCCGCGTCACGTTTGCAACAGCCTGAAGCGCATCCAACGCGTCTACGGCCACGGCCAACGACAGCAGTATTGCCGGTATGGCAAGGTTCGAAACAGCAATCTGACATTCATACAAAGAAAAATGTGATCACTGCCGTGCCCCTTATGAGAAGTGGCAGACAAAATAGCATGGTTGCCGTTTTCACCACGCGTCACCCCAAGATGAACCGGTCACGTGATTAAAGCACTGGGAAGGCTGGTGATTGGGGGAGAGTGGCCGGAGTAGAGCGAGAGGGCTTGGTTGGCCGGTCCGGGCTGATGCGTTTGGCATTGTAAAAATACAGGAGGCTATGCTTGAACCCTTCGATAAGAACTCCTTTTGTGACAGCCTAAGTGGCTCATTAGGGCCTCGCCGGACTCGAGGGACAGCAGCAGCTGACGGCGTGGGTGGAGGAGCTGAAGAGCGACGAAAGGTACTAGTGAGTGAGTGAAACAAATTTATTGACGATCCGCAAAAAGAGGGGAAGGGGTAGGGGAATTAAAGCGAGACACTATCGTGCTCGGACGTCCCGGACCTACTCGCGTCAAACCCGTGGGGGCGCCGCTTTCGGCCGCTGGCGTTCCAGGATGCTAAGCACGTGCTGGACCACGTCTCTTTGGTTGCCTAGCTTTTGGCTGATGATCTTGCTGCTGATGGCAGTTGGCATTGCTTCTTCTTGGTTACCCGGCGGTGGCGCACAGTCCCAGAGGAGGTGTCTCTGGGTGCCTCGCGCCTTCTTGCAGTGTTGGCACCACACCTCCGGGCAAACGTGCTTTGCCCAGACGGGGGTCCATATGGCTTGTACTTGCAACTGCCGTAGCGTGGTTGCTTCGCTGCGTTGTAGGTCTCGGTAAGGCGGTGGGTAGAGGTGTCTGCTCGTTCTGTACCACTGCAGAACGTCGCCGTATGTTGTGATGGAATACTCTTCGTCTTCGGCATCGGGTCGTTGCGGCTCCGAGGAATGCGTTGACGGAGACCCGCGGCTAGTTAGCGCGTGTGCCTCCGTATCTGCCTCCTCGTTTGCGGTTCGGACCCGCGTCCAGCTCCCCGGCGTGCGCAGGGAACCACTTGACGGTAACGTGGTTTCCGGTCTTGCTAGCGTTGAACATACTCTTGCAGTGGTTCCATGGACGTTGTTTGTAGCAAAGTTGACTATTGCCGGCTTCGAGTCGCTGAGTACCGTGCCGCAATCCGGGATCGCTAGTGCCAGTGCGATTGCAAACTCCTCGGCTTGCGTGGGCGACTTGCACCGCATGCTTCCCGACGTTGTGAGTACTCCGATGTCTACCTGCGATGACTGCTGCTGCGTACGTGTTTGGCCGGTGGGGATACTTCGCCACGTCCACGTAGTACGCGCGCGGATCGTTGGCGTGACCCTTTGTGAGGGCCGTGGCTCTCACCTTTCTTTCTTAGTGTACTTGCGGATGCATGTGCTTCGGTCTGTGGAGAAACGTCCCGGGGTAGCTGCTTTGGCCACCTCCGGGGTCGTCGCTGGCGCGTTGATTCCGATGCGTTGCAGTATCGTTCTTCCCGTCCTGGCCTGGGACAGGCGGTGATACTACGCCGTTCGCTGGGCTTCTGCGATTTCTTCCAGCCTGTTGTGAACGCCCAACGCGAGCATCCGTTCCGTGTTGGTGTGGGGGTATTGGCCCAGGGCCGTCTTGTACGCCTTTCTGATCATCGCGTCAATCTTGATCTTCTCCTCCGCTTTCCAATTGTGGAACGACGCTACGTAAGAGATGTGGCTGAACTGCAAATGACTGGGTGAGTCGTAGTAGACTGTCTTCTCTCATGCCCTGGTACTGCGTGGCCACCTTCTTGAGTAGGCGGGTGGCCAGCGAGAACTATGCGTGCAGCTTCTGTACCGTCACGTTGTTGTGGTTCCGGTCCTCGAGGTGCAGCCCCAAAACTCTGAGCGTCTGCACGTGCGGTATCGGCGTTCCGTCTTGGGTTACCACGTTGATGTGCTGCGTTGTCGGGCGTCGCGCACTTTGCGGTGAGATCACTAGCAGTTCCAACTTGGTTGGTGAACATTTGAGTCCGGTGGGTCGTAGGTGTTCTTCTACGGCGACGATGGCTTCTTGGAGGGCTGCCTCGATCGGGCTGTCACTTCCTCCCGTTGACCACAGCGTGATGTCGTCCGCGTAGATCGTGTACTTGATGGTCCTAACGCGTTTCAATCTTCGTGCAAACGCCTATCATGACTAGGTTGAACAACAGAGGGGAGATCACCGAGCCCTGCGGGGTCCCCGTGCTCCCCAGCTGCTTGAGCGGTAGTTGTAGTTCTCCTGCCACAAGCCACGTGGTGCGGTTGGTCAGGAAATCTTTGATGTAAGCGAACGTCCCTCTCCCCCATGTTGAGGTGGGACACCTACCGAAGGACGGCCGAGTGGTGTACGTTGTCGAATGCTCCCTGGAGATCCAGTCTGAGCACCGCTCTGTTATCCAAAGTGGGAAACTGTCTGTCCACGATTTCATTCTTGAGTGACAGCATGACGTCCTGGGTACACAGTTTGGTCCGGAACCCCAGCATTGTATCTGGAACGAAAGGTACTAAAAAGAGGTGGTATTAAAGAGGTATTAAAAAAGAACCTGATACGACCGAAGTGTCATTTATAGAACACTGCGCGCGCTGAAAGAAAAGGACGCTATTTATGTCAACCTGATAGTTCTTAAGCATGCTTTGCAAAGCATGCTTACCGCACTGGACAAACAGAGTAAAACAGTGGGCCTGAAAATTAATATGCAGCAAAACTAAAGTAATGATAAATAACCTCGGGACAGCACAGCGAAAATAGATAGGTGGCGAGGGACGTAGAAGTGGAAAGCGAATATATCTACTTAGGGCCAAGTTGTGACCCCGGATCCCAACCATGAGGCAGAGATAATTAGAAGGATAAGAATGAATAGGATTGCATTCGGAAGGCAATTTCAAATAATGAATGACAGCCTATCATTGTCCCTGAAGAAGAAAGTGTATGGCAGCTGCATCTTACGGGTACTCATCTACGGGGCAGAAACTGGGAGGCTCACCTAAGATGGTTCAACTTAAACTGAGGACGACTCAGCGAGCAATGGAACGGAAGGTAATTTGTGTAACGTTAAGAGATAAGAGGCGAGCGGAGTGGATCAGTGAACCAAACGCGTGTTGAGGACATATCGGTAGAAATTAGGAAGAAGAATGGACGTGAAGTGGGCATTTAATGCGAAGGCAAGCTAACCGTTGGTCGTTGAGGGTAACAGACAAGGCAAGCGGGCCAGAGGGCGCAGAAAGTTATATTGGTGCATGAGATCAAGAAGTTTGCGGGGATTAAATTGGTCGCAGTTAGCCCTGGACCCGGGTGATTGGAGATTAATGGGAGAGCCATATAGGCTGGTAATGATGATGACAACAGTAAAACTCCAGAACAACTTCTTGGCGACCTGTCAGTATATTGAACCATAATTACCTCATATATTGGAGGTATATTCAGCTATATTCAGCTGTTTTCAGCTATATTCAGCATAGTTACGGACAGCGCAGAGGCTTTACGTTATCTCGTTGGACCACCCAGGCGGCACTCAGTCACTCATAACATTAAACGCTCCTGTGCAACGTTGCGACGGCGCTCTGGCATTACTGTGACCCTTCGCCTGACACCCGGGCACGCAAGAGCCCTGGCGAGCGAGGCTTGTCGAAATTTCCACCCGCAGCTTGACGGCTCCCGCACTGAGGAGTTCTGCTTTGATCCCGATGGCGAACACCGCTGCCGCAAACAGTGCCGCCGACAGGAGATCCTTTCAACAGTGCCCATCAACCCGGACCCAGTGCCTCCTGGGCTTAGCCGCGCTGCACATGTCTTCCTTAACCGTGCGCGCTCCGGACACGCTTTAACTGATGACGTCGTGGCCTGGTGAAGGCACGCCTCGAATAGAACAATGAGGAGCGGCAATTCCACGGCAGCAGCTTCTGCAGACCTTTCATCTGCGGTGGCAACACCTTCCGACCCTTCGTACGTCTGCTACGCATGTGGGCAGTCACTGAAGCAACCATCCATCACCTTGTATGGGATTGCATAGGTCTCGTAGAGCCATGTGAGACACATCGGCCTGCCTGGGTACTCGCTTACGAGGACTGGATCCGTCCGTAGGGCCGCATCAAACAGACTTTATCCGCACTTTGGCGGTTCGTTCTGGACTCCTCCATGTTGGGACACTATTGAGGTCTTTATCTCCCCTCCCCTCCTCTTCCCCATGTGGCCTGAGCTATCCCTTTAATAAATGTTCGTTTGTTTGTTTGTTTTTTTTGGAGACCTGTCTTCACACAAGGCACCACCTCATCTTTGCTAGAGTTAAAAACTAGCTGGAAAAATTGAAACTCATATCAAGAGCCTGCGTCAACGATTTCGGGTAACAGCTACCCGAATTTTGTCTTACCCACTTTGGGTTATCACACGACGAGTCGACACCCAGCAGAGTGTGGCAAGGACCCCATGTGCTCCCACGCGGGCGCTTTCAATACCGCATTATCTGATACAACACTGGTCGCAGGCACACAGAGCGCGGCTTCACACAGCAAGATGTGCCACCGATTCCAATTCATGCTACAGGACGCCACGGCTACCACTGGTGGAGGTTGTCCTGGCGAATCATGCCACTCTGGCAATAGCGATGTTTCTTGCTGGCTAGAGAATACAGCTGAAAAAGCCCATATCGCGTTCGCAGTGGTGCATTTTTTTACCGGCCTTGGAGATAGCATTCTCCTACACAACTAGAGTCGCCGCAGAGACGCATTTCATGAGCCCGAGGTAATTCAAGTTCAGAGGAGTTCACGCTGCCAACCTGTTACCCTTGCAAATTCCGTTCGAACGGTTTGCCTGTGGCTGGCACAGCACCTTTTTTGGGGCTGTCTAGATCATTTTCTTGTCATTCGTGTGTCAGAGCCTGCTTCGCTGGTATTGGCGGCTCCTTCTAGACTGTCGGCCTCTCTCAGAGCATCACCAAGACCCACTATCTCTCCTGGTCGAGTAAGCGATGAGCTCACTCTATCTAAACAAATTGTTCTATACAACAAGAACGATATTTGATACATATCTGATGAATGACTGGTGGCAGCGAGAAAAACGCCGTGACCAACAATCTCTAAAAAACATAATCTTTTCCACCAGGCAAAAAATGCAGTTCCTCGACTGCGTCAAGAAGGATGATCAGACAAGTTGGGCGAAGCCCAGAGGTCGGCGAACTCACTCATGAGTCCACTCACTCAGACGCATTTGGACTCAAACTCACGCGTGAGTTTGAGTTTCAGTGAGCGCTAGGCTAGTGTGGCATGGTGAGTTTAAGCTTGAGTGAGTTTGAGCCGAGTGAGCCCGACTGAGTGTGAATCCGATTGAGTTTGAGTACGCCTGAGACCTAGTGAATTCTGAGTCCATTTTGAGTTCTGAGTACATTTTGAGTTTGAGTACATTTTGAGTTCTGAGTAGAGTTTGAGTTTGAGTTCATTTTGATTTCTGAGTGCATTTTGAGGTTGAATCCATTTTGACTTCTGAGCACATTTGAGTTTGAATCCATTTTGAGTTCTGATTACACTTTGAGTTTAAGTCCATTTTGAGTTCTGAGTACATTCTGAGTTTGAGTCCAATTTGAGTTCTGAGTACATTTTGTGTTTGAGTCCATTTTGAGTTATGAGTACATTTTAAGTTTGAATACACTTTGAGTTTGAGTACATATTGATTTTGAGTACATTTCGAGTTATGAGTACATATGAGTTTTGAGTCCATTTTGAGTTTGAGTACATATGAGTAGCCTAGCAGGCAGCTATGATTGGCTGTTAAGTTTCATGCGTCGCTGTGGGCTCGGAATTCAGGTTACCTGCGGGTACGGCACCATTCGCGATCCGCATGATCGGTTGGGAGGGAGGGGGTGTCTGATTTTTTTTAGTTTCTTGTTGAATTTTCACAACCCTACCCACTTGCTGTATACCAAGTTTTCGCGGCTGGGCGCGTGAGTGATAATTGAGTGGTGAGGTCATAAAAAAGGGTTGTCTTAACTTTGCCTCCTGGTAAATGCACTAAGAGGGTAGGAGAGTGTGGTGGGAAAGCACACGGTGGTGCTTGCTTGCTGGTTGTTCGCCTGCTACTGTTAACGGCTTGATATACTAGGGGTAACAAAGGAAGAGGTGAGAGCCGGGGGGGAGAAGGGGGCGGGGGCTGTCCCTGCTGCTGTTTCAAACGAATTAGCGGAATTGACTGGGCAACGCCCCTTTAGACAGAATAATGACCGCATTAGATTGGGTGAAAAGTGGAACTGATGACGCTAAGGCGTGTAAGGTATCAAATGAAAGGTGCTGACTAACGGAATCACGCGGGGTGAATAAAAAAACCCTTCCTGATTGTAGTCATTAGGCAGTCATAATCACTCATACATTGCGTTAATATTCAAAATGACGCCGCGAAGGCATGTGGGGAATCCAATTCGAGGTCTCGATGTGGGGGATCATTCGGGACAAAAATGCGTTATGGTTATATCATGACGTAGGCAGGGTTTAAAGTCATAAATTCGGTTAATATAAAGTCATGACGCTAGGTCGTGCGGCATATCAAATTAAAGGTCTCGATGAGAGTAATCACGTGCTTCCTGATTATTATCATGGCATAGTCAAGCGGGTCATAAATTAGGTTAAAATTCACAATGACGCCACTGGGTGTGCGGGGCATCAAATAGAAGGTTCCGATGAGGGAAATCACGTGGTACAAAAATGCAGTATTGCTATATCATTAGATAGTCATGGTTAGTCATTGATTGGTTTAACATTCAAATGATTCCGCTAGGATGTGATGGGAATCAAATTAATGGTCTTGATTTAGCGGAATAACGTGGGAGAAATACAAAAATGCTTCCGGGTTATAACCATTAGATAGTCATGGCGAGTCTTACATTGGGGTTTAAAAATTTGAAGTCACCCCGCTAGGGTGTGTAGGGTATCAAAATTTTCGGTCTTGACGAGGGGAACCACGTGGTACAAATAAAAGCTTCGTGGTTCTAATCATGAGATAGTCATTATGAGTCATAGATTGGGTTAAATTCAAGGTGAGCCCGCTAAAGCATGTCGGTGTCAAATTGAAGGTTTCAGTTAGGGAATCACGTCGGACATTTAAATAATGCGTCCTGGTTACAGTCTTGAGAGTCATGGTTAGTTTGACTGGTATGAATTCCATATGATCGTGCTAGGGTGTGTGAAATATCAAATTAAAGGTCTCGTCGAGGGGGATCACGTGGGACAAATATAAAAATGCTTTCTGGTTATAGTTATGAGGATATAGCAAAAGGTATTTCTCCTTAATTGCTGCGTCGGATTTAACCAAAATTTCTTGCCAACCCGTAAGGCAGTTGTGCTATATATATGCGAAGGTTTGTCCAGAGATGTCCATCAATGCGGTATATAGTAATACAAATATTGGCGTCTAATTGCTGAATCATCGAGGCAGGATGGCATGGGGTAAAAAAAAAGCCATGCCATGCTCTCGAACCTAAATCACCTGACTCAAAACCTCTCTACTAATAACTGCCATTCAAACGTTACTTCCTCCATTTCCCCGTGTCCCAACAAACAGGCAAACCCTTCGACACATATGGTGTCGTGGAAATTGTGGATGACCATAGGTAACAGTTGGCATCAGAGCTTATCACAGATGTGAATTTGACATTTGTTTATGAATAAGCCTTGCGGCCGCGTTTCGTGTCCGTAATTTCCTTCCCACAGTGTACCAACGTGCACTCGAATCCAGAATTGGCCAATTACATGTGAGACATTAACTCCTTGCTAGAGTGTAGGAGATACAGAGGCAACAGAGCCACCAAGACATAAACAGACATTGCGACAGAAGGAAAACACTTCAGAAAAATAGGCAAGCGCAGTTTGTGTGTGCATGCGAACTGATTTTATTACAATAAGAAATCAGCGCAGATATCAAAACTAGCACATGATAACAATGTAAAGGAAAAAAATTAACTGGGGCTCTGCAGCTCTGCAACGACTACGTGTCAAACACAATGAAAGAACAGATGACTGACGCAACACAAACACACACACTACAAAACACAACACCCCCACGCACACACACACACACACACGCACACACACACACACACACACACACACACACACACACACACACACACACACACACACACACACACACACACACACAGACGCGCGCACTTGCATGCTGGAAGTTAACAGCTGGGTACGGTGGCGGTAATTGCTTACAACGATAGCGTGGTGCTTTTCCGAGCTACGACGAGAGCTCATCCCACATAGCAAATGCTAATAAAATAATAGAAGTGCCTCAGCAAACAACGCGGCACTTTTTGTTTGTCCCACGTGATTTCCCTCTTCGAGACCCTCAATTTGATACCCCACATTCTTTAGCGCCACATCTCTCTGAATTTAACCCAATCTGAGACTATACATGAATCCCGTGGTACACGATTCGCCATTCTCTGTTTTTTTTCTTTATATTTCTTTTTCTTAGTTTTTTAAGATTTATTTGATCAATTCTGTACAGCTACGGTTTTTAATGACTACAGGTTGAACTTCCGTGATATCTGCATTTTTGAGTAAATGCATGGCGTTACACGATCCTGCGGGGGAGGCGGAGGGGGGCACTCGGCAAAAAATGCTACGTTTTGAAAAAGCAAAGGCATATCCTTGAACGCCTCGCGCTTCACAGATTCACTGGGACAGTGCGCTTTTACACAAGGCGTTTTTTTTTTTCAGGATACAGAGCAAGAATGCACGGAACAGCAACCCTAAAAAGCTTCGACGTAAATGAGCGGAGCAGTGAGCGCACGTCCCCTCGCCCAATATTGCTTGTTTCGACCCAGGGACCCCGCACACCATCGAGTCTGGACCGCCTCTGTCATAAACACGAACACGGAGCCTACATCAAGAGTTTGGTATCCAATATATACGTACAATTGCTTGCAACCAGCGCTAGTCATCATGGGCAGCAGGTATAGCTGTAATAAATCTGCAACGAAAACTTTTTCCGACCTCACAGGAGCTACTGTGTCATGTCATGCCGAATGCAAGAGTTTGAGCTCACGAAGTTGCACCCGTAATATTTTTACCACGTGTAAATTTGAAAACACTGAATGCTAATGAAATCAGAGTCCATCTGAGCCCGAGTAAATTCCTAGCACGAGAGAGTTGTGAGGCCATTTGAGTTCTGAATTCATTTTGAGTTCTCAGCCCATTTTGAGTTCTGAGTTCATTTTGAGTTTTTAAGTCCATTTTGAGTTTTGAGTCCATTTTGAGTTGAGCACACTTTGAGTTTTGAGTACATTTTGAGTTTTGAGTCCATTTTGAGTTTGAGTACACTTTGAGTTTGAGCACATTTTGAGTTTTGAGTACATTTTGAGTTTTGAGTCATTTTGACTTTGAGTACATTTTGAGTTTTGAGTACATTTTGAGTTCTGAGTACATTTTGAGTTTTGAGTACATTTTGAGTTTGAGTACAGTTTGAGTTCTGAGTACATTTTGAGTTTGAGTACAGTTTGAGTCTGAGTACATTTTGAGTTTTGAGTCAGAGTGAGTTCTGAGTTTTGCGCTCAATGTGAGTTTGAGTTTGAGTGAGCGCAGCTGTGCTGCTCAGCATTGAGTCTGAGTTTGAGTGAGTGGTGATTCGAAAAAAAATTGTGAGTGAGTTTGAGTGAGCCGCGCCAAATTTACGAGGTATGGGGAAGTCCCAGGAGTGCACGAACAAAAACACGTTTGTTTCTCATTTGCGCCTGCTTAAGTGCATTTAAGGCGGCCTGAGTGCTTTAACTACTAAGCATGACGGGTCGCCTTGTTTTATGTTACTGCTCTATCGCAGGGGGTTGTGCTGGATTTATACAGATGCCATAATATGAATACACTACTTCTGAGTGCGGAGTTCCAAATGGGATTTGGAATGGTCACATATTCATCCAAAGGCACATTTCAGCAAGACGCACAATTTGGCTAACTGGCTGCTAGCCATGTTGTGGTTCAAAGCGCCCACAACACACAGACAGAGGCAGTGTCTTCTTTCTTCGCCTCTGAGTTAGTTGTAACTTGTGAGGGCTTGAAGCACCAACGTCAAAGAAATATTGGCGAATTACGTTGTAAGCGGTCGTTAGAACCTTATGTAACTATATAAGTCTGCTTATATGCTTTCAATTTGAAGACATTAAGGCTATAGGAATGAGAAAGATCAAACGCGCATCTCTCTCTACAGTTGTCGCAGCCAGATTAGAATAGGTGGAACCGACCATGACAGTATGACGACAGCTGACGTTGCGTTTCCGAAATATTCCGTTGAGTGGGTATGCGAACATTCCAAAGACAATTCGGAACCCCTACAAAGACGCTATGAATCTTTGTTCTGGTAGCTTCATGGAACCAACATTAAGCCCACGCTATGTATCAATACTACATCGCGAGGGAATGCCATAACTCTTTCGCATGCAATACATTTAGACATTCTCAATTGCACCTCAAATTCCTTGGCTCGCATGGCATAACAATGGAGCTAGGGTTAAGACACTTCTCTTTCACCGCGCGGCCTTTTGTTCGACATCCGCTTTTTCCAGAATTTGTTTTTTTTTGACGGCACGGAACACTTTCTGTTATCACGCTCTGAACACAACGTCGTATCTTTTGCCGGCCGTCCAAACATAGCTTTCGTATTAAAGCAACGCAAACATATCAATGCCGTTTTTATTGCGTACTGTGCAAGCGAATTCATGTTTTCCATCAAACTGTTTTTCAACATACAAATTTTAGTTCGGATAGGAAGCAGTTGCACAAGGAAGTGACAGTTCGTAGAAAGGTTTTTTCAAGACTGTCGACAAAACTCACATTAAAACCGATCACTCCTAAACGCGCCCTCACCCAGCATCACAGATATTTTAGGTGTATGTGTATAAAAATTAGGAACACGCTCATTAGCGTAAAACTTAGAGAAGGCGACCAATCGCACTTCTCTTTTCAATTCCCGTACTTAAATATTGCGCGGCCAAACCTACAGATCCGAATAACGTAAAGGGAAGCTTCTACACCACACTTCCTGTTTTTTATAGCCATCCAGCGTTTCCCCTCTTGTCCCGTGTGGTCCTAGAAGGGGCATACGGAGGAATTATTTGCAGGGCACACTAGGCCGCACTGGATCTAAAGGTACTCACGGTAAAACCACTCCTGTCGGCCCTACTAACTTCGCAGATGTTTGCAGAACCGCTTCGTACGACTGAATGAAGGATGAAGCCAACCGCACAAGACTTCAATTCCTTCCGGGTAGGTTCCATGCTTTGCATGCAGCCTTCCTTCCAGGAGCGGTTTTACCATGAGTGCCTGTGGACCCAGTGCGGCCTAGTGTCCCTGGGTAGTCTAGCCTCTGTGCTTACCATTACTGGATTAGAATAGGCAATCAGCATATGAAAGTATTTTGGAACCACGTGCAGCCAAGTCTTCCGAAGAGGAAGAAAGCATTTCCGCCACAAAGACCTGTAATCTTCCTGGGCGATCCGCACTTGCCGGAGGTTTATCACAAGGTGTTGGAGCTAGGACCAAACTTCTGCTTTCAGCCGCATGTACGCCCGGTGGAACAGGTTTCTCTCGCTAGAGGTGCCAGTGCGTGAGTTCCGGACAATGAACAATACAGGGGCATCAGTGACTGAATGGAGGCCTTCGCGCGAGCAAGAAAACCTTTTAGGCGTTCGCCAATGTCTTCCTCATTCGACCACTTTATAAGCAGTGAGCTTCGTGAGCTTGAATCGGACAAAGAGGGTTCCTCTTGTCGTATTGCCGGAAGCTCTTTTTGGCTAAAGGCCTTTGAAGCAGTACAGAAAGCCTTTGAGAAAGTGGGGGGTTAACTCGATGGCAAGAAAGAAAGAGGCATGTTCTTTGCTCACGTACATGAATTGGGGCAAGCTGTCCATATCGGTTAAAAAGCCAATAAGCTTCATCTTGACAATTTTTAAACAGGCCGAACACATAAGCCAGAAATCCCACTTTGATATCTGTTACCTAAAGGTTACCGAGCGAGACACGTCTCAGTACTGTGTATCGGCCGTTTTTACAAAAGCGCTCACTTACTTTGCACGATAATGATTCTCTATATTGTCCCCAATTGAGTGAAGTTCATGGAAACGCATGACCTACCTCACATGTTCTGCTATTAGCATTCACGTGGAATATTTGTTCTACTCGCTTTCTGCACGCCGATCTTTTGCATCCTTTGAAGGAATTCATTACCAGGACGAAATCGCATTCAAAAATGTAAGCGGCCTACATTGCACAGCTTTCATGAAACTTCTGAATTCTAATTTAAACTCTGGATATTTCACGGGAGGGTGTGGTGTAGATGCTGAGATCCGGGGTCTGTATCGGCTTGCTAGTGGCTCCGATTCTAAGAGGCAATTTTTCTCGCCAAGCATGACCGCTCTCTTGAGAGAGACCTGAACGGTATGTCCATAAAAGTGTCCGTTACGTGGAAGACTGCATGCTTATGTTTGATTATATATATCTTAAAATATTTTGTGAAATGAGCTTAGGTGTTAACTTCACGATTAAAGCAACGAAAGAGATTTATTTTGATTCCTATTGTAGTGTTTAACGCGGCGAACGCAAGGGAAGGCAATTAGGCGCGCTGTAGTGAAGGCTCCAGGATTAAGTTTGACCAGCAGGGGATCTTTAACGTGCGCTGAAATTGGCGTTTTTGCTTTTCACCTCCTCCGAACAGAATCGCAGTAAGTATCTGGAATTGCATCTTTGGTTTAAAATTAGCATGCGTGCTGGATGTATGCAGCCCGATCTGTCAAACCTTGGATGAGTCGCTCATCGGGCCATACTAAGCTTGTGAAGACCGCCATTGCCTATCCTATTTTCGCCCGTCGGTTTCGAAGTCGTGCCAACACTTGAGGACAAACAGTCTCAATGGACAAGTTAAAAGCTAAGGAAGGCAGGATTTCCGCAGGACCTCTTCATGGATATGTAAAAAACTTCCCAATATCCTAAAACATAATCCGGCTGTTGCGATGTTACTGAGGACAAACAAAACTCCCCAAATTGCCATTGTCCCATGCATTCACACCATCACGCACCGCCTAAAAAAAGTGGGACATCGCTAAGGAGTGCAAGTGGCTAGCACGGCTAGCAACTAGTTGCCTTCTGTATGTAGCAGGCTTGAGAGGAAGATGTAGCGGGGAAGTGATAAGGAAGGGGTTGGTTGTGGAGTTAACCGCAAGAACCACTCTGTCACCGGCGCTAAGGGTGTTGAGTACCGCATTCGTTTACACTGTGGCCATACTAATGTTGGCCAAACTGGCCGTTGTGTCAACGTGCGTTTGAGAGGGCATGAATTGTCATTAACAGCCCTCCCCCCATTATCCTATATTTCTTCACAATGTACTAAGTGCTGCGGATGTAAAACATAATTGTCCTGCCACTACAATTTTCCTTGGGCACCATGAACAAACGCCCCCGCCTCCCCGATATTATGGAAGCGTTCCATATAGCATAAACAGAAGGCAAGTGTGTCAGCCTAGCAAGCGTGTGTCTTCATCCCAAAGAGATTGCATATCTGAGTGGGCCTTGACTGTAGCCGGTGTCTAATCTAGTTTGCATTATAACCGTTGCTTTTGTAAACTTGTTTCGCTCGTTTCAGCGGTGTTTTTGTCTTGGGTTTTGTGTAAAGCGTTCCTATTAAAGGGACCCTGCAGCACTTTCGATAAACGCTTTCACTCTTTGCTTCACGTCCTGGAAGGCACTTGTAAAGCTACAGTTATCGCCAGCACAGAGCGGGCAGTGTGTGATTGCTCGTCGGAACAGATGCACCTCCATTTTCTGCTGTGTTTTTTTGCGGCTTTATTTTAAGGTTGCTACCGAAAGCGTTCATTGCTGCAACTGAAGGAAAAACGGCCAGCCACCGCTATGTGGACCTCAGTGACGTAATTCGGGCCGTTGAAGAACTGCAAAACAGGGAAAAGGGAGACAAATCATTTGAGCGAGCATTAAACTTTAGTTGTTCGGCCAGCGGCTGTCCTTGTGTTCCACTTCTTCTGTTTTTATGCCCGCGCTCGTTTCATTTAAGAACATGTCCTTCAAACTAGCACCAGCTTACAACACTTCTGTTTCTCGCATAGTTAGATGCGAAAGTTGAATATATTTCATTACTCGTTTGTTTATTCATTTGTTTACAAACTACCGCCAGCTTGAGTTAAGAAGCCCTATGCAGGGGTGTACATAGCAATCTATACAAAAAATACGGAAAGGCAGTTGTTCTAAACAGCCTAGGGAAGTAAAGCATAAGCAACAAGTGCAAGCAAATGAATCTTTCCTAATACAAAAAATTTATAAAACGGCATTAAACAGTGCATGAAAACGGAACTTCGAAGACAAATTTTTTCCTCGATGTCTAATCAAATCAACACGCAGAGAACCGTAAGAAAAATAAAGCAAAAGCAAAACCACGTTATTTAAAATGTAATAGAAATGACTTGGACGAATGAAAAATCACTGAACCAGGCGTAATCCAACAATGTATCAATGCACTGCGAGTGTCGCAGTGCGTCTGGTTCTTTGCGGATATTAAAGATTGTGCTATCGTGATAAATTGAAATGCGTACAACGGAGCGCGTGGCTTTTAGTACATGCCCCGCATTCCTGGCGACGGTCCGCGTATGCGCAGTGCGAACAAGTTACGAGAGTTTAGGTCCAACGTTGATATGCAAACACGGTCGTTCGGCGTGTGAGCGTTTTGGTTTGTCTTCCCACCCCGCTCGGCGCCCGCTCACGGCGAGCATTATCTTTGTTGCTGCAATGAGTGAAAACGGGGCATGAGCTAATCCCTTTATTTTCAATTTCGTGCTGAGCGCCCAACGGATGATTTTAAATTCGATGGTCTTTCCATATCAAGGTTGGTCATGAACTCTCGAAACTTAGTCGCACTGCGCATGCGCGGTCCGTCGCCAGGATGTGCGGCACGTACTGAAGAGAAGAAAAAATTTATTAGGAGCACAGTCAGTTGACGATGGTGGCCGCCGTTTTGGCGGCGCCCGCGACCGCCCGGGTGACCAGTGAGGAAGCCCCGCGCTCCGTCGTGTTTCTGTTTATCACGATAGTACATTATCGCGCTACGAGAACTCTTAACAGTAATACAAGTATCTTTACGGCAAAAGGATTATGGTGTACTTCTTGTTGTTAATCATATACTTTAAAGCCACATCCCACAATCCATTATCTATACAGATTCCCTCAGTGTTGTGCGGGTATTGCCGTCAACAAAAGTATTCACAAAATCACGTTGTAAATCTTATCATCAAAGGTATTATGTCTGTGTATGTCCACAAATTTGAACTCGTCCTTTTGCTGGGTCCCTGGCCACTATGGGTATAGCCGGGAATGAAGCAGTGGATGGAATGGATGCTGCTGCTACAATCTTGAATACAGTAGACATAACCACATTACCCTACACCGACGTGAAACCACACATCAGACAAACAACTTCGCAAAACATGGCCAACACACCGGAGCGAACAAACAGACAACAAGTTACACGTAATAAAACCACTCTTAGGACCATACACCACGGACACACGTAATAGATACAACTGAAGTCGCCTTGGCTAGAAAACGGATAGGGCACACACATGCAACGCACTCTCACATGCTCACTGGATCTCCAAGACCTCTGTGCAGCAGGTGCGGAGAGGCCCTATCCGTGATCCACATCCTCATACAATGTAAGGCACTCGACATTACTCGACGCAAACACTTCCCCCAGCTCAGCTACACACACGACATATTCCACCACACCCGTCATACTTCTTAGGAGGACGGTGCCATGTTCTCTGTTCAGCGCACCTTTAAGTTCCTATCTGAAGTTCATTTCTTACAACTCATCTCATACCAGCCATAGTTTTAACTCCTGGTCCTGTACATCAGCCACCTTATTTATCTTTTAACCACGGATGTTCTTCACCCTGGCCCTTTATACCAGTCGAGCTCATAGTCATTAACTGATTTTATTCGTTTTCCCTCCTCATCAAATACCTTTGTATTTGGCGCTCTTTGCCCATGTCGGCCTTGCGCCAATAAACTTAAACCATCATCATCAGATTATCACTCTCTACAATACCACCAGGCATTCTAGGCCATTATTGGATTGTACGTGGGAATAGTGAATGCTCAAAGCCTCAGTTAGGCACAAGTATTCCCTAATCCCTTTGGATACTTCGCACGCGTGAATCACCCAGTGACATGCGCAAAGTACCCGTTTGCTTGCTCGAAGTTTCCCATGGTACAAACAGTACAAGTATTTATCCAGAATGATATCGCCTTATTTGAAGGCTGTATAATTTATCAAGTCGCAAAACAGTAACATCTCGGAATGGATCGTGCTGTTTGCATTGAACATTTATTAAAAGGCTTGTATACGGGGGCCCTATTCTCAACTGCACAAATTGGCGGCAATTCGCACATGTTTTTTTTGCGTAAGCACGACATGAGCAATCAGTGACGTGCTGCACCTATAGCTGTGACGACATGCAGTGTAATTTGATGAGTCACTCATAAGATCACGACCAAGGTATCAAATCTTACGCAAGAAAGATATAAAAACACTTGGTATGTGCCATAAAAATTAAGGCGGTAGCTGAGGCTGATAAGAAAGACAGTTCTGGAGGTCAAATTTGGCGTCAACAACCACTAGGCGATCCAGTAATGTTGATCCAAAAGCGAGCGAAAGGCGGATGTCGAGCTGAAGAACATCACACAATTTTTTAAGCGCGTCTATTTATTTATTTCAATCGCTTTTAGTAACATAGCTGGGCTCTTCTGCTTCAATGCAAGCTTTGTTGCGTTATCACCTTCCCTGCCGCCCCACCGCCGCCACGCCATCGTCTGCTGCTATGTTACAAGTTTATGGCGTGATCACAGAAAACCCCGCACTGGGCACTTTGAGCAATCTTGGTGACGGTACTGGCGATACCGCTGACCCCGAGCCCCCAAACATAAGCTGGATCCAACCGTGGCGATGTGTTTATAGTTGGAGGGTTAGACACCACGAACGGTGGCCGTCGGAGCCCAGGTCAAGCTCCGGCGGATGGGCTCCATGTCTGTTCACCAGGCAGGGAGCTCCGGGACCTCTTTGACTACCAGGGTAAGGTCAAAGAAGAAAGTACCCCCGTCTTCCTGCTTTATACTATGCTATATGGCATTTTCAACCCCCCCCCCCAAACGTGATCGGTCCCTGAAAAGGGCCGCACCGAAGTTTCATTCCCACCCCTTCCAACAACTGTCTTTTCAACAACCGTGAATAACTATGCTCATTTCCTTGTGATAGAGTCAGCTGACTCAGCGAGACCTTTTGCTTCCCTGTCTGTATTCCTGGTTTCAAAATTCCTGCAAAACGCAATAGGTGGAAAGTATCAAGCTAAAAAGCTTAGGACAGGAGAAATCTTTGTAGAAACTCCATGTCGAACAACAAGCCCGCACTCGTCTTGAACAGACCCCGCATCCATGATCTGGACATCAGGGGCACACCCCACCGCAGCCTCAACAGCTCCCAGGGAGTGATTTCTGAGGCAGATCTTCTTAGAGAAACAAGATGCCGACATGCTCGAAGGTTTAAAGGATCAGGGCGTCACAGCTGTGCGACGCATCACGATGCGCAGGGAGGATAACATAATCCCCACGAAACAGATTATCCTGACCTTTAACCGTTCCTCACTTCCTGAACATATCAACGCCGGCTTCATTCGATGTTCCAATTCGTCCTTACATCTGAACCCTCGCCGCTGCTTCAAGTGCCAGTGGTTCGGGCACAGTACAACCTCTTGCCGCGGCAAAAACAACGTGTGCGAAATGCGCCGCGCAGGACCACCCCACCGACAACTGTAATCCTGACATCCTCACTTGTGCACACTGGAGGGCCCACATGCGGCCTACTCCAGGAAATGCGAAAAGTTCCTAATAGAAAAGAAAATAAGTCAGTCTCAAGGTACCAGGAAACATCACTTTCCCAGAGGCGCAAAAGAGGTTTTTTCCCTCTGGGGAGGTACGCTGACGGAGCTCGCCGGGGGGCGGAGCGGGCGTCTGGTTTCCACAGGGACCCAGTTCAGCGAGTCTGACCTGGTCCCTCGCCCCCCCCACCCCCTTGGGTGCCTCTGGCAGCCCAACCCGCCACCACGCCGCTTGCTGAGGCAGCAGCGGTTGTTGGTGGCAACGTCTTCCGTCGGGACCGGTGCCGCTCATTGCCTCTGTATCCCCATCCTCCAGTGCGTTGGAGGGTGAACCGAGGTGATGGACACCACGGGCCCCGCACCGGCTCACACCACCACTGCACCGCCCGTGCCACCTCTGGCGCCCCGGACGCCCTCGGCGGTGGCGCTCAAACGAAGGGCTCCCGAGGGGGGGCCAAGTCCGGGGGGCCCGGTCCGTCGGGCACACCTCGGACATCCGACGACGAGAAGGATGTCGGCCGTTCCTGCCTGCAACGCAGCGCAAGGAGCGGCCACCGACTTCCAAGCCTACAGACAGGCCCAAAAAGCCCAATCCCAGAGTAACAGCCCCGAAAGACGACACATGAACACACACACACACACACACTCCAGTCATTCTTAAATGTAAATAATGGGAACAGACAACATCATTCAGTGGAACTGTAGAGGCCTTATCAACAATTCTAGATGATGTGTACGAGATACTTTATTCACATAAGCCAAGTCTCATGTGTCTTCAGGAAGCACACCTAATAGTAAACATACTAACTTCTTGAGTAGCTACTTGGTTTTTCGAAAAGACAGGCATACTTGCACTTATTCTTCAGGTGGTGGGCCATAGTAGCCCGAAAATCCTTAGCCTGTCACACCATCCCACCTAAACACCATGCTTGAAGCTGTCGCGATTCGAAACAATTATTTATGATAGCTTAATAACGGTATGCTCCCTCTACATCCCTCCGGATTACCAACTATCGAACACTGATTTTGAGGCCCTGGTAGATCAACTACCTGAACCGTACTTAGTCTTAGGCGACCTCAATGCACATAATTCAATCTGGGGCTCTTCCTGCACAGATGCCCGAGGTCGCCTAATTGAAAAATTTCTATAACATCATCGGGAGCATGCCCTTTTAACAAAAACCAAGCTACATATTATAACATAGGACAAAACAGTTATTCACATCTTGACTTGGCTCTTGGCTCTGCAGTGTATTTTTCCATTCTTGAGTGGCATGTGGACACAAACATATATAGTAGTGACCACTTCCCCACCAACACTTCCCCCTCTCATAAAAGGTTCAAATGAGGGAAGAGCAAACTGGAGTACATTCACAGAAACATCTAAACTGCACTACACATCCATAAAAACACCTACACGTAGAAGAGAGGCGACCCAACTGCTCACGGCGCCACATCCTCGACGGCCGCCGCAAAGTCCATTCCCCAGGCCTCCGGTGCCCCATGCAACCCTAGGAGGCCCTGGTGGAACGAGGACTGCAGGCAGCGCGAGTGGCCAGAACAAGGCGTGGGGTGTCCTTCGCCGGTACCCCACGTCGGCTAACTTAATTTCTTTTTAAAAGAGCAAAGGCCTTGGGAAGCGCGTGCGCCGTGAGACAAAACGGGGTAGTTAGCACTCCTTCATAACATCCGTAAATTGATACACAGACACACGCAAGGTATGGACACGAATACGTAACTTAAAGGACAACATACACATAGCCTGCCCTTGGTCAGCACAGACTGGGGACACACTGGAAGATCAGGCTAACACACTTGCACAACACTTTCAACACGTGTCCAAGCCTTGCACACTACACAGTTTCCTGAAACATAAAGCCCCTTGTGAAAAGAAGTCCCTACGTGACAACAACAAATCACAGACTTCTTTACATCTCCCTGTTTTCACTACATGAGCTTAGGGCTGCTCTAGTACGTGTAAACTCTCAGCTCCAGGCCCAGACAACATTACATATACAATGATACAGCACTTACACACAGACACTCTTGTAAAACACCTCCTTCACCTTTACAACAAGATATTTCTTTCGGTGGCACATTCCCAAAGTCTTGGAGGGAGGCCATAGTTGTAGAATTCTTGAAATAAGGAAGGACCCTTCCTCTCCTGCTCGCTATCGACCCATTGCCCTGACCAGCTGCCTGTGCAAGCTTCTCGAGAAGATGATAAATCGCAGGCTCGCGTACTTCCTTGAGTACAACAGTCTTCTCGAGAGCTGCCAGGCAGCCTTCAGGGCAGGGCGATCAACGAACGATCAACTCGTAGCTCTTGAAACATATATAAAGGATGCCTTTGTGCATAAGCATTTTTCTTACGGTGTTTTTCGACATAGAGAAAGCCTATGACACCGCTTGGCGGTACGGTATCCTCAGTGACCTAAAGTCAATCGGTGTTGGCGGGCAACATGTTGAACATCCTTTGTAGTTATATGTCGGAGGAGAACCTTTCACGTCAGAGTTGGTTGTGCACTGTCAAATGTTCACGTGCACGAAAATGGCGTGCCGCAAGGTGGAGTGTTTAGCTGCACCCTCTTCATAGTAAAAATGAACTTTCTTGGAAAGGCACTGCCACCTACAATCTCTTATTCTATGTATGTAGATGACGTGCAGATATCCTTTAAATCGTGTACCTCTCCATCTGCGAACGTCAAGTCCAGCTCGGCGTCAAGAAACTTGCCGGCTGGGCTGACACGAATGGCTTTAATCTTAATCCCGCGAAGAGCTCTTGTGTTCTGTTCTCCAAGGGCGTGGCGTTCACTCGGACCCAAACATCACTCTTGCGAATGTGCCAATTCCTGTGAACAAGGAGCACAAGTTTTTAGGTATTTATTCGACGAAAAACTTACATTTTCCCACATATCAGACAGCTCCAAAAGCAAATGTTAAAAACAAATAATATTCTTAAGGTCCTCTCACATCAATCTTATGGGCCGACAAACAACTCCTGCTGCGCCTGCCTGTACAACAGCGTTGGTGGGGTCTCGGCTCGACTACGGCAGTGTCGTGTATGGGTCGGCTAGAAAAACAGCACTGAAAATGCTCGACCCAGTGCTGCATCTTGGCCTTTGCCTCTCATGTGCCGCATTCCGCACTAGCACTGTTGAAAGTCTTTATGTCGAGTGCGACAAATGGTGGCCTAGGGCATCAGCGGAGTATGTTGACCTGTTGTATGCATCCAAGATCGTGTCTCTGACCAACCATCCTTTTTAATCCCATCATGAACGATACATCAAAGTTACAACTCTTTTAAACAGGTCGTCTATTCCCTTACCGTTCTCTCTCAGTGTTAGAAAGGAGCTTCTGCACTCAATGTCCCCCCTTTCAGACACGCACAAGACACCCATTCATAATTTCAATTGCACCATGGCATCTTCGTCCTGTAACATGCGAACTGTCATTCACTCTTGTAGAAAAAAATAGGGTACCCAGGAATGCAATTCTGCAGCACTTCCTGTTCCTGCAGGACAAGTACCAGGTGCGCATAATTCTATAGCGAACGCGTCCAAAACTGGTTCTACTGTCCTTCTTGTGCAACGCACCGGAACCAAATTTTAGAGTTATCAAAACAATGAATTTTAACAGCAGTATTTACACGGCAGAAGCGTATGGCATTTTACTCGTGTCAAATCACTCCTCGAACATAAGATTCAAAAGTCCACCGTCTACACATTCTCTAAGCGTTGTGCAGGCATTGTCATTGGAAGGTCGTCAAAAAACTATGTAATCAATGTTCTTTTAAAGGTCATAATGACTGCATATGCTTCAGATTTAGAAATAACCATATGCTGGGTACCAGGTCCACTGTGGGATCCTGGCAATGAGACCGCTGATCAAATGGCTGGTGCTGCTTGCTCTCATGACCACATTTGACATAACAACAGTACCTAGTACACCGACCTTAAGACAAAGTCAGACGACAGCTTCGTAACACATGGCAACTACACTGGAGTCAAAGACATAAACTACACGTAATAAAACCCCAACTTGGACGCTAATAACTGGACTCACACACAGATACATTGAAGTCGCCCTGCTAGGCGGCGGAATTGATGGATTGATTGTAGGGTTTAACGCGCCGACGCAACGCAGGCGATGAGGCGCGCCGTAGTGGAGGGCTCCGGATATTAATTTTGACCACCTGGGGATCTTTAACGTGCGCCGAAATCTCGCACACACGGGCGTTTTTTGCTTTTCGCCTCCATCAGAAAAGCGGGCCGCCGCGGCCGGGAATCGAACCGCGACCTCGTGCTCAGCAGCGCAAACGCCTTAGCCACTGAGCCACCGCGGCGGGTCGCTAGGCTGCGGATAGGCCACACACATGCGACGCACTCCCACCTGCTCACTGGAACTTCGGGACCCACGTGTGTAGCAGGTGTGGAAAGGGCCTATCCGTGGTCCACATACTAATCACAAGCAAGCACTTGACACAACACGACACAAACATTTCCCTGAATTATACAGACGACACATTCCTTTGCACCCATCATATTTTAGTCGACGAACCAATCTTTTCTAGTCGCGTGTTTTTAAGTAGTTTTAGCTGAGGTGAACTTTCTGCAGATCTTGTCATATCACGTGTAATCATCCTGGCCCTATACACCAGCCATCTCCATTTTCTTTTGTTTTGCATCACTTTTACTTTTAGTCACATGTTCTAGTATTTACGGTCTCATCACAATTCAGTAACTCTTTTTGGCGCTCTTTGCCCATAGTCGGCCTTGCGCCAATAAAACACAACTATCATCATCATCGTGATAACAGAAAAAGACGGCCGCGACCATCGCTTCTATGACACATAAGAACAGCGAAGCGCTACGCCTTATAACCACGGAGCGCACCGATGTCGCCGATTCACTCATTCGTGAAGTTCGACTTCAATCAGCGCTGTAATGAACCAGAGAGTCACTTTCCTTTGTTATTTTTTCTCTTCAGTTCAATCATGTGACCCAACAGCTTACTAGCACGAGTGTGGACAAATGCCATGCATTGGGTTCTCTTTGTCATGGAGAGGCTTTGTACTGCCCTCTGATGTTGCGGTTACGCCAAACGAATAAGTTTTATTTTATTGCCAAACATAAAAGCAAAATACTGCACGTTATTTGTATGCTCCATGATCACTGACTTGGAAGCAGTTGAAACTATAATTTGTTTTCGGTAGGAAACATGCTTTAAACAGCGCGCATGCGAAACTGTGCCTGCTGCAAATTGCCACACATTTCGCGGTGGTGCCGTAAGCCGAGGCAATTTTTTGCCCTATTTTGCTTGTATTTTTGCGACAAAACAGCCGCCATTTTTAAGCTGACGAAGAATTACGTCACTTTTACGCAGCTGAAGTTGCCAATGCACGACGTAATCGTTCCCGCCAATTGTTTAAATTACGTCACGCTTCTCAGCCAATCACACAGGGGGGTGTGTATTACAAGGAGTATTGTTGTTGAATACCAAAGACAGGCTTACGTTTTCATGTGCGCTGGATGTAGTCTGGTTTTTCATTGCCGGCCAAGAATTATGCGCTTTCCGTACACGTCATAAAACGTCAAAATGACGACAGCACACACAACCGCTTTGTCAACCAGAAGCACGTGGCAAAAATTGAAAGCCAATCAGAAAGAATTCCGGCAAATTGCCAGAATTGCCGGCAATTTTTGCAGTCGAGAATAGGGCCCCGGTCCCAAACGACAAACGCGTACTTGAGAATCAGCAGGATGTAGGTTTGGTGGTCGAAAAATTTCTTTTGCCGGCCTCTTCAAGGCCATCTCTGGCATTTTATTATCAGCATATTGTGAGCACAGGCGCCATCGTTGTTTCATAACTGTTACTCGAATGGCCAATCCCACCTAGCAACTCATCATCAGTGTGGCGCACGCGAGCACCACACCATCTTCTTCATCTTCCATCCTCGCGCCTTCTTCACCAACGCTTTTCCGCAACGGCCTCTCGGCGAGGTTGCGTCGTCATTAAACGCGTCCCTCAAGTCTCCCGTGTCCGAGTCTTGCACGTGGTGGAGGTGCACCTCGATCCACGTACGCTCTCCCCGGCTTCTCCCTGGATCTTCGCTCAGGTCGGCGTGTTCATCTTCCCACTCACAGCATGCCACAAGGCGATCCGACCAACCCTGCTGATGGCCCAGCACCCGCAAGCCCGCTTGCCCCAGCCTGGATGATCACAAGCCCGCAGCGAGACCCTCAGAAGTTTTCAGGACTTCCTGGGGAAGACGTAGAGGATTGGCTCGACGATTATAACCAGGTGAGCGCCTACAATCAGTGGGATGATAAGCTCAAGCTCGCCAGCGTCAATTTTCATCTAAAGAAGTCGCTAAGACATGGTACCTGAATAACAAGGAGGACTTACCTGACTGGTCGCGGTTCACCGCAGAAATACGTCGCATATTTGGCACGTCCACTTTGCGCTCAGACGCGGCCAAGAAGAAGCTTGCTGAACGCTATCAGCACCCCGCCGAATCGTACACGTCGTACATTGAAGACGTTTTGGCTTTATGTAAGCGAGTGAACCGAGAAATGGCTGAGTCTGATCGAGTGAAGCACATCCTCAAGGGCATTTCTTCCTTTGCGTTCAACGCGCTCGCCGTGCAAAACCCGACCACCGTGGGTGATATCGATGACGATTTGTCAGCGCCTAACTGATCTCCAGGCCTTGCGCCTGCAGCCATCATCTTCCGACACAGTTGTACCTGACCAAGGCAACCTGCGAGCCATGATAAGAGCGATAATCCGCGAAGAGCTGCATGGGCAGGGCGTCATCGAGCTTTCCGGTGGTGCAGCCACAGACATTCGGCTCCCAGTCTGCGGGAGATTATCAAGGAAGAATTGGCCGCAGTCACGTGTTCTTCACCTCCGAAGCCCCGACTTTCGCGCCGGGCCTGCGCACTCTGATGTGGTGGCGATGCCACACATCCCGTCCTCGCCCTCCGTTCCTGAGGCTTCCCATGTTCACCTGGCCCCCGTCTCCGCTGCATACCAACCGGCCACATACCATGCCCCATACTACCCACCATGGCGGCCGCCTCGCCCAACATGCTACTACTGCGGCATCCGGGGCCATATTTCCAAGTTCTGCCGACGGCGCCAGCGGGATGAACGTCAAGTATTTTCTACTCCGCCACGGGGTGATCCCCGGTCCACGTATGACTACCGACCGCAGCCATTTCACCTATCCTCGCCGCCGCTCACCTTCTCCTCCGGACTCCGTTGATCATCGTGCCACCAGCAGGTCTGACCGCCGCCGATCCCCTTCACCTTTCCGTCGATTTTCGTCTCCCCTCCGTCCAGCCTCTCAGAACGTCGACCGCCGCGCGGAAAACTAGGAGCCGCAGTTCAGGGAGGTAGAACTGCGTCACACGGAAAAAAGACAAGTCCTCCTGACCGGCCATGCAATATTTTGGAAGTTGTTGTTGAAGGAATTCCCGTCGAAGCTTTAGTGGACACTGGCGCGAGCATTTCCATTATTCATGCAGACTTGTGTTCGCGGCTACGGAAGGTCAGAACTCCGTATGTTAGTCCTGCTCTACGCGGCGCCAACAAAAATGTGATTCAGCCTTCCGGGCAGTGTACAGCGCGTGTATTCATCGAAGGCATCCGTTATCACAATCACATTCTATTCGCGGTATTAGCCCCGTGTGCTCATCAGATGATCCTAGGTTGGGACTTCTTGTCATCAGCATCTGCTATCATTTCCTGTCGTGCACCCCACCCTTTCTCTTACTGACACGGCTTTCGACACGGTACCGGACGGGCGAATACGTCAGTTGGTGTCAGCTTCCGATTTTGTCCTGCCTCCTGGAGAATCCGTGTTTTCCATCACGTCTGACAGCATTGTCGATGGCGATGCGCTCATCGTGCCAGCTGGACACTTCATTCCCAAAGGACTTATGATACCGGCATGCCTTGTCCGTTTTTCTTCCGCTTCAGCTCTCGTAGCCGCTGTGAACACTACGACTGAACCCATTTTGCTACCTCAAGGCGCTACTATTGCTTCTGTGCCCCGCGACGATCCCGTAATCGTTCTTCCGGTCTCTTCGCTTTCTTCGGACCAACCGAGCCACGCATCAAAGCCCTCGCCTTCCCTTTTTGCTAGTATCATCAGTTCTGACCTGACCTCGGATCAAAGAGAAGCATTGCTCAAGTTGTTGACTAAGCACCGAGGATCATTTGACTGCTACTCTTCCGTCCTTAGCCAGACCTGTGCCGCAACCCATCGAATCGAAACGGACAACTCCTGCATCGTCCGTCGCCGCCCATATCGTGTGTCTCTGTCAGAAAGAAAATTATTCAGGAAAACGTGGATGATATGCTGAAGCGGGACATCATTCGGCCATCATCGAGCTCTTGGTCATCACCCGTTGTACTAGTTCGGAAGAAAGACGGAAGCGTGCGATTTTGTGTCGATTACCGAGCCCTGAACAAGATAACTCGTAAAGATGTATACCCGATGCCGCGTATCGACGATGCTTTAGATACCTTGCAAAGTGCACAAGTTTTCTCCAGCCTTGTCCTTCGGTCAGGATACTGGCAAATTCTTATGGATGAGGCCGACAAAGAAAAAACAGCCTTCGCCACACCAGATGGTTTGTTGAGTTTAACGTTATGCCTTTCGGTTATGCAACGCGCCTGCAACCTTTGAGCGCATGATTGACAATGTTCTTCGTGGCTTAAAGTGGAAGACGTGCCACTGCTACCTTGACGACATTGTTATCTTTTCTTCTACCTTTGACGAACACCTTCACCGTCTAGACGTAGTTTTAACGAGCCTCGCCAATGCTGGCTTGCAAAATAAACACCAAGAAGTGTTGCTTTGCGAGCAAATCAATCAAAGTGCTGGGGCATGTCGTCAGCAGTGATGGAATTCGCCCGATCCCGACAAGATCAACGCCGTAGTTAATTTTCCGCGACCTCTTCGTCAAAAAGACCTTCGAAGTTTTCTGGGCTTGGCGTCCTACTTCCGTAGGTTCATCCGCAATTTTGCCCAAATAGCGTCGCCACTCAATAAACTACTAGCATGGGCGACCCCTTTTACCTGGTCTGATGACTGCGAAGCTGCATTCCAGACACTCAAGGATGCCTTGACTTCTGGACCAGTTCTCTGCCACTTTGATGATGGTGCTCCCACTGTACTCCACACGGACGCCAGTGGACACGGTATCGGCGCGGTCCTCCTACAACGCAACTCATCATCAGTAGAGCAAGTTGTGGCCTATGCAAGCCGGACTTTAACACCTGCGGAGCAAACTACACTATAACGGGAAAGGAATGCCTTGCCGTTGTTTGGTCCGTCCAAAAATTTAGACCGTACTTGCACGGGCGTCATTTCTCGGTTGTGACTGACCATCACGCACTTTGCTGGTTGTCGTCACTGAAAATTTGTCGGGCCGCCTCGGACGTTGGATTCTCCGTTTACAGGAATATGATTTTACAGTGACCTATAAGTCAGGGAAGAAACACATGGATGCGGACGCTCTTTCCCGCTGCCCGCTGTCGCCTCAGTCAGATGATAAGCATCGTGGTGTTAACTCCCTAATTTGCCGATTGCACCTGCAGATTACGATACCTACCACTTGCCTGATAACCTGATCTCTTTGCAGCGGTCCGACACGTACTGCCGAGACCTCATCAATCGCCTCGGTGGCTTGGCGCAGCCTTGTAACAGCCGCTCGCGTCGCCAGCTGGACAATATTCGACTTTTGAGTGGCGCTCTATATCACTACAATTACCATCCTACCGGCGACAGATGGGTTCCTGTGATTCCCCGTTCGCTTCGAAAGGAGATTCTAGAAGTTTTCCACGATGCCGCCACCGCTGGCCATCTGGCGTTTCGCAAACATACGACCGCATCAAGAGCCGGTTTCTTCTGGCCTGGCCTCGCCACCAGTGTCGCCAAGTATGTTGCATCTTGTGCTGCTTGCCAGCTTAGAAATATAAAACCACTGTACCTGAGGGACTGTTACAACCAATGCCATGTCCGTCCGCTCCTTTCCACGTGGTGGGAATTGACTTGTACGGGCCCTTGCCATTGACGACAGCAGGTAACAGTTGGATCGTCACTGCGGTGGACCATTTAACCAGATACGCCGAAACTGCCCCGCTTCGTACGGCTGGCGCTTCAGAGGTGGCTCATTTCTTTCTAAAGGACATATTCTTGTTACACGGCCCTCCCCGCATTCTTCTCAGCGACCGCGGAAAAACCTTCCTCTCAACACTGCTGAATGAAGTTCTTCGCGCTGCTGGTACCGTCCACAAAACCACATCGAGCTACCATCCCCAAACAAATGGGCTCACTGAGCGCTTTCACCGCACCCTCTCCGATATGCTTTCGTTTTATATAAGCCCTGACCACACGAATTGGGACACCGTTTTACCCTTTCGTCACTTATGCGTACAACACCGCAAACACAACGAACTACTGGCTTTTCGCCCTTCTTTCTTGTTTACGGCCGCCCTCCATCTTCCGTCCTCGATGCCGCTTTCTTTTCTGCACCTGCCTCTCCGCAAGCGGATGTCCCAGGAGAGTTTGTCTCTCGCCTTGAACACTGCCGCCGTCTCGCACAGTTGAACACCCAGGCCTGTCAAGAAGACCGCAAGACTCGTCATGATGCGACGCATCGGACTGTTTCCTTTCAACCAGGCGATGAAGTGTTACTTGCGACTCCCATGCGTGCAGTGGGATTATGTGAAAGTTACTTCCACGTTTCATCGGTCCTTACACCGTTCTGGAGCAGACTTCTCCAGTAAACTATCGAGTGGCTCCTACTCGCCCCACGTCCGACCGCCGGCGCCGCGGAACTGAAATTGTCCATGTCTCGCGCATCAAGCCGTTTCATCGGCGCCCCTCATCTCTTTAGCGCCTGGAGGCGCCCCTTCCGCCGCGGGGGGGATATTGTGAGCACAGGCGCCATCGTTGTTTCATAACTGTTACTCGAATGGCCAATCCCACCTAGCAACTCATCATCAGTGTGGCGCACGCGGAGCACCACACCATCTTCTTCATCTTCCATCCTCGCGCCTTCTTCACCAACGCTTTTCGCAATCGGCCTCTCGGCGAGGTTGCGTCGTCCTTAAACGCGTCCCTCAAGTCTCCCGTGTCCGAGTCTTGCAATATTCATATTTTGAATGCACCGGACAGGCACGTTCCAATTGGTTTGGAAGTGACGACTCATAACGTGTAATTAGGTACAACGTTGGGCCAGTTGGTCGATCTTAAGAGGTATGTATAGCGCCAAAAAGAACGAAGGACAGAAAGGATGCACCAGGACAGGCGCTATTACAGAAAGGGTGGAAAGGACAAACCGCTTTGACCTTGGGCATCCTTTTTGTCTTTCGTCCTTTTCTGCGACATGCATCCTCTTAAACTCGTAAGAGGTTTAATTAGCATCTTGTGGTCATCACATAATTGATTACCGTTTACATGCATAGCTTTTGATACCAACGAAATAAATTGCAATAAACCGATTCCCATGCCCTTGAAAACAGATTCATTTCCAGAATAAAAGAAGGCAAGTGCCTGGATAAACCGCATAGTGTTAGCAAGAGTATACTGTCAAGAGCTTAAGCATTATATACCAAATAAAGCTAGCGGACAAAAATAGTGAACGCAGACCACCGCCAGCGTGCTTTGTACGTAACTTAGTAGTTTGGCGGTGTATTTTGCGGTTTCTGTAGTGTCAAGCCGTGTGTTTACGACAGTCTCATATTGACATTATTGGCGCATTTTAGGTTAGGCTTTCGACAAGGTTCTGCTTCAAAACAGTGTGATACCAATCTATAGATTATTACGCAAAGCAGAAAGTGAGGTCGTACCGAAGAGTTGCATGAGTATGAGGCAGCACCCCAAAGACCCCAAGGTTTCCTTAAAAAAAGGGGTTCACAGTTCCGCCTGTTTAAGATAGTTTCAGTCTAAGGCATTTATCCGACGATTCGAGCTAGTGTATGGCCGATGCTTGTTTTTTTCCGCTTTTCCCATTCATTTCTGCCGTTTTCCATACCGTTATTTTATATTCCAGGATAGCATACAATAGAGTGAGTAAAATTTGTGTTCCGCCAGGTGTAAATCGTTTTTTTTTAATTACACACCCGTATGCCCGTTGTATAAAGGAAAGGAACACCGTGGTATCCTTATAGATTGATAGACAACAACGTTCCGCCTTTGTTCCCGATCAGAGAAAATAGATCACTGCTTTGTAAATTGGCAGGAATGTGTCTTTTTCGACGACATTTTCCAACGAACCATAAGAAGAAACATGGATATCATATTATAATCAATTCAGTTCATGGCATGCCCATTTCGCGGAGAAACGTGCTCTGACCCTTTAGTTCCATATTAGTTTGTGGCGGGGTCGGCTAAGTTATAGGCATGGCCGAGCCACCTACTCCAACCAAATCGTATTTTCATAAAACCACGACCTTTGTACATGGTTAAGCCAAAGCGTGAGGCTATTGGACCTCACTTGAATACATTTTACTGACAAAAAATCACATGATGATAGTAAACTTCCCAATGCGAAACATCTGCTCAGCGCGAACTGTAGTCTTCTCGGTCGCGGCGCAAATCTGCTGCGTCTGAGGTAGTGACGACGAGCTAAGCAAACGCGAGGCGGCAAGCGCTAATCTGCCGTCATCTTGCAGCGCTTGGCTTCCGCTGAGCATGTTGTTGCAAATCGTGTTTGAACCCTACCACGCAAATATCACTTGGTTCGAATGAGCCACAAACGGCGGTAGGGTGTCTCTCGAAAGCTTGAGGGAAGGCCGCTCCTCAGATGCGACGCATGCTGAAAGTATGAGGGGGAGGCAGTCAGAGACGTAATGAGCTGTGGCCACGCGCTGGGAGATGACACCTTAGCAACGCGTCCGGCCCTCCTCACCAGACGCTGCTCGTCTGTTTTCTGACTTCGGCAGCTAGGTCGCTCTCTGGTTACGCAGAGACCGCTGCACCGCAAAACCAATGTACCGGGCGCCAAAGCAGTGCACGCTAAAAAAGACGAGGAATAGATATGAACAAAAGGCGCTCGCTAGAATTCAACTGAGAATTCTACTTAGGATGCGTAAAACATGAAGTAATCACCTTAGAAGCATAAAACATGGGATTGTACTCTCACAGCTATGCGCCACCCAACACAGGCCAAGCTTTGAGTCGCCCATGCGCCCTTGTAAGAAGTTAAACTCTTGTTTTAGCCACGAAAATGTGTTTCTTCATGGTTTCTTTATTCATCCACACCAACAACATCAGTAGCTTTAGCTCATGAACGGTTGTATGTATTTGCCAGAATTTTTATTTATTTGTTCTGGTGAGAATTTTTTTGCTTCCTGTCGTGCTCTTGCCTATGTAACGGCCTCGTAGTGTTGTCTTTTTTATGCACGTTTCTCCCACAAAATAAAGAAGACAGTGCATGGGGGTTACTGGGGGTTAGGACCGTTTGCCTTACAGATTCATTCAAACCTCTTCCGCGCCTTGTACTCCTGCGTGTGCTGATTGTGCCACTCAAGACAAAGCGGGAGATTGACGGGAGTGGCAGGGATACTTCTTATTCTCTAAAAGTTCAAATAACTCGACAAACGAAGACGAGGCCGGTTTTAAAACAGTGATATATCGACAAACTAGGACATATGGCATCACGGTCGTGTAAGACCTATAACCACTAAAACTGTCCTTCTGGAATGCAAACCCGAACAGTGTAACGTCAGGTATCGTACTAGATAATAATGAAAAGGTGCTCTACTCAGGAATTCACAAGGACGAAAGCTTCTGTGTTCGAATTAATTTTCTGCTTTCTGCAAACAGCCTGCCAACTAAAAGCCTCACCGGGATTCCGGTCAACGAGCTTCTTCTGGAGCAGCAAGTGAAAACCGAAGGCTAGCATTGAGTACTGTTATTATCACCTCTTGAAGTCCCTGAAGCAGCAACTCATTGCCGGATGATGGATGACTTTACGTGAATGAGCAAGAAAGCACAGTGAGACCCTTCCCTATGCGTTTCTGCAGGTTCTCCCGGGGAAGCCTACGTAAATCGTGTGCCTCTGGGCTTCTCAATGTACCGTATTGAAGGGTACATCAAGCCGTCTGTGTGCTGCTACAAGTGGTAACCCCATGAAACACAAGTCGTCATCAATACGTCTAGAAACAGCTCGAAACATCTTGAAACATCTACTTATACAAGCGAAGAAGTCTTGCAAACCTGTAGTACGAGCAGTGTCATATAGTTTATATGTAAACGTTTTTAATACATCTGTATGAGACCAATATACTTCGTACTCTACAGCAAGGTGTCCCGAAAACGTCTGAAAGCAGCTTACCTGCGATTTTATTCTTGTTCTTTAGTACACCGCTGTTGCAAGCATTTAATTATGATTTTTGAAGTTCGTTTCCTTGAGCTCGTGCATTGTGTGTACACGGGACCCAGTTCCTCTCACTTGTGGCCTTGTTGGTTTGAAAGAGCTTTATATACATTAGTGCAGAAGCTTCAACGTAGATCGGGGCACCGATACCATATTCTGACGAAGCAAGAAAGGCTGGCACGACTACACATTTGGTCATGTCACATATCAAGCAACAAATTGTGTGGCTCGAAAAACGAACATCTGAGTGACTCAACGAGCCATATTTGTAAGGAAAATTGGTTTCTGCGAGCAACCCTCGCGTTGTTGATGGAATCAGACGCACAATTCCAGGGCTCTGGAAATAGCTGTTGCTGAATCAAGTACCGAGGCTACAAACTTGGTTTTTATATCGTGCCTAAGGATGTCTAACCAGAATACCAAATATTTAACGTGGGTAGAATCTGCCTCGGCGCAAGTTAAATCCCAACAGACTTCGCCGGATCCGCAGCACTCTTTAAAAACGCGCTCTGTTCCCAACAAAATCAGGTTCAATCAAATCTTACACATTCGATCATATTTCTGCATTTCTTTTATCAGGTATTTTATTTTCTGGCTTACGTGTCTTTGAAAGTATATTTTAACACCACCAAGAAGCACTATCGCTTTTAATGCAAATTTTAACCGAACGAGCCACCACTGCTCGTAATGTTCGTTGTACGCGGAATGTTTCTCGCGTTTGGAAGGTGATTTAGGCAAAATGATGCCGTTAAGAAAGGAAATAGATGTTCTGATTCGGACATCTTCTAAATACCTTGTTGTTTGTATCAGTAAAAACTGCCACATGTTCATCGAAACATCTAGGAATACCTCAGCGAAAGAATAACGCAGCGGGGTAAGTATTTTGTTCCTTTAGGTTGTTGTTTGTTAGCTAGTACCACAGCGTACCGTAATTTTGGGAATTACGTGTGGTGCACAAGGCGATGCCTAGTGCTACGATTTGTAAAAATTTGGCGCTTAGGCTTGTAAACGTTTATCGTGCGCAGAGTAGGGTTACCACCTGCTTGGTGTTTGACCGCACAGCCCGGTTATTTAAACACGGGGCCGGTTGCCCGTCCGTGCTTACAACGAGCCGTCATTGGCCGGTTTTTGGCCGTCCTGCCACCATTTTGTTTGGTGGCATTTCCCAACCATTAACTCGGCAACTACGACGATAAATGTATCGATAGGCTACGCATTGCTTACGTTTTAGCGTTCGTTTGTGGATGAAGAGCTATTAATAGACGTCGTATGTGCAAGTAACGTTTTAGGGCCGAATATTCATTGCAATAACCAATATCACAGTCACTTTCAGTGCAAACGACGATTTCTCTCTATGACAATCCTAAAAGAAATTGTATTTCATGTCAAAATAACATGCATCTCTTGCCCAACACATGTCGAAAATTCTTTATACCAGGCCCCCTCCCCCCGCCACCGAGGGACAGTTTTTTTCTCGAAAAAGTGGGAACCCTCGCGCTGAGGCTAGCACTTTAGCTCGCGCTCACCCTTGAAACGCGGGCAGGGACGCGCAAAGGCTTACAACATGGATATCGTAGATGTTGAATAACAGTAAAATGAAATATGAGAGAGGACGTGATGAAGGCAACTGGCTGGCAACGCCAGGTTATTACAATTACCGCCTGTCTTGTTGCAGCACTGCTTTTATTATTGTTCGCCTACATTCCGGGATTGTATTGCTGAAAGATGCATCCGTTATAAGAACGTAGACGGATTATTCCCCTATCACTTTCAAAGAAAGTATTTTGTAACAAATTGAAGACCTGGGTAGTAGTCTCTGCCAAGCCCCACTCAGTGTGTCCGTTGCTAAACAATCAAGTGCTTCACTCTGCGACAAAAGATGCATTCGAACAAATGGAAGAATATAATTTGTATTAGTTGCGTATAAACTCAGCCTTTCGCAAAGATTGAATAAAATAGCGGGCAGATGGCACGCCAAAAGCACCACCACTGGGAATCGTAAATCACTTATTAGACCCCGTTGACGTACAAAATCCTAGTTGCTGTTTGCGTTTAAGAGCACAGCCTTCCTTGTAGAGATGCAAACACGGCCAAGTAGTTCCGCAAGATACAGCTGCTAGCTAAACCACAATACAATAGCCCTAGTCACAGATTACTCAGAAGAAAACAGAAGCCATAATTGAGGCCTTGATGTTGTTAGAAGCACACGTATGCTTCTAAAAACATTAATAAAATGAATGGCTCGCAAATTTGTAATCTGGACCAAAAATGTAGAAGGCATACTGCAGTACCACAGTTGCCAATTTAAAAAACGTGCAATGCACTAACCATTATCAGGTCTTCTATATACATGATGTCACGGGGCGGAATAATACCCGCGCCGGCATGGCCACCACTAATGACGACAAGGAAGAAGATGGGTGCGGGGCGCAGCGAGCCCGGGCTCGGAAATGGCTGCTGTAAATAGTCGTGTAAATACATTGCTTCATCGCCTCATGGTTCGTGTCATCTGCCGCCACGTTACATTTGGTGGAGTGTGCGGGTTCGTCATCCCCATCCTGGCCCCAGCACCGCATCGCATCGACGTGGACGCAGCCGCCAATGACAATGGAGCTGCGCCGGGCCGCCCGAGCCCAGTCGGAGACCAGAACAAGACGATGACCCCCGCCCCGTGTCCCCAGCCCGAAAGACCCCGAGTCAAGACCAGCCGAGACGAGCCGAACCAGACACGCCGACGATGTGTTCCCCCGCCCTTCCGTCCGACGTGGCTCAAAGACCTTGGGTGCTTCGTCACGGCTGACGCCATTGCTGTTGCTGGGCCAGGCATCATCAACGTCGTCATCCTCATCCGTGGCGGCAAGTCATTCATCACTGCATTTTTCATCTCATCCATATTCATCTCCAATTTGCCTTGTCGTCGACCGGGGAGGTGATGTCATGGGGCGGGATAATACCCGGCGCCGGCGTGCCACCACTAATGACGACAAGAAAGAAGATGGGTGCGGGGCGCAGCGAGCCCGGGCTCGGAATGGCTGCCTGTAAATAGTCGTGTAAATACATTGCTTGATGTCACGGGGCAGGATAATACCCGCCCCCGTGACAATATATTCTTTTATTGTATGATATGTGTGTATGCTGTGTTGTTGTCTGTGCTAAACATGAAGCTAATAGACTGGGCATTCGACTTATTGCTAGCTGTGTTTCATAGTTTAGTTAAGTAAAACCGTACATCAAAATTACAATGGAATACCACCTAGCTGTAAGTTGTTGATGAAGAAAGTTTACAAGTAGTATTTACTTGTTTATACTATTAATGCTTTATGCCGTCTGACGTATGTCAACGGTATAAGGTCTCTTCAAAATATTTTGTGCATGTTTAAACGGGACATTGATATCAAACCGATGTTGGTCTAAATAAATAGATTGGCGTCCGCAGAGAACAAATATACCAGACAATGGGGACAGTACCTTGAAAATAATCGTCAACATTCATAAGTCATCAGCAATAATAAATGTAAAGGTATAATGTAAAGCTGTAGGTACACTTTTGGTAGATGGGCTAATAGGCGACCCGCTTCGAAAAACATTTAGCACATGGCTCTATAATCGTTGCCCTAATGCGACGGAAACAATTAAGCTGTGCACGCTGTTATAAAATCAACTAACAGAATGCGCCACATTGTTCATCCGAGGGCATCAACGTGATTCAAATAAAACCCGACTGTCCATAACCAGAAGGCAAATCAAAAAAAGTATCCCTGTCATCGTTCTCAAAGCGGTAGCGCTGTCTGCTAGACGTTTTGTTGGTAAAGTAAAAGGGCGCGCGGCATATTCACATTGTTCAACCACCGTCCGTTGCCGAGAACGGCGCCAGTATTGACCCACAGAGTGGGACAGGTAAAGGAAGAGCTGGACGGGAAAGTTATTTTTGTCGTATAAGCCGATTGCGCGACCACTGGCTCATGCTGCTGCGATGGTTCGTTCAGTAGGCTTTATATTTTCTACTACACCGCATTGCTGTCTCACTCGATTTAGGCAACGGTTTACGTCACGCAAAACGTCATGAAATGGCGCGAGGAATGAACTGCGACTTCCAGTTCATAATTTCTTGTCATTAGAGCATGTTTTTGCCGCCGATAAACGCTGAGAGGGATTCCCTGTAGTTGAAACTTTTGCCTGAGCCCAACTTGTTATTTGCCTTGAGTGTCTCTTGAAGGCACTGACTTTACAGTTTGAACAATTCCAAGTATTTTTGAGCGCCAGTGGATTAGGATATTTTCATTTACCAATGGCAAATCCTTCTGAGTGCCGGTTTACCTCAAGAAAGAAAGTTTTGTCTTCCTTTATTTGACATTGACTCAATGTTTCAGATTTGCACAATGTATATTGGGCGCGGTTTCGATTCCCGGCGTGGCGGCCGCTTCTCGCATGAACGCTAGAAGCAAAAAACCCCGTGTGTACTAGATTTAGGTGTGCGTTAAAGATCCCATGTGGTCAAATTTATACCGGTTGCTGCGTTGCGTCGGCGCGTTAAACTTTATATTGCAGTTTGCACAACTTTTGCTTGGTGTTTTCAGTGGCCTTTGGCCTACCACAACATTTTTTAATGCGATAGATTGCCCCTACGGCATAACAGGGAGGTTTATAGGTACAACATTGCACCAGTTGCACGCAGAAGCCAAGAAGAGACCTGTACTGGGGTCCCCATATCCAAACGCTTAAGACCCCAACATGATGCATTTTAAACCCATGAATCTTAGCAAAGCTGCCTAGGAATTGTTACTGGCATGCTCATGTGCAAGTACAATGTACCGTGCGTCTACAAAGTAGAGCACAACATTTCTTCATTACATAGGTTAATCACATTCTCTGTGTAGTTGATGTTGAAAATGACATTATTTGCCTTGCAGACCCATCATGTTGCATTACCATAAAACCTGAAATAAACTTATGTGCCCCCGCGTTTTCTTGTTAAATGTGCAAAAGATAACGAAAACCGCAAACTTTCTCGCACTTTTGCACCCTCCGAAGCATAATAACTGCCGCGCCAGAAGCATAACAAAGGGTCTCTGTAGGAATTCTGATCTTTGGCTGTAGTGTACAGTGGCGCCTCATTCCATTTCTAAACTAATATGACGATGAATCCCATGATACTGTTTTGCTGTGTGAGTGGAAAATACGGGCGTCTGTGTGTAATTAGAGACGAGCTGAACAAAAATACCGCAGGTCAATACAGATTAGTCATAACAACATAGCTCAGCGTGTTCACGCGAAGTTGCTTAAGCAATTTTATTAGCTGTACTTTAAAAGGTGGAACGACGTTTACCAGTCGTTGGGGCCATTCACTTCTGGTAATTATGTTTGGAATGTTGTGCGTACTTTTCAGTCACCTGTCATCCAGTTGCATCCTTTTCGTTCTCTAGCTGTGTGTTGTAACGCGGCGTAAATCACGATCGCCCAAGAATGATCTACAGTGCTAGCACTGGACAGCACTGCAGCCAGCACAGAGTCGTAGGACAAATCACTTGTGTCTACGAGTATTATATAATACAAGAAGCCGTGGAATCAAAGTCCACTGATTTAGGGCGAGATTTCACACTTTGATAGTTTTCATCTGGTGTCACAAGGATTCATTAAAAAACTGCAGTAGTACCTGTGGCAAACATGGCTCATACATTTTCAGCCTACTGCTGGAATTCCACTACAAAATTTGTAGACGTGAGCGAGTGCCAGCACACCGAAATGAAGAACATTATCCCATCTACCTAAACCATCGAAAATCCCATGACTCTAGTCTCTTTCAGACACGTCAACCTCACAAATTGCATATACAAAACTATGAAAAAATGATCAATAACCTCCTGATGCATTGCATAGAAATTCAGAGTATTCTACCGAGAACCATGTCGGGCTGCCGCATAGGTCGGTGTACCATGGATAGCAATATAGACTTGGTTACACCTGTGGAAAACGAAAAGCCTAAAGGCAGAATTATGGTAGACATATTCCTCGATGTAAGGCGCGCATATGGCGCGACTAGCCACGTTCATCTTTTGAATGACTAACGCTGTTAGGCATACGTGGTAGAACGTCCCGCGTCAAATACGACTTTATTGAAGGGGGGCATTTTTGCCGCTACATATAATGCGAAAACGTCAGAACATGACGTTGTAGAACAGGGCACCTGAAAGGAGTGATCATAGCCCTAAACTTACAATGAATTGATGGTGCAGTTACGACAACGCCACACATACGGCATTCAATAGTCGATTAACGGAGGGAGGGGGGGGGGGGGCATCTGCCTCTAAGGATGTGGACCTTCACTTGAAATAATGAGCCTTTTCCAAGTGTATTTTCTACGCATGTGCTTGGAGGTGCCACCGTTAATTTTGATGGCTTGGTGTTATCTGAGTCACCGGTGATGAATTATACGATTGGCACGTAGGTCCCAACTCTAGCCATATTGCGTCTGATGTTCGCAGAGGCGGCAAACCTGCCTAAATCGTCAGACGGTAGTGTCACTGGCGTTGCGAAATGTATCATAATTTGTCAGCAACGCATCAAAAAAGCGTCCTTCACGCATGAAGTTAATATATAAGCTCCAAATAAAAAAACAGCTAAATCGCAATATGGGTGCCAGCAGAGTCCCAGAGGCCCTTTTCATGGCGTGTTCACGATTACCCCTACAGTACGAGGGTACTACCGAACACACCATGTCCTAAAGAACCCCAAGTTGTGCTTCTCGTAGAAGCCACTACTACCGCTATCCTTGGCGGGAGAGAAGGTCAATTAAACCAGCATTGCAAAGGGGGTTATATAAAGACACCTAGTTCTGGCAGAAGGAGGAATGATCGGTCGGCAGACAAGTGAGCAGTTCTTCCATTAACTCTGATGCACTTGAAGGGTTTTGTTTACTCCCCTGATTTTCGACTCCTGGTAGGTGGGGCAAGACATCGTTTTTGCGGCATATTATAAGGAGGAGGCTCTGCTGCTCATACCTGCTGCCACCTTGGGAGGCAAATGTGAGCACCCTCGTTCTCGTTCCACTTCACCTAGCGGGGACGCGGCGGGGTACCTCCATGAATGCCCTCATGACACGGCACGGTTCTCTGGTGGGATTCGCTTTTCAATGCGCTTTGCGAGTCATGAATGAATGTCACGTTTTGGAACTAAAGAAAAACTCACCTTAATACTAGTGTTACTCCTCCGAGTGTGCCTTGGGGGATATTAAAGCAATATCAAGACCTAGTGAGGGCGGAAGCACGATTGTTCCCGATCGTATTCGTCACCACTTCAGAACATTCACGCAACACGAACGTCACCGTCAGCAGACGCCTTATTCAGTCGTAATTGTTACCGGATCTCTTCAATGTTTGAACTGTATAAGACACTTGTTTTATTATTCTGACGCTGCTCTGACTCTAGCCTTCTCTAACTTCTACAACAGCCTAACATGACTATTTGAATGAAATATACCAAAAAGTACGCGAATGTTTCTTTACCGGCTTGGTTCAACTAGTGCTGATACATATACATGGCAGACATGTCGCTAAGATACCTGTATAAAATGATGGTGCATGCACTGCAAGCTCAAAATCCGCATTCACAGTTGCTGAATTAGTTTAATAGGGCTTTTTCAGGCTGTTTCGAAACCATCCTCGACAACTACAGAGACCTGTACATTCCAGTGGCTATAAACTTGATTGTCACAAAGCCGCCAGGTAAATGATGGGTTGTCTGGTCCTACTTAAAGCTAGCCCTCGAGCTTCTGTCAAACATTCAGGCTAGGAATCAGTACGTTATGTTTACTCTAGTATTGCCGAACATGTTCAAACCGCACGTCATCATGAACATGTAGATTTCAAATGGCTTCCCAGCCATAGGGACTTGTTAGAAAATGAGAGAGCAGGCCGTCTAGTAACACAGGCACACGACCAATGTTACAAGCCTGCCCTTCCATTTCTCACCGATGACGAGACAAGCATCATACGTACGTTCTGGGTGCACCGGTCGGCATCGTGTAATTGGTTAATGCGAAGGAGTGATCTTTAATGTACGGGAGTGGACCGTGAACTAGAATTGTCATTTAATGTAGAGCTTCGGCGAAATGTACAACCTTTGTGCTATGGTATGCGACTGGGCGTTGCGTGCACAATTTTTTTTCTGTCCAGAATTAACTGTGTGAGCTGTGCTTATCACCCTGAGCATGCGGAGAGCCTGGCAAAGTTGTTTCCCCTGTGCTCGCTTGTACTCCAGGCAAAGACGTGAGCTGTACAGCAAACTTCCAGTAGATTTCATCGTACTGTTTATCTTGTTACATTACTAGGCCTATGGCTTGACACTGGGCATAAAAATAAGGTTGGCTCTGCCTTAAATGCGTTCTCTAAATTGGCACATGTCACCTCAAAATATTAACCGAAAGTGTTGATAAGCCTTCACCGTGAACCCAGGATGGCGCAGCGTGGACGTCAACTTGACCTCAAGAACATTTTTGTCGTCCAACTCATTATTTTTCAAAAAAGTTTGTGACCCTTAATTCATTGCAATTGGAGTACCCCTGGGTTTATTCGATTTCATACTCTCCGCTGAATGAACCAGTTAACCCACCTAACTACCCTTGCCGTTCATTGCTCGTCCCGGGGTGCGACTCCCCCGACTGCCCGTTTTTTGTTCTTGTAGTTGAAGCCCACAGGCAATTTCGTGGCCGCCCGCGTCTCACAAATCCTATTTCTTTTTTTACGTCGTGGGGATATTGTGCTGTCACACTTAAACAATAACAACATCCAAGCTCCTTTGTTCTCGTTTGTTCTCGCTTGTTTAAAAATCGTCGACACGAGTAGACTTATATATATAACAACGCTCAATTCACAGTCTGTTGTTCTAACGTCGAGCTCTTGTACAAAGAGACAGTTTGTAAAGAAAGTAATGTCAAGGTTTGGTCAAACCGCTTTTAATATCCTCGTTCTCGAACGCGTCCTTGAACAGACAACAAAATATTTCAAATGTGCCTAATGCCTATAAGACTTATAAAACAGTTTTTTGGCATAGAATTTAGGACACGATCGTTCGAAACTGTCTTCTCAATGCCTATCTTAAAGACGGATGGAGTATTCCACGCACAGGGAAATATCTACGCAAGAGAAGCTTTAAAACACGCTCCTCGTGCTCTATACCGGAGCCTGGCTGTACTTGTAGTCGTGGTAGTGGCGTACATCAGATTTCATTTCTGGTTTGGTCTCGGTCCCCCAAAAAGGAACAGGCAAAATTTGAAGTTGAAAATAAACTAAACAAGAAAAATAAAAGCCAAATGAAAACAATTCACTCAATTTCTCAATTTATGTATAAAATCTTCGGAATGATGCATTACGCCACGTAATTCCGAGTTCCTTCGTTGATTTTTATCCATGAAAATTGCAAATGGCTTATCTCAGGGGGAGAGCGCGTACCTGAGCCTCATACGGTTGGCATGTCACCTGCAGCTTACAACAGGAACACTATTATGGCTTGAAAAAAAATCTGATGATGGAAAAGAGTTACAGCGATCCTTAGTACGGCATCGGGATCAAAAATTTCGGAGTGGCGGAGCCCTGCCCTCAATTTGTCCGCTGGTTTTGGTAAACTCTATAGTAATCAAGCTTTAAATGCTAGAGCGAAATCTCTGCTACACTACATATTTTAAGGTCATTCATCTCGTCGCGAAGGCCTTCAGTCACTGGCGCAGAAGCGGTGCCTTTCTTGGCTTTCTCCTAGCATTTCGGCTGCAGTGCCATGTGGCAGGGTAATGGGGAAACATCTGCTTTGCCTGCGTGTCATCGCCCAGCGGCGGATGGGCCTCCTGTGCTTGCTGTTCAGCGCAAGGGAACCACCTCACTACGCCAGGTTTAACGACCGGTATACCACAATACTGAGCTGACACAGCTTACAGGAAACGTAGAAAAAGAGAAACGCACCATGCACGCGCACAAAAGCGCTCCTTTGCCGGCGATGGGTTTCTGAATCTCGCCGTGGATGCTCCGCAGGCTTGGCTGCCTGTGCGTGCCCGTGACCTCAAGCGAAAGGATGAATGCGAACAGTTGCTATTGTCACGCGTCAGGCTGCGAAATCCCAAGCGAAGGCAAACATTCACGATACTCTGCGTGTACATTCTTTGCCTGCGCGCGTTATGAATAGGTTTAGAAGTGTTAAACCTGAAGCAGTTTTTTCGTCTCATTCATGTTGTCGCCAATGGTTTGCACCATCTTGGTCAAGCTATGAAAGAAGTTCTGCATAAAATAGCGTGACGCACAGATTTTTAGTGCGCGACGTTCAAGAAATGACCCCTAACCAAATATGTCGTATTTCTCATTGTTTAATTGCTGTAACACCCGTGTTTTTGTCCCGCGAAGCTTCGGTTGGTTGCTTAATAATGAATGGTTTGCATTAGGATGCCAAACCAGCATGGCATTTTTGGTAGGCGCTTTACCGAGGAGATTGAGACAATAAACGTTTTTCCCCATACGTTGTGATTGTGGTCACTCCGACCAGTGAGAGGTTTCCTCAGTCCAGGATTACAGGTGGTAGCCGCCCGTGCGAACCCTATATTCACCACCGAAGCAGGCAAGCAGATCGTGTGGCACGCCCCGATACCCCAGCCCTCCCCCCAAAGTCCAGTCCAACCCGACCACGTCACAGTGGGTGGTGACGCTACCCCGCCCTATCTGAGGACATCTAAAATTAATTGCACAACTCCTGTATACACAAGCTCACAGAAACGTAGGAAACGGACCTGTACATCTTCAATATGCAGGATATCACCTAGGAGTATTCACCAGCCTTCTGCTTCTGGGCTGTGAGCAAACGTATGGGAGCTACATAAAATTATTATGATAGACTGGAGACACCTCATTAGTTTACCTCCCACTGAACATTCGCAGAAGTTTATGCGTAGGAGGGATAGTGCGCGTACTTTTGCGACGGAGTAGTGTCATCTGGTTCACGACAGTAATTCAGCCTTTCATTCCTGCTGTCATTGTAAATAGAGCTATAAAACGAAGGCAACTGAAACTGCCAAAATTTAGAGTTCTCGTAAAGATGTTGAGATCGTAAAGCGTGTCTTCACCCAGTTGCCCCAAATATTATATGTATCGTTTATATAATTGCATCCCGCACGTGACATTTCGACCTTGTCTTGTAGAGGTGTTCGATAGTTCTTCTACCGCAATCGGGTAGCATTCGTCTTAAATATCGATTGGGATATTATGCCCAAAACTCCGAGCTTCAACCCTCTAGTGTTCAAATCCAACTCTGACAGGCCAGTGTCTAACTGATTACTTTAAATGCGGGAGCATTGATGTCTGGGTTTAAATGGGAAATCCGTTCATACGCCTGTACCTAGGTGTGTCACACTTTTGCCGCATGCACAAAGGCTCTTATTAAGGGTCCCTGAAAAAGGTTTTGCCGATACATGGGTGTTCACATTTTCCGGCAAGCCAATGTACTACTGATCACCTCCTTGAAAAATTTCGTTAAAGCGATGAGTATTAGTGGAATTATTGCTAATCAACTATTGCACTTTAGCCTGCGCCGCGTTTCCTCCTCATTTCGTTCATCTCTTCGCTCCGCGTGAGCGTAACTGCCCATGATGACTAGATTTTCCGTTACGCCTGCAACAAAATATGTGGTTGCGCGCGTCTGCTACTGCTATATTCTGCAGCGCCTCGTCTTCGCTCTCGGACGAGTCTTCTGACTTTCTGGTCTCCGTCCGCACCGTTCTTTGCTTTTAGATGCAACGCATCTCTTTAACTCGCCTTGTCCCGCGTTGTCGCGGCGTAGTCCGCATCCCTCCCCCATTCTCCTCACCGCGGCAGCTGCGCGCTCCGCCGCTCTCACAACAGCGCCCTCTGTGCGTCAGCGCGGTCAACACGCAGCTTGCGCTCGGCTGCGCTGGCTCCCGTCGCCGTGTCAGCTGTGCGTTCGCGCGCAGCTTGCGCTCGGTTAAAAATTTACCCCATCTTCCCGCGAGGGGAACGATGGGGTAGATGCGACGCGTCGTGGGTGAACATGATGCGTAAATAGGATACACAACAGCAATCCACACGCTGACATCGCTAACATAACGGAAACGCAACGGCAACCCCCGATGCGTCGCATCTACCCTATGGTTCCCCTCGCGGGAAGATGGTGTAAATTTTGAATTAAGCCCTCCGCTCACTGCTGGGAAAGCTAGGGGAAAGACTGTGGGGCCGGGGGGGAAGAGGGGGGGGGGGTCTTTTGCGTTTCCACGCCACGCCGAAAGATCAAGCGAAAAGAGAATGACCCTGTCACCGCGCGTTCGCGGCAACTTGCGTTGGTACATATAGCAGTCTTAGACAATGTGCACGAATGAATAAACAATCGCTTCAAATTTTTCGCTTGTTCACGCCAATGTCGAGCTTGGTCGCATTGTGGTGACGCCATGCACATGCATACACAGGCAGTTGTAGTATTCCATTTCTGTTACTTCCGATCGATTAACACCGATCGGTTACCCCGATCGATTAACTTCGATCGGTTACTCCGATCGGACTTTATCAAAAAAGCACCCGAAAGGTGGCACGTCACCCATTTCCTCACCCCCCTCTTACTTGCCTAGAAACTTCGACGCGACGCGGCCTTTATGAACTACTATACAAGTACACCGTAACAGATATTACGAGTGGTCTCGGAAGAGTATTGTGGGTTTTAAGTCCGCGCCGGTCCCTGTGTTCAACTGTGCATGCATATGATTGCACAAAACAGTTACTCTACCCTTGCTTTTTCCCTTGATGGCTTGGAGCCGCCTTTGTCTCTATAAGGGCTGTTCGTTCATATTTTTAAGTGCTCAGTGCTGCCAATTGCGATATGCAGAGGGTTTGGTTGTAGGCCACAGCCCTGTATGTTCACCCCTCCACCCCCAGCCTGCTTGTATCTTGTTTAAGTGGATGGAAGGAGGAAACTATGCTTACTCTATATGAAGACATACCATTGTTGTAAAATACACCAATAAGTATTTCTTCATCTATATACAAAGCACGAGTTGAAACGGAACACTACAGGCCGATGACTTAAACGATGCATTGACGTTGACATGTGGCATTAAAAGTTCAACGAGAAGTTATGTTTTGGATTCATGAACACGAACGTTAACCATGTCACTTAAAAAAAGCACACCGAAAAAAATATAAAGCAACCCTCCGGCGGACTTGAACCCGCCACGTCGACTGAGCGATCGAGAGGCTTTATTGCACTGTGTCACAACAGAACTTTTTTCCTAGAATATCTTTACTTGTATCATTAAATATACCTACAAGTGACGTGAAAGGACGAGATGTGAAAGCCCAAGTGCACAGACGAGGGTCACTAAATTGCACATTCAGGCATGGACATGCTCACACATAAACATACAGTAAAAAAGACCTCGATTACAGGCAAAAACACTTGCAGCATGAGGAAATGTCGCACAGTGCACCAGGAAAAGAAACTATAATAATAATTGTCGAACTCCGTGGTTTTCAAAAAATAAAAATGACCTGACAAAAAAGAATGAATAGTAAAGCAAACGCAAGCAAATAAGAAATGGTCATAGTAGACACTGCTGCATGCTGTATCTGGCGTTTACGGCTTCAACGGCCTTCTCCTTTCGCATAGCATAGTTGTCTCGGCAGATGGCCTCCTTTGTCTTAAAGGAAATCGCTGCCTGACAAACTTTGCTGATTCCTCGCTGAGTTCTTTGTCAGATTCGGGTCCCTCTAGCAAACTTGTCGTCAGTTGAGTTTTTTTTTAACAAAGTGATGCCAGGCAGGTTTCGGGCTACTTAACCGCGTCCACCCGTGCCCTCGATGCAGTGGAAGAGCCCCAGGACGAGAACACAGTCGCAAAGAAGGGGGGGGGGGCGGGGGGGGGGGGGGGGGGGGCAGGCATTCCACCTCCGCACTTAGGAACCTGAGGCTCTGCCAGGTTATTTAGCATCGTGTAGCCAAGAAAGTCTATATTTCACCCAAAAAGTAGCGGTCAGTGTCGCATGCCAGAACGACGTGGTCAGGAGTCCCCGTTTAACCGCACAGGATGCATAACACGCCGTAGGGAATAAAGAACTCCCGAAGCTCCTGCCGCGCCATGCCTGGAAGCACTCCGGAGTGAAAACGAAAGAAGAAATCTATAGACCCGGTGGGCACAGGAAGGGCTCGCACACGTTTCAGTACGTCCAAGCATGGCGCGCTTGCGGGGTATTGTTCATATAGGGAGGAGGAAGGACTTTCACCAGCAGGTCCCAGTAAAGACTGCGTGGCTTAGCGGGGAGTCGGTACTCCCATAAAAACTGCTCCTACAAGGTTAAGAGTACAACTGCAACCTTTTTGTAGAAGCCTGTGTGACTCAGATCGTCGTTAAGGCCTTCTGATGGGCGAGCCACATGGTTAAGTGTGCGGAGCCTTGGCACTATAATGCCACGCTGAGGAAATAGTCCAGCTGGGCGCGGAAGTACAAAAAGAGCTGTAAAGTCACCTTGTGAGCAGCGTTCCCAAGGTCCGCACCCTGTTTCCTCAGAACAGGTGAAGTTTGTTTATTGTGCCCGCTTCGATCGTAGTGATGCGTGCTTCAAGAGCACGGTGCGGTACACGAGGGCATTGCAGGCGTGTGCGCTTGAGAAAATGGTGAAGTGCCTTATACGACAGAACGTATAATTCTGAGGCAATAACCGTTGTACTAGATTGTGACCCACCCTCTGCGTAACATACATTTTTCTACCTGATTTTAAGAATTCCTCGCTGGTAGTAACTGTATATTGCTTCAATAACAGTTGCGCAATAAGGGTCCATGAAATCCCAAAAAAGCTGATCTCCACCAAGAGAAGTTTCGGGCAGAAACGCAATATCAAATGTGCGCCCGGCTGCGACTCCGATTTCATCCTGTGACCCGCCGAGGTGGCTCAGTGGTTAAGGCGTTGCGCTGCTGAGCACGAGGTCGCGGATTCGATTACCGGCCGCGGCGGCCGCTTTTCTGATGGAGGCGAAAAGCAAAAACACCCGTGTGTACGAGATTTCGGCGCACGTTAAAGATCCCCAGGTTGTCAAAATTAATCCAGAGCCCTCCACTACGGCGCGCCACATCGCCAGCGTTGCGTCGGTGCGTTAAACCCTACAATCAATCAATCAATTTCGTTCTGTGGCAATAGTGCGTGCCGAACTTTTGCTTTAGGCTGTACGCTTAACCCTTCGGTCGATATTGATAACGGACACCTGTGTCGGGCTCTGAAGTGTTTGCTTGGCATAGCTGTAAAGACAAAAACGCGAACACGAATGGAAATCCGTCTGGTTGTTCAAAGGCAGAAAACTGAAACTTCGCCACTGATCGGTATAGCCAATGAAAGTGACCTTGCCAAAACATAGTCAAGTCAATCTGAAACCGCCCTACTGCAGTGATAATGGATCAGCCGGCTTAGCGACACTGAGGTTTACCAGAATGTTTCGAGCATGAAAATTTTAAACAACATTCCACAATACACCGCAATTTACGCTCAGCTGCTAACAAAGAAAAAGCAAGTTACAATTGTTTAGACATGTTATCCTGCCGATATAATGTATCATGGTTACTGAGACATGGTATAGGTATAGTTGTAAAATGCTTCGGCTTTCAGGGTACAATAACTCCGTTTTAAACCGTCCCGATTGACGAGGCGGGGACTCGCTAATTCCGCAGAAGGAAACTGACAGTGTGAGTTAGTTTCATATTTTTCAGTTGGCACGAGTGAATACGAAAGTGTGGCACTCAAATACGATGAAGACTACATAGTAACTGTATATCGCCCGCCAGATGGCTATAATTCAGCGTTTTTGTGTTTCGTCGAAAATATTTTAGACCATGTGTCTGACAATGGTTTCCTCCTAGCTTGTGCCGGAGAAGATAGTGCGAAACTGGGTTCAGTTGAATTTCTGAACCTAATTAAAACACCTACTCGTGTTACAGTAACGAAAATGTCTGCGCCTGACCTGTTGTTTAATAATTTTGAAACGCTTTTTCCTGTCGGTACCATCACATCAAGCGTAAGTAATCATTGTCCAGTTTTTTGGATATTGGACAAAAGGGCATCACTTTGAGGTTATCAAATGTCTGTGTGTGTCGCGGCAGCTTTAGAATCGTTTAAATGCGATGTAACGCTTTTTACCGGTCGTTTGTATTCGATATAAATTCTGCAAATGACGCTTATTCCGAGTTTATTAAAACGTTTATCACCGTTCACAATGGACGCGTTCCGTTCAGAAGCTCACGCAATTAGAGAAAATCAGAAACCTTTCCGCAACGCCAGCTCACGCGAAAATGATCAAACGCAAAAACATACTCTATCACGCCTTCTTATAAATAACATTGGCGACGCCGCTGCAGGAGTTCAAGAGGCAGCGAAATATGCTTAGCGAAGAACTAAGGCGAGCAGCGGCTGCCTATTTTTATTTATTTATTTATTTATTTATTTATTTATTTATTTATTTTTTATCATACCCTCAGGGCCAAAGGCATTACTGAGGGGAGTAGGGTTAGAATACAAGTAAACAAACAAGGAAAAAATAAATTACAATGTGAGCTAATTATACAATATTAGCCAAATAACCGAGAAAAAAATTCAGATACACAATAAAAAAACAGGCGTTACAAAGCTACTATTTATATAATTCTAGATGGAAAATGTCGGAACTTTTCGTTATCAGCAATGGATACTATACCAGAAGGAAGGCGGGAGCAGGAACCAGATGGAAGGAACAGATTATCATTATCTTTTCACAGACATTGGTAACAGGAACCCGAATACTACGTAGAAATCTATAAACTGTATTTTGGGGCGTGGATGGAATGATTCCTAACCGGACAAAATTCTTGTACCGATACCGATTTCCTCGCCACGTGGCGAGGAAATCGGTATTGACATTGCTAATCAATTTAACACGCACTTTGTCAACAGCACAACTCAGCCAGATGTTCGGCCGTATATCGAAGAGTCTGAATTTGTCAAAACAATAATATGGGAAGCCTTTTTGTTCAGCCGATGGATGTAAATGAAATAGATCGAACATTAATGAACCTTAACAATAGCAAAACTTTGGACATAAATGACATGCAGATCAAAACAGTTAAATACTTATTGAACACATTGTTCCTGCATTTGTTCATATTTATAATCTTTGCGATTTTATGATAGGCTGGTGGTGATGATGATGATGATTTAGCCTTAGAATCAGGTGCATTTTGTACAGAGATGAAAACAGGAGGGATAGATCAACAGTGTCTAACTACAGTCTAATATCTGTTTTGGCAGTTTTTTCTAAGGGCCTAGAAAAATGTATCTCTAATCACATGGAAAAGATTTTTTGTTACAAAAATATTCATTTCGATGCACCATTCAGTTTTAGTAGTGGTCGGTCAATGAAAACCGCGTCACCCGCTTAAAGAACACGTAATAGATAACATTGAGAAAAAACTACACGGTAGCCATCTTTATTCACTTCAGTCGAGCTTTTGATTGCCTGAACTATATTATCTTGATAAAAAAAATTATACACTTATGGTATTCTGGCCAGGCTTCGTACTTGCTAAACTCATACTTGCATAACCGTCAGCAGTGCGTGTATCTTAAAGTCCGCAAGTCATTTTTTCTTAGTACTGCAAAAGTTGTACCGCAGGGAAGCATTTCGGGGCACTTGCTGTTTGACTTCTATATCAATGATATTACAAATATAGATACAACTGTAAAATTTATTATGTATGCAGAAGACACAACTATACTTACTTCCGGTCCTGATGTGAACGAGTTAATTTCGAAAGGTAAAGACGGGGTTATGAAGCCATTCGTTTGGTGACAGTCGAATAAAATAACATTAATTTTAAGACCACACTAGTTATCTTCAGCTAAAAAAATAAAACACTTCAACCGAAACGAAACATAATTTATGAGCATAAATTTATTGACGCAGTAGACGTACACAAGATTCTAGGAGCTAGTTTTTCTGCAAACCTTGGTTGGCATTCACACATAGTTCACCTTTGCAATAAACTGTCCTCAGTCACCGGAGTATTATCGGGATTCCGGGATTCCCTTGTGCACAGGTCAAACGGCGACTTTACAACGCATTATTTTCATCGCATTGCAACTATTTCGGCCTTGTGCGGGCTACAACAAGTAAGATTAATGGAATAAAACTTCTGCGGTTGCCAAAGAAAATCGTCCGAAATATTGCCAATATTATGTGTTTGGCATCAACACAAAATTCTTTCGCAGGATATAACATTATCAAAGTATACCACTTGTACAGGTTTTGTATTTAAGGTTTTGTTGTTTCTGCATCAAACACACTAAAAAGAGTTTTATTATCATTCATAGCTTTAACAGCAAAGTGTACACACAGCACAAAACAATGGGTATTGCCGCGATGCTGGAGTAATTTTAAATATCAGGCTCTACACTTCAACATTCCCACCATTCTAAATGAACACAGATATACAGGTTACTGTTTCCGCAAACAGTTTCCGCAATACTTCATGAACTTGTAGTTTCCATGACTGTTGGAATGATTGTTGGTATTTTGTATTTATGTGGTATTGCTACTTTTTCATATGTTCGAGTGTGTACAACTCTATTTTGCGTTATGTTATACAAATTTTAACTTTTAAAACCGTAATTCTTCAATAACATTTCAACTGCAGCTTATTGTTGGTGCAACTCCGCACCAAAGATGTACTCTGTCATTTTCTTTTGTTATGATTCATGGTTTTTTTCTTTGAGAACTCCCAAGTGGGGTTCCCACGCCACTGTTAAGCCGCCTTGAGCTGGTTTTAGCCCGCATGAGCTTCGCGTTCATTCTGGAGAAAATTAGGTTATCTTATTTTGTCTTAACTGCCCCGTTATCTAAATTTTTGTGGAAATGATGGGCGTTACACGTTCCTGGCTGGGGGAGTACTCGGCAAAGAATGCTGCGCATAGAAAATATTTGGCATTGTATGTGTGTGCAGCAATGATCCGGGCTTTAAGAGGAATACGTCTATCGCGTTCTTCAGCAATCCATGGTTAAAGACGTATTCAATAGAGGACTCTTAAAACAACGTACTAAAATACCCGAGTGTTTATATTGCCTCTCAAATGCTTTCCAGTCAATCATTTGATTGTAGTACTGCCGTTGACTTCAAAGGTGTTCGGAATATAGTGCGCTATTATGATATACGAGGTCTTATCACGGAATTATTAGGGACCCTAGGTTCTTCTGGATTCTGCTTATCTGGCACGTCCAAACATGTCATACCGCAAATGCATCCCTCTATAGAGAATTCTACTTTGTAGAACCTCTGTATTGTGAAAGTTTCTGAATTACAACTTTAATGATAGCAACTGGTTATCTGCAATGTTTTTAAACGAAAGTTTTTATTTCGCTACATAAGCTCAAAAATATTGGCCTGTCTGTCTGTCTGTCTGTTTGTCTGTCTGTCTGTCTGTCTGGCTGTCTGGCTGTCGCTTCACAACAACGCTTTAAAACGCTGTCAAAGAGAGGCGACGGCAAAACAGACACCTGCACGCAAAATTTAGGCTGATCTTATTTCAAACACCGCTACTAAAATGACACACAAAGAAAAAAGTCCACGTCGTTCTAACGGCTGGGCTAGGAGCAGGGAAGACACATGAAAATTAATTTGTAATTAACACCCTTTCATTGTATTCGCAACACGAGCAGGGAAAGGAGCGAATAGCGTGAGAAATAACGGGGGAAGAGGACAGACAGTTACTTCGCAGGACATGTAGAAAACTATCGCCTTTCGATTTACAGTGAAGCAAGCAGATGCATGGCTAATTTTTGCTCATAGTTTTTAAGTGTTTTCTCTGTGTCCTCCTCAGGTTTGGAAAGCAGACGGGACAGTCGCCTAAAATAAACAAGCTTGTTACAGAATCTTTCGCCTCAAGCTTCCACAGTACGTCAGTCTCTCTCTGCAAAAGGAAATTGGTCACCCATCCGGCTACCTGACTAGATAACAGCCACGTGTTTCTATTCGGAAAATATTTATAGCGAAGATTGTCTTGACTCTATGTTCCATGGCACAGGATAGGATCGATCAGCCTATCAAAGAGAATTGGACGAGTGTATAATTTAGAAAAAAAAATGGCCCCGCATATGCTCGCCCCGCAGCAAATGTCGCCGAAAGACCGAAGTTTTCTGCATCCCCTGCCAATAACTGCTTCGGCTGTCTCACCCGTCCACGTCACCCGCCGTTCCTTTTCTGTCTTGGTCTGGGGACCCATTGTAGGCTTTCGTTTTAAGCACTGTAGCCAAACGTATAAGGCTTGGGCGCTAGCCTTGTTTCTGTTTCGTGGTTGAAACAAATTTTCCCTCGTAAACATCGAGGTCACATTTCTTTTTATTGAAAAACACAGAACACACCACCTTTGCATTGAGTTCGTTTTAAATACGTCTAATATTATAAGTTTGTTGAACAATGTTGACAAATATGAAGCATATTTCTAGATTTATTAGACCCAAATGTTTGCCTATATAAACGTCTCACTCAAGTATTCCTTTTAACGTTTGGTAGGGCGGCTAATTCAAGGGACAGACAGGCAGACATGCAACTTATACGACAACGAACCAACCCCTCACGAGAGTGATCTTTGATTCGACTCGCTTTGCGGCAGCAGAAAGCTTCGCGTTTCAACCATCTTTGCCGTCAGACAAAGGGACTGGGAAATGTTTAGGCCTAATATCATGTAGCTTGAACGTGGAGCATAAGAACGAACAAAGTAAGGTTAATATTGTTACGTGATGGCACGACAAAGGACTGGAACCATGAGATGGGCGAACAATGTATTTTCAGTATTTACAAGATGTTGACCATGAACCAGAACCGGCGCTGGCTGCGCACCTGCCCAGCTTCGTCTTCGTCGTCGTTCGCATCCTCGTCGTCATCTTGTAACATAACCCCGCCGTCTAGGAAGACCATCCCGGTCGAGGCCTTAGTAGGTCAGCGAGTGTAGTGAGTACGAACGATGAAATGATAATACACAGTGAAGACGTCGTTGCCACCCCGGATGACGATGAAGTGCTTGGTGAACGTGGGTCCCGGAACAGCCATGCCCACCGACGTCATGAAGCAACGTCCAAAGCTCCTGAGAAGACGCGCCGGCGAACGGGGCAGGGGGATGGCGTTGGAGCCTTGTCGGTCCCGGTTTGGCTAACTCGGAGTCTGTGTTTCCAACTTGAGGCGCGAACGCACGTGAACAGAACAACACACGAAGGATCACGTCACGATCGCTGGGCACAGTGTTGCTGTTAGTATTCTACAAATGTGGGCGTACCCCCAAAGTAGCACACACTCCTAGTGTGGGATTGGCCAACCAAAGGTTATATCACAAGAAATCTTCACGTTTGACCTTCGTCATCGTTCGACGTAAATGTGCATGTTCTTGGCTTTTAAGTGCGAATGCACTTTATAAGCGACCCTGAATTCCGGCGACCGCCGTCCGTCCACATAGCAACAGCTGCGGGTGCGCGCGCTCCTCGTCTTCCTTGGCAACGGGGAGAGATAGGCGCGCGCTGCCTGGCCGCTGACATGGCACATACCCACGTGGGGAATTGGCCAGGAATCTCCTCGTCTTCCTTGGCAACGGGGGGAGATGGGCGCGCGCTGCCTGGCCGCTGACATGGCACATACCCACGTGGGGGATTGGTCAGGAATCGGGCGTGAGAAGGGCTAGAGTACAGACACGAAATTTCAAAGCTGAGATCCGCTCTAGCATTTTTCTGTCTTCTTTTATTTCTTCTCTTTCTTCCTCTTTCTTCTGCCCTGTAATCTATGGGACCTTTTCTTTCCCCCTCCCCCTTCCCCCGCCGAGTAGCATGTCGGTGTCGCAATTCCGGCAAACATCTCGGCCTTGGTGGTGGTGGTGGTGATTTATTAACAAAGGAGGGAAGAGAAAAGGCCTGGGGATATTGTTGAACTCAACGGGGAGTTCACCCCCATACGACCCAGTCCAGGGAAGGGGATTGGGGCCTTCAAAGGATAGGAAGAGAGAAGGGGGAAGAGAAGAGCGGTAGGAGAGTGGGAGATAGTCTATATCGCGTTCGTTTAGTCCATGACTCGATGGCTACAAATGCAGCGCTAGTCCTGTTGTAACCAGGAAGTTGACTAGGTGCTGGAAGACCTCCCGTCAGATGGCGTCCGGTCCCGTGGGGAACAGGAAGTCTTCTAGCTTGTGGCTTGGGGCACTGAGTCCGCTGGGAGTTCGGCCCGGAGTTGTGCCCTTGCCGTGTCGTGCTGCGGGCAAAGAGCACAGCAAGTGCTCTAGCGTCTCAGGCTCTGGGCAGTCGGCGCAGGTGGGGGATGCTCGGCGGCCTTGGTGGTGCAAGCGCGCTCCCACGTTGCAGCAATTGAGCCGCAAGACCCGGGCAAGACCCGTGGGGCCTGGCCACTGAATACTCGGGAATCTGGATGCATGGCCTCCACCACTCGTGCCAGGATAGTCCTTGCAGCGTCAAATGACACCACATCCCGGGAGGCAGGAACCCCTGCCTGGCGAGCAGCACCTTTGGCAAGGCGTCTGCAACCTCGTTGCCTATGATGTTCACGTGCGATGGCAGCCAGTGAAGTCGCAGTGGACACCCCTGCGCTTCCACCGCATGAAGCTTGGCCGCCAGCGATGCTCAACGTAGCCGCTAGAGCTGGCTGGCTGGTCGGCGGCACGCAGACAGAGGAGGGCAGACCGTGAGTCAGTCAGGATGATGGCCCCCCGGGCCTGGGTGCCCTGCTTGAGAAGAAGATCTGCAGCCAAGTAGAGTCCAGCCAGCTCTGCGTGGGTGGATGAGGCAGGGAAGGGCAGGCTGCACACCTGGCTGGTGCCGAGTTCTAGGGCCGTGCAGGCGGCTCCGGCTCTGCCCATCGACTGTTGTACACATCCATCCGTGTACACTTGCAGATGTCCGGCAGCGTCGCCCTGCAGCAGGGCAGCCACCTCTTGGTGGACGGCCTGGGGTGGAGTCGACATCTTACTACGGACCCCCGGCAATGTGGTGACAATGCGTAGAGCCTGCCCCGTGCCTGGGGGTGGTGGCTCCAGGCGTGGCCGCTGCGGAAACGCGATGTGGCTCTCGTACGTACTGAGCAGCATGCCCATCCGAGAGTTGGGCCGGCTGCGGTAGCGCTCAAGGAGTGCCACGCCGTCAGGTGTGCCCTGCAGGCGGTGGATGTGGTGGAGACCCACCTGCAGGGCCCGCATCTGGATGGCCCAGAAGCCTGCCTCCGTGTATGTCGCCGCCACCGGAGATGTGCTCGAAAGGCCCAAGCAGAGGCGGATAGCCCGGCGTTGATCCGCCTCCAGCTCCTCCCACCGGCGCGGCTTGAGTTCCACTAAAGGCAGAGCATAGAGGACGGCGGACGATGCCATCCCGTGGAACACCTTCAGGGCTACGGTGTGTGTGCAGCCCTGTCCATGCGCCAGCAGCTTCCGCACGCCCTGGTGGACCCTCGTTGTGCGTTTCCGAAGCGCCTTCGCCGCAGGTAGCCAGGACAATTGGCAGTCGACCAGGAGCCCCAGATACTTGGCGCTAGTGCACCACGGAAGAGTCTGACCATTCAAGGTGAGCGGCGGTGTCGTCTTGCGTGCTGTGTAGCCCCTCGAGTGGAAGATCATGGCCTGCGTTTTCGTCTCGGACAGCTGCAGGCCACGGCTTGTCAGGAAGGCGGCGACTGCCCACAGCACCCCCTGGAGACACGCCCTTCACCTTGGAGAGTAGCCTCGTTGGTCCGTGCGCCCAGATGGCGATGTCGTCAGCATAGACTGCCATCCCCACTGGAAATGCAAGCCCAGCTGGGATGCATTCCGGGAGTGGAGCCAGGACGAGGTTGAAAAGGAATGGGCTGAGCACACTCCCCTGGGGAACCCCCGAGCTGACATCTCTTGGGCTGCTCGTTGCTCGGCCCACCCTGACTCGTAGGGTCCGGTTAGTCAGGAACGCCCTCACGTATCTTCGGAGGTGCCCCGAAACGCCCATGCTGTCCAGGGCATCCAGGATGGCCGTGTGAGGGACGGAGTCGAAGGCCGACTTCATGTCCAGCAGGAGCAAGAAGGCCACCTCCTTGTCGTGGCGGGCCTGCTCCAGCATAGACAGCACATCTCCCAGGGGGTCAGCCGTGCAGCGGTGGCGCCTGAAGCCGCTTTGCTGCTCCTTGAAGACGCCCCGACGATCAGCAATCCACTGGAGGCGGGGCCAGTATCGTGTTCTCCATCAGCTTTCCCGCCGCGGACGTCAGGGAGGACCGGCCGGTACGATGCAGGCTCGGTGGGCGGCCTACCAACCTTCAGCATCGGCCTGACTAGGCCACCCGCCAAGTAGGTGGAAGGCTGCCCTCTCTCCACACCTGGTTGAAGAGCTGTAGTAGCGGCTGCAGCTGGGTGATGTCCAGGTTCCGGAGCATTTGGTATGTCACCCCGTCAATACCAGGGGCGCTTCGACGCTTGGGGCATCGATTCAGGGGCAGGCCCGCAGTTCCCAGAGTGTGAATGTCACCACTGCAAATGGCCACCACTTGCGGGTCCTGGGGAGCCACCGGAAACACGTGCACCTGGACTTTAGCGGCGGGTAGAGCCGGGGTGAACTGGTCGGCTAGCCGCTCTGCCAAGGCCTCCTCAGTGATGCGCAGGGAAATGGCGGAGGCCAGCAGGGGGTGCCGGTTGGTGACGGAAGGCTGGAGAAGGGCCCGGAAGACTCTCCAAGCTTTGGCCGGATCTTTACGTGAGTCCATGGAGGAGCAGAGCGACTCCCAGCTCTGCCTCCGCCGCTGCTTGGCTCTCCTCCTGCACTGTGCATCCACCCGTCGGTACGCCGTCCAGTCTTCCGGACGCCTGCTCCGGATGGCCCGCCGTTGCAGCTGGTTGCGCCCAGCCCGGAGTCTCAGGAGCTCCAGGTCCGGTAGTGCCGTGTAGAGGGGTACCTCCCCCCGCAATGTCGCCTTGTTGGCGCTCTGCACGACAGCTGCAAGGAAATCGGGCTCTGGGTCCTCCAGACGCTCTGTTATCTCCTTGCGGTAGGCGGTCCAGTTGGTAACGGCGTAGACCCTGGTGTCTGCCCGCCTGCGATCGCCCCTGGCGGTGACCAGGATGGGGTAGTGGTCAGATCTCCAGGTGCTGGTGGCGGTTTCCCAGGTGTAGGCACACCGCTGGGACGCCAGTGTGACGTCAATGTGAGACAGCTGGACCGTGCCCAAGGGACCAGGGCGGGTGAAGGTGGGGCTGCCTGTGTTGGCCACGAGCAGGCCGCAGGCTGTGGTAGCATCGAGTAACTCTCGCCCCCTGCGGGTGGTGCGCGGGCTGCCCCAGGCTGAGTTGTGCGCGTTAAAATCTCCGCACACGACAACGTCCGGGCCCAGGTGGGCCCGCAGCCGTCCCACTGCTGTGGCATCCCAGGGCCGCGTTGGACGGACGTAGACGCTGGCCACAGTGGTGTCCGTGGACCCCATGCGCACTGTGACAGCGGCACATTCCATGGGGCCCTCGACGATCGAGTCCAGGTTCACTGGAGCACTGTTGAGCGCAGCCCTAACGTAGACAGCTGCCTGGGACTTGCCCGGTGGATGGCTGGCGTCTTGGCACGGATGGCTGGTGCAAGAGCGCAAGCTGCAGCTGGTTGCGCTGGCATGGCAAACGTACCCCGGAAGCCGCAGAGTACTGCCTCAGACGTTGGTCTCCTGCAGCGCCAGTACATCGAAGTGCTCCCGCAGCAGCTGCTCTGCCAATTCCGCGTGCCGAGGCCCCAAGTGATTGCAGTTCCACTGCAAGATGCGTGGCCGCTGGCCGGTCCTACAGGGTCTGTTAGCCATGCTTGGGGGCGGGGGGGCGCAGGTGTGCCAGGGCAGCAGTGGCCGCCAGGCGTGCGGGGTCCTCAGTAAGCAGATGACCCACCAGGCTGTTCACCAGGGCAAGAAGGATGGGCACCAACTGGTCCTGACCGGTTGCGGTTGAAGCTGCAGGCAGCTGCTCCACCCCTGTTTGTGCGGACGACTGGGCAGGTAGGCGCCCGGCTGGCCTGCGTGGCTGCTGTTGGCGTCCCTGGGTAGCTGGAGACTGCTGCTGCTGCTGCTGGCGTCCCTGGGTGGCAGGACGCTGCTGCAGCTTGCGGCTGGCCTGCTGCTGGCTAGAACGTCGCCTGGCCATCTCCGCGTAGCTTGGTGGCTGTTCAGTGCGGACTGACGCTGCGGCCTCCGCTCGGGGTAGTGGCTATGGTGCGCGTGCCATGGCTGTGACCACCTTGCGTTCGTGCTGCCAGCGGGGGCAGCGGGGGTCGGTGACGGGGTGCAGGCCACTGCAGTAGGTGCAGCGTGGGGTAGAGGCAGGGCACTGCTGCGCGGCGTGGCCCCCACCGCAGCGAGCACACCTCTGTTTGTCCAGGCAGCAGGCTGTCACATGGTCCAGTCGACCACAGCGCGCACATTGCGTGGGCCGCGGCCGACAACCGCGCACAGGCAGCAGCAGCTTGTACACAGCCACAAACGGGGGAGGGCAAGGGGCCGGAAACGTGATCAGCACAACCCCATCAGCCTTCCGTGCCACACCCCTCACTGCCACCTCACAGTCGATGTTGGCCTGGATCTCCTCGACGGTGAGTTGACGGTCAACACCAAAAACGAGACCGCGGCTCGTGCCTCGACTGGCGGGGCGGCCGGCTCGGACAGCGATCCCAGCCACACTCTGAGTGGCCAGAAGGGCAGCCAAACACTCGTCCGTCTCAGCGTCAACCGCGACCACGTTCAGCCGGGTGTTCACTCTAACCTGGGACACCCCGGGGCTGGCGGCGAGTTCACGGGCGATGACCTCCCTCGATGCCGTGAGGAAGGAGGCGGCTCGGTCAGTGGGACGGAACAGGCAGGTGCCGGCGGCCGGCTGCGCAATCGGATGCCGAGCGGCCAATTTCCTGGCCTTCCGTCGTACTGCCTTGCTCTGCTGGATGGTCCACTGGCCTTCACGATGTCCGGGGAAAAGTTCCGATGCCAAGGAGTCGCCTGAAGAGCCGCCGCAGGTCGCGGTCTCCATGGGGAAGGGCCCACACGGCTGTTTGTTGTCCTGGGTGCCGCCATCTTGCGCGTCAGCTGGATCAGCAGGGAAGGCATCGGCGGTGGTGCTTGAGGCGAACACCGATGCACGGTGGCTCGTGGCGCCACTGGGAGGGGGGGCGGAAGCCGGTGGAAGCTCACCCTGGCGAGCCATGTCGTCTGACGGGAGAGGGGCAAGGATGGCCGCGGTGGTCACATGGGCTCGTGACGCATCAACGGCTTCCCCGAGCCGGCCCCGGCGCTTGTAGGAGCGAGCAATGGCCGACACTCGGCCATTCTCCTTCGGCATGGCGTCGTTGGCCCCGCGCTCGTCATCTGAGCTATCCGAGACGTCCCGCGGGCGCTTGAGGAGCGCCGTCTCATCCATTAGCTCCTCCTCTTTTCTAATAAAGAGCCTTCTGTCTCTCTCTCTCTACAACGACAACACAAATAGGTGTCTGTGCATGGCACATACCCACGTGGGGGATTGGCCCGGAATCGGGCGTGAGAAGGGCTAATGCACCCGCTTAAAGGAGTACTAACACGAAATTTCAAAGCTGAGACCCGCTCTAGCAATCAAGTACAACGACAACACAAATAGGTGTCTGTGAATAAATGCATCTTTCTTTCTTTGTAGTTGTGTGTGTGTGTGTGTGTGTGATCTCTCTTTCGCGAAGATTACCGAACCGTGCAAATTCAACTCGTGCATTCGCCCTTTCACATTCTTCCCCTCGGGGAAATGCGGGGACATTTTTTGTTATGTCAGCTATTTTAGGAACCATTTCTCTATGTCTTCGCTCAACCGCGCCGAAAGGGGTCACCACCGGATTTTCGGGTAAGGGAGCATTCTTTGCGTATTCGTTGTTATAATAGTCGCATCCGCCACGCTGTCTCAATGGTTAAGGCGCTGTGCTGCTGAGCCCAAGCGCACGGGTACGACCCGGCCGCGGCGGCTTATTTTCGAAATGGAGGCGAAAAGCAAAAGTGTCCATGTTTCGGGGTTTTGGCGAACCTCAAAGTTCCCAACCTGGTCAATATATACGGAGCCCCCCACTACGGCACGCATCATAGCGCTGGTGTAGCTTCAGCTCGTTAAACATTAAAACCACTATTATAACAATGGCGAACATAAATATCAATTTATACCTCTTAGGGGCACTGACATCTTCATACATGATGAGCGAGTCGTCAACGCCTGAGTTCATCATCGCTGGTGGAATGTGAGACAATTATCGGAAGGCAAACTGGTTGGTTGTATGGTTTACTGCACCGACCCAACGCAGGCAATGAGGAGTGCGGTAGTGGAGGGCTCCGGATTAATTTTCACTACCTGGGGATCGTTAACGTGCGCCGAAATCTCGGACACACGGGCGTTTTTGCTCTTCGCCTCCATCAGAAAAGTGGCCGCCGCGGCCAGGAATCGAACCTGTCTCCTCGTGCTCAGCAGCACAACCCCTTAGCCACTTAGCCAACACGTTGGGTCGGAAGAAATAAAATAAACATCCCCCTCGCGAGGGGCATGATCAAATGCAGAGCATTTCCGTGGGGGGCGTGCCTGCAAGTCTTATGGATTACGTATTGGTTGTTGTTGTTGTAATTGTTGTCTTCCAGCGTAGACATTGTCGATGAAGTCGATGGTGAAACGTGAAACGTGCCGTGAACCCCCTGCCGCGGCTATTACGCAACGTGGAGAGGCTACGACGCAACGTGGCGCGGCTATGACGCAACACAATCCAACACAATGCACTTTAATCCAACCCAATCCAAATCCAATCCAAGCCAAGCCAATCCAAGCCAATCCAATCCAATCGAATCCAATCCAATGCCCTTCGCGAGAGAGTGTTATAGCGCCGAAAGCGCGCCACCACATGAACGCGAACCGAACGCGGCGAGAGAGGGTGTTGCGAGCGGAGAGAAGGCGAGGAGGACGCGGGGGAGAGGGCGCACCTGTGGCCGACGGTTGATTGAGTCAAGGATATAAGGTGCGTGCGTAACCTCCCATTCTGTGTCGGCTCCGTGGTGCAGTCGGTAAAGTGCCGTGTACCTTGCGTTCCGCCCGCAGAGTCGTGGGATCGAAACCTGGCGTCGGAAGGCATTATTTCTTTATATAGTGTAGGGTGCGGACTACGTAGCGATGCGGACTACGGACGCCAACGCGGGTGACATCGTGAGTTACTAAAATGCTCTGCATTTAAAATTAAGCGCATGGCTAGGCTTTCAAGTTTAGGCGTTGTTAACTGATGAAATGGCACCACTGCACAGCACCGTACAAGTATATTTTATACAGCCCGTTAAAGTTACGTTAGGTTAAGATACGACAAACAGGAGCCCATTTGAAGCCTTTACAAACCATTGCCGGACGTCGCAGTTGGGGACGCTATGGGTGCACGCCTAAACTGAGTAAGAGGGTAACAAATTCATCTCGGCACTTAAATATTGTCACGTGTTTGAAATAATGAATATGCTATGCGCTGACCAGTCGTAAATCGGCCGGGAGCCCACGGCGGTGGATCTCCTTGTCTCTGACCAATCACTCATGTGCGAACAAGGAAATTGTGCCTATGGCATCGTCGCTGTCGAGTGAGACTGGCTGAATCGGCCGTGAAATTGTGGGTATGTGTGAATGCTGTTACCTCTTTGCTCAGAATTAACTTTGACATCCAGCCTAACAACATGCCAAGTAACACCACACTCAATGTACGTTAAGCTTTGGCCATCGGTTGTCGATTTTTGCCCTTAAAAGGTAATATTGATAGCTAAATTCGTACAACATTACAAGCCCAATCGACGGCTTTCCCGCTACCTCAACGAAACCTCAGGAAGTCCTAAGAAACAACACCAAGGCTTCTAGAAATAAACACCATTCTTTATCTAATTAGGCTACATCAGATATCCCCAACTCAATATAGACCAGTATGCAAATACTGCCACCGATTAAGAGACACAAAGACAAATTATCCTAGAGCGCATAAAAAAACGAGCACCAACCAGCCATTCCCTGCATACGAAACACTCAAAAGCAGTGCGAGACACCGCTGTCCAGTACCTTCCTCTCGGACCATCTCCTGCTTACCGAGAAAGCAGCCGGTGCTAATGCAGTCCATGGATTCATCTTGCAAAATGAACAACTCCTGCAACACCATAATTGCTCTCGCAATAAACGTTTTCTCGCTCTCTCTATATACCCAGGAGGAACGTCAGGCTCGGCAATCTTACGGCGACATTTTGGTGTGCCTATTCGCTTTCTTTTCTTCTTGTTCAATGACTAGAATTTGTATGGCAAGTGGGAACTCCGAATATGGAAGTTACAAACTCGTGTTATCGTAGCTTCATCTGGCTAGAGCGACACACACGTAATGTGAGGCTAAAGTATCAGCAAGGAAAGCCTCAATTCATTCGTATTGAAGGCGTACAAGCAGTAGCGTTCTCTTAAAGGTCATCTTCTGCAAGGCTTAGACGCGGATTACTGGTTTCGACAATTGCCTGTCACGGCGTGTCCTACGTCCAATTGCCGTTTCCCCTAGGATTGTTTGTTTATTTTTATTTGAACTCATTTCTTTTGTGTCATCCGCTGCTCGCAACTCCAAGTTTTTCACGCGCTGAGGACTCAATTCATTTGCACTAGAACGCTCTGTTTCGGTGAATGCTTACGTAGTAAAGCGAGTCCGTTGCTTAGTTGAAACGAATCACCTCTTTTCCATAAACGTGAGAAATAGCTCCTTGATAATATAAGGAGCTAACTATTACTTTCCTGCTTTTGTAGAATGCTTCCAAAGGCATTTTAAGGCTTCTGCCAAAGTATTTGGGACACAATATTTATTTTTTCAAGAAACAAAATCACAGCTTCTTTTTAAGAAAAAGATGGGGAAAACGCCGACATTTCTTCATGCACCAAGAGTCGAAGCCCAAGTAAAAATCCAAACTGCTCCGACCGTGTAGGAATGCCTCATTCGGATAAAGCACGGCTTGATAGCGCGATGGACCCAGGTTTGATCCGACCACGTGAAGAAGTTTTTTTTCTTTTTTTTAAGAGGGAGCGAGGGGGGAGTGCGGTTGATGGGCCTTTGTGGGAACTTATTGGGCAGGTTGGGTTTTCTGCAGGGCGTTTTGGGGACACACCCTTGTGAGGCTAAAAAAGCTTCGCACTAGCGCGTGTATATTGTGTGGATGCCTTTTTTTACATCAGGCGCATTTCAGAAAAACCCATACTATTGGCCATATTTTCATTTGGAATTTCACAAGGGCACATATTTGTAATTAGCACACCACAACACCCCGGAATTCATGTGAATTAAGTTTGCATTTATGGGAAATAATGCTTGTGAATTCGCGCTTTTGATAACCTCATTTGTTTAGTTGCGGAGATTCCACTCCGGGTGGGGAACTCTTCACAACTCTAATACTAATACCAGTACTAGCTGCCTTTACCCTTGCGAGGGGCCCCTGACCCTTGTCCATCTGGTGGGGCCCCCGGCCATCATGTCGCTTAGCGCCATTGCCGGGGGTGAAAGAGTCTGGCGCCATGTTCTGCCGCAGGCGATTAGACGTTGAGCGTCCACCGTAGCTGTAGAAGGCACCATGTGCATTCGTGTGCCTTGGTGGCGCCAAGCACCTACCGGTAAAATAGGTACAAGCGACTCCCCGGCCTGGCGCTCGGCCCTTGGGCGGGACTACAACGCGTGGAAAGTTCACCCGGCTTGCACGGGAAATCGCCCATATGGAAAGGGGCGGCTGCAAAAACGCAGGAAATTTTTGGTTTTGATGCGGAACCTGTGATGTCGGCAAGAATACGGTCAATTTATCGCCTGTTGCTGGTCAAGCCCGGACGGATTTGGCACATTTGGTCCAGAAGCCCGAGCCATTCTGTCCGCGCTGGCTAAGAGCTTCTCGACGGAGTGCAACTCTTCAACAAGCTTAGGATGTTACCAAATAGAAAGCATACGCTTTTTTACGTGGGTATGGGTGAAAGACAAGTGTTTTCTCCCTTTGGAGAGGACGCGCCCCGCTGCTTTTGTGGAATCTGAAGCATTGCGGCGTTAGGATTGAGGTCCCTGCTTACAAGCCTACCAAATTGTGTTTTTTTTAGTGCCCTGAACTAAGAACCCCGTCTTCAAGATTAATGGCCGCATTATGGGTCTGCCTATACACACCGTGTTTTCTTGACTGAGCTAACGGCAGATCGGGATGATTTTGTATACGAAAATCGCTTTCAAAGATCCCCTCCACTGGGGGCTAGATTGGAGGAGGGGTTCGGTGGATGGAGTAACTCGGATGAAACCAACATAACGTGGCTGGAACTTCCACTTGTGTTTCAAAATTAATCCCTACGCCTCTACTACGGCAGGCGACATTGCGGTGGTGTAGCCTTTGTGCATATTTCCGGAATACATACCACCAAGTTCAGGATGTAAAACTCCATAATACTGCAAACATGTGTACAATTTGGACGTCCTGTGGCGCTAAGTAGTAGTAGTACTTAGAAGAAAGTGAGGAGCCGTTAAGAACACAACTGATTTCTTTTGAGCCAACATTTTAGAAGTTATTAGTAAAACTTAAGATGTTATGATTTTGTGAAAGCTTTTGGTGCCCTTAGTTTCCAGTTGAAAGACACTGGCCAAAACGTGGACAGTTTTTGTCACCAGTGACTCGAAATTGGGCATACTCTCGATGGTTTATGAAGCCGTTTCTTTACCAATGCTACCCAACGACTGAAAGCATCACCTTACCCTCTAGCATTCAAATATTCGGGAATCCTCAAACTTGCGTGGCTTCAAACTGGCCGCTTTGTTTGAGTTGATGCGCCTGTGTGGTATGGAATGGGGGGCTTGTTTGATTGATTACCAGCTGTATTTGGATGCAGTCCAGCAGCTGTACAATAATTTTCAGTACGAATATTTTGTGGGGGCGAATTCTTCGCTGCATGAGAAAGCCACAGCCGACAGTAGTGCTCTTGATTCCCCGGCACGTTCTCAATGTCACCCGCCGAGCCTCAGGTCTTCGTCTATTGTGCATGGGTTCGCTATAATTGGGACAATATAACCTACAGCACAATACAGCAAGATGTGGAACGCAACATTCAATACGAACACAGCAGCCGTCAAGATGTCAACCTCGAACCGCCATTGCTTGAGCCGGGTGGCACGTACCGACTCAAAGTTGTCCGCCGTATAGATCGGAAATAATGGAAGTTGTTCATCACTCGTGTTCTTTGTGTGGTGGGGGGGGGGGGATACTGAACCTAATGAACGTTGTTCATCACTCGTGTTCTTTGTAGGGAGGATTCTGCACCAAAAGGAATAGTGGCAGTATCATCTTTTTTTTTATTTAGTGTCCCAGCATCCCTAGCAGATTTTGCCATTCGTCTGCCTACCCGAAACGCTTGACACAATAAACGTCTCAATTGAGATAACCTGCACTCTTAGGCAAAAAGGACTAAAAGTTCGTCCTTTCGGGGACTAACGGCCTCTGCCACAATCATTAGTCCCTTCGGGGACTAACTGCGAGAGGACGAACGGTTAGTCCCCCAACCGGATGGTCCGTTCCGATACTCCCCAAGGACGAACTGCGTAGAGTGCAGAAAAAAGAAAAAAACTCCGCACCGGTAGGGATCGAACCCCTGACGCCCGGAAATATACACAATGAACCCGACGCGCTATCCGCTGGACCACGCCGCCTTTTTTTTTTTCTCTTTATTGCCTGTCTTCGGTATACACAATAGGAACAAAAAAAAAGAATTACAAAGCGCGAAAAGACATCAGCACGTCACTTGCTAGTGCGCGCTTGTTAAAAAGGCCGAAGCCATGCCACACTTTCCAACACATTTAACCAGTCAGGTGGAGATGGTTGGGCTTTATACACTTCTAAGATCTCCCGCACACTCTGGCAGAACAACTCTCTGCTCGGTTTCACATCTACATCATTATGACGAACTGCCATTCGAGCTTTCCATATATACTATGCAGGGCCAGCAACATCAAAAGATCATACGGGACGCCGCCGTAGTTTTCAACGGCCAAGAACCTGATTCCATGGCTATTCAACGGGAAATCCTTTTTAGTGTTCTCTGCAAAACGTCCCACAGGAACACCCCGTCCCAACAGTCTATGAATGCGTGCTCTACTGTTTCTGGCTTTTTACAAACCAAGCAGTCAGGCCCCCAGGGAACAAACAAACCTTTTTCAATCATCCAGGTTTTAACGGGTAATACTCCCACGTGTAACTTAAAGAAAAAAGACTTTACATAAAGCGGTACAGTCATTTTTTTCACACGCTGACACACATCTTGTCCTGGCCCTGCACTGTATAGGGATCGGTACAAAGGAGTCGGCAAAGTGGTGTCAAGAAGGTCTCTATACAGCTTTTTTCTGTGCACGGTAGCCAGATATTCGAAAGAAAACCGCGAGAATAAAAATCTTGCCGAAAGTACCACCTCACGTAGATAGCCATGAATGCCACCGTCACGTACACAAGAAGTAACAATAAATTCGGGTAAAACTCTACCTAGGCGCACTTGACACACGGTGCGCAAAAAAGGGTTTTGCACATCACGTAAAAAAAGAAAGCGGTTCACTACCTGGCGTAGAAAAAGGTGCGCCAGGGAAAGGCCTCCACAGCGCACTCGTCTAAACAGGTTGGTTCGGGTTGTGCGCTCCCAAGTGGAACACCAAATAAAGACAGCAAACACCCTGTGTAATCTTTGAACATTGGCACGCGAGCAATGCAGAACCTGCATCACGTACCAAAGTTTTGACACAAAGAATAGATTACACACAGTCGCTCGCGCGAACACGGACAACTGCTTACCCCCCCACTTATCCGCTTTATCACGGATTTCGGTGGCTTGCCTGCGCCAGAAAGGATCACTGTCACGATAATTTTCTAGGGGGACACCTAAGTATTTCACTGGCGTGTCTACCCAGCTGATACCTGCAAATGTACGTGGGTTCCACAACCAGCTTCCGTGCCAGAAACGAATACACTTATCCCAATTGACGGAACTACCAGAGTAGAGGCAGAACCTTTTAAGAACACTTATACTTTCGTGGATGCTACTCGTGTCTTGGAAAAACAAAGCAATGTCGTCTGCATAAGCGAGCACACGAACTTCGCAGGACTGTAATGAAAACCCGCTGATTTTCTCATTTTTAAGGATTGGCAGATAGAAATTGGCAGATAGATAGATAAAACGTTTCAATAAACATACAGAATAGCAGCGAGGACAGTGGGCACCCCTGGCGCACAGAACGGCTGACCTGAACTGGAGCGCCTACCGACTTGTTGACCACCAAACTTGTACTACAGTCCCTATACGCCATGCGTACACCATCCGTAATCATTTTTCCTACGTTTGTGTGCTCAAGAATCATCAATAGCAGTTCGTGGGAGACCTTGTCGAACGATTTTTCTAGGTCTATTTGTACCATTGCTACTCCTTGCTCAAGGCTGTCAGAGCATTCCAGGATGCTACGGGCCACGTGGGTATTGGTCGTAATAGAGCGACCCTTAATGCCGCATGTTTGGTGGGGTCCGACTATTTCTTTCACTACTAATTGCAACCGAGCGGCTAAGACCTTCATTAATATCTTATAGTCGACATTTGAGAGAGTAATTGGACGGTACGCTCTTACATTCCTCAGTTTAATGGCATCTTCAGTCTTTGGAATGAGAACTGTGTGAGATAGAGGTAAAGGATGGTGGCAGTCTGTTGTTTTCGTACGCTTCGGCGTAAACTTCACATAACACTACGCTAAGTGTGTCTTTAAAGGCCTTGTAAAAACACGCACTTAGGCCATCTGGGCCTGGCGTTTTACCTGGGGTTAAATCATCAATGGCACTCAAAATTTCATTTATGGTGATTGGCGTCTCAAGGATAGCCTTCATGTCGTCTTCTATTCTGGGCATTACTTTCAAGAATTCGTCTCTGAAATTATCGGCGTCGACCTTATGAACAGAAAAAAGGGCTTCATAAAAATCCTTAAAAAGCACCCTCTATCTGCGTACGGTCAGTCGTTAGCACTCCGTGATTTTCGATTTCGACTATATGATTTCTACAAGCGTAGCGCTTTCTTATGTAAGTGCTCTCTTGGTGGGCGCTTCACCCAATAGCAACTTTTCCGCCCTTGCTCTCACCAGGGCACCGTGGTATTTATTCTGGTCTATAACTTCAAAGCTCCGATTGAACCCTTTTAATCTCTTCCGTTTGCGACCCCGGCGACTGGGATTCTTCATTAGTAAGCGATGCGAGGTTTTTACGTAGAAGTTGTTCTCTTTGTCTCTTCACGATACTTCCGTGCACTTGATTTTTCTATCGCACTCAACTTTACTTCTTGTTTGAAAATTTCCCACCTAAAGGACCAGCTAGTTTTCCTATCTGGTAAACGCCGTATTTTTTCATTTATTTCAGTTGTGAATTCTTCCTCCTGCAATAGCTTACTATTCATTTTCCAAAGACTCCAATTAAACGTGTTTGCGCTTGGCTTGCGCCCACCAAGGGGTAAAAAGAAACCAGGGCAGTGGTCGCTAAACGACACGGGTGACACACAATAATCACCGCACTCAGGTAATAGCTCGAGCGAAACATAAGCCCGATCCAAGCGGGCGTGGCTTGTGCCCTGGAAATGGGTGAAATGCACTTGTCTTACGCCAAGAAGCGCATCCCCGACATCTTCTAAACAATAGTTTGATGCTGCCTCAATCAACGCCAAGATGCTCGAGTCACGGAATGGCGTATCACTGGACTTGTCGTGCGCAGAGCATACACAGTTAAAGTCTCCTAGAAAAACAACTCCGCACCGGTAGGGATCGAACCCCTGACGCCCGGAAACATACACAATGAACCCGACGCGCTATCCGCTGGACCACGCCGCCGGGTGGTAGCTTCGCTAGATATTATTCAAGTGCACTGCGTGTAGTTCTGCGCATAACGCCACAGATCCATTGCAACTGGTGCCCGGATTTCTATCTGCCAAACGAACGTGACCGGGTTTTCCGCCTTGCGCTTAGCGCTTTGCTAAATTTAGGGACTATGGCTCAGTTCGATTCGAAGTACAGCCTCACAACCATAGTTTTTCTCGTAAATAACAATCAACTCGTCGTCGCCTAGTTGAGATAGGTAGCTGGGCGATCGGACGACTCATTTGTTTCCGCACAAATTAGCGCAAGCTAAGTGCTTTCTTAGTGTTCGATACATATGTTAAGTGCTCTATGTAACGTATGTAAAAGGTGTCGTCTGTGTGAGTGTCAGAATAAGGAAACATGCCATATTTTCCTGCATCGGCGACAGCGAATTCGGTGTTGCTTAGCCTGAATTCTTCAAATTTGCGTCGCTAGACGATTGCGACTGGGAAACGCAAGCGGGTTTTACAGCAGTTGCAGCATTGTCATAGCTTTGGGTGCCCAAGGCAATTATGTACCGAGTGGTAAAGATAACTTCGAGACGCGTACCTGTAGCGAGCATTTTTTTTTTTTTGCAGTTGTCATCAGCAACATGCGTTTTTTTCTCGTCTGCTGAACATATACATATTCATTAGGCTCAGGAATCCACTTGTGATATTGTCACTAATTTTTGCGTTACTGTTTAAGGCGCGTGAAAGTTTTCATTGGCCGTTATTACTTCGCACGCAAGAACAAAATAACCTTTGTGTATGAGATTTTAGCGCACTTTAGCTATCTCCAGGTGGTCAAAATGACTCAGGACACCTCTACTACGGCGTGCCTCATCACCGGCGTTGCGTCGGCGCGTTAAACCCTCACAAAATCAATCAATCAATCAATCAACATTAAGTTCAGTTGGTGCGTCTAACTTGCCTGTTTCATTTTGTCTTGGTCGTAGCCCAAAGAGCCTACCTCAAATAATTACGTAAGGCCGCCCATGTCTCTATTGCCGTGTTCTGACCCATCTTGAGCGTATTTATCTTTCACCTGCTACGACTTGTGCCCTCAGCGCCAGCCAAAATCCGCTCACTGAGGCGGAACTTTCAAAGAGCTTGAAATTACTACAGCAGTTGCCTTCTAGTAAGGATCCACTGACGACCCGCTATATTTGATGTAACGAAGTAACTTTGAAATCGCCACATTGGCCCCGGAACAAAAATTTAATGATGAGTTCCACTTCGTCGGTGAAGACCATACATCAGCATAAAAGCTGAACGTAAAGGTAAGGTCGAATGGTGTGCATTGGATCCAGAGTGGCGTACGGAATGAGCATCAGGGACATGGGCATTACTTTACTGAATATGGCGTCCACTCGAGCCGTACAATAACTATACGAAGATCTCTTCTGGCATTAATTCTGATGGAGGCAAAAAGCGATGATGTCTGTGTGTTCCAGACTTCTTCAGATGTAAAAGTTCTGCCAGTCAAAATTTATCCGGAATTTCTCCACTACGGCGGGCTTTATCGCCTGTGCAGTCAATGAATCAATCGTATGGCAATACAATTAATTATGTTCAAATATTCCGAAAACCGTCTACTTCCGCGCCGCATTTTTGGGCGAATTGCCCTAATTAGGAATGTTACAGCCAGATTAGCTATTGATTTGAATTTAATTGATTGAAGGGGTTTCACGCACCGACGCAACGCAGGCGATGAGGGGCGCTGTAGTGGAGAGTTCCGGATTAATTTGACCACCTGGGGATTTTTAACGTGCGGTGAAATCCCGTACTCACGGGCGTTTTTGCTTTTCGCCTCCATCAGAAAAGCCCCGCCGCGGCAGGGAATCGAACCCCGCGACCCTCGAGCTCAGCACCAGATTCGCTATTGCAGCGAAATACGCTATGCGATTCTGTTGTTTTAAAGTTTTTTGTTTGTTTGGAGGGCCATAATACCAATTTACGCCAATATAGAAATTACCTGTATTTAACCTCGCCAATTCTGTATTATTGTTCAGACGCAAGCGTACTGATGTTATGTTTAATTTTTGTTTCGTTAGTTATTACGGGATTTTATTTGTCTTTGATTTCGGTGATGGGGCGAATTAGATGCAAATTTTGATTAGGTAAGCTCATTTTCATAAGATTTCATTTTTATATTCTGTATTTCGGTTTTCGAAATTTCGTTCGTTCAATTATGTCCATGCACGCGATTTTACCTACTATATCTCCTACTCCAGACGAATAGGCATTTTTGTGTGATTGCGGGGTTACTCCCCCTTGCTATAATTTATTGGTTCCGTAGTTCTTTTCAAGAAGTTTCTGTTTGTTCGTTTTTGTTTTTTGGGCGCAGCCTCAGATATATGTTTGTTAGTTCCTTCGATGACATAAGAGGTTGCCAATTTTTCTTGGTTTTTCTAAGTTCTCTTCCTGCAACAAACTCAATTTACGCTGGTTTTACAAATAAATGTCTTGCGTCTGCCATTTACGCATTTTAAATGCAGAGCATTTCTTTAACTCACATGTAGCGTCCACCGTCCGTCCGCGACAGCTCAGCGCGCAGGTGCGCCCTCTCCCCCACTCCTCCTCTCAACAACAGGTCCGCACCCCTCCCCCTACACTATATGAAAAAATAATACTTATCGGCGCCTGGTTTCGATCCCACGACTGTGCGGGCGGAACGCAAGGTACATGGTGCTCTTCCCACTGCGCCACAAAGCCGACACAGAATCGAAGGCAACGAACGCGCCTTATATCCTTGACTCATTCAAACTACGTCAAGAAGCTGCTGATACAACGCATTCACTACCTGTGGGCGGAACGTGAGCTACATGGTATTCTTCCCACTGCGCCACAAAACCGACACAGAATCAAAGGCTACGAACGCGCCTTATATCCTTGACTCATTCAAACTACGTCAAGAAGCTGCTGATACAACGCATCATATACACGTTTACCGACCATTTTACTCGATCGCATTTACTCGACGCATTTACTCGAGCCCCCCTCGCGGGGAGATGGGCCCAATTTTTTCCAAATGCATGGCATTGGACAGTTTGTGGGCTTTTTGCAGATCTTTATTTAAAGTTTTTGTCATTTGCATTCGTTGTTTTTTTGTTTGTCCTTGTGCCTTGGTGGTGGTACGGGAATCACGTTCAATCAGTGATTTGTAATGTTCATTTTCATACATACAAATGTTTTAACTTTGTATTCTTGGTTTTTCGAAATTTCGTAAACCAATTCTATCATTTTAACATTTTATAGAGGTGAAACATATATTCGCATTTGTGTGGCAATCCGCGGGATACACGTTCGGTATGCTTTCGAATTTCTTTATTCGTGCTCCGGTGATTTCTTTCCTGACATGTTTTTTTACCTTTTCTTCTTTTTTCAAGCCAGGCGTGGTATTGACTCACTTGTGCAGCGGCCGCTGGTGATGGCCGTTCTATGATAACCAATTAAACCAAGCGCTTCAAGAATGAAAAATGCTACCAGTAGTCGGAATCGAGTTCTGTGTCCACTCACGTTATGAAGTCGACGTCTATTCGATCCCGCCATTCCGTCACGCTATTGCTATATGGAAAACCGTTAGAGGTCATCTTTGCGGCTGCGTTATTGCCTATAACGCCGTCAGTGCTAGGCCACACTGCAACGGCTTGATATGAGCGGCTAATACGGCATCTGCGAGGTGCAGTGTAATGTTGCCTCGTTACGTCAGGGCGTTTTCCGCCCGCACCCCTCCATTTATAGGCCGCGCTGCATGCCGGGAGATGAGCTGCTGATTTCAAAGTTGCCTTGAGCTACCGAGGGACAGCACACACTACAGCGGAGGGGAGTGTGTGATGTGAATCTTTATATGACGAGGTGTGATTTTTTCATCCGGTGTGTATTGTGAGTTTTTCTTTTAAAAGGGACCCTGCAGCACTTTCGACAAGCGCTTTCACTCTTTCCTTCGCGTCTGAAACCAATGCGAAAGCTATAGTTATCGCCGGCACGGAGCGGCATTGCGTGATTTCCTCGTCGCACCAGATACGCCTTCCATTTCTGCTTTGTTTTTGTAGCTATTGAAAAGCGTTCATTGCCGCAAGTGAAGCAAAACCAGGCCAACAGCCGCTACTTAGCCTCAGTGACGTAATTCAAGCGGTCGAAGAACTCAAGACTCGGAAAGAGAGAAAAATCTTTTGAGCGAGTTTCCAAGTTATCTGATGGGCATAGAGCAGTACTTTTTGGCTGAGGTACTTTGCGACCACATAATCTAAGTACGGGGTGTAGTGGGTGACTAGGTTTTTCAAGCATTTAAGAGTTCAAAAAAGTTGAAAGAACTATTGCGAGTCCCCTTAAGATCGGACAGTCTCAGAGAGTGGGTTGGGTGGGACTTGGCTTGGGTAAGCTCAGGTTTTGGGTTGGGTTTGGTTTAGTACGGGTTAGGGCTGATTCGGGACGGTTTGCGTTTAGTTAAGTGGCGGTTTGGAGTGTGGAGGTTTTGTTGGGCTTATACTTACTGATGACAAGCTTCGCGTGCACTCCGGTTCTTTTTATGGGACGGATTGGTTATTCTGTAGTAGTGATGTACAAAATGTAGATGATTGGCTTGGGAATGTTATTTTCAGACATGTAATTTTCTTCATTCTTGCAGGCTTTGTGTCTTTTCGCGAAATTCAGTTCGACAATTTTTTGTATTTTCGTTAATTGAACAAATGCCGTAGCTTTTGCCAATTATGCACATTTGTGCACGTGCAGGACGTTAAAGGTTCGTCCGTTTGCGCGATTTTTTTTCACATGTGTTTACGTTGTTCCTTTGCCGACCGTGTTTCGTCTTCCTATCTCGGGCGGTGTATGGGATGCGTTGTTGTTTTATTGGGTAAGTCCATTTTTGTTAAAATCCCATTTTTGTTATTTTTGTATTGCCTGATTTCTCAATGTTCTGTTGCCGCAACTACCTGTTGTCGATGCTAAAACAATTCCTTATGCAGGTCCAACTAGGTGGTATCGACTTGCCGCAAGCACGGCTGCCATCCTGTTATTTAACGGGCTGAACAGATGCGTGTAAACCGAAGCATTACAATGGAGTTCTGGAATGGACATTCCCGTTCCAGGTGCTTCCGTTTGTCTTATCTCGGCTAATGCGTGTTGGCGGTTGGGAACTATGCGTCGTCGTGGTCGTCGTCAAATGTTTTTCAGTCAGTCAGTCAGTTCTCAGCGGCTGGTTCGGACATGTCGGGTACGCGTCGCGCAAAGTGGCTGTCGTCGTATTCGGCAGGGACGTCACGGTTAGATCGTGTCTTCGGGAAGAGGGCATGTCGCGAATTACGTTTTTCGGAGCGGCCTTGCGTCGTTGGAGGGTTTTTGGTTTTTCGTCGTAGAGCGACTTGACCTGCTGCTTTTAGTCTCCCCTCAGTGGGCCGAGGGATCTTCCACGCGTGATGTCTGCGTTTCTTCAACGTCTTGTGATCGGTATAGGTAGGATGACGGCCAGAAGTGTAAACGCGGTGAGCCTCGTTAGGTTTTCGAAAGGTATTCTTCCATCTCAGTATGGTGCTGGCCGGGTAGGGGCGTGGTGCGTAGACAGCCTCTTGTAGGGGCAGCGACGGTAGATGTGGTCGGCCTCTCCGCAGTTGTAGCACAGAGGACGATTATCGGGCGTTCACTACACGTCAGTTTTCCTCGGCGTCTGGTTTTGCACTACAGGGTGGTCAGGCTGGCGACAGTGGACGACAGTACGGCGCGGGCTGCTAATACGAGTTGGAGCTGGGAGGTTACGACGAACAGCTTTAGCGTAGGCGATAGCTTGTGGCTCATGGGGCGTTTCCGACGGAGTAGAGCTTCCCGTCATAAAAATTATTACCAACATTGAAATCAATGTTTGTTGACAAAAGTCAACAAAGCTACCAAAATTGAGTAGACTGTCTACTTACTGTCTATAGGCCTCGTAGCAACAACCTACCAACATTTTTGTCAACCATTGGCCGCCGTGTTTGAATGGAAACATTTCTGTAAACCTTCAACAGAAAGTTTTGTGTAGACCTTATAACCCAAAGCGTTTTTTACTGTACACTCGAAATGTGATGCAGGGATAAAATTCCACAATTTGTAAGATTTTGGTGTCAATACTTCAACACCACAGCTTAATTGAAGGTCATTATTCTTCTCTAAATATCGTGTAGTGCACCAAAAATGAAACAAAAGAAAACCCGGCACCACCTCAGGCTAACCTAGTTCTCTTCGAGGGATACCAAACCTACATCCATGCACATTCATATTTTACGAAGCATATATTCACACGTGCCGCTTCAGGCAATATAACAACACTACCAACCCAACCTCAGAAAACGTACCACAGTGAAACAACACAAACGCAACAAACGCGGCATCGTATTCTTTTGCACATTCAAGTCTGTGCCATTAATTTGTAAGTTATATAAAGCCGCCATCCACCGGATGCCGATGCTACGGTGAGGCATGTCTCTCATTGCAAGTTTACAAAAAATGCTCATTATTATTTCGAAAATACAATGCCGGGCAACACGGGACGTTAGCGATCGCACATATGTCCTTTTTCACTTATAGTTGCAAGCTGCAATCAATCAAGGGAAAACAATGGAACTGGGTTACAAAACAAGGACGAGCACGGGCACGTGCGCCACGTGGTGGCGGCCTCGGGTGATTGACGCGTTCCCCTCTGAAGTACGCAAAAAGGGAGGGACACCGGTGGCGGTTTTTTTTAATCGAGAGCGGCAAAAGCATCTCGATTTTCGATTACTTATTACCCTTACTACAGGCGCGTCCTGCAGTCTGTCGTGAGATTTACGCACAAAATTCGTTCCTTTCAACCATGGGGTACTTAGTTTGCGTAAATCAAAACACAGTAACGAATGCTTGCGAGTAGTTGATGGTGCGTGTTTCGAACCGCTGATTAACGCCATATTTATCACCGTGGAGAGTAAGGGAGTGGTACGTGAAGGAGCAACCCGTGCGGCTGAGGACGAACAGTAAAATTTTCTCCCGTTTTCTACCTCTCCTCTTAGAGTGCACAAGTGTGAAGAGACATGCAGAGAGAGCGAGAGAGCGAGAGAGAGATACTTGTATGTGCGTGCGTGCGTGTGTGTGTGTGGTGCGTGTGTGTCGTGCGTGCGTGCGTGCGTGTGTGGTAGTGTGTGTGTGTGTGTGTGTGTGTGTGTGTGTGTGTGTGTGTGTTTCAAACCTGATTCAAACAAAATAACGCAACTTAGTTAAAGTCGAGTAAGTAGTTTGTCCTCAAATAGTGTGTACCTGTCCAAGTATTTTGAAAAAAAAAACAATATGGGTTATTTCAAACCCGACTCCAGAACAAAGGAATCAGATGTTTGCGTTATATTCAACTTGCGACAAAGCGTCTCAAAACACTTTCAGTGGTCATCCTACAGAAGCTCGTCAATAGACAAATGTCAACATAAAGTGAGTAGACTTTCTATATACAAGAGTGAATAGACAACTGTCCACATTTATTTATTTATTTATTTATAATACCTCAAGGGCCCCAGTCAAGGGGTGTTACATGAGGGGGTAGACAGTTCACAAAAAGATGGTCTGTTCAATGGCTTCTTTGAAATCGCCGATGCTGGAGTGGTGCACGATGTCAGCAGGAAGATCGTTCCATTCTATTGATGTTTGCACAAAAAATGAAGAGTGATGGGCAGTGGTATGCGCACGGGGGGGGGATAAACCGCTTTCGAATGGCTAATACGGCATAAAAGACGATGAGCTGGAACGTTAACATGGCTTAGGCGGAAACAACCACAGTCTTGAAATTTTGCGGCGTGAAACTAAGTTAACCATGTTAGCCTCAGATTTTAATTCGGTGACGCTACTGTGATAGTAGTAGTCTGAATAAATGAATCTGGCTGCGCGATTTTGGATGGATTCAAGTGTTTGTATAAGAGTGATTTGATGGGGATCCCAGATGGCCCATGCGTATTCTAGCTTGGGGCGAACTAGTGTTAGATACGTTAAAAGTTTAACAGAAGGTGGGGCTAGACGTAAGTTTCTTTGGAGATAGCCAAGAACACGGTTTGCGTAATTAGTGATGTTCATTATGTGGGATGACCAGGTCAGATCTGAAGTTAGAGTGATACCGAGGTATTTACATGAATTAGCTGCTTATAATTTCAGATCAAACACGAAGTATTATTGGAGGAATAAGATTGTCGGCGATGGCAAAGAAATGACACAAGTTTTTTTTGTGTTAAGGGACATCAGCCAGTTTTCGCACCATGATTGAATCAAAGAAAGATCAGACTGTAGGATGACAGTGACGCTTGCATTGAGAACAGCACGATAAATGACAGCCGTCTGCGAATAGACGAATGTTAGAAGCTAAGTTATTGGGGAGGTCGTTAATATAGATTAGGAATTAGTAGAGGACCAAGGACCGTGCCTTGAGGTACGCCGGAGGTTACAGCGGGTAAAGAGGAGCGATGGATGTTAGCACCCAAACGAACTGCTAACGGTTAGTCAAGAAGTCACTTATCCAATTAAAAACACGACAATTAAGGTTAAGACGTGAAAGCTTCAAAAATAATCTATTATGGGGAACTTTGTCAAAGGCTTTTTCGAAATCAATGAAAATGGCGTCTACAGGTAGTTAATATCCAGGCTAGAAACTGAGGTCGTTCACGAACCAGGGCGAGTTGAGTGTACATTAAAGTTCCTTTTGAAAACCGTGTTGGTTAGGGTGAAAGAAATGTACTGAACGTAAAAAATGTACTATGCGGGAATAAATTAGGTGTAATATTAACATAGAGCATACACTTGTGATCGAAATGGGGCGATAATTACTCGGTGAAGATGAAAGAACTTTTTTCGGGACAGGAACGATCTTACCAAGCTTCCAGTCCTCCGGCACCACTCCGCATGAAATGGACTGCTGAAATATGTACAAAGAATAATGCTTGTTATGGGCTTAGTGTTTTTCAGTATTTTGGAATTACTGCCATCCATTCCTGCGGATGACGTTAGTTTCAATTCGTCAATTAGTTTTTGCAATTCCGTATGAATCCAATGTAATGCCTGGCATGACAGATATAATCAAGGAATGGGGGGGAAGTCTGGAAGCGGGCTGCAAGATTCAAGGGTAAATACGGAAGAGAAGGCAGAATTTAAATAGACTGTTTAATTAATAGACATTAAATAGACTGTTTACAGACAACTGTCAATTAGGATGCAAAGTATGTAAAATAGGCAATTAAGTTATTAGAATGTCAACAAGTAACGCTCCGGACAGAATCTTAAGCAGTCAGTATCCGTGTCCCCATGCGTGTTGAACTATCCTTCACGGATTACTTTGGTTAGGGGACGGAAGAGGTTTTCGGTGTTGTTGGGAAAAGTTTCCTTTGCTGTTTCCGCGAACGGACGGCGCGGATTGTTTCCCGTAAGCCTTTCCGTCGCCGAATGTCAGGGGGCGTGGCCAGGGTTTAAGCAAACAACGTGTTGAGGTGGTCGATTCCTACTGACTCGAGGCGCCAGATAGACGGGTCTTCTCGATCATCAGAAGCCTCCGTATCACGAACTTCAAGCGACAGGTTTTGGGTGGGGGTTTGCGAATGAGGTCCAGCCGAAAAGCTCTTGTTTTAATTCCCCCGCATCAAAAGCTTCAGGTTCTTCTTTTTCGGCCATTTCGATTCAGCTCGTCGGAAGAGCATCCATCAGCTCATCATCGTAACACTACAACACCTTCGTGGGGTGATTGGATTCGCGTCTGCAATCATAGCTCAGCTCGTTCTTTGGGCAGTACTGTTGTGAACGTTTTAAAAAATTTTGTCTTGAGCATGCTCATTAAAAGTTGGTGAGATCTCGTGATTTTCGAACCAGACTCCAGTGGAGTCTCCGAGGTAGAAAAAAACTTGCCTCAAGGCTTCTTCGTCATCCCACCGATTAAAAATTCGAAAAAGGCTCCAGCTCTCGAGGTTGTTACACAACGACGGGGGTATTGATTGGCTTGCTTGACCACGATTCTCATCGCGAAGTCTTCCTTCTTCACTTCACCCGGTAGTACACCGAGCTCGGGTGGCAGGCCTTGCTCTCGGAGGCTGGTACTAGTGGAGCTTCCTTCGCGAGTTGCAGAGGGCTAGAGTGCATGGATTCCGCACCTCCCCAGGTGTCCCGTAGCCAAAGATAATGGAGCTGCCCTTGAAGGAAAAGCAAGTTTCCTGGAGCGAACTTGTGCTCCCCTAACAACTCAAACAATATAGAGGCGGCGACGCATCAGTCATTAAAGTGACGTGCGCACGCGCATGACGGAGATTCGAATGCCGCTGCGTCTGCTCTGCGGACATTTACCTTTCGGTGCGGGTGTTTCTGCAAACGTCGAATTACATCAAGAACACTCTAGATCAAAGAATACTATTATAGGGTAGTGATGTTAGGGCCTAAACATTCTCCCTATCAAACGAGGATAACCCGTGCGGCATAAGAAAGAAAGAACAAAACACGCACTTTACTTGGGACACAGATACCACAAGCAGGTGAAGCTAGGCGGTTAAAGCAAAAAATAAACAAATCAAATGCACGGTTCGCGGCAATGTTATGTTTGTTATTTTTTACTTTATTAATGAGAAGGTCGACCAACGGCACTGCTGCCCCGTTCAGGTCCAGATATATTGTAGCGTGAGGGTTTGTAGTAGAAAATCTTTTTCATTTCAGCCTAGGTTACGTCGAAGTGGTTCTCATTCTATTGAACAAGAGTTCGAAGCTAGCTAGTGAGTAAGGATCCAGGATTAGAACAGCGCAAGGTACAGCACACGCAAAACACTGACAAGGGCGGGCGCTAACTGACAACTAAAATTGATGCGAGTAGCACATACTCGCATCGTGCCTTTACTATTATGAGAAAGCTTTGCGTTCAAGTATCGTCATCGTTAGACAGAAGGTGCAAAATGTTTCGTATACCTCCGCTACAGGAAGCAACATCGACTTGGTGGCGCTATACTGCGTCATTTGATAAGTTGCGGTGCAGGTACGCAACCTATTGTTTAGCACATAACGTATAATTTACACTTCCTCTACCACTCTAAAGCAATGCTGCAGATAACGATACAAGTTTAGAACAACTCATCCTAGCGAATGGCGCCCGTTTAGAGTCTGTTACAAATAGGATAACTTGTAGTCTTTAGCGCGCCAAAGCTACATCTAGGCTATAAGGTCCGCCTTAGTGGAGAGTTGCAGAATAATTTTGACCACCTGGAGATTTTCGATAAACGGCAAAATCCCAGGACATGCGAGCTTTCCCTATTCGCCTCAATCTCGAAAGCAACTAGCATGGCTAGGATCAAACCATTGGGTATGATGGGCATGATACCATGAAAGCTATCAGGGACCTTTATAGGACAGGCCAGGAGATGCAAACGTTTCTTTCATTCAGCACTTTGCTCGCCGCTTGGAACACTGTTATTGCTTCGTCCTACTTTTCCAGTTTTGCTAGAATGCTAAAACAAACCCTAAAACGTTCGTCTTATGATTGAAAGATGCATAATTTCATGCCATGGTTTTGACGGTTGAAGGACGGGCGGTTTCAAAGACCCGCGTAGCTTAGCATTTCTCCGGCTTACGACTGCCGGCGCGGGCAGAATTAATGGGCGGCTGTGTTGTGAAAACGTTGCGCTTTTTAATACTCTAGCACATTTATTTGAATGCAATTTCATCCGTGTAAATTTAGTGCTGATATGTACGTGCGGCGGTGCGGAACGTTGTTCCCACGAGAAGCTGCAGGCGACAGGAGTAGGCATTAACCTGCGGCGCGCTCTGGACGTCGCGGAGTAGACCTCTCTTGTACTTCTGGCAGTGGGTTCAGAATACCCGGGATAACAGCGCCTACGTAATGCTTCAGCACCACGTCGGCCACACTGTCGAACACGAAGGCCCCAGCCGTCAAGGTGGGAAGGGAAATCTTCTTCACCAGGTAGCACGGACAATTGCCGGGGTGCTGGTTGTAGATCTGCAGTAGCAACAGTGCCGAAAACTTGAGCAAACTAACCAAACCCAAAGGCCTTGTTGTGCAGTTTTACACGACGGGATCGACAGCTAACAGGAAGTTATTCACTGACCACTGTTTTATCTTTTTTTAATGCATAAACATTTAGGCTAGTGATACACCTTTTTCCTTAAGCCTGTCCGGATGTCCATTTACGCGCAACAGGTGACCGAATCGACACGTGTAACAATGGGACGTGACACTACAAACGACCCTATTTTTTGGAAATTAGTCCTCTTCTCTATCCGTTACGCATGACCAAATGCCCTTCCTAAATATCATAATCATCTACCTGGTTGTGCTCATATGAGTACGAAGGCCTCACCGAAAGAGCTCCAGCCACGTCTATCAAGTACTAGCTGTGTCCACCCATTGGTTCTGAGTTTTGGTAACTGTTACTTCCACCATCTCCTTCGTTGATAACTATTGCGTTTACGGTTTATGGTCACCCACTCCGTTGAACGAATACTCCACGTGCTGTGGCTTAATTCGTAAATATACATGGGCCACATTTGCAAATTAATGGCCGCTGGTAAAGTCGCGCCGCACCATACCACGACATTTTTCGTGTCTCCCGTGGAGTTCATGGGACGACGATCTGCGCGCGCTGGAGCGCAGTGGTAGGCTTGGGGATTACCAACAGAAGTGCACAGAGGAGGAGCGACGCCCCAGGATTGTGCGTAATGCCTGCTGTTAGGTGCATGTTCAACGATCGAACACCAAGCTTAAACTGACCTAAAAAAAATCGGCTCTTCTTTTAAACACAAATGCTATGCATGGAAGACATTTTTTTTTCAGAAGCAATAATATTCACGTCAACGAGAACCATGGGATCGTAACGGTTAAAGCTGAGTTTCTGAAAGCTTACGAAGCTTAAGCCGATCACCTTAGAGCTGGCTTTCCTTTTAAACTCAAAGCAAATTTCTGGGGAGATATTTTGCAGGGGAGAACATAAGACGTCTAATATCAAAACGTGAGACCCTGAAAACTTAGTAGTGTTAGCTGTTAGTTTCTAAGCTGGCTTTGTCTCAGTCCGTTTTTCGCGAGGATACCATATAACACAATATCCAAGCCAGTGGCAGCCTTACTGCAAAATATTTTGCCAGGTATGTGCTTACTTCGCTGCAAACAACGTCGAAACACAATAGCACTTTTTGTAGCCGTCCTCAGTAATGCCCTTCTTGCAGTTCCCTGCTGCCCCATGCGCTCTTTTCATTTCTCTCTGTTCTCTCGACAGAGGTGTACATACATCGCAAATGGCAAAGACGGGAAAGAACACAGGACCGCGCTGACTACATCAAGCTTTGACGATACCGCCCAGAATATATGCCGTGGCAACAGAGAGAACAATTTGGCTTTACGTTACGTTTTCACATTATGAACCTCTATCGCGACTCAGCCAGCTTTGGATTTCAATTCTGATAGAGCTATTGGTGGCATGGTGATGAAATTAAATATCTGAAACCCAAAAGGAAATCCAATATCTTACTGAGTGGCGATAAGGTTTCATCATATGAAAATTGGGCTGTGGATCCAAATCGTTTTATCCGTTCTCATCGTGTATATGCAGGCGGTATCGTCATTAAAGCTTGGTGAAGTATGCCGCCGCTCTGTTTTTTTTCTGGTCCTTGTCTTTTGTGCTGTACATCTGTGTCGAATTTGAATCAGCGACATGCCCAAGCTTTGACACTCTACTCTCTCATTCTTCTGCTCTCTTTTCTTGTTTCCTCGTGTTTTTACTCCCTGTGGTTAATTTTAACTGTTCGGCTTTTTAGTATCTTCATTTGAACAATGAGGCCATTCTTGTATTAGGCTGGAGCCATCCAGCCTAAGCGAAAATCTGTATGCAATATAGCAAAAAATTGGACAGTTCCACTCCACGTGAAAGCTGTCAAGTACAGTGCAGTGTTTCGCCAGATATCTGTGGCTCTATTCTCCTGACTAGTTTCTCCATCAGGCTGGCATTCATACCGCAATTAGCCAAAAGAGGGGCGTCACCCGCACCTTATGACAAATAAACCATCATATTCATGCCTATTAAAATACACTGGATGGAGTGTTCGTTATTTTGGGAGTAAAATTGGGTTACGTAGTAATCTCTTTCTGCTTTTTTATTATTGCGCACATACTTGTGGCCTAGCAACAGCAGCCTCCTTACAACGGCGCTGAGCAAAGATCACCACAAACACTTTGAAAAAGAGTATCGTGTGCCTTTGTGGCGCAAGGAGATTGACATCGGCTTTATAACGGGAGGGAATAAGGTTAAATCCAGACCACGGGAAGCTCGGTGATATTTTTAAAGCGTATGTTCAGGTGCGTGATGCCACGTGACTACGGTAAATAGATAGCGTGATGCGGATGAGCTACGGCGACAAGCTGGGCCCCAAAAGTGCTCCGCCCATAGATTTGCTCCAAATTGAAAGTTTCCAATAAACTTGTAGATATCCTTCAGGACAATAGTAAGGAATAAGAATAAGAGTACATAAATAAGAGTAATAATAAGAGTAAGTAATAGGAGTAAAACATAAAAGTAAATGAGAGTAAATAAACAAATAAGAGTAAATAAGAAACAGTAAAGTATAGAGTAAAGAGTAAATAAGTAATAAGAGTAAGCGCTTGTACCTCGACCAGTTCGGAGAACAGCTTGTCGCCATCGAGCGAGTCAAGACCGCGGATTCAGCGCTACACCAGAATGCGGACAACTTGTAATCCTGACTCTACTCTCATAATCGGAAGACAGGCATCCACACTAGAGTCAGCCATATTTTACTCCGAAAAGCGTACCAGGAGTTTCGGCACGCAGTAAGGATTTCTCACCACCGCTAAATATCCAATGAAGAACGAGAGGCATTGCATGGCGGCGGCGGCAATAAGCGATGGTTGTGGAGCCAGTGCTGTAAATGTCGGGAGCATCTCTACGCTCTTCGACACCGAGGCCACTCCTATGGCGATGCTTATGCACAGTGCGGACGCCAGCGGGACCAGCAGCGGGACTCCCGGAGCCAGGAGAGCCTCCATAGCGCATCCTTCGAAGAAGCCTTCGAGCGAGGAGCACTGCGACAAGCCCGTAATTGCGCGTGTTAGAAAGTACTGACAACATTCGTGGCCTATTCTGGGGGGTCTAGAAGTCACCAGGTTTTAGCACAGTTTTCACGACATTCCTTTGCTACAAGACCTGTTGGGGGTAGCAGCCTTCTGGAAGTTTACTATGTAAACATTGGTCCAAATCACGATATGAACATTGTATTTACCGTGGCCGCTAGGCCGGGGTTATCTAATAAGAGCTATTAGATGTATGACGAAAATAATTGTCTTTTTGACCTTGATGCGAGCAGCCCGCATGGTTTCTGAAACTAAAGAACTGGGTATATTGGGTGGATTGACCCATTCGATGGATAAGCCACTGCGAACCATTTTTGAACGTTTCAAGGCGGCTTATTTTGTTTTGTAGAAACCAAGAAATGTTTTTTTTTTTCGCTAAGGTAGGACATCTGCGTAGAAGCGAATAGACAAAAAACTTGGACTAGGTCCCCCCAAGAAACGCTGAATAGTTGCTTAGCAGATACCGGGGGTTTATATACGCCTTTCTTCCGAGGCTAACCAAAAACAGACGGTCAACGAAAAATACGTAATGGCTACCGTAAAGACAACCAGGAATGAAAGAAGTGCAAGTACTGTGTACACGTCAATCGTGACATGAAAGGTAGCTTTACGCTAGAAACGCTGATTCATTACACATGATTCTCGCAGAACACGATTCTTCAATGCAGTTTCAAAGGATAGTAAGATGGGTGTTCTACACTGCTCAAGGGAACTATAGGCTCCGGTGGACGCTTGTAAGGTACTGCTTCGAGAAGAAGAACAATAAGGCAGTGGCGCACACGGCAATGTTAGCTCCACTCTAAAGACAATGAGAGAACGAATGGTGTAGCCTTGGTGTTGGCGCTAACACTGCCACCCGCTAACACTTAATTAGTGGACCAAGGTTCACATCCTTCCTGCAGTCATTACGTAACAACATGTGAACTGCTGAAAATAAACGGGGCGATTCCTTGTGTACGTTACAAGTGGCCGACAACATGGTTGCTTTTCTGATGAATACAGAAGCCTGCACTGCTCCTTTAAGGAGCCAAAGACAAAATACAAGTTGCGTTTATTAGAAAGATGCTTATCCCGATAACGGATGTAATACAGAAGCCTAGACAGCTCTTTAAAGCAAAAAGCACAGTTGAAGTTGTCGTCGTTGTTGTCTGGTATACAGCAAATCCCCGCTGCTGCGAAGCGTAAATAGGAAACTCATTTGTGTTCCCACAAAATTTTAACCCGGGTATACAGAGTAAGAGCTGAGCGCGTTACCACCGCAATAGTATTTCAGCACGTTGCTTGTGGTGGCAACAAAAGTTACTCAAAGTAATCCGCGTTACAGGATGCGGTGGCAAATGATCACAACTGGCGAATACAAGTCGCAATATGGGGTAAGCTGTGGGATGAGCTGACAGCATAGGTGCTCGATCTTGAAGTAATTTGACTGTTTAGCGAAAATATCTGCAAGCAGGACAAAGAAAGTCATCAGACGGGTGCCCTAGATAACGCGACGTATTATTCGCTTAAAACGTAAAAATAAACATCTTAAACAGAAGTTCACGAATTCAAATCGTATCACTGCAGGCCAGCTGGCACACGCTGCGCGTGCTTCTAAGGACTGATCTTTTCCAACAACTCCTCGAAAACTCATAAAAATGACGCAGAAAGCTTTATACCACTCAATCGATTAAAAATGTTCACGAAATGTCAGCAAATGGATCTAGGTTTTTTTTTATTAAAGGGACATACCTTAGTATTTTAGTGAATACTTCCAAAATGTGTTTGTTTTTTCGCGGCCAAGTGTACTATACCCATCCGAATGTTCCCATTATTTCACACGACAAGAACAAATTTCGTTTCATATACGGTCGTATTTCTGTTCTCTTAAAAGAGAAAACTAAAAACTCTAGTGGTCTTGAAGGTATTCCAATCACCTTCCTTTGGCGATCGCTTGTTAAAAAACGAGCGATCGCTAAAAAAGGGTGATCACTTGTTTTCCGGAAACAATCGTCCAACATCCTTAAAACAATCCGGCGGGTAATAACTAAGCATGTATAGCTAATCACATTACCAAACATCTGGAAATACAGCCGCCTTAGAATTCCCAAAAAGGTTTGAGAAAGCGGCATTAACTCAGCTGCTTACTATAGCTTATGCATTGGCAACAACTCACGATAAAAACGGTCGAATCGATGCAATATTTCTATAATCTTGAATTCACAGCGCAAACAAGAACCTAGGATGATAGGAAGAGCACGACACACAGGCGCTGACTAAGAGCTGAAGTTTATTGCTGTGACGTCTGGTATATAAATGCAGCAGAAATCAAGGCAACAAGGAAATCGACACATAATATGCGAAAATAAAATATAACAAATCCGCCACAACATCACTACCACCATGTGCAGACAAACCGGCCAGATAGGTGATTTCTTTTTCTGATTGCTGGCAGAAATCATCAAAAGAAATCACCTATTTAGATGGTTTGTAAGCACATGGTGGGAGTGATGTCATGGCGGATTTGTTATATTTTATTTTCAGATGTTATGTGTCAATTTTTTTGTTGCCTTGATTTCTGCTGTATTATATACCAGACTTCACAGCAATAAACTTCAGTTCTTAGTCAGCGACTGGTGTCGTGCTCTCCCTATCGTCCTAGTTTCTTGTTTGCGCTGTGAATTCAAGATTATGGGACACCAACTCGCCCAAGCATTAACTTCAACCAATATTTCTATATGTCCGCAAAGCTTTCCAGAAAGTTCCTCATGAAAAGCCATATCGTAAAATTAAACAATATTGAACATCCTCACATCTTGCTTTGTTGGATCATTGATTAATTTAAAAAACGCATTCAGGACGTTGAAATCGGGGATAAGGGTTCGGGCTAGCTTCCTGTCGCCGTCAGAATACCACAGGGGAGTGTTCTGAGACCCCTGCTGTTCCTGTTGTATATCAATGGCATGGAAATGTGGTGTGTTCATCCGTTAAAGCACGCCTGTTTGCACACGATTGCGCGTTATAATGAGAAACTGCTTGCCATAAAAATCAACACGAGCTTAATGACGGTTTGATTATTGTATTCCAATTTGCAATCATTGGGAAATGGCAGTTTATTTCGATATAATTGTTTTATGGCGTGTAACTAGTTGAAAAATTCACTAGAGTATAGTTGTTCACGACATACCCGAAAACTTGCCCTGCAGCAGGTCTTTTACTTCAAAGATTTAGTACTAGTGCTCGCAACTAATTTATCTTGGAACCAACATACTGACGCCATTACCGCCTCAGCCTTCCGTAACTCCTTTTTTACGGCACAAAAAACCCTCCTTCAGATGTTATGCTCCTGGCCTATCCGTCAGGAATCAGACCAAAGCTATAATGTGCATGCGTATTGTGAGGCCCCTTCACCAAAATTAACAGCAATAACTCAAAAAAGACCCAAAGGAATCGATGCACTGTAAATGAGGTGTTCGTTTTCTAGATGAGGCAAAGTTACAAACTAAAACTGTCAGATGAAACTGCAGTGCCAAGAAAAATCGCCATCGTTTCCCTAGAAAAAAAAAGGTGGCAAGAAAATCAGTTAGATAACGCCCTTAGTCGCCGCTTGCACGCCCTCCCCTCCTCCCTCCCCCCCCCCCACCCCCTCATTTGCGGTAAGAAGCCTCTTCATTGAAGTGAATATATGAGCAGCCTTCTTGTAATGCGCTTTGCAAATTTATCGCAAGGCGATGAAGAGCTTGCTTACTTCGTGAACGTCTTGAGGCGTGCCCAAGAACATTATCCTACGGAAAAAATCGAAAAAAGCTGCTAATGCGGTCAATACGACTCTCAGGCTTTTAATTTCTAGTCTCTACTATTCTTGAAGCCCTGCCGAGTATGTGTAATGCCTTTTTTACCAAAACTTCATCGTATCATTCTTGAGAGACAACTGCAATAGTTTTCATAAAATATTTATTTTCATATATTCATAGTTCTCATCAACTTCAATGTTTCAATTCAGTACCATCTAAATTACAACTTATGGTTCCAATATTGAAACGCACATTTTTAATTACTTGTGGCTGTAAGATTCCGCCGGCTGACATGTCATACATGTCATAAAATATCTTTGATTGCATTGCATTTAGGGTTAGTAACAAGCCTTCGCTTTTTAAAGACGATAGTCTTTCTTGGGCTACTTAAACCCAGAAATTTTGGTCTGTATGTATGTCTGCCTGCCCTTCTGTCTCTCTGTGACTCGATTCAGCCACCCGGCCAAAGTAAAACAATGCCTGCGCAATAGTCTTGTATAGCCACAGCTAAATCTACCCGCCTAAGTCCGGTGTAATGTTCATGCTTGTCGACATCGTTGAAGAAGAACAAGACATTACGCAAATATGAGACAACAAATTAATACAGAAGTGGTATTTGCAGTGTTTCTTTATAAAAAATCATACATGCTTGACTTTGGCGAAACTAAATACTTTATCAACTGCAGAAAAAAAATTCACTTCGCCGTCGCCTGCTGTCGCCCGCGCCACTATAGCTTCTGGCGCCATTTTAAGGAATCAACCAGCAACAGTTACGAAAGGTTCCACTAGATAGGTTCCACGTTCTGCTTTCAACGCACGTGAAGTAGGGAAACGCGGTTCTATAAACGTTGAAGTAGGGCGCCTCGATTCACGCGCGTCTTCGCCGTACGGCAGCGCTGGCATCGAGACACTCGATTTGGAGCAGTGGAACGCAGGAAATTTAAAATGATTTAAGCAAACATTTGGCGTCTTTTCCTTATGAGGAGCGTGATGCAAGAGGAACAACATGCGAGGTGAGCGGGAAAGCGAAGGGAGGTATTTTCTTGGCAAAAGTCGATGAAGGCTATCGTCTTTTGACGACATCTGCAACGAAAGGAGCAGATACGCGGCCAATTTTTTCTCAAATTCGCTGTAGGGGGATTCGACTCATTTCGAAAAAAAAACCGCCTCAAATATACTCGAAGTTTTGTCCGACTTTATCCGGTTTATGATCTAATTAGAGCTAATAACATCTAACTACTTGAGTTACGACGGTGGTCCGTTAGACACGATTTTTTTTCCCACCTTTTGCACCGTCAAACAGCAGTAGACCCGACACACTATTTGAAAAAACATATTGACAACACATAGGCGATATGGTCACACGTGCACCCTGACACGATGTTTCGCACGTACAGCTGCATTTTATTTACTTTTACCCCTAACACTGGAATCCTAGAATTGCCTAAAACAAGCAATAAAGGGATTTGTGTTGTTTCCCTTTCCAAGGGTATTATTGTTAGTCTACGAACGTTTTCTTGTTTGCCTTGTAGCGCCACCATCATCATCTTCGTAAGCGCCACCATCATCATCAACTGATTGGTCAGCTGGCTTGGAGAGACACGCGACTCTCGGCACCCGGCAGCCCTCGGGAATGGCACTCTCGTTCTACTCGCTTGATTCCGACCATGGCGCAGCCAGCGCAACCGCAATAAACGTGGGTTCGGCCGCTCCGCCTCATCGGCCGCCTACAATTTGGTGACCCGGACAAGCGGCTTCGCCATGGCTTCGAAACGCTGCTTCCCCAGCCACAACGCGGACGCCGGCACGCGAAGAACGTTCCCCGCTCTCCCAGACCTTCCCTTGCTGATCCAGTTTGACTCCATCTCAAACCACGCGGCATGGTTCGTCATCCTGGAGAGCCATTTTTACGTACATGACATCTGCTCCCCGGAAATCAGGTACCTCGTGACATTACAGAAGCTACCTGCTGACCTCGTGGAGCAGATCCAGCTGCCGGCCCCAGGCCCCAGTGCGTATGACGAATTAAAGGCACTGTCCTCAACCACTACGGCATGAAAACCCGGCGGACGACAATCCTAACACAACCTGCTGCCGTTACCGCCACCAGTACTCATGGTGGTCATCGCGAACGAAAACAATACACAGAGAGGAGAATAGACGACACAGGCGCTGTACACAGACGACACAGGCACCAGTACTCCTCCGACACCGCCCTCGGCCCATGCACCCGAACCCTCACTAGGTGACGGGTCTGCTATCATGGGCGCGTATCTCGACCTCCCAAACCTCAGTGGCCTTCCGGACGTCTACACCCCTCGCTGCGACATATGGTGTGTTCAGCTCGAGAGCCACTTTGTCATCAACAACGTAAGGAGCCAGCCGCTGCGCTATCACCTCGCAGCGACACGGCTACCTGACGGGCTCCTCGCGCAGCTGCGGCTCCCGCCACCTGGCCCACAGACCTACGACGACTTGAAGAAGGCTGTTCTGAAGCACTATGGCGTCTCAGACAGCATATCTCAGTACTACAGCGATGGCTGTGATGACACGACCACCTGCGTCACGCCGATGCCGACGCCATCCTCTACACCACCACACCTTCCAACGCCAACTGTGCATACAACTTCGCCGCAGTGTTCAGTCTCGCCTTGCCAAAAACGCCAGCGCCGGCTACGCCTGGCAGCACTAGAGTCGGCCTTTAGCTTAGTGGAATCTGCGCAACACCACGCCGCAGCGCCACAGGTTGTTGCGTCGGCTTCACCGACCCAGCAAGTGTCGACTGCTTTGCCGCTCGTGGCTGCGAAACTGCTCTGCACGGCACGATTGAGAGCGATGTTTATGTGCGCTGTACTCCCGGTGTACGACAGCCGTCTTCCTCGCCTCAGGTGGAAGAGGCTCCAGCAGCTAATGACAGATCGAGGACTCCGGGAGTAGAAGCTACCTTCGAATCACATCAGCTTCCTCATCACAATCTTCACACCCTGGCTACGATGGCGATACCGGAGCAAAGATTGCGGGACGCCCCTCCCAACAACCGTCGCCGAAAGAGGTATCCCACGACCCCATGAAATCAAGAGACGCGTGAAAAGCTGGTCCCCAGACGTCGGCCGATTCTATGCTCCAGGACAGTGTTAGGTAGACGCAGTAACCGGAGCGCAGCTATCCGTCTGTCTACAAATCAAACAGACGAAACCAGCTTGCAGGATGGGGATCCGACATCATTGGAGTTCAAGCGCAGCTCATCAATGCAAGGCTCCGCTCTGCCACCTCCCACCGCGGTTGCGAAAGCAGCCCAGACAGCGACGAAGCCACAGAGCCCACACTGGGGCTCAGTCAACCCCTCACTCCGGTCGTCATTCTGCTGCACCATGCTCAGCCACTTCACCCCCCGCAACGCGTCCACGGCCGCACTCCCAGCGTCGACCACCAGAGGTTGCCCCTTACCCGGACGCTACCTCGCCGACGACCAGGACCATGCCATTTACTCAAACCCGGCCCCTAAACCACTGACTGCCTACTGACTCTCTTTAGCTAAGGACAAACATTACATGTGCCTGTAAACTGCGATAAGTGCTTCTCCTACTGCCCCCCCCCCCCCCGCTTTAACTTACAGTGCTGCACAAAACAACACCAAGATCAGTTTTCTCGATCGCGCTGCGCGCTAGGGGGGGAGCCCTGTAGCGGGTAGCGCCACCATCATCATCAACTGATTGGTCAGCTGGCTCGGAGGGATACGCGACTCTCGGCACCCGGCACCCCTCCGGAATGGCACTCTCGTTCTACACGCTTGATTCCGACCATGGCGCAGCATGCGCAACCGCAATAAACGTGGGCTCGGCCGCTCCGCCGCATCGGCCGCCTACAGCCTAATTCATTTGTCATTCTTTTTCTGAACTGACTGGCTGAGCAGGACTTTTGTATTTTCGTCCTGCCCACCTGCTCGGCATTTTAAAAATGCACAGCGTAAAGACAAATACAACAATTGGAGCAACACGCAGTAGTGCAAGGCTTGAGAAGCCGCACAGCCGGCGGCCCCTCTCTCTCTGTCTGCGACCAGGGTGTTGCACCGCACATGGAATTCAGAATTTGCTGTTAAAAGATCTCTATCAATGGCAAGCCTGGACCGTTTTGTCTGCAGACTGTCATGTCTCTCCCAAAGTCGACCGCGTTTGCACGCGCTAGAAACCGGCGCAACCTACTTCGTGAACCCGGGGCCTTTCACGGTAGTTCGACGTCTATGGTTCCCCATTTCAGGTGCAAGCGCCCGTAAACTGTCGAAGAAAACCGCACGCAAGGGGTGAAGCTACAAACGCTCGGCAGAGTGTAGTCGAAGGTAGAGTTGTCCGTTGCCGGGCGCTCCTCCCGAGGCGCACCCTCACGGGAACTGAGAATTTTTTCGCATTTTCTGTGCGAGCTCCTCACGTGGTGCAAGCCCGTTCGCAAGACGACTTCGGTCACTTCCCATGAGGCCCACGCTCAACTTGTCTGGGTTGCTTTTCTTGGTATTTGACTTGGTAAAGCGGAACGGAGGAACTAGAAGCTAAAAAAAAGAGCTCCGCTAATTAAAAATTACGCTAAAAGAAGCTCGACGCCAAACAACCTAACAATTACGGCATGTGCTACCAAGCAAGCAGCGCCGCTTGGCGCGGTTATCCCACGTTCTGGGACACTGCTACCAATCAACGCTGATTGGATTGCAGCCACCAGCTTATCACACAGAGGCAACACACCAACGACTACCACATGAGCTATACTTCCACAATGCTTGCCAAAGTTCGGATGGTGGACGGCGTTGAAATAATAATGCCAAAACCTGTAGCGAATACGATTGCCAACGTTGGTTGATAAAGTGCAATCCAAATACCTTAAAATTTGGTATGACGGGCAAATGCTCGGATGAGATGTTGTGTAGTTTTTATCAGGCAGTATTTAGCGTAACCAAATGTCTAGACTTTGTCTGAATGAGGTTGCGAAAGATAAATATGTTTCGGTAATGACTAAAGACCGGGACTTTAGGCAAAAAACTCTTTTTTCTTTTAGTCACTATCAAGCCTATTTGACTTATAAGCAAGAACTAAGAAAAAAAATTTCTGCTTTAGGCAATCTTTGATTTTTCACAAACACGCATATTTGGAGCTTTGTTTTTAGATGGGCTTTTTAGCGTCTACAAATGCTTCTTGAGTTTGTTGTATTACTTTTTGTCATATTTCGCGTACATGTTCCACAAGAGGTGCTCTCGCTTCCCAAGCCCGCAACTCGGAACTTGTAACACGCTGCTGATGAGAAAAATCAACGCGCCGTTGAAAGCACGCCGAGACACGGTAACCTGCGCTTGAGCAATTGCCACACTGTCCAGAGGTTATCCCGAGTAACCAAACAAGGACGCCAGAGGACCGAACTCATCGACAGCGCAGACAACGTCGCGGGCGGTTGTCAGGAACAGCTTTTCGTTCTACGTGATTCCGTCTCCATATGTCAGGCTGTAAATGGCGAAACACTTTCAAGACATGCTGTGGGAATCGATGACGCAATAAAAATACAAGAAAATAATAGGATTAACGCCCCACAACCATAAATTTGTCGATTAAGGTAAAATATGTGGACCACGGAAAACTACGGGAATATCCGACATGCCAAACTTTTAACGCGATGCCAAAAATACATGCACAACCATCAGCCAATCCCTAAAACATGTCGAGGAGTCAAGACGCATCACCTAAAGCTCGAAAGGGAATTGAGAGAAAGGGGATATAGCATGACCATCTCCCCATTTATTCAGCCGGGTCGCAACAACCGGCATCCGCAGAACAGGATAACTTCAAAGGGCGTTTACGATCTAGCTCTAAGGGTTACTTGAATATAGTTAGGTGAGCTCTATAATGTTTTCACTCGGTATAAGGAGCATGGCTTCTGGGTGGTGTTATTGCCAGGATTTTTGCTGGGCATCTCATGCTGTAGGGTAGGATGACCCAATTTTTACCAGGAATTGATGCACTTAATTGCGCCATCCATGGGATTCATCGATGGCGTAGGATGGTATCATTTGGAATAATAAATGCCATCTGCAAGGAGGAGCTACCGATTGCGCCTCTTCCAGCAGAGCCTGTTATTACGCGAAGAGAACACAGCTGAAGGCACAAGACTTCTACTAGAAACACTTTTATATTAGTGATCTCTTTTGCAGCAGACAAGAACGTCGCAGCACAGTCTATTTGTATACAACGTTACACTTTATAGTAACTTGGTACTTTCGTGCGCTGATTTCACATTTCGAGGAGAATGCATTCTGCAGCGGAAAACTTTTGTACCACTCTGAGTCAGAATGATTTGCTCATTTTGAATGTTTGATACAGGTTCCGCTCCCATCCATTCCCCAACAATCTGGTTGCTGACTGAGCCATTCTAAATCTCAAATCTGCCTCGGACATACTTCATAAAGTTCTTGGATACTGTGTGCTAAAAGAACTTCTAAAGGTCATGAGGGAGAACGTGGATGATCGAAATGGAATCACATTGCGTAGCGTTCCAAAGTACAATTCCGCTCCGCCTTCAGTGAACGTCGAGTTTCAGGCTTTTTTGGCACGCAACCATAAACTTAAAGAACGCAGAACTTCCCGCGTTGTAAAACATTGTCACGGCTGGTTTGACATGGCTTTTGAGCCATTTTTCTATTGTGAAATCAATCAAATTTTACCTAAATCTGTTAAAATGGGGACTTCTGTACGTTACATTTTCACTAATGAAACAAAATAACTTTCCTATACAACAAGATTTTCTGCTGTTTGTATCCCTGGTGAAGAATTTGTCTGAATATACTCCTGACGTATGTACGATTTGGGCGTAAATGTGCAAAACTGGAGTTTTTGCCCTTATGTAAGCCCAAATGACACTTTCAATGCCTACTATATATATAGCACCGGACTCTGATTTTTCCTGATTAAATTCCGGGCTGTTGTCAAAACACTATGATTGTAGTTTAGAAGGGAGAAGAAGAGCTCACGAAGGTGCGGTATCTCTTTTTTTTTTGTGAACGATTGTTAGAACAGGTATCATGAACTATTGTTGGTCTGTCTTCGCGAAATGCAATGCGGTGTGATTTCATTAATTTCCCCATTTCTGCTGGAAAGCCGGATTTTTTATTTACTGTCGGCCCGGTGAACGGTGTACTCGATATAGTTGTAATTTGTAGGCGACAGGCTCAGGATGGCTTTTAACGTTATAAAGCGCACTCTTTATGATCCCCGGCAGTATTTTGTAGGATTCCATGAACGTATTTTAGTGACAATGGTTGGGCTGTTTCAATCAGATGGGTTTTCAGAATGGGAGTAACAAATACTTCCACCTACTCCTCGCTCATTTTTCTTCATTAGCGAGAAGACATTACAAAACGTTTTATTTCGGAGACCTGCCTTGCAAGCCATATATTTCCAGCTTTACATAAGGCACTTCTTTACTGAATAGTCTGGAATGGTGTCAGTGCTTTCCTCTTAAAATTCATGATCAGGAGCACGCCATCTACTTCAATTCCGCTAATACGGTTCAGGAACCTCTGATAGTTTTACCACTTTGGAATAATGTTAGATTAATATCATCCTAATCACTCAGGAACGGTATTTCAGCATCTCCTGACTCAGACCACACGTTACCTCACCGGATAATGTTGCAGCTGATGAAGGATTGGTATGTCCAGGAAGTCTTTCACAGCAACAACTTGAGCTTTGTAGCACAACCAATGACGCGTAGCGAGTACGTGGTGCATGCAACGAGTACGATTTGATCATTTCCATGCAATGAGACCGCGCTCAAACTGGGCGAAGCCGTACATAGGGCTGGGGCGATGCTCTTGTTGGCCCGATGGTTCCGCGTCCAAAATGTACGACGGCTGTACATTGCTCCGCTGTTCTGTCTGCAGGACTGATGCTGGGGTGAGTCAAGCGGGATGCGTTTGAGTTGCTCAGTTGGATCAGGTCAGCCAGGGGGCCGGCAGGGTCTGCGGCATTCTCGGGTCTGCCCAGCCGGGTGATGAGCCAGCACGCTCTGCTAGTGAGCACGACCTGCGTGGCGAAAAGGCGGTGCACGCAAGTGAAGCTCCCTGCCGCCGCGTGTGCAGGCCTGAAATACCAAGGCTCACAAAAGAAAAGCTGAACAATTTCTTCACAATTTCTGAACAATTTCTGAACAATTTCGGATTTCTGATATGTAAACGGGAAAAGAAATACGGAATTACTGCGTCGGTATTTTTTATGAAATGGAATAAGACACTTGCAGCACCAGAAAAACATACAAAATACAAAAGCTGACCGGAAAGTTTCTGCCCTACCGCATAAAAGACTCTCCGCTTTTCTACGGACGACATTTCAACGCACATCAAAACGTCAACTTTACGTGCGCTGAGAAACAAAAGTTCCGAAAATTTTTCGCGTCAGATGCCTTTAAACAACACGGGTTACATGGTTTGTATTATTGAATCATCTGGTAAGCGGAATTAGCAAATGTTTTCAGCAGGCTGCTCGTCAATAAAAATAACAACTTTCAAGTGCATGGAATACAGGCTGGTTATTTAGAGAAAAACTACATATAAAAGTTCACATAATTGCTCTAAGAAGAGAACACTTCTTCCGCTAAAAACTTTCAAATACGCATTTCCCGGCGTACCACCCTGCTGTTCCAGAAAAGGCTGCCTCTAATCTCACGGCAGCGTGAGAATTACCGACGGGAATTTCTCACGGCAGTTTCCATAAAAGCTGGCTGGCGTTAAAATTTGTTGAACAAAATTACGTCCCAACGTCACCTAACATAAACTCACTGAACCTAGTGTAACCTAACCGAACGCGTCGTAACCTACCAAATCTAGCCCAACTACAACAAACCTGACCTAGCACAGCGGCACAGAACACAACCTATATTAAACGTAATTCAACCCATTCTAGAATTTCTGTGCGTCGATTTGTTTATATACTAAAAACCAGAGTAAAAGAGTAAAATCATCATGACCCAAACATTTCAAAACTAAAAAAACATCGCAATGTTTGACTCCAACCTGAGCCTTCTCGTTTAAAACCAAGTGCTTACCACAGCGCTACAGGGGCAGCTGCAAACACGGCTTTTTAGGGAGTATTTATCCCATAGAATCACCGCGTAGCGTGCTTAGGCGACTGCCGGGAGAAATTTATTACTGTAGTTCTCACGGTTGCCGGGATAATAGACACTATACCTCCAGAAAACATGCCAGCGATATCCGCTTAATGTGATTGCCGTGGCGCAAAGCGCAAACTCACCGATATGCCGAATAAGTTTACTTTGCCCAACACACAGACCATGGTTAGTAAACCTAGACCTTGCGCATTCCCAAAACCTATGTGGAAGGCTGCCCCGTCCATGGCTGGGAACCAGTTCACCATCTCGCCTTCTATTGTTGTTGTTGTTCCTTAAACTATGGACGGCATACCCAAGCAGGGGATCGCCCAACATCAGTCGTTAAACCGAAAGAGATAACTGCCTAGGTAGATTATTCGAGGAAAATTAGAAAAATGTGGACGCTTTTTCTTCTGGTGTTTGAGGAATCGAGTTCGGAAATTAGTCAATATAAAATAAAACAGAAAAAGGGAAAGAAAGAAAACTAAAATAAAAGAGAAGAAGAAGAAGAAGAGAAGAAGAAGAGAAAAAATCCAGAATGAAGGCTTCTGGAGGGCTTTGGTAAGGCGCCAGAATAAGAATCGAATCATGTTGTGGATCTTTTGTGCTGTCTTTTTTCGTCTTCTTGCAAGACCCTATTCACGTGAAGTTAAGGGCCGTCGTCATCTTAAACTCGCGAACTGTCAGCGATGAAATCTCCCTCGGCACTCATTATCGCAAAATATTCAAAGTCACTGGGTGCTTCATATTAGCTTGCGCCTGTTTAGTTTCTTCCAAAGCGTTGGCCAAGGAGTTGATTTCGAACGAGTACGCGAGTCCAATCACGCGCCTATCCCTGTGGTCTCAGCCATTGTCATCGCACCCAAGCTACTGACGGATTTTCAGTCCTCCTCCTTCCTTCCTGCTCCCCTCAGAATGAGTCAGTTTGTCCGCAATGCAGGGAAGTTTAAAACAGCTCGAAATCATACCACAGTTACATCGTACCAAATGGCCCCCGACTAGCCGCAGTTTTCGCTGCTAGGTAGTTAAATTGGAAAATTGGCCCGGGAACAAAAATTTAATGATGATGGCAACATCCCAGGTGAAGGTGATACATAAACGCTAAAGCAGGTGGTTTTATAATATGGTAGTCGGGTGCCCTCTGTGTGGAGATGAGGGCGTAGAATTAACATTAGAAACATTGGCAATTATTTACTGCATCTGGTATTGCTTTGAGCAGTACATTATGTGTTCGAATCTCTTGTTTAGCAAAGTAGAAAAAATTGCTTAAATTCCAAAAACTGTTTACTAATGTGCAGAATCCTTGCTCCAGTTCTAATCACGGAGATTTTAATATCCACATTTCGCTATTACTATCCCAGTACGCTGTGACACTTTATTGCTTTAAAGTTTTCTTTTGTTTTGGGCGTAAATCGAGCGTATTTATTACGGTATAGGGAATAAATGCTCTAAATTCGCAAATTATATATTTTTGTTCATATTCAAGCCGTAGTGCTTGGTTGGCCATTTCTTGGGTTATGTTATATTCGTATTGTCTTTATTTTTGTTTGATTTTTTTCTTTTTCCTTCGGCCTGGTGGAGATAGGGTTAAAAGATGCGTATATTTATTTGCACATTCATTTTTATAGGGTTCATTCTTTATGTTTTTTTTTATTTTTTTGTTCTCACAATTGCGTTCGACCAATTATCTCCAATTACGCAAGTGCAGCTTAAGAAAGGAAACGCTGGAAGAAGTAAAAGAATATGAAAACCTCGGACAGAGTGTTAGTGCTGACGCCAATCACGATAGAGAAATTCGGCGCAGAATAGGTATGGGCTGTTGAGCACTCGGCAAGCACTCCCAAATAATTAAAAGGAAGCTACCCCCATCACTAAAAAGAAAAAGAAAAAACCAGTGCATACTGCCGATGATGACATATGAAACTGAACCTTGCCCTCGTAATGAACAAATGAACAGAAAACTTAAATCGGCTCAACGGGCTACGGAACGTATCGTGATCGGAACAACAATTGGGGACAGGAAATTCCTGGATCATGACACGAACTCCAGTTGATGATAACCTAGTTCAACAAAAAAACATGGACTTGGGCTGGCCATGTAGTGAGACAAACCGAAAACCGGTGGACAACAACAACAACGTCACAAAAATGTCCTTGGGCCGCTTAAGTCTCCTTCGTGCTTTGACGCCGAAGGCTTGGCGATAGTTATTACAACTTGCTAATTACTTCATTGTATTTCTTTCTCTTCGCTTTTGTTTCGTTGCCCTCTGGCGCGAGTTAATTTGACCGGCTTCTTTTCTGCTGAATCAGAGATTGCTTCTCGGCTAGTAGGTACATTGCTACTTAAAACACTCTCCGCTAACTGGATATTGACGACGACGCAGGACGGCGAGACAAGATGCACACATACAAGCTCTAAGCGAGATCGGAGGAAAAAGAGGCGACGATTGCAACTATCAAGAATTGAAAACAGGTGAAGTTTTGTGTGGTGGTTTTGAGTATTTTCTTTCTATATTTTCGTTTCCAATGTTTCCCAATAGTGTCGAGACATAAACCGAGCTGTAGATTTTCTTTATTGCAGAAGTTTGCTATTCAGTATAAAGAAAAACTAAATACACAGATAAACTCCGAATTCCGGAAGGAATCGGAGCAGGGGGCCCATAATCTGGACCTTGTATCCACGTCATGAAATCGGGCGGAACTCCTGGGCTGAAGCCAGATTATAGCTGCGCTTTCTTATGTGTGCATCTTGGCTCGCCGTCCTTACGACTTCATCCGTGTCGGCTCAGCGCCGTGTTCTATAACTTCTTTTCTGCTGCACCGCGAATGAGTCTGTTCCTTCGCCTTTGTTTCTTCATCTTACGGCGCGAATAACGTCAGCAAGCAGACTAGAACACGCCACCGAGCGTTCTATGTGGCTGGTGTGCCACCTATATTCACGTACCATCACGCTCAGGTGTAACCCAGACGTACATAACAACGATCCAAGAGCCACATCGCCAGACTGTTTGGCGACGCCCGCTCCGATTACGAGCACACCGAACATGAACGTTCTCCTAAACCACTCAGCGACCTACTTAGCAAATTAAGTTTTTTAGCCCTCACAGTCTTGCAGTTAGTACTTCGGCTGTGGAAAATGCCAAACCGACAATTTGGTGGCACCACGCATCGGGTACACCAGGTAGGTAAGCTCAAGCTGTTGGTTACCAGAGAACTTTATGCCAGTTATTCCGAGTGAAGCCAGTGAAGAAGAAGGGGTTGTCCATAAATATGACACCGCTCTCCCCTCAAAACTCACCACCGAGGCCATGCCCTCTCTTGTTCCCCTTATACGTCACTGAGGACGCACTTTTTAAAGGGACCCTGAAACACTTCCGATAAGCGCTTTTACTCTTTCCTTCGCGTCAGGAACCACTGCGAAAGCTATAGTTATCGCCAGCACGAAGTGGCACTGCGTGATTTGCTCGTCGTACCAGATACGCCGTCCGCTTCTGCTTTGTTTTTGTGGCTTTTTTTAAGTTGCTATCAAAAAGCGTTCATTCCTGCAACTGAAGGAAAACCGGCCAACAGCCGCTACATGGCCTTGGGGACGTAATTGCAGCCGTCGAAGAACGTGAACACCGGGAAAGAGACAAAAAAATAGCTGTGGCTTAGCTCGACTATGCCAGGATATACGTAGGGTGAGCTAAGGTTCAGATAGTTCTTCTTAGCTTTCCTGGTTGTCTAGGATTAGCTTGAGTATAACGCTTACTGCTGCTTCAATGACACCACACGGTATACGCATTATGTGACACATGCATATTTATCAAGCGGCTCCGGCGCAGGGTCACAAATCGCCCCAGAGCTAAACTGGTTCCACAGGCACACGCCGGTGTTGCTGCGACGCACGAGCCATCAGTTCCACACCCGGCCACCACTCGCATGACCATCAAGTGGACTGGGCCGCTACGTGCGGAACGGAGGTCGGCGAAGACGCTGGGCGCGTGGGGTGCGCGAGAGAGACGCCGGGCAGCGAGCAACGTTCGGTGTGACGTGTGACGTCACTGCTCCTCGCGCATGCGCAGCACAACTCGCCAGGAGCCACGCGAAACTGCGCAACCTCGGTCATTGGAGCTACGCTACAAAATCATTTGAGCGATTGTACAAGTTATCTGATGGGCATAGAGCAGTAATTTTTGGCTGAGGTACCCCCTAATCTAAGAACTGGGTGTGTTGAGTGACTACGTTCTGCAAGCTTTTATGATTTCAAAAAAAAAGTTGAAGAAGGGTTGCAGGGTATTTTTAAAGTAAGGCATGTGTGGAACAGTCATGTCAAAGCTACCAATAAGTGATATCGTAATGCTGCATCATGCGAGCTGGGAGGGATTGCATGTACCACAAGTTGCAGGCAATCCAAGTGGGTAACACTCGTCAATCGAACGGCGTAATCGATTAATAGGATCCTGACCTCGAATTGCTTTTATGTAAGAGTGCCGGGCTCAATTTTTTTGTCACAAAATAACCAATTATTTTGATTCGAGAAGTGAACAGAGATTGTCTTCACAGTTCCCTGCTATAAATCTCACTGCTTAAGGGAAGGGGAAAGGAAGAGGTTTTGCGAGTATGGCCATTACAAGCCTAGGTGCTTAGTGGTGTTCGGGACGTAGCAAGAGGGGCAGATGTAGGGTTAAGTGTAGGGGGAGATGTAGTGGAGTATCGAGGTATTGTAGTGTGTGTCTGTAGTAGAGGACAAATGTTAACCGCCAGCTCGCAATGAGAGGACCAGGAACGCGTCGTTGCTCGCGTCCAGGTTGCTGCGCTGGCTCGCGGCTTCTGGGCGAGCAGAGCCCCCCACCTTAGCTCACTCAATTAATTTTTCCCACCCCCTCCGCCCCCTTTCCTCTCCTTGCCGAAGTTCCCGCTGTAACTGATATTTGCCTGCGCATTTCTGGATTCCTGTTCAGTTCGCCTCAGACTGGCGGAATTAAAGACATTAAAAATTATAGTGCAAAAGGAATAGGACCACATTATTAGAGTTCAACGCTAGGCCTGCGTCATGTGGAGTCATCTTGTGGTTTATAGAGTACGAATACCAACCCGGGAAACAAAAAGTAGCCACTGTTTTATTGACTTAATGTGATAGAAACTGAAAAGCGGCACTTCAATAAAATGAAAGGAATTGCATAGCGAAGCAGGCAGGCGACTGATTAGCACAAAATGAAATGACCCCGTATCTACTCCTTTCGTTGCAAATGTCGACGAAAGACGATAGTCAACTGGCGCCCCTGCCCAGTCAATGCCTCCTTTCTCTTTCCCGCTCACCTCTCATGTTGTTAATATCCCGTCTCGTTCCTCCCAACATAACAAGTCAATTTAAATTTACTGCGTTCCACTGCTCCGAGTCGGGTGTCTCGATACGAGCGCTGCCCTACTCCACGAGCGTTCCAAGCGGAACGTAGATCCTATCTAGTGGAACGTTTCGTTGCTATTGCCGTTTAATTTCTTTGATGCCGCCAGTATGTAGTGCGGGCAACTGCAGGTGACAGTTTTGTGCCATTTATGTACTATTTAATGTGCTAGCGTAAAAACCAAGCTTCCATAAATTTTGTACTAAAGTAACACTGAAAATATTAGTTATGCATCGATTTACTGCTTATAGTTGCATTACTTGTTGTTCTTGTACAACAATGTTGACAAGTATGAACATTTATACCGGACGTAGATGTTTAAATTTGGCTGAGGTTATATAATACTGTTGCGCAGATTTTGTTTCACTTTGGCTAGGTGGCTGAATCGAGTCAGCGACAGACAGACATACAGATAGACAGACCAAAATTTCTGCGTTTAAGTAGCCCAAGAAGGACTATCGCCTTTAAATTGGGCCGAAAATCTGCGGCTATTACCAAATGTTGAAAGACGGTAGTCTTTCACTGCCCCTGCCCCGTACCTTCTTCTTCTCTCTCTCCTCCAACCGCCAATGCTGTTCCCCTACGGTCTTGGGCCTCCCATGACAAACCCAGTCGAGGTTTTATGACTGGAATTCAATTTTGCAGCGTTGGCACTGCCTACGCGTTTCATCCTGGTACCATATGTCCCTGTTTGACATGGCGGGCGACCCATAATTTCCAAGCTTCAGCAAGCACCGCTTTTTGTATAAGTGGATAAAGTATTGTTTTTAAGGCTTTCTCTTGTTTACTAATGCAATTCTAACACCCACGCCTATTTTTTACTAAAAGAATCGTTTCGTCTTGGTTAAAATATCACTAGGCTTTTATTAGATGCCAAGCATCTCATGCTCGGTGCTGTGTCCCTCTCTCCCTTGTTGTCATTGTCCGCCATCCGCACTCTACTGCGCATGCGCGTCTCTTCAGCCCCGTCAGCGTTTGGGCTGACGAAACCGCAAACGCTGACGTCAGCGCAATAGTTAGGCGGCGCCCGGTTTTCGATCCCACGACTCTGTGGCCGCAACGGGAGGTACGTGGCGCTCTTCCCACTGCGCTACAAACGGAGACGGCAGCATGTGCTACGAACGCACCTTATGTCCTTCACTCATTCAAACTACGTCAAGAAGCTACTGATACAACGAAGGCACGCGAAGCTGAACGTCAACGGAAACGACGAACTGAAAACTAATGGGAACTTCAGTGGACCCCATGGCCGCTTCGCATACTGCAGGGTTCCCCTACGGGAAGATAAGTGTAACTTTTTTGCTAAAATTTGTTCACAGGTATGCGGTATGGTACCGGGTTCGGTAGCAAGAAAATGTGTTGCCTATGCGATCCTCTCGTTGAAGAATTCTCTTACCGTTTGGCTCAGCGGCTGAATCGAGGAACAGAGGGAGTTGTCCAGTTGTAGAGATTGCGCATTATCTGCATGAAGCTACTTGGCGGTGACCCTGTAGTTCCTCTCTACAGCGGGTTGAGATGTTGGGTTGCCATAATAAATTCTTTTTATTACAGACAGTTCTAAATATTCGCGCTTAAGTAGCCCTAGAAAGACTATCACCTTTAAAATCAACTGCAACGAGACGCGCCGCTACTGTTCCGCCTGCTGCGAAAATTGCGCGACCATCTCCATCCCCACCCGCGCCCGCACACTGACATGATAAAAACACAAAGGCAAAAATCCCCGAGAACGCGAGTAGCCAAAAAGAAAGGCCCCGCCGTGAGAAAGACGCAGCACAGCGGCGCCATGCGTTGTTTTGTGTATTTCCCGTTCAGAGCCCTGGCAATACCCACAGGTGTCTGACGGAAGCCGCTAATTTTCCTATGCGTGTGTGTGTCTGGGAGGGGGGGGGGGGTGCACTACAATTGGGGGCTGCAGTGCACCCAGTTGCTGTAGGCGTTTGGCTGCCGTGGCAGCACTGTCCCACTCATCTGCCGTGCTTGTTGCACACAACAGAAAAGTTCGTCGACGGGTTTTTCCGAGGTGTGATTGGTTGCACTGTCGTCTCTGTAGCTGCCGTGTTGGTTAGCTGCTTGCACGGTGGAAATCTGCAGCTCTGGGGAAGCAGCGCTGAGGAAGCTGAGTGCGATGGACCAAAAAGGGTAGTAATGTCGTCATGCGCAAGCATCATAGTTTACTAGACGTTCCAAGACCCGAGCTTGAGCGAAACACCCGGATTCTGGCATTACCGTTCCTACTATAAAAATGGCCTGTTTACGAGGAGTCCACAGTGCGAGCTTAACCTCGGCAGATGCGGCTAGCGAGGGGTGGTCGCCTCTTCCAGCATACCGCAGATGAAGGCACGTTAGGAACAAGCAGCGAAATTCGCCGTCGCCGTGAACGGTCTTTCCACACGGCGACATAAACTACGAGCAGCGCAATACGTAGGTTACAGATCGAAGCCATTCGAAACGAAGCGCTCCTCCAGCGACAAGACGGGAGAGCTGTTCGACAATGCGAGGCGAAAAAAAGTGTCGAAGGCGTTGAGCTGGCATTATGCTTCCAGACTCACAACCCACACATGTCCTTAAATGTGTTCGAACGTTTTATTTTCATAAGAGCGGGAAATTATCCCGCCGCGGGTGTACGACGGTGCTATATGTTCACTCGGAAACTGCACTACACGAGAACATAGTCCTAGCGTACCTGAAACAGGTGGCTCAAAACGGAAGCCTAATAAAACCAGATGGGCGAACGTACGTATGCAAAACTATCCCTTGAATGCGCCCAACGGAATGGCGCGAACAATTCCGATGGCACAAACCATGCAGTTATTTGACGCGAATCACGTAAATAATCGCGGCCGTTTATATGAGTGGTTCCAGTCACAAAACGACTACCAAATGCTCTTCTACTAAAACTGCAGAATACGAGAAAGAGCGGCTTCAGCGTGCATAGTGCACGCTGTCGGTCTGTCTGTCTGTCTGTGATTCGATTCAGCCACCCGGCCAAAGTGAAATGAATGCTCCGCAATAGTCTTATATACTCACAGCCAAATCTAAACGTCCAAGTCTGGTGTCAGCGGTCACACTTGTAAACATTGTGGAAAAATAACAATACATTACGCAAATATAAGGCATCAAATGAATACATAAGTGATATTTTCAGTGTTCCTTTACTAAAAAATCATGGATGCTTGGTCTTTGCGATAGATAATAAAATACTACATCAATGGCAGAAAACAGTCGCCTGCTGTGGCCAACGCTACCTCCTGGCGTCATTTAAAAAATCAAACGGCAATAGCAACGAAATGTTCCACTAGCTTGGATCCACGTTCCGCTTGGAACGCTCGTGGAGTAGGGGACGTGGTTGTATAAACGTTCTAGGTATGGTGCCTCAATACACGCCCGTCTCCGCCGTAAGGCCGCGCTGGCAGCGAGACACCCGACTTGGAGCAGTGGAACGCGGTAAATTTAAATTGACTTGATCAAACCTCTAGCGTGGTATCTTAGAAGGAAGGAGACAGGAGACGAACAGCATGAGAGGTAAGCGGGAAAGAGCAGGGAGCCCTTTACTTGCCAGGGGCGCCAGTCGACTCTCGTCTTTCGGCGACATTTTCACCGAAAGCAGCAGATACGTGGTCCTTTTTTTTTCTTGTTCACTGTGTAACACTGTAGCAGGCGACCGGCTGAAAATGGTAACACTCTATAACAAAAACTGAGAGAGCCGCCGTTTTACTTGTTATTTTACCATCCTTTAGAGTTAATCGGCGCCGTGGGCACAGTATATTTATGCGACCCCAGACGCGCATCTCGGTTGGAGTTGATGATCACACTTGTTTACACTGCTTTATTCTCGAGTGCATGTACTCACAAGTACCTTCACTCGCGTGTGCTGTATTCGCGATCAGAGCACTTATGAGTGCATTACTCGCGAGTACATTACTCGTGAGTGCATTACTCATGAGTACTTATACTCATTAGTACTGATACTCATGACTACAGTACTCAAGCGCAGTGATACTAATGAGTACTTATACTTATGAGAACTGTGCTAATGAGTGCTGGTGAGTACGATTAGAACTCATACTCATAAGCACTTATACTCATGAGTACTGTATTAGTAGCAACGATACTCATCAGTCCTTATGAGTACAGTATTCACAAGTACTGATGCGTATGATTACTACTCGTACTCATAAGTACTTATAATACTCATGAGTACTGTAATTACGAATACTGGCCTCATGTCTGTACTCGCTGGTCATAGAACTCACTCTTTTTTAAATCTGGGTGTGCACCCATTAATCACCATACCCCCTCGTGAGTTTGAGTGCAAATGAGCACAAATGAAAGTACTCACGAGTGCTTGCGCCGACCTACGATAAAAGCAGAGCATTTTCATTGGTTGCGTGCCTTTCAAAACACGTTTTAGCAGCCAGCAGCGTTCACTTCGAGGCGGGATAATGAATGCTGGCCCCCGAGGAATGTCAGAAGTGTCGGCATGCACTGAAACAGAAAGCCGAAGATTGCCTCACTGAGGTCAGTCATACATGGCACTACAGACAGGGTTATCGCGAAGGGTGACGGGCTTATCGCGAAGAGTGAAATCGGGACGCAGACGCAAGTAGCATGCTTTGGAATCAGAAAACATTTCGTTGGAGTAAGAGAAATTCTAGACCATCGTTACGTATAGACATTTCGAATTGAGTTGTGGAGCGTTTGATAAATGTTTAATTGGTCATAATCTGATCACCCACTCTGGTAACCCACTCTGAAAAATACGTCGCAATTTGCCGAGCGTCGTGGCCGCTAGTATTTGTCCTTTTTTCAAGTAAACCACGCAGATAGCTGCGACGTCATTTAGACTGTCTTCAGCAAATTCTCTCCTAAATACTGTTGGAATCTGTGCTAGTATTAGTATTTATATTTTAAGTCCAGTTTTGCAAACCTAAAAATTGAAAAGGGGACAATGCTTGGCCGTGTTTGTGCAGATAATCTAAAGCATAGGGCAGTAACCGGAAGGACGACGGGGGGAGCGCTTCTGCTCCTGTTTTAGTGCGTTATTTCTCCAATGTGAATCATCTTCACAGGACGCAATGGCCTTGAATTTTATGGTGAATCTATAGATGTATAATTTCGCCTGTTCTCGCACACATGTGGGCCTTAAAATCAAAGACATTTTGGTTCGCCATCAGATGGATATTACCTTTGACTCATGCTGGCGGCCTATGCTGCTCCTTTATAGGTAGCGGATTCGTGTAGAGCCCGCCTCGGTGTAATCAGCAGGGTTGCTTAGCTTAAGCAAATAATTCATAAAAATTAAAAAAACGGTTAATCCCTCAATACAGCTAGCACTGGATAGATGTAGGCTGGAGATCTTTGGGAGGAAATTTTGTCCTGAAGTGGACACAACCAAGCTATGATGAATGATGATGATGATGTCTATTACGGCCTCCATAATTTGACATGGCTTATATTGTCCTCGAAGGCTTGTTCCCAGAAATGAATTTACTTTTGGAGGTGAGGATCTTTGTAAGCTTGGTCTTTCTTAGCCGGCTTTTATAAGTGCGGAGTACCTCAGGGCAGCAAAATGTCCGTCCGCGTCCGTGCGCATAGCATTTAAAATTAAAAAAAAACCACACAGGCACCGGCAGGATTTCAGCCTGTGTCTGGGAGACCAGACAGTGTTAGTGACAGTCGTCTTACCCATTGGACTACGACCGTGAGTAAGTTCCCGAGAGTCCACTGATCTTGTAGCACCATGGCATCTCCGTCCTGTGTCGTATGATCTGTCTTGATACGATACAATAAGAACAAGACACCAAGAAGTGGGATTTTGCAGCATTCATGTATTGCAGGATAAATACAGGCTGCAGAGTTTTTTCAGCGATGCATCTAAAACGTCCACTGCGGTGTCTTGTGCTGCGCATGGGCCCAATTTTGAAGCATGTAGAACAATAAATGTTAATACAAATATTTTCACGGCAGAAGCATATGGCATATTTCCGGTTGTAAGTCACATAGTTGAACATCATATTTCTACATCCGTAATTTATACAGATTCGCTGAGCGTCGTCCGGTGCATTATCATCCGGAAAGTCATCAAAAACCATGTCATTAATCTTGTCTTCAAAACAATTATGGTAGCTTATTCCTCAAACCTTGGGGTGACTGTGTGTTGGGTGCCAGGCCTCTCTGGCATTGGCGGTAATGAAGTGGCGGATGAAATGGCCGCCAATGCTGCACTCCGAAACACAGTAGATATGGCAACACTACCTTACACAGACCTCAAGCCACACATTAGAGAACAACTCCGTAAAACTTGGCAAGCGGACTGGAGCGAACAGACAGACAACAAACTACACGTAATAAAACCACACTTGGGACAACACACTACTGACTCACACAACAGGCACATTGAAGTTACCTTAGCTAGGTTACAGATAGGCCATACGCATGTAACGCACTCGCACCTGCTCACGGGATCTCCAAGACCCCTGTGTAGCAGGTGTGGGGAGGGCCTATCCGTAGTCCACATAATCATACAATGCAAGGCACTTTACACAACACGACACAAACACTTCAGAGAACTCTACAGACAACATATTCCCCTACACCCATCGCTGTTTCTAGGTGACGATGCTATGGTTTCCGTGAAACGCGTTTTTAAATATTTGTCAGATGTTAAGTTTTTAAACCTCACTTCCTATCATGCATAATCAAATCTGGCCCTATACACCAGCCATCACCATTATCATTATTGATCTTACTATGTCCAGTTTACACATTTTATACCTACCTTTTGTGGTAATCACTTCTTTTCATTAAATAACTTCTTTGGCGCTCTTTACCCTCGTCGGCCTTGCGCCATTAAACACCAACCATCATCATCATCAAGTTCCCGAGAGTCAAACGGCTTACCCCCTCGCCTGTAACAGTGCGGAGTACCTTAGGACCTCCCAATGTCTGTCCGCGTCCAGCCGCGCGCACACCACCATCAAGCGAAATTCGATTTGAGCCATGAGTTGCAGCTTCAGTTAGGAAATAATCAAGGTGCAACTCACGGCTCAAATAGCATGACGGTCCGGGCGCAAATCGGATGTCACTCGGGGCGCAACTTGGATGACGTTTCGAGTCCCCGTACTCCGCAGCTTCGCCATCATCCACGGAGTGGAGATGCTGCCATTTTTACATTGTGCGTTACGCAGTGAAGCATGCCCACCTACGGAGACATTATTGTTACAGCTGCAGTGTGCACTCCTCTTCACTGCCGCCACCTTCTCAAGTCGTGCATACTGCTCGGCAAGTGCAGCTTCTTTCTCCTACCATTTCACAACGAAGTGGTCTCGTTACGGGCACCTGGGCCGCGCGCCAGAGCATGCGCCGTAATTGGCGCAACTGCACCATAATACAACGCGATTGTCTTCACTCAACACTGCGTTTTGTCTTGAGCCTAGGACGAGATCTGCCCAACGTACGCATAATTCAATATAGTAATTCCTCCACCCCCCTTCTAAACCCCAACATTGAAAATCAATCCAGACCGTCAACTCCACGGGGCTTCCCCAACTTGTCTAATTTTCCTTATATTCTGCACATCTATCCTCTATCGTTCTCTACTCCGTGGTTCTTAGCCCTTCCTATTCGTCGAAGATTTGCTCCAATGCTACAACAAAAATGAAATGGGAAATGGTCACGTCTCAGTTGAGCGAGCCATAATTTCACACCACGGTTCGGATGGTTAGACAGGTGTTTACAAATGAGTCTGTTGCCTAAAATTTTTCCTATTATAACTGCCCAGCTTGAGCGCGTTAATGCGTGGGTCCTTTGGAATTCCGTGGTTGTTTCATTCCATAGCGCCATTATTTCAATGCGATTAGGTCTGCGTAAATTTCATTCCCAGTTGTAACTTTTGCGGTCTGAACGTTGCTCCTTAGGACGATGACGCAGCCGACTGGAGTGTGCTTCACCCTCTGACGCGCTGTCGACGTCGCCAAGCAGACCTCTGTCCTTCTCCTTGTGGCAATGGGTTCAGGATACCCGGGATAAGAACGTCTACACCATACTTCAGTACTAAGTCGGACACAACGTCTAGCACGAAGCCAACAGCCGTCAAGATGCAAAGGTGGATATCCCTTGCCATTGCCGGGTACAGCGGACGGTTACTCAGCCGTTTGTCGTAGATCTGCAATAGCAACAGCACCGGAACACATGAACAAATAACGCACGAGCACGAGTCATCCCCAGCGCTTTTACCACGCCGGAACTAACGCTTAAAGGCAGTCAACGAAGTACCTTTCCTTGTTGGTTTTTACTGTGTAAGGCTTCAAGCAAATTGTCTACTCCCCTCACCCCCACTCCCCCCAACGGACCAATCGCCCGCTCCGGCGCAATGCCGGAAACATATCTTCCCGACACAACCCCACCATCGGCTGGGGAGCATTTACAGTGCACTCTTAATAAAAAATTACGCCCACCTCGCCTAGCGGGAACTTTGGTGTGATGCAACGCATCTCATGGGGGGTTCCATAGGCGTTTTCCATCGTATTGATTACGCTTATAGCAGGGATTCTCACGCGAAGGGGAGGTGGGCGGACGACCGTCGACGGAGACTACCGCAGCGCGGCATGCCGCTTTATATTCACAGCGCTCGAAGGAGAGGAGAGCGCGGAGAGAGTACTGCACATGCGCAGCGCCGAGCGCAGCGCCGCCCACAGGCGCCTAGCAACGGAGTGAGAGCGCCCAGCGCCAACCCGCAGCTGTTTGGGAGAGAGTATTCGCTATCGGAGAGAGGAGAGGAGAAGAGGCGCAGCTGTGCGGACAACGCCGGACAGACGCAGGAAGGACAGAGGGGCGAGCATGAGATGCGTTGCATCTAAAACGTCGTAAAATTGTAGTAACGGCCGTATTTAGTAACTCCGTACGAAGCGTACTACGCCGCGGTACGGTAGGTGGGCTCTGCCAAGAGTAATCGCATAGTTAGGAAATTAACTGAGTGTAGGAAGTAGAATGAACGAGATTAACGTCATGCTTATGACTAGGGTATGCATGGCCAGTTAGTAAACGCATGTAGCTCAGAACAATGTTACAGCTCGGACTTTACAAGTGGAGGCAGTGGTGCTTACTGCCTGCTACAGTTAGTAACCTTGACTAGTGTTACATTTAGTACCTCCAGTTACTAAGTACCTAGTTTATACACAGACAAGTAACTCGTTATTGTTCCATTAGTGAATGCCCCAACCTTTTTTAGGAGGGTGGAGTTAAGCTATAGTTTTTACTTAAGAGCATTCCGGAGGTTCAGCACTCCATGACGATCCCTTACCCCTGCTATATACCCGTGGAGGAATGCCCAGAAGACAACGAAGCCCACGGCGGCCATCAGCCGTGGTGGTTTCATCAGTGTCGCAAATGTGGGAAGCATCAGCACCGCCTTCCACACGGAGGCCGCTCCCATGGCTATGCTCAAGCACAGCGCCGCCACCTGGAGGACCAGCGGCGGCACTCTCGAGGCCACCACGGCGTCCACAATCCAGCCTTCCAGGACGCGTTCGAGCGAGGAGGCCTGCGGGCAGCATGTGGAACGCACGTTGGCCACTAATGAGAAGATCTGTACACTACTCGGGGATATCAAGAAATCATATCTCAAAAAACACACAGTTTAACTACCGTATTTACTCGCATAATGATCGCACTAGCGTAATGATCGCACCCCTGAAGTTCATCGTCAAAATAAGACTTTTTTATTTCCCGCGCAATGATCGCACCTTGAACTTGCCGTAGCCATATGTCGTTGTGTGCCAAGTCTAGACGACGATGGTCCTGCCTACGTTAGTTTCCTCCTCTTTCAAAGTGGACATGGTACGTTATTGCCGTGGACTTGATGATATTAGCGATATCGGCAAGCGTGGATGAGTTCAATATTGGTGTGGAAGAAACTCTCACTAAATACACCTAATGCACTCACAAGACAAAACAACGCGCTCGGCTAGCTGCGTCGGCAGCAATGTCTTGATGTCCCACACTGTCATAGCAGCAGCCACTTATTGGTTGACCGTAGTTCTCGCCTCACAGCAAACTCTTTCCGGCGCGTTCCGTAATTCCGTAATTCCGGCGCGTTCCGCAATGAAAACAACTGCATTTTGCATCACTCGGCGGTCATTCTGTGGTCCGTGGAGTTTTTATTATGCTTTATTTGTTATGTTTATTATGTTCATGAGACTGCTCGTAAACATTCTGACCCGCAACTTGCAATTTCTGCGCTGAAACGTTTTCCCGAAAAAAGTACCTCACGTAATGATCGCCCCTTAACTTGGCATCATATTTTTGGAAGAAAAAGTGCGATCATTACGCGAGTAAATACGGCACTCCTTTTGTTCCAAAGCCTGTAGGGAGTAGCGGTTTTCGGGCAGTATGGCGAAGGAACAGCGGTCAAACGTACAAGATAAGCTTTGCAGTTACCATGGCGGCTGGGGCCGGGTTATTTGATGACTGCTCAAAGTATGAAGAAAATATAGGCATCCTGACACTAACGCGAGCCGTGCCCATGCTCTTTTGTACAGGCAAGCGGAGCTTACTAGGTGGACTGACTCGTCGAATCCATGTATCACTCAAAACCATTCTTGAAAGTTTTCAGTGGCGTCATTTCATTTCTTAGCAACATTATCTAAGTTAGGACAGCATGCGTAAAGCAAAGTTTCAACTATATTTGATGAGGTTCCTAATAGGAACGCTCAACACATGCGGAGCAGTTATTGCTGATTTCTATACACCGAACTGCAAGGTTAGGTTGGGTTCGACACTATTAAAAAGAGTTTCCTACTAATTACCCTCAGTGCAACTTCTGCCCCACATCAGGAATACTATACCACAGTGTGGGCATGCCCGAACATCCCAGACCTCCCTCTCAATCCCAACCCTACCCCTTCACAGTGGGCGGCGGCGCTGACCAGCTCCGACCACTGCTCCCAGCTTCGGCTGATGAATAGGGCACGGAAGGCGGGCTACAGCCAGCGAGTCCTGCACTGAGGACACCCCTCACTGGTACGCAGTGAGTGCACTCAACGGATGTGATAAATAAAGTTTTTCTCGAGATCTTACCCACCGAGAGCCCCCGCAACCCGGCTCACAATCAATGGACAACGCCAAGGATCGCCTCTGTGCTTACCGAGACGTGCCGAACACTACAAAGGGGAAATAGCGAACCTACCCGGCTGCCCACCCCTCGCTCACTAAGAAGCAAGAAGTACGCGTGGAGACGCCTCCAGACGAACACGTATCCTAATCCAGGCCTTTACAGGCACTTCCATCCGGATATACACGACGGCAAATGCAAGCACTGCCCCGAAATTGCGAGCTTGACTCACATGTTATGGGAATGCCCCAGTGTCCAGAAGCAGGAGTTTAGCAATACCAAAGGCACATTTATTATAACTAGTAAAGAGCAATGGGAGACCGTGCTACGAAGCGAAAACCCTGACATCCAGCAGTGGGGCCGTCCAAAGGGCCGAACCGCCGTCAGGAGTCAAGATTTCTCGGCCGTCGTCTAAGGCGCCACGGGCCTGAATAGGCCTCTTCTTTGGACTAAATAAAGTTATTTCCTCCTCCTCCTCCTCCTCCTCTTACAGTAAAGACACCGAGCAACAAAACGAAGTACAGGCACTAAGAATGGAGCAAACGCCATTCGCAACGTAAGCTGTAGCTATGCGCAAGAAACAGCGATGAATTCAGACAATTTTAACTGATGAACAGGATTATTCGAAGCACCTTTAAATGGCAGTGAGAAACGAGTTCTATGCCCAGGCGCACTCTTATGTCTAGGGAAACGAGTCGGTACCGGTTAGGGATGATCAAGAATTGAGCAGTGTCGCAGTCCGCGATGTTAACCCTACTTTTAAGCCGAGGATAGAAGGAGTGGAGGTTCCCCCCAGCGTCACTCTGACACTGCTTCCCATTAACCCTTCGCTAGTTGACCAATGTTCAAATTGTACCTGATTGCGCTGCGTAAAATGCGAATAAATCAAATTCCACCTGGGAGAGTCCTGGCGCACGTTGGAACTTGCCGGCGAAATCGTTACTACTGACTTCATTAGGACTAAAGCGTTCACTGCCCCATTTTACGAAAAACCGTAGTTCTCGTACAGAAAATTGCCGCTACTGTGAAGAGTAAATACAATACTCATTTTGTTTCGCATATGATTATAACCCGCGTATATAGAACAGGAGCATCATGCGTTACACGGTGCTATTGCATGCAACACGTTTCCAGCGGAGGCAACGAGGGTGTGTAACGCGTGCCGCGTGAGAAGTGGACGCGACGGCGCATGAACAGATCAGGGGCATTCCTGTCGATTAGGATGCAGGTTTTAAAGGAGCCATGAGAGAAAATGCAAGTTGGTTTTATTCGAAAGATTTCGTGTTTTATAGTGCCCCCAGCGCTTGTCCGGATACAAACGGTGCTTTATTCACTGAGAAATTAAACAATTTACGTTAAAATTTTGATTTTCCCGCTCAATCGTGCGTTTTCGTGGTCCCAAGTGACATCACGGGAACCGACCGCTTTGCAGCCTAGAGTACCTTCATTCACGCATCCGCCGTACAGGCACGTAACGCTGGCGCCGCCATGTTCGGTTGCTCGCTCGCCGCCGAAGCAAGTCATTGTGTCAAAACCACGCTAAAATTATCGCCGCAACGCGGTTTACTGAAAAAGTTTGAATCATATTGTCTGCTTTCGCGTTGCTAGGTCTCGTGGGAAACGAAAAGAATAACGCGTTGAGCCCGTTGGCCCAATTGCGGCGGCACGGGACCGTTAAAAGGTTGTCTCCACCCTGTACAGCGGTGTTGGTTTGTTCCCCGTTTTTTTCCTTCCGTAACCTAGATGGCGCCACCATACCGTGGCAAGCGTTTGGTTTGTTTTTGCCCGCATTTAAACCTGGCTTGTTTTTGTTCTGGGAGAAAATATTCGTTCCCTGAAACAGTGCTCGCTCGACAAATGGGGTCACGTAAGACACCGTTGCTTGCGTCAATCGGCCAGTGTCGTCTGAGACAACCCAAGCCCCGTAGTGTTGTGCAGCTAAACCAAAGCATGCTGTGCGCAGTACGAACAGCAGAACGCATCAGTACTTCTATGTTTACATGTGCTTTCGTAACTTCCACTGTTTGTCCCATCATTCTTATTGCTTTGTAAAGAATGTGCCCTAAATTTAAGCGCAAATCGCTCGTTCGTCTAGTTTGTAAGCTCTACCTAATTTGCGTCTGCTTCTGCCAGCCTCCGCCAATCGCAGAGCTTAGCCCATGTGACATCACAGGTTCTGTTGCGGGAAATGAGCTGGTGGGTCGCATGACCATTCCCGTTTTTCCTAATTATGTAGCTTATTTGAGCGAAGTTTACGTTAAAAGTGGTGTCAGTATGATTCTAACGAGACAATCTTTTGAATGAACCAAACTTGTGTTTTCTCTTCATGGCTCCGTTAAGTAAGCGCTCGCTTTGTCATCCTAGCTCGCTCGCTGGAACCAAGCATATCGCCACGATGTTACAGTGTAGCCTGTCACGGTCCCTTCGCCGCGACGTAACCCAGAGGCTTCGAAAGCCAAGCGGCTATTCCAGGATACAACCCGCCGCGGTGGCTCAGTGGCTAAGGCGTTGCGCTACTGAGCACGAGGTCGCGGGTTCGATTCCCGGCCGCGGCGGCCGCTTTTCTGATGGAGGCGAAAAGCAAAAACGCCCGTGTGTACGAGATTTCGGCGCACGATAAAGATCCCCAGGTGGTCAAAATTAATCCGGAGCCCTCCACTACGGCGCGCCTCATCGCCTGCGTTGCGTCGGCGCGTTAAACCCCCACAATCAATCAATTATTCCAGGATACACGTAGCGTGAGCTAAGGTTCACCTGGTTATTCTTAGTTTTCCTGGTTTTCTAGGATTAGTTGATTATCATGATTATCATGCTTGCTGCTGCTTATCATCCAATCCAAATAAAATATAATCCAATGCAATGCAATGCAATCCAATCCAAAACCAACACTCTTAGGCAAAAAGGACTAAAATAGGGACTAAAATACAGCCGTTAGTCTTCGCGGGCGACCGTTCATCTTCAAAGGGAGTATCTGCGGCAGAGTACGTGCCGTGTGCATAAATTCGGACTAACTGTTCGTCCCCGCCGATCTATAAGGAGTAACGGGAAGACGAAACGCATGCAGTTAGTCTCTTTGCTGCGTCGTTAATCCCCTAATGGCGTCGTCGTTGCCCTTTCGCGCATATGTCTGCGAACAGTTTTATATTTCCAAAACACAAGGCATTGCAGTCACTGGGTGCTTTAGATGGTGCCACGGGAGAAAATATTGATGTTACTTATAAGAAAATCGCCTAGGGTTAGTAGAGCGGCGGGTAATGGCAAGGAGCGGCGAAGCGCGATTGTCATACGCTTCTCGGCGAGGTTATGTTGATACGCTGTGTTGCATTCGATTCGTGCGAGATAATAACGGCCAATGAAAGCTTTCAAGCGCCTTAACAGTAACGCAAAAATTAGTGACAATAGCAAAAGTGGATTCCTGAGTGTAATGAATATGTATATGACTAACAGACTAGAAAAAACGCATGTTGCTGATGACAACTGCAAAACAAAAATGCTCGCTACAGGTAAGCGTCTCGAAGTTATCTTTTACACTCGGTACATAATTGCCTTGGGCACCAAAGCTATGACAATGCTGCAACTGCTGTAAAACCCGCTTGCATTTCGCAGTCGCAATCGTCTAGCGACGCGAATTTGAAGAATTCAGGCTAAGCAACACCAAATTCGCTTTCGCCGATGCAGGAAAATATGGCATGTTTCCTTATTCTGACACTCACACAGACGACACCTTTCACATACGTTACATAGAGCACTTAACATATGTATCGAACACTAAGAAAGCACTTAGCTTGCGCTAATTTGTGCGGAAACAAATGAGTCGTCCGATCGCCCAGCTACCTATCTCAACTAGGCGACGACGAGTTGATTGTTATTTACGAAAAAAACTATGGTTGTGAGGCTCTACTTCGAATCGAACTGAGCAATAGTCCCTAAACCTAGCAAAGCGCTAAGCGCAAGGCGCAAAACGCGGTCACGTTCGCTTGCACAGATAGAAATTCGGGCACCAGTTGCAATGGATCTGTTGCGTTATGCACAGAACTACACCCCGTACACTTGAATATTATGTGCCACAGGAACCACCCGGCGGCGTGGTCTAGCGGATAGCGCGTCGGGTTCCTTGTGTATAATTCCTGGCGTCAGGGGTTCGATCCCTTGCCGGTGCTGGAGTTTTTTTCTTTTTTCTGCACTCTACGCAGTTCGTCCTTGGGGAGTATCGGAATGGACCATCCGGGTGGGGGACTAACCGTTCGTCCCCTCGCAGTTAGTCCCCAAAGGGACTAATGATTGTGGCAGAGGCCGTTAGTCCCCGAAAGGACGAACTTTTAGTCCTTTTTGCCTAAGAGTGAATGCAATCCTATACAGAACTCCCGCTGGCGCAGTTTCATGCAGGGGGCGCGCGAGCAATGCGAATGCGGGAAATTTGAATTGCATGGGCATTAAGCGGATAACGGCGGCGCAGCTATTGACATTGAGTGGACCGGTTTTAAATTTTGTAAAGACGATACTCTTTCTTGGGCTACTTAAACCCCCCAAAAAATTCCCCGCATTTCCCCGAGGGGGAGAATGTGAAAGTGCGAATGCACGGTTGTCGGCCCGCTTGCGGCGCTTGCGCTCGGCCCCCGCAGCCCACCGCCTCGCCGCCTTCTCTTCCATCTCTTCCATCGGGTTTGTAGTATCACGTGTACACCACGCAGTTATCAAGCCGCTATAACGCCGCTGAGTCGCCAACGCACGCCGCTGACGACGTAGTTTGAATGCGTTAAAGATATAAGGCGCGTCACTAACACTGATATCACCGTCGCGTCCGTGGCTTGGTCGGTAGAGCGTCGCGCTGCGGCCGCAAAGTCCTCGGATCGAAACCTGGCGCCGGATGCTGTTTCTTTTTTAAATATAGAGGAGCACTGCGGACGCCGCCGCCGCCGCCGGCGGCGGTGGATGGTTTGGGGTCGCTTATAAAGTGCATTCGCACTTAAAATTTTGGTCTGTCTGTATGTCTGTCTGTCCGTCTGTCTCTCTGTGACTCGATTCAGCCACCCGGCCAAAGCAAAACAATGCCTGCGCAATAGTCTTATATAGTCACAGCTAAATCTACCCGTCTATGTCCGGTGTAATGTTCATACTTGTCAACATTGTTGAAGAAGAACAAGACATTACGCAAATATGAGACAACAAATCAATACAGAAGTGATATTTGCAGTGTTCCTTTATAAAAAAATCAAACATGCTTGACTTTTGCGAAATTAAATACTCCATCAACTGCAGAAAAAGAATTCACTCCGCCGTCGCCTGCTGCCGCCCGCGCCACTATAGGTTCTGGCGTCATTTAAGAAATCAACCGGCAACAGTTACGAAGGTTCCACTAGATAGGTTCCACGTTCTGCTTGAAACGCACGTGGAGTAGGGAAATGCGGTTCTATAACCGTTGAAGTAGGGCGCCTCGATTAACGCGCGTTTTCGCCGTACGGCAGCGTTCGCATCGAGACACCCGGTTTGGAGCAGTGGAACGCGGGAAATTTAAAATGATTTTAAAAAAAACCTGTGGCGCCTTTACCTTGGGAGGAGCGCGACATGAGAGGTGAGCGGGAAAGCGAAGGGAGGCATTTACTTCGCAAAAGCTGATAAAGACTATCGTCTTTGACGGCATTTGCAACGGAAGGAGCAGATACGCAGCCATTTTTTTGTGTGTGGAAGCTTTGGCCATAAATGTCACCTATGTATTTGTTTCAGTAATTTAGCATACCAAATGTCAATTTATGGTATAGATTAATTTTAAAAGTAATCTTGTTTCGGTGAGTCTTCTTAAGGTGCGATGTAATTGCTGTAGATGTGGTGCGCAGGACGTACAAAGAATAGCTGAGATCTGGGGAAGGAGTGGAACCACATCTGGTATGAATGATAATTAGTATAGGTATTATGAACTATTTTCAGATGGTCTCCGCGAAATGTAGATGTAATTCAACGTGATTTTTTAACATTTTCCGCATCTCTCCAAGCAAGCCGGATTTTTTGGGAGCAGCCACACTGACCAGTAAGTCGATTTCTTTTAATTTGGTGGCGCACTGAAGATGATGTTTTATATTACCAGGCGGGCCTTAGAAATTTCGAGTATATGGACTCATAGGGGCAATGGTCGGGTCGCTCCCACCCGATGTGTTTTCATAATCGTGGTCTCCCTACTCCCCGGTATATTTTTTTATTATCAATAGGACCAAACAACGAAAGGTTTCATTTCAGGACCCGCCTTGCCAACCATTGATTCAACGTGTAAGGTAACCCATTTCGTAACTGATCAGGTCAGAAGAGGTCTCCATGTTTGCCTCTAAGTATTTCTCCCCATTAGAAATTGCGCAGTCGAGCCCAATTCGAATTTTCACAGAGAGCCGGCATTCCTTTATCAGATAATTTTGCTATTGGTGAGTGATTGTATGGCCAAAGCTCTTTGTTGCCAGTCCTGGCAAACGTGGTAATTGTTAGTACATGTTTGAACAATTATGATCAACTTCACAGCAAACAGTTTGGACTTGAAGTGCAACCAATACAGCGTAGCGAGTCTGGTGCGCATGGAATGCGCGGAGAGTGACTATGTGCATGCAAAAACACCATTCAGGTAAATGAAGACCTGCGCTCCAATAGAGGCACTCCATATATTCCGCTGGGGAGATACCATTGGTAGCACGGTGGATCCCAGTCCAAATGGGACGGCGGCTGCTCGCTGCTCGGTTGTGATTTCTCCTAGGGTCAATGTCCGAGTGGTTCGGGCGGGATGCGCTTGAATTATGCAGCCGGATGGGGTCAGCCAGAATCCAGCAGGGTCCGTGGCGTTCTCGGATCTATCCAGCCGGATGATGAGCCAGGACGATCTGGCAATGATAATGACCTGCGTGACGGAAAGACAGGTGCGCGTAAGTGAGGCTCATTGCCGCTGCTTCGCCAAGCTAAAATTGCGAGGCTCGGAAAACGAAAACTACAGTGCAGGGTTAACCACTTAGGTTACAAAGAGATGAGCGTTGAGTGCACCTTTTTGGTTTCGAAAACGTAGGTCAATGCAGATGGCGTGCATCAAACAAGCAACAAGCAATGTGCAGACTTCCCGAACAAAGAAGAGCAATAAAGAGGGAAGGGAAGAGCAAATAAGAGAGGAGGTAAAGGGGTGTGTTTGGGAAAGGTTGTGTTGTATCAGTAAAAGCAGGGGCGGAGATGAACTTATGAATAGAAATGGAGGAGTTTGACGTGTTGAAAAGAAAGGAAGAAATGGAGGTTAGGAGTGGTAGAGAGGAGTAGTTATTGCGCAGTAGGAAGGGGGGCGAAACAATATCGTCTTTTGTGTTACTTACGGAAAAGCAAACGGATACCCAGCAAGGTTTTGCACTCAGTTCAGGAAAATGTTAATAGTAAGCGCTTATGCCCCTTAAGAGTGTTTAAAAGCCTTGGTAATGATTTAGGACGTTTCAGTGGAGAAAATAAAGCAAAAATGCGAGTAATTATATATTTTTGTGAGAGGAGAAGAAACTGTTTAAAATGTACTAAACTAAAACCTGGAAGTTTCACCGAGATTCTTAATTAAAAAAAGAAAGTTCTTGACTAACACAGAAATAAACAACGGAAAACAAAGCCCCAAGAAAATTGTCTGACCTCCCGCGTACTAGAAGGTATCCTCCTTGTAGTATCCGGGGTTTTCGATCTCGGCGTTTCGTGGTTCTAACCCCCAGGGGGCTAGCCCTGGGTATCACTTAAAACTTTCTCCCGCACAGCAAAGCATGGAACTCATTTATGCATTGAAACACTGCTGGCTGGGCTGCATCCGCAACACATTTAGAATGCTCTGTTGCGATCCACTTATCCCTTTCAAGTTGATAGTGGCATTTTCTAAACAAACCTTTTTCATTCCCAAGGTAGCACAGATGATTAATTACTGAAACACTGAAGTTAGACGAGGTGCATGATTACACGAACAAGAGGACACCACTTGGGCTTAAAAATTTGAAATATGGTTTTCGAGGCGTATCGCTCTCCTGTTCTCGAAAACATTCCAGTCATGGCAGTTCAGTGAGGCCGTCAGGGTGCGAAAGCAAACTCACCGAAATGCACACCAGGGTGGCTTTGCAGATGGCACTGGCAATGGTTGAGGCAACGAAAGTTACCTTAAAGCTAAAACTGATGTGGAAAGCTTCTCCATCCATAGCTGCGAAACTGGTCTCTTTTTCTTCGTCTTCAAAGACAACCACATTCCATTCACGTGAAATTTGTGGCTTCGTCGTCATCTGAAACTCTCGTATGGTCAGAAATGTCTCTCGGCGCTGAGTATCATGCAATATTCAGTCACTTGGTGCTTCTAGCAGCGTATGGCTGTTTCTATTATTCGTGGGCGTTGAGAAAGCAGCTGATTTCGAACAATTTCGTGAGGCCGACCATGTCGCTATTACCGTGTTCTCACCCATCCTCAAAGTTCCTCCTGCTACGCCTCCAGCCCTCATAGCGAGCAAACATACAGACAATAGACACAACTTTCACAAAGCTTGACATCATTACCGCACCTTCTCATAGCAAAAAGCCACCTACAAACAGCTATCTTTTGTGAAACAAAGTGACTTTTAAATGAGGGCATTGGCTCGGAATAAAAAAATTATCCGTTTCTCGGGATCTTTTATTTGGGTTGGTTGGTGCCAACAGAATGTCTCATACCCACTCACGGGGATTGGTCAGGAAATGGGCGCTGAGAGAAAAAACAAACTGGACTCGGGTATAAAAGAAATAAACTAAATGCACGAAGTACTCGGTTAGGAAAAAAGGGTATATAATCACGAATAAATAGGATAATATTTAGTCCTGCCAGAAAATGAGATGCGACCGCAGAGAGGACACACAACTATAAAATCAACACTAATGAATAAGGAAAGGATAGATAAAAGTACAGTCGAGAAGAGTACGTAAAGAAATAAAGCAAGAAGATACGGCAGTAAAGAAGACGCAGGGAGCGGGAAGGCTGTGAGTACAGGCGCTGACATGTTTTATAGAGCAGTCCGCCATCTTGATCTAGCGGCTAGCCCGGTAGATGGCGAGATTCAGAAATGAATGAATGTACAGCGCGGCAAAGATCTCCGCTGCCGAAACCCAGGACTTTCGCCCCGAATGATAATATTAGAGGAACATAGTTTGGGTGATTAAATTATTTAAAAGTGTTTTCCAGATATCTTTTTCGTATGGAGGAAAAAATGTTCTATTGTTTCTAATTCATTGCAAGACCCACAAAGGTGTCTGAGGGGGGCGAGATCACAGCGGTGTAAATAATAATTTCAATTTGGTACGCCACATCGAAGATTAGTCAGACTAAATTCACATCCTCGTGAGTGACTAATCCGGCACTTCCATGAGTACCGGAGGTCCTCAAGCTTTGAACTAGCGCACGCAGTTTCGGTCATCCCTTTTAGGAGGCCTAATCTAAGAAAAGATGCCTTAGGATAAGGAAATATATGGGCGGACAAGATTTCCACCACTGGGCCATCCAAAGCAAGTCGTGCCAACGTATCTGCCGATTCGTTAATCCAGATGTCCAGCCTGTCCAGGCACCCACACCAAACAAAGTTCTCGTACTGATGTAGGCAACAAATAATTAAGGGCTCGACGTAGAGGAGATGTATTTGCGGACGAAGGAGCAGTCCAAACTGAGAAAGAGTCAGTAATCACTATTACAGGTTGTTTACCAGAACCTAACTTTCAAGGTTAGAGAAAAGAACTAGTGAAGTCAGGTAGTCGGAGGGAAAAGGCCCAATCTAAATCGGGAGAAACGATACCCACGGCTGCCTTTTCATTTCGACGGAGGCAGCAGTGGCAATAATGACATGAGAAGGAAACTTGTAAAGTTATCCTGGAAAAGGCCGGATAAAAGATTAGACGAGAGCAATTTAACATTCCTGTGGAAAATTTCTTCGAAAGCTGCATCTAAGGATGAGACATAACGATTAGGTACGGTGACAGATAATAGGGCCACACGTAACGGTTCTAGTAATGATTGTACTGATACAACTTGTGGGCGTTCGAACCGGGGCCATGGGCTGCTGAAAAACAACGACGGCCATGTTACAAAGGCAGTCTGCGGTCTGGATATGGGCGACGCCCTAACTCTTAGGAATGCATCAACAGTGAGGTCGTGCAGGTGGGAAACTAGTGTGGGAATTCAAGCATCCATGTATAAAACATTTATTGGCACATATTTAAAGTTGTCGCCCTTTTCATTTGGGGTTTTTTATCTTTGTCTTTGTTTCTTGGGGGTTGTATGTCATCAACATTATCAGTGATTTTTATTGTTCATTTTCATGACGTGCAAGTTTTTAAGTTTGCATTTTGGGATTATCGAAATTTTGCTAAACCAATTATCTCCTTTTGCGTTAATATAAATATGCAATGTTTTATATCCGACAGTTATGCATTTTTCTGCCAATCCGGATGAAACCAAGTGGTCCGTTTTTGGAGTTTTTTTTGTCATGAATCTGTCGTTTCTTTCGGAATTTTTTTTTATTTTCATCGCTTTTTTTTCTAGCCATGCGTGTATTGACTAGCTTATGTCGTGGCACCTGCTCATGGCATTTCATGCAACGAAGCGCCCTAAGAAAAAAATGCTTCCAGTAGTCGAAACAGATTCCGGGTCCCTCGCGTTATGAAGCCGACGTCTATCCGACCGCGCCTTTACGCCACGGTATTTATATATGCAAAGCGTCGGAGGCGATCCTTGCGCAGCGTCGTTGTTATGGACGCCACGTTTTCCAGAACACACTTCATGTCTGGACAGGAGCGGCTATTTGAAATTGGCGCGCTGCAGACCAATGTCCCTGTTTTCCGCAGCGCTCTTCGCACGCCTCCTTTTGTTCATAGGCCGCGCTGCATGCCGGGAGATGAGCTGGTGGTTTCAAAGTTGCCTAGAGTTATCCCATGGGAGCACACACGCCATCGGAGGGGAGTTTGTGTGGGATAAGCTGAGTCTTTATGTGATGATTTGAGTATGCCTTTAAATGATATTCAGTCTGTGATGAGCTGAGTCTTTAACTTATGAGGGGATGATACTTGATCTGTTGTGATTGGTGTGGTTTTATTTTAACTTCAGCCACTGGGTTGGGGGGGTTTAGTTTGGTCAGCTGAGGGTTCGGGTTTGTGTTGATGGAGTATGGATTTTAGTTGATTATGAATTGGTTTGGGTTTGGTTAAGTGTTGCTTAGAAGTGTGGAGCTTTTGTTTGGCTTATACTGATTGATGACAGGCTTCGCGTGCAAACGGGTTGGTATTTTTTTAGCGGCGATGTGTAACATGCATATTATTGGCTTGGTAAATTTATTTTCCGAAAAATGTAACTTTATTCTTTTTGCAGATTTTTTTTTATCTTTCGAAAAAAATAAGCTGGGCAACTTTCCTGCATTTACCCTATGTGAATGAAGAATATGTTACTTTTGCCAATTATTAACATTTGTGCGAAACGGAGGGCGTCAGATGCTTTGTCAGTTTTTGTTATTTCTTACTTGCGTATCCGTTGATATTTTTCCCACTGTTATTGCTCTCCGTTTGTTGCGGCGGTGTATAGGATGCATTTTTTGTATTGAGTAAGTTCATTTGAAAAAATCAATTTAAATGTTGTTAATTTTCGGCTTTGTAATATTTTGTTTGTCCACTTATCTGTGTTGAGGCTAGTGTACAATTAAAACTGCTTCTGTAGGCCCGACAGGCTGCGCTCGATTTGCTTCAAGCACGCCTTCCATCCTGTTAGTTCACGGGCTGAACCAACGCGTATAACCGAAACTTTACTTAATATGAGGGATAAACAAAATACTTCACACAGTTACTCACAGTTCTCGCCGTAGAAAAGCAGTGGCGTGCAACCACGGTCACAGTTCAGCTCATCGTCCTCTGGAGTTCATGCTCCCCACCCTGCTTCGAAGTAGCAGGGGAGGAGGTGAGGTGAAGAGGGGAAGAGGGGAGGGTTCACCCCAGAGCTGCTTGCTGCAAGGGGGAATCCGGCTGACGGCGAACGGTCGGAAGGAAGGCAGTTCTGGTTTCGTGTTCGGGAACCCTTGGTCGCGACGGGCAGTAGGCTTGTCGTCTGGTACATCGCTTCGCGAGCGTCACAGTGGTTTCCTTGGGCCATCAGATTAACGATGTCTGATGTGGGAGGTGCGAACATCTAACGAGCCTGTTTTCTGGTGTCTTGACTTCAAACCTTTCGAATGTGCCTGTCGGCGCTCAGTATGCATTGAGCGTCGAGCCCGACTGGCCATTCAGATCGGCTGCGTGCGTGTCCTTGAGAAAGACAAAGTATTTGGCTTTGACATCGGGCAGAACGGTCTGCCATTTCTCCACTGTTCCAGGGTAGCCAAATACGCATTGCGTCATTTCTTCCAGAGCTCATGGGCCAAACTTTGTACCTGGTGCCACTGTCGTCGGTGCAAGTTAGTTGCAGCTTCCCCAAAAGCCGACGTTGAAGCTCCGAACTTCGGCGTCAAGGTAGAGTTTGCCGTAAGATTGACTCGGTCTTCGGGTACAAGAGCCCGGGAACAAGAACGGGAACAGGTGCCCTTGCGTTTATGACAGCTGAAACCTCTGGCATGAACGGAGAAAACACTTCGTAAGTCTGACGATTACGGTGCGTTTGAAGCAACATCGAGTCTAGCATTCGAAGAGCAATACCTATAATTCTTTCTCAAACACCCACGTTATACCCATGTGCAAGATGGAGCATCCACGAACAGTTTTTCTCGGTGAGAAATTTTCCTAAAGCTGAACCTTGCGGATCGCTTGGGTTGGTTCGCATCTCTGTGCACGCTCCCATAAAGTTTGGGCCACAGTCAGAGCAGATTTTCTCGATAAGTCCTGGGATTGCAACGAATCCCCGGAGCGCATATATGAAATTCGGCGTGCCTGGGCCATCGCCGTGATTTTCCCTTTGTACACTTCACGGTTCCTTACACCTGTGAACAGCACCGCCCAGCGTTTGACGTTAGACGTTCCACCTCTTGTACGGCGAGCCAGACCTCTCATGGTCGAAACACATGACGCCCACGTTTGTGAAAGGGGGCTCCGTCGACAGCCAATCTACTGGTAAATCTGCCATTTTCTGCTCCTGTGACCGCCCTCGCATTTCTTGCGCGCGACGCACTGCCCTGTGACAGACAAGATGCGGTCCTTGCCTGTGATGATCCACCGACCAGCCGACCTGAGCTATCCTTCAATGAAATATCGACCTTGATGCTTCACTTGCTCTTTGTAGTAACATGTGAGCAATGCGGTGACGTGGTGTCGGCCCAGTATGATGAGAGGGTGCTTCTCCTCGTAGGGTAGATCCCTCCTGCTGAGGCGACCCCTACTCACAGAACGCCCTGCCCATCAACGAATGGGTTGAGTTTTCGAAGATCTTTTTTCCTAGAAACAGGCCTTTCGTCTCCGAGGAGGCTTATTTCTTGAGTGAAGCGGTCCTGCGGAACAGCACAAATAATGCCGAAACACATTCGGTTGTATTTCCTTCCCCAGCCTGACAGTCGGAATTCTGCGCCGCTGTTAGAAGAAAAGCCATTGCACGAACAAGTGTTTTTCAGCTCAAAAACCTGAGCAAGCATTTCGAACCGAGTGGCTTTAAATATCGTAACTGCTGTGGCCAGCGTGCTGACTTCCGAGCGTACTTGCTTGCCCTCACTTGGAGATACATGCCGAAGAGACGTGACCGTTTGTCGTGTCCATACCTTTTCAGGAGAAAATGGGGACAACTGAGCCAGGTTGTCACAATGCTTGTGCCGTGGTCCGCAGGACTCTCACTGGTGGGGATGTACTGTCAGCCTCTAAAGTTTGCGGGGTGTTGATTGCTTGACGAAGAGTCGCAAGTCTGCATTGTTCCGCTATCTGCCGCCACAGACCGCCGGGACGGGCTCAAGAAACTTATGCTTCAGGGGCTCTTTGTGTATTCCTGTTTTTACTTTGTTATGGGGGATATCGTGTCACTGGCTTCCCCGTGACCTGCTTTCTATATTATCAGCAGCCACTATAGCGCCGCGTGATCATCACCGCAGGTCTGCCTTCACTGGTGCAAGAAAGACAGTAGCTCGCGCTCGCCTTTTGCGCGGAGATCAACTTTGCTTCGTTTATATTATCAGAGTGAAGTTTCGGTAGACCATCAAAGTAACATCAGCGGAGCCCAAGCAAACTGTGCGCGTCGACATGGCGGGCTGTGGCAAAGAGACTTTTTGATGAATGCTCTGGGGAATGTATATACAGTAATCCCTCGTTATAACACAATTGCTTTACTCGAAATATTGCTGTATTCGAAATTTATTCTTGTCCCAACCCAAATGCACGCATGCATTTTAGGCCGCACTACTTGAAGTGCACGAAGAGCTTTACCCGCTTAGACCGAAGTGGCGAGCGGAGGCATGGCCGCGCGGCGGCGACCCGGCGGGGTACCAGCGGCGATTCAGGCGGCCAACATGGCGGCTCAACGCAAGCTTGTCTTTCCCCGGCGATTTTTTCGCAATTCTGGAAAATCTTGCCGCTACAAACTGCGGCCATAGAATGTTCAACAGCGTCAAGGCTTTCCTCCACAACCGAAGAGCCACACTTCGACACGGCCGGCAGTCCACCCCCCTTTTTGGCATGCCGGCGCGCGGCACACCTCAAGCCGCCGTAAGTTCACCCCTCGACTTTAATATTGCTTTACTGAATGTATCCGTAGAGCTCGATAAGGTCCAAGACCTTCACAATGCTTTCTGTGCCGATGACATCACGCTGTGGACAACCCAAGAGCCAGTCGGAGCCCAACAAGACACCCTACAGCAAGCATTAACACCATCAATACGTATCTCATATCAGGAGGGCTTCGCTGTCAAGCCGAGAAGTCTGAAGTACTGATGCTTCGCTCGCGCACACGAGGTAGGCCTCCTGCATCCCCAATGAAGACTAATCAGAAAATCCCAAACACTTCTATCCCCCAAGTGCCTATTTACGTATTTTCGACGTTCCTTTCCATCACGATGGCTCTGGTGCCGCCCTTATCCCCCATTTCAGCACAACATGCGCCTAGCTTACTCATCTGATGTAATGTGTAAGCCACCAACATGCAGGGCTAAGAAAGAATGAATCCTGCAAGCTAATGCCAGCTCTGCTACGTATTCGCATTGCCTATGGGAAGCCGTACGTTGCACTCAAACCCGCCGAATTGAGAAAACTTGACATACTAATGCGGAAAACCTGCAAAGCGGCCCTTCATCTGCCCACCTTTACGCCCATACAATTACTCGAATCGGGTACTCACAATACTGTTGCAGAGCTTGATGGAGCACAACGCGCGATTCAAACTCATTGCATTCAACTTATTTCAACAGGACGACACGTGCTCTGTCTTCAGGAACATGATACCCCAAAAGCTCAGGACACGCCCCACCCGATCCCTATTTCTCTGCGTCAGCAAATTCATTACGTTTATATACAGAGGCACATGCACCCAAGTAACAGGGGAAGAAGACTAGCTCGTGTCCGAACGCTACAAAGAAGGATCCACACGTCCGATATAGAGATATTGCCTGTACGCACCATGACCGGCGTACCACAACTGTGGCTCTCGACTCTACGGGTACCACGATGACTGCTGCCACGTATCGGGGAACCTCCTCCCTACAGCTGACTCCATCGCCTTCGTTCACGCCGCTACCACACGCCGCAGTCAGCACCCCCTAACGATTGTTACGGAGTCTCTACAGGCATGCCTATACTACCGTCGTGGTGGAGGAAAAGTAAACTTTAAAAGGCGTTCATTACGAAGTCCACAATAGGCGGAGGTGGTTCCCTCTTCATGGGAATCTATATACTGCTCTCGCCGCTTGGCCCCTGGTGACTAACCGTAGCTGATCCTCCAGGGCGGGCCTGGTCAGCAAGAGCCTCCATGTCTCGTTAAACGTTAGGGTGGGGTTGGTGGTACGAGGCACAGGTAAGGGGGGCCGGTGCTTCGGGCTAAACCTACCGCCGTGGGCAAGCTACTCTCGCAGCTATTCTCGTTCTGCAAAAGCTTCCCTGTGAAATATTTATCGAAACAATATGGACCCCGGCTCCCACCGGCTTGCTGGGGAATGAAGCAGCCCATGCCGCAGCCCGCGAGATGCCCCACCGGGTATCTTCAGCATCCAAATTTTCAGCCACGGAAGACATGACCACCGATCCCCTGACCACCACTGAAGCAATTCCCACCCACTACAGGCACCTCTGCTACAAATATCCTCCACCGCAGCCATCCCTCACGCACGCCCAAGCATACACCTGGCGACGCCTACAGATACCTGTTACCACTGTACACGACTTCAACACATTGCTCCAACACTCTACCCGAAAACCTGTCAACCATGTTATACCCCACTAGACACTTTCCATCTTGTCATTGAATGCCCGCACTCTCCACCCCTTCCTCCCCGCCTGACCCCCACCCCTTCTTGTGAGCAGTGGGAGAGGTTGCTGACTAGCTCCGACCGTGAAGATCAAGCTATGCTGGTCGACCGGGCGGTGACGGCGGCGTCCTCTCGCGGCCTCCTGGACGTAGGAGGCTGACCACACCCCCTTCCCCCAAACCTTTGCTCTATAATAAACATATGCTCATCATCATTATCTTCATGAAGACACAACTTTTCTTTTCTAGCAGCAGCAATTGTCAGCAACGAACCCACACGACTACACGCCGACAGGGCGGCCTAAAAACTCAAAACTTAAATCTGGATCCGCAACTGCTATGACAAGCGGAAACGCACGGTAGTTTGCGCTGTGGGCGAAAAAAACGTGAAGGGTAGTTACTCTTGCAAGCTGGTGGGGTGTCACGCTACACAAGCAGAAGCAGAAGTGACTGCTACGTTATCCACGGGATGGTTAACGTTCATAATTGTCACCATCATCATCATGGCAAATTTTGTGTTTAGGCGACTCCAGACGTTTTCATTGCTGCTGGCTCCTTATGGTAGTTCTAGCATTCGCTAAATAAGTTCATTCTTCTTGCCAATTTTTTAGTAAATGTGTAAAACACAATGACTGATCCGCTCGCCGACTTCGTTACATCAAAGTTAACCGCCGCGACCTTTCGTGACATAGGTGTCGCATACACAATGACTTCAAAGGGAGTGGCAATGGGGATTTGAACAACATCGTTAAATCAAGGAATTGGTTATATCCAGGTTCCTTAAATCCTCGATTTAACTGTAAACACAATTCCCAGCTACAGGTAGCGGAATACCCATTGTAGGTATTACCATCGGAAGCGGAATTGGTTTCACAAAAGTTAAAAAGAAACACCACCAAAGCAGTTTGCAACAAAAGTGACAAGATAACTGCGATGCTTTAAACGCATTGGATAGCGCACTATTTTTTATATATAAGAAAGCACGCTAACGTCAGTCTCGTTTCTTCCGCCTCACGTTTCCGTCAAGTGTATGAGTATAAAATATTAAAGCAGGACGCAGCTGCGCTCGGTAAGGTACGTAAACTGCTTTGTTAAATGTTTTGAAAAGTTTGTCTACTCTGCCCCGCTACTTTGTAGGCAATGATATATCGGTCAAGAATATATAGGTCAATGAGACCTGAAAATACCATCATAACTTATGATACACTGCCTCTCCTCCCTCCATATCTGAGCTAAACATTTTTGGAAATGGCACCCCCCCCCCTTCTCTCTACCGCGGCCCTCACATACGCCCGTACCTGACCGCTTCCATCTCTTGTGCACCTACAAGAATGAGCTCCACTAAGTAGCACTAAACTTCTTGGCCATGAATCTATGAGCAAGAGAAGAGTGCCTGTCGACGGAATCCTTGTCGCAAAGCGCAGCTGTAGATTACTCGCTATTGTATCTAAGACTTTAACGGTTTCTTCTGGCGTACGATCCAGAGAGGGTGCGTTCGGAGAGACGGAACGTGGTTTCCTAGGCCTAATACAACTTGAATAATGCTTTTCTACGATTCGGTTGTGACAGGGCGTGAAATGGGCCAATATTAAATGGTTCCTTCGCGTACTATACAGTTCGCTTAAAATTGGCGCGGCGAAATTTAAAATTAACCCAAATAGTCGGACGCTGATTGTGGAGAAGCTGCTGCCAAGCGGATTTTCTACGTCGGCAGTCTGTAGTACAATCCTCATTCCACCAAGGGCTACATGAGTTGCTATGGACTGAGGATAGCGTAAATTTTTTCCGAAGTACAGAATTCCTAATAGAGGTGACAACGCTTTTAGTCCTGTAATTATGCGCCATAGGTGGAAAAGCTGAGATTGGTTTGCACAGCTCCGAAGAGAATTTAGTAACATTGACAAATGAATGTGATTTGTGGCTTGGTGTGTTCACGGCTCAAATTTTCGTCTCGCAGTCAATTGCTGACCTCAAGGATACAAGTCCTGAGGCCGCAAAAGTAAAGTCTAGGACAAACCGAGACTGCCCACTTATAAATGTGGCATTGCCTGCATTCCACACTGTAGGTTATTATACCCGGCCCATGCACAAAGATGTTCCCCTGAGATGTGTCATAAATCCCCAAGATACATGGTTAGAGTTGGCCTCCCGCCGCAACCACACATCTCTGGTTAACCGAAACGGCCGCATCTAAAGATCGAACCTCGCAAACCCCGTGGGGAAATTTTGCGTTTCTCAACGAGAAAGAGCGGTATCCCGGCAGAAGCAAATCAATGCCAAGAATCTCACATCCTGAGGACAAGAAGTCAAAAGTCTTCCACAGAAGTTAATAGATACCAATATCAGTAACCCGCCACCGCGAACTTGACGGTCTAGGCGGTAGGTTCTGTAAGTAGGGAACATAAAAATTGGCCAACAAAGTTTCCTGAAGAAGGACAAATTCAGGTGAAACTTTAGCAGATAAAGTGTAAAGGTTCGGAGAAGCGGAACGAATCGAGCGGCAATTTCATTGTAACACCTTGATAGAAGCCGTCATTGATAGAAGCATCAGTCATTGCTTTGGTTAGGATGTCGTTCGATGCATTGTCGCATAGCTAGGCTTTCCTATTTTTCGTCTTCGACGAACGACCTGGGGGAGGTGACGTGTCTCTTTTCTTGCAAAAGGTGGCTGCAGCCTCGCTAAGCCTTCTACTTTGTCTTCCTTGCTCTCAAAGGTGCACTTGACGTGTCTAACTAACGGGTTGGGACTCTCCGAATAGCGGTGTTTTCACTGGTCATGAAAGAGGCATGAACTTTCTCTTTCTCAACATAAAAAGAAAGGACAGTTTTGCTTTGTCATGTATTCGTCCACCCCCGTTACCTTCCGGTTCAGTTCGGCGGAGTGGTGAGGATGGTGAGGGGAAAGTGCTTCATACTCACTTTGGGGGATGGCCCTTAAACAGTGGGGGCGTGGGATTGTTGAATTGGTGAATTTACCATGGCGTGACGTCAAACTCTAAGTTTTTTCCCCATCTACTGAAAGCAGATGGTAAATGCATGTGCATGCTGTGACCCCTAGCCGCCATGCAATTATCACGCCCGAATAATCTAAAACCATATATGTAAATACGTGAGACTTTAAAAATGCGCTGTCAGAAAGGTTGTTAGTAAATGCTTTGTTTAGAAAATTTATTTACTGAATGTTGTGTGATCGGCTACAGTTTTGTACTGTTCAAAAAGCTATATTTTTGCACGTATGGTTAATTTGCAATGTTTATAGTGACAATTTAAATTTATTTATCATCACGGGTGCACCGGCGGCCCGTCCAAGATGGTAGAGCGCAAAGACTTTGACAACGCCGTGGGGGCGCACCTGCTATTAAGTGTCATGTGTTGCGACACAGCAGATGACGACGTAGAAACGTGTCGGCTAGCGGCTCTCGTGCTTGGTTGTTCTTCGCCATATTGCCAGCCACCTCCCCTCAGTAATGGCTCTCTCTAACTTCGTCAGTTACTCACATAACTAAATAGCCTCCAACTTGCGTAGGTGAATTGCATCCCTGTTTGGCAGGACGCAACAAAATAAATCACACGCCTCAATCCTGGGATCTCGTCCGCTCCTCTGCTCCCGTATTAGCTTATGTGCGTTCAACCAAATCCAGTTAAAACAAATAATAAACTGAGGAATACCGATAAAAGAATTGTATATATTGTACATTGCTTTTTGTTGAAGAATTCTTTTGTGTTTCTTTCTGTTTTAACCCTCCCCCCCTATGTAATTCCTGTCATGTGCCGTTAGGGGATTTAAATGATGATAATAATAAATCTAGATGAGCGCAGGTAATTTTACATTTTGTTTATTACAATTGTGACGTCGCACCAAAAAATACATGGTTACATTTCAGTCTCACTATGGTATCATTAGATTCAGTACCGGTTCGACTAAATCACCCAGAGAAGCGGCTAGTGAATCAATTCGCTACACTTGGATTGGCTGGGGAATGAGTTCGCCCTGTTCAGTCGGCAACCCAATAGAAAATAAAAATAATTCTGAAGGTCAAGAAAAGAAGGAAACGGGACATGGTAACAAACGTTCCCGACCTGTATTTTACAGTCAGTAATAGAATGCTTGCAGTTTGAGATGCAGATTTTTTATCATTCATGGCTGTGAGACAAGTATGCCTGCAAAGCATACCGTTTGAACTTCTGATGTACCCGGAAGATTTGTATTCAAATAGACGATTTCCTAAGGCGAATTAAAAAAAATTGGGGTAGGTTGGTTCGGTTCTTTTTCACTAGTTTGGCCAGCTCTGTAAATACAAGTTCTCTCGAAAAGAGACTTATAGCTTACGGGGAACAAACCCCGCGTCATCTACCTAAAGATGAGTCGTCTCGTTAAAAGAGCGATCATAAATGCCGCGCTCAGCTCCGCTTTGACATGTTTTTGTCCCTACGCTCGGGAACTTTGTGGTTGCAGAGAAAAGCCAGTTTCTCAGAACCTCATTATTTGGCTTGGAAATGCGTTCAAAGCCGCAGATAATTGGGATGCAAGTGTCGTGTACAGGAATATAGTTTCTTGCACGAAACAGACAAGAACTGGCAGCGCCCCCCTCCCTATCAGTGCAAAAATAATTCAAATTCATGGAAACTTTAGAAAGGTTGAATTTCAAAAACCTCACAGCAGACACCCTACTGCCAGCTATTTCAAATCGATAAAAAGGGCGCATGTAGCGTGTATGTCCACGTAAGCCCAAAGTTTAAAGACTACAAAGCCTTAAACCATGGCAGGTACCAGGATTTTCCGAAGCAAAAAGATAACTGGCGAAAGTACTTCATCTGAGCAAGACAGCACGAAAAAGAAACGGCCTGAACGTTTTGTGTCTCTAAGGCACCCACGGTCGGCTGCGTAAGAAGACAAACTTGTAGTTATTTAGAACATTCGGATGACGTTGAGCTCTCGGGTTGTGGTACAGCTTTTGCATATGTTTTCACCTTCTTTTTCCTCACTTCCTTTCAAATCCGGAAGGGTGGAATCCGACTTTCAGCCTGAACGTGCAACCCCCCCCCTTTCGCCGGCAGGGTGGGCGGTAGTGGTTTTGGCTGCCTAAATTTGGTCCGTCACAATGACAAGCGGGAGTGGGTGCCATGGTGCACTCTAGTGGTATGCCACGCCCTGTGGGTGCTTCAGAAGCTCCTAAGGATCTCGGAGGGCAAGATCCCTCCAAGATACCGATGCGTGATGCGGGCGCAGGCCCGGGCAGCCAGCATGGCTCCCGAGGTTGGGGCTTGGAGTGGTAGTTCGATCAAAGTCACGATGAAAAATTCCTCATGAAATTCTACGAAGCCACACCATCGTGCACGGGGACCGTGCGCCTGGCTGCCTACGTGGAGGTTCAGGGTCGAGAGAATCCGATTCTACGAGGGGGCTCATGGCAGCCAGGTCTCGAACTGACCCTCTGGGAAGCAGTGGTCAGTGCGGAAAATGTGGTCTCCATCTGTTGAAGAAAACAAGGAAAAAGGGAATTAGTACGCCTACCGGATAAACTCTCCTTGCTGAGCGCGTGCTAGTGAAGGCCGACTGATTTTCTTAGCATGAGTCCCAGCGCAGCCTAATGTTCCTGTGAGCGACAGAGTGGGGTGGAAGAGGACATAAACAGATTTCTCGAGTATGACTCCATGTCGGCGACACCATGTCCGTAGGAAACATAGAGTCGCCGTAGAATCTACCAGTACCCCAAAACAACAAAAAGCAGGAGCAGGCAACTACCAAGATTAGTGGAAAACTCCCTTGAGGGATCGTTAGTAATGCTGGTCGGGGCCGCCGTAAGCACAGGTTGGTGAGCCGAGTGACATGAGAAGGTCCAGTGCTACCATCCCCTGGTAGGTTTTCTCTGTCTCCTACTGTTGGAGCAAGCAAGGAGACCGTCGGTTTATTGTTAACCCTGTTGCAGGGGCCGCCAGATATTTTCGCATTGCCACTGTCTGATGACTTCTCTGAGTTGAGAGCCCAGGCTTGAAAAGGTATCAGACATCTGGGATCACATCAAAAACCCACTGCCCATTTTTCTCACATTTCCAATAACCCATTCCTTTGTCTTTTCCCTCTTCCTTCAAGCCCAATTTATCCGTTACATCCTAGGGGACACAACGGAGGCCGTCCCAGGCACGTGCTCTTGGCTGTGAGTCGCTGAGTAGCTGTTATCCCTTATTTCATTTACACAATTGGGTGATCAAAATTCTACTTGCGATTTTGTCGATCCTTTATTTTGCGATTGGATATAAACCAGTTGTACTTCGTGTGGTACCGTTCGAGACATTTGATTGATATCATTTTGTCTATCAACTCAATGCCTTTCCAATCACTGCCTTGGTGGATAAACGTGCAGACGTTATATCGCATCCACATTCAAATACAATAATCTTTCTTGGGCTTCATAAAGGCGAATTTTCATTCAGTCTATATGTCGGTCTGTCTTTCTGGTTGTGGTTTAGAAAATTTTTATTTCGCAATGATTTTACGTATAAAACCTTACACTAGAAACACAACACACAAAAGATTCATGTAGTACAATGCCTGCAGATATATCGAGAAACTCACAATGGTAGGCATAATACCGAGAAATATGGGCAGTATATCAGCATGCTATTGTATTGCATGCCGATATACAAGCGCATTGTACGAGAACACCCATAGCTTTAAACAAAATGAATGTGAACGTATGTTAAAAGGTGAGTCAGCCATGCCACACATTGAGAGTTATGGCTACTCGCCCGTCCTGTACAGAAAAAAGAGCACACGACCACTCTGTGAGAAACTTCTCCTCTGAAAGAGAGAAAAGATCTTCCGACAGGCAGAACAACGCTTCTCATCGTCTCTGCCTTCAAATAGGCCACACAGCCCGACGGCGGTAACCACTCGCGACGTTTTCGCATCGCTCACGCCAGAAAGCAGAAGCACCTGCCACTAAGCAGGCACGCAAAGTGGCCTATGGGACACTACCTCCATTTCTATGTCACCCGATTCCTAGACTCCGAAATCCGTGGCGCACAACACTCCAGAATTCCCATGATACGCCGCATTTTTCGGACGGATGTTTGTTATTATCTAGAAAACGGCCATTTGGGCACATTGAGCAGCTCGTTAGACCTCAGCCCCAGAGGGTTTCCCGTGTCGGGTGCACACCCAATTCCAGGCACCACCTGAAACCTCTCAGTGAATGGGTAAGAAAGAAGATTTCAATGCGCCAAAACGTGCCTTACTCATTCTGTTGTATGACAAGAGGGCACTAGTGGTTTGGGGCAATCGCCATTTCATTGGCATACAGATGAAAAATGCCTGTAAAAGGTTACTGATACCTTATGCAACAGCGGCATGCATTCACCCTGTAGCCTGTGGTTCAGAGCTACACCATGCATGAATACAAGCACCTGTGTACCCAGGAAACACTTTGACAAAAGACGTGCGGCGAAAGCATCTCCTTGAAGTACGCTGAGCAAACACCGCACCGAAAGCACAGAACAAAGACCGATACTGAGGGTTGTTCACGCCCCCGCGATTGCGCGGTTATCCGAGGAATCGTCGCAGATCAGGGCTTTTCTACCTCCCCATACAAAGAAACAGACCAAAGACTGACTGCTAATTTCACTTTTAAAGGTGGTGGGGCAACCTGGCATGCATACCACAACTTTCCACAATATACCCGCTGTACTAAATAACGTCTCTCTAATGTTGGCAAATAGTAAATCTGTCGTTCTCGGCATGCCGACGAATTCCTCCAAGAATACCTTGCACATGTAATTTGTTACGCCAGAGTTATTGTGTTGTATTCCAATAATGTTTATTTTAGACCGTAGCTGTATGGGGAAAGAAGCGCATATGAAGGTAGTAGAGGGTCGTATGGACAGGTACTGGCATTTCGACAAATTCAACAAGGCTGCACATACATTGCCGTATTTATGGATAACGTTTTAGGCATGTCGCAAACTACCTTCTGTGGGAACGTGTTGTGCTACATCATCACCGTAAGCTTGAGCTTTTACGTTTTCACTTCCTAGCAGGGGAAGGCCTTTCCCATCTGGTGCCTCAGTGCCATTGCAAAACCGCTCCTTGGCAGAATAACCCGAAGAGGAGATAACGCCTTCATTATTTCCTGCATCACGTACGCAGTCCCATAGGCTCTGCTCAACAAGCACGAAGAAGAAAGCGTCAATACAGTAATCCGAAGATCATACAAGAGCGCACTGTGCCTTCCCACAAACACGTCCACCTTGCTACTCCTTCAACTCGGTATCTACAATACGTCGCCTGAACTAGTTGAAGGGCATCTCTTACAACATTGCCGACGGCTTTCTTTCACCAAAGCGGACTACCAGGTCCTCTTAAGACTGGGAATAACTACACCGAATTGCAATGGCCCACTTGTAGAGTCCCTCCCCCGACCTACCCAAGCACTCATTAAAGTACAACCGTTGCGCGTAATATGCACCCTGAACACCGTACTGGACGCCTTAAGTCTCGCACGGAGGCCATTTCTCGACAGTACAGTAAAGATGCTGAATCGGTCTTCACAGACGCGGCAGCATACCCCTGCTATCCAGCGTGTGCCTTGGCAGTTTGCCCTACCCAATGAGGACAGGGTATCACTGCCTCTGTCAGATCACTCTAACTACCTGGAGCTGAAGAGGCGGCAGTCGCACTTGCCATCTCTTCTACCCAAAGTACTACAGTAGTGAAGAACAGCCAACAGGCCTGCGGGCACTTCCAGGCCCGAACGATTCGCGCTGCAGCCTGTGCAATGCTATCCCGCCACCAGCCGCAGCGACAGATACAGATCATTGGACTCCAGCCCATCTGGGACTGAAAGGGAACGAGATGGCGCACGACGTCGCGCGAGAAATGACACGCCGCATAAGGAGTAAAGAAAGTGCCGCATCGGAGAGTCTACTCCCATCCTGACATACAAGAAATTGCCCAACATCTACATCTGGCCCCACGCACCCTTGCCCAACCCCCCGGACACATATCTATCGAACAGACACACCACAACTGTGCCTTGCAAACAAACACCTTTCCCCTCACAAAAACCGAACTACACCGAACAAATTACGTCCCCTAGCTGCCCCTTTTGTGGGGCAGACTGCACTCTTTTCCACATGGTTGGTAGATGCCCTTCCCATCCTTCCCCAAACCGAATCCTTACAACTCTCCCGAGCTCTGGAGGCGCGCACGGTCCAGCTCATACCTGTCCGACCAGCTTCGGCTAGTGGAGCGGGCTGTAGCGGCTGGCAAGGCATATGGGTTCCTCGACTGGGGACTTCACCTCCTGGTGAGTACACGCAACGTTTTCCCACAATAAAGATCTTTATCGTCCTCCTCCTTTTCCTCGGACTATGAGCTCAGCACAAACAATGTCTCCACTAATGTCGATGGACGACCACCAGGGGGCCAACGAGGGCGAATGCGCTCCACGTCGGCTCTGCTTTCGGCCACCACAGCAACAAATTTCGCCCAAAAGCCGGCAAGAATCCACGCCAACAGAGAGAACTATTCCTGCGGAACCTGCTGACACCAGATTTAGCTCGGTGAGCCACCTTTTTTGGAATTCCGCGAGCACCGAAAACTCACGACGGTGGCGGCCCTGCTAGCCCTAACATAAGGCCTAGCCACAACCGGGGAACCAAGCGAGGATGTTGCAACCACCAGATCCCGGGGACGGGGAAATGGACCAAAGCAAACCTCCCGACGAAACCGCGACGCCTCCGGAAACCCCAAAGAACCCGTTATACGAATGGCACACCGTCGTGAACGGGAAATACATCCCAGTCAGCAAGCTCAACACGTCCAACGCTGGAGCCGTTGTGAGGTCTAGTCGGCAGCCACTGCTACCGCAAGACGTACACAAAGTCATCATACGACCACGCAACGGCCTACAACTTAATGCCATCGGAACGGTAGCACTAGCGAGGGCGCTGAGCAAAACGGTGCAAGCACCGAAAGAAATTTCAACTGCCTGGACAGTCATCATTGAGCCAAACCAAAAAAAGCGGCATTGTAAGTACACCACACTCTCAAGCGGCCTTATACCTGAAAAACCTCCGAGCTGTCGACATCAATGGGCAAATGTGTGAAGTAACCGCCTATTTGGCGGCTCCAGACAACTCAATTAAGGGAGTTATTCAACAGATTCCACAAAGGACCACAGAGGAAGAGCTCCGAGACCAGATACGGGCGGACGGATGTAACGTCATCCAAGCGAGAATGCTCGGACGCTCCACTTCAGCAGTGATCACATTAGAGGGCAAAACATCTGCTACTGGGGTGCATACGTCTGATGCGACCCCTTCAGAAGATCCACCCTTGTATGCCACGTGTGCAGGAAGATGGGGCATCGGGCGGATGTCTGCCCGAACTCATCAGAGAGGGGGCATGCGGTGACTGTGGAGAAAAACACAACCCTCAGCAGCTGTGCACTCCTAAATGCGCCATCTGTCAAGGAGAACACTCAACGGTGTCCAAGGCTTGCAACCAGCGATACATACCGCCTGTAAAACCGAAACAAACCACTGACGACAAGACTTCAACCACCAGCCCCCGGAAAACCGGACTGGAGACAGAAACCGGACAACGACACCGGTCCAGATCTAAAACAAGAAAACCAGCCAACCCATAATCCACCACAGCACCACCAGGGACGGCCCAGTATGGAGACAACGGACGGCGAGCCGGATACAGACCAAGATCCCCGTCAGGAACCAGGCACGGCCCGAAGGCGGACCAAGGGCAGCGATCATCATCGGTAAGCTGGGCAGACCGCCTCATCTCCACTGCTCCCAAAAATGATGCCAACAAAAACGACCCAACTTTAAGTCAAATTCTAGCAGAAATCAAAAAACTCAAAAGCGAACTGCAGCAAAACAAAGACTTTAACAAGCAATGACTAAAAGAAAACGAACAACTTAGGGCACAGCTTATGGCTAAACCGAACCATCAGCAACCACAACCCATCACACCAACCTTGCCCCCCTCATCCCAACAAAACCAATCCATGGAAATCCCACTCGTTGCCCAACCTCACACACCAGCCGTGCCAACCTCATCCACACAAACACCACACATGGAAATCCCGCTCAATCCCCAACCTCAAACCCCAGCTGTTCTTGACCCTGTCTTTGTGGCACAGAGTTTCCACGAGTTCAGAGAGCAAATCCAACAGTTGTTCGTCTTGTATAAACGCATCATGGACAAACTGAATGACAACGATGACCAAAAAAGACGGAAACTCAAATCCCCGAACGAAAACACCATGGAAACTGAAACGAATTAACATGATGGACAAACGTAAAAAAAGAAAGAAGTAAACATGTTCCACATATGGCAGTGGAATTGCAGGGGCATCAGGCAAAAACGAAGCGCCCTCTCGCTTTATGCCCAAACAAACGCTAAACCCCCCGACATTATCTGTTTACAGGAAAACAATGCCGAAGTGGCGATAACTGGATTCCAGTCTTTTCCAGGGACAGATCCCACCAAAGTCATTACTCTCGTAAAGAAAACGCACACAGCAATTGAGCACAATATCGACTCAGCAGGTATCGCCCACTCACTAATCGAAATTCTTCCCGGAAACAAAGGTCAACCCAGGACGTGGATACTTAACCTTTATAGCCCTCCCAAGGATAAAAACTACAAAATACACCAATTACTGACGGTTACAGCCAAAATAGCAAATAAAGACCCCCTAATTGTATTAGGGGACTTCAATGCCGCACACCCTCACTGAAGATATTCCAAACAATGCAGTAAGGGAAGGAAGACGTATGAAGCAGCCAGTCAACTCAATCTGACACTGCATACCGATCCCAAATACCCAACCAGAATGGGAACGAGTGTAACCAGGGATACGTGTCCCGATCTTACCTTCACTAAAAACGTAACTAAGGTCAGCTGGAAAACACGGGGGAAAACCTCGGTGGCGACCATCACAAACTAATCACTAGCATAGAGACAGCACCTAAACGAAAGATCCGAACTAACAAAATCACCGACTGGGATGCTGTCCGTAAGGATAGATCCAGGGATTGTGAACCCATACGGGACATACAGGAGTGGACAATGCAACTAATCTCGGACGTAAAAAAGCACACGAGATAGATCGTGGGTACAGAAGACATCCCAGCAGTTGACAAACGACTACTCCATCTGTAGGATGCATACAGGAGCCTGAAGAAGAGATGGAAAAGGCAAAGACACAACAGGAAGCTCAAAATTAAAATAGCGAAGATAACAGCGGAAGCAAATGAATACGTGGGAGAACTAAACAACCAAAACTGGACAAACATGTGCAACAACCTACAAGGTACGCTGCACTTCTCTCGAACCTGGGCACTACTTAAACAACTAGCAGACCCAGTACAAGGCAGCCAGCAACAAAAACACAATGTAAACAAGATTATACACAATTTCTCGGGAACACAGGAACAACTAAATACAGCACTCGTGGACAAATATCTCCGAAATCCCACACGGACTGGGCCGCAAGCCTACACGTACAGCGGCGACGCCAACCCAACCCTAGACAGGCCAATTACGGAAGCGGATATTAGAAGGGCCCTTACTAAGATAACAAAGAGCACCACACCCGGCAAAGACGGAATAACCTACAAATACTTAAAAAACCTAGACGACAGATCTATAGGAGCTCTCGCAAACTACGACAATAGCCACTGGGAGGAAGGAACACTGCCACCGGAATGGAAGCACGCAGAAATGATTCTTCTCACCAAACCGGGCAAAACATTGTCAATAGGTAACATGAGGCCAATATCGCTAACCTCCTGTGTAGGTAAGATAATGGAACATGTAGTCCTGGATAGACTGCAGAACTACATAGAGACTAACCATCTCTTCCCTACCACAACATACGGTTTCAGGCCAAAGTTGTCAACCCAGGATATTTTACTCCAAATAAAGGAACAAGTTTTAGATGCAGCTTCTTGTGTAAATCGAGCGGTCATCATGGCCTTTGATTTAAAAGGCGCATTCGACAATATCACCCACCAAACAGTTTTATCCAACCTTAACAACCTAAACTGCGGAGTTAGAATATTTAACTATGTGTGTTTTTTCTTAGAGGACCGGACGGCCACGACAGGAATTGGGGATATACGCACAGACACGCACAAAGCACCGAATAAAGGCACACCACAGGGCTCGATGATATTGTTACGTGGCGGCAGATGACACGGACCATGTAGCGATGAAGCGATGAATTTACATAATGATTAAAGAACTATTTACATAATACCAAAACGAAGCCCGGCCTGGCAGCGCGGCACACGCAGCTCTTCTTCGTCGTCACCATCCTTGGTGGTGGGCCATGGCTCCACGGGGATTGTCCGCCACGTCCCGTGACATCACCCCGCCGGTCGAAGACGACCGTCCCGGTCGACGCCGACGCCCGTTGGCGAATGAATGCGGATGAGTGTGCGATGAGAAATGCGGACGAATCGCTTGCCGCCACAAATGACGATGATGGTGTTGATTTATGCCTAGCCCAGAAACGGCAATGGCTTCAGCCGCGACGAAGCGCCAAAGGTCCTAAGGCCACGTCGGACGGAAGGGCGGAGGGAATCCATCTTCGGCTTGTATGGGCACGGCTCATCTCGGCTTGTCGTCACTTGGGTCTTTCGGGCTGGGGACACGAGGCGGGGGACATCGTCGTTTGGCGGTCTCTATCGGCTGGGCTGGGGCTGCCCGGCGCGGCTTCGTTATCCCTGGAGGCAACGTCCATGCCGAAGCAGTGCGGTGCTAGGACCAGAATGGGGATGACGAACCCGCACTCTCCACCAAATGTTACGTGGCGGCAGATGACACGGACCATGTAGCGATGAAGCGATGTATTTACATAATGGTTAAAGAACTATTTACATAATGCCAAAACGGAGCCCGGCCTGGCAGCGCGGCGCACGCAGCTCTTCTTCGTCCTCACCATCCTTGGTGGTGGCCATGGCTCCACGGAGATTGTCCGCCACGTCCCGTGACAATATCTTCAATGCTTTTTAACGTAGCAATGCAAGCTTCCAGAAACCCTAAACAAAATCTCCAATATCCGTCATGCACTATACGCCGATGATACGCCGATATGGACAACCACGGGGTCAGACGAAGAAAAGCAAGAAGCCCTACAAACAGCAGCAACGGCCGTGCAAAAGCATGCCTCCCAGGGCGGACTACAATGCTCGGTGGAAAAATGAGAGTTACTCCAAATCCTCAAAACAACACCGGGAGAAACATTCGTACCACCCACTCCGATGACAATCAACATAGACGGGAAACCTATCCCAACAGTAAAGACACTAAAAGTGTTGGGGCTAAGACTACAGCAGGACAATGGCTGCGGAACAGCCCTAAACCATTTAATGAGACAAATAGAACAAACACTACGAATGATCAACCGAGTAACCAACAGAAGACACGGGATGAAAGAAGGGGACAATCTAAAAATTGTCAACGTTCTTATAATCTCACGAGTCGCATACTCAGCTCCATTCTTATGTTTAACAGCCACTAACATCAAAACACTCAACACAGCACTTAGGAAGGCAATCAAAATGGCGCTAGGGATTACCCCAATGGACGTCGACACAGAAATAAATGAACTCGGAATTAGCAATACAGTTGATGAAATACACGGGGCACATAGAATAGGCCAGTTTGAGAGGTTAAAAACCAGCCACACTGGCAGGGAAACCCTAAAGCGACTGGGCTACCATTTACATGACACCATGCACGCAACCACCCACGAGATTCCTGATTGGATATCCAGGGCCCTGAAAGCACCCATACCTAAAAACATGAACCCTACACTCCACTACGGCAGAAGGTTGGACAGATGCCTTAATATCTAAATATTATACGGGAATTCATCGTACACGTGGTACACAGATGCTGCCATTACGAGTACCGGTGGCATAGCCGCCATCTGTGCACACAACCCAATTCAGCAACGCACCATAACTGATAGCGTGTGGACATCATCACCTATTGAAGCCGAAGAAGCGGCAATCGCTCTAGCTCTCATTTCAGGTCAGCAGGATGCACGAATAAACATTGTTTCTGACTCCAAAAACGCCTACAGGCAGTGGGCGAGAGGGCGCATCGGCAAAACAGCCCACAGATTAGCAATCGGCAACAAATCAAATAATCCAATCAAAATCATATGGGCCCCTGGCCATAAAACTCTAGAGGGCAATCAACAGGCTTACGCCTGGGCTCGCGCCTCCCTTCCGCGAGCTGACAGTCCCCAAGCAGAGTTTCCTGTTCCTGTTATGCCCACATATTCAGAAATTCTAAGCTACTACAAAGAAACCCGAATTAAATTCTCACATCCTCATCCCAAGTTGCAAAGACAGGATCAAACAGCACTCCGCTCAATCCAAACGAACACCTTCCCTCACCTCTACCGTCTACACAAACTGTACCCTACCCAATATCCGAAGCTCTGCCCCAAGTGCAACCAAGTAGCCACCCTCTACCATACGGCAGTGGGGTGCCACAAAATTCACAAACACCTCTAACAGAGGAGCAGTGGAGTGAGGTACTGTCTAGCGCCGACTACGACGAGCAGGGCCGAACGATCGCCAGAGCAGCCACTGGCGTCCTGGAGACTGGAACCCTGGACTAGGGGCACCCACCACGTCCAACTACCCAACACAATTAATAAAGTTATTTCTCTCTCTCTCTCTCCACTAATGTCGACGATGGGACGTAATACCCTTCATTGGAATTAAGGCGATGCTTCCTACAAAGAATGCTTCGTAAATTCATTGTTTGGAAAACAGGGCGAAAAGACCTTTGTTACGTGCGTTCAGAATAAGTCCTAAAAGGCGAAGTCAGATTCTTCGGGCAGGCCATCAGGCCTAGGTGCGGAGGCACTCTTCTAGCTCTGCAGAACCTCCCTGACTTCACTAATGGTCGGTGGAATAGTAAGATCATGATAGCGCTCTAAGGGCCCTTGTGATAACAGTGAAGGCAAGGGCTGGGAGGTAATGAAATTTTCACTACACCCGTATTATAGTGTGCAAGGATACTGAAGTTATCAACAAAAGCTGGGATATTGCACTTTCTTACAGGCCTGCATGGTGGGGGGCAGTTGTAAATCTAGATCTTCCTGTATGATAAAACATTGTTTGACTCGCATAGAACAAAACACGAGTGGGCCAACATGCATTTCGACGGCATTGCTGCAGCGGAATGTGAGGATGCACGGCAACCCGCCGCGGTGGCTCAGTGGCTAGGGCGTTGTTGAGCTGAGTCTAACGACGCGGGTCGGATTCCTGCCCGCGGCGGCAGCTTTTCTGATGCTGGGGAAAGCGAAAATGCTTGTGTGTTCCAGATTTGGGTGCACTTTGAAGATCCCCAGAGGGCAAAATTAACCGGAGCCCACCACTACGGCGTGCCTCATTGCCTGTCTAGTGTCGGCGCGTTAAACCTCATAATCAATCAAGATGCACGGTGCAAACGCTAATACCAATCAAGCTGCTCTTGTACCCAAACGGAAATTCAGTTGCCCTTCAAGCTACGCCGCAAACCACCGCCAAAACATTTGTTACCGGCTAGCTCGAAGGGCAATACGAATTTTCGCCCAAGTTTCCTTAAGTGCTTGAGAGCACTGACGACGCAGACAACTGCTGTTAACACCGTAATGCAATTGCAATTGTTTTTAAGCGAATCTCAGAAGCTTAAAAAACAATGACAGCTGCATTGCTGCATAAACGGAAGTGTTCTCCGCCGTCTGTTTTCTCACGAACTTGAGGACATCTATAAGAAAATTCGAATCGCCCTTCCAGCTACCCCGCAAATATGCTATTGACATTGTTTCTTAAACGATCCATAGAAACTCACATTCGTGAGGTCAGCACAGCGCGCTCAACGCTTTAGGGTGCCTCGGCGTAATGAAAAATGAGCCTGTATGATTCCCGAGGCCTCTGTGGTAGCGACGAAGAGCCTTTGAGCCGAAACATCAACGCAACTGGTCGGTGATCAGACACGTGGGTCAAACACCCGGTCGCATATTTCCAAATGCTTCGGTGCACAGAGCACAAACGCGACTTGTGTGATGTCACTGCGGGCGCTATTCTTTTGAACGCCTGCTAAAACGAGGCCACTGTTCGGGCTCTGTAGCCTCGATGTAAAGTACTGAATACTGGCGCTGACAGCTGGGTTCCAGCGCCAGCCTAGCCATCTTAGTTTTTTTTTTCGTTGCATAATTTCTTTCTAAATTTATTTTTTAGCTCAACTGTGTTCGCGTTGTTTTTATAATATTGGCAGTTTCGTATGTTTTAGGTCGCTGTAGGTTTGGGGCGCAGCCAATGACCACGTTGAATTACCTGTCCTCCATTGCGCGAACACACATTGCACGTGGGTGCTCTGTGCAGGGAAGTCGTTTGGAAGTGCCCCACCTGGTCAGGGCTAGCACCTCAGCGCGCTGCACGTGCGCAACAAGCAAGGGGGGCGCATACGCACGGTCCAGTCTGCTGGACGATATGCCACGGGGCAATGTCCATACGTACGTTGTATCCCGTAGTACCACATGCATGTTTTTAGGGAGAACTGCTGCACGAGCCGCATCAGCTCCTTTGCACACCAGACGGATCGGCCTTGTTCTGATTCCTGTAGGTCACAGCGTATGTCCAGCACACAGTTGAAGTCCCTGAGAAAATTACTGGGCGTTCATCGAGAAAGAAAACATCAAGACCTAAAATAAAGCATTTGATCTGTCATGTTGCGCGGGGCCATAAACATACAATACACGCCGCTAAATGAATAAAAGCTGCAATCAAAGGACGAAATGCTTCAGAGCCCATCTTGTGGCACATAATAGTCACGCAGGAGGAGGCTATTGAACACAGCAATGTCCACACCCGTACAGCACACCATATCATAAAAAAAATACACTACATTAAAGATCCTTTTATATGAGAGGACATTCAGCAAGGACATTCACGAAGGTAGCCATATCAGCACCCAATAAACTAGGTAGAATCTGTGCCTTAGTAGACAGAAAGAAGCAAGGTAAGGAAGCCGGTAGATATGACAAGTCCTGTGTTAATCAAAGAATAAGTATGTTCTATGCTGCGTTGGTGTTGTTTACGAAATACCTTTGTCATGTGGTCAGGCTTACGTTAGCCAGACGGGTTGATGTTTAAAAGTGCGTTTACGTGAGCACTTTAATTCCTTGAAAGGCACACCTACACCGCATTTGTCGAATTATTGTCGTTCATGTTCTTCACGCGCCTGTGAGCCCCTTTTTGATACAACCGTTGTACTGTACCGTCATCCCAGTCAGCTGAAGCGAGAGATTATAAAGGCTTTCAACATAACTGGGCTTGGTGAAAAGTGCGTTAGTCAGGCCTCCGTACGTCTACATCCAAAAGAAGTGGCTTTTGTTGATTGTTGTCAAAGGCCGGAGCAAGGGTAAATCCTTCCCGTTGATCTCTTTCAGTGTTTAGGCGTGATTCTCACCAAACGCATGCGCAGATTCGATTTTTTATGCATAAATGTTTCTTCATTTTGAATAAAGTCAGTTGACAGTCAGAGCTCTTCCTGTCTGGTTCTTTTCATCGTGGGCTTGTTTTAACACGCTGCTTCCAAGTAACCATGTTGCATTACCAAATCTCCCAACTCTCAATGCTGCTGAAGGAAAAGAAATTTCTATCTTCCAGACAGTGTACGCCGCCATGAACGGTTCGTGCAAGCACGACAACGTCTGTGTGCTTTATAATGGAGCAAAACCTATGGACATTTAACGTTATGATGCGTAGCTGGTTGTTCAATAAGTAACGAGGAATTAAATAAAGAAACAAGCAAGAACATGCAACAAAACCACAAAACTTCGGTAGAGCTAATGATCACAAGAAGAACGACACTTGTAGAGCATGCAAAAATCACCTGTAGAGCATACATGGCCTCACTCCTACACGGTGCCAGTACTTGCCCCGTCGCTGAGCTTAGCGTCAAAAGGCTCTGTCAAAATTTGCCACGAGCCACCTTCGTTGGTTGAACCGGTGCGCTCCGCCACTGTAGGTGCGTCCTCGTCAAATATGACATTAACACCAGACGACAATGAATCTACAGACTTCGCGTAGATATTGTCGAAGGACGGAGTAGTAGACAATTCTTTCGAATATGCAGCTTCCGATGGTGCATGGGCTGTGTAGGTGCCGTCTTTTTCCACTCTAGACGCCTTTATCAGCGGAAGAAACAAGCGAAGGGTCGAATGCTAACTAGGCATCCTGTGTAGCCGCGCCAGACGATAGAGGCGGTGGCAGGGGCACTGGCGCCTCCTTTTCCTCCTGGTCTGAGCAAGCCGGCGATATGGCGGGGTGGTACCAGCAAGTCCCCCGAGAGCCCCACCACAGAACCTCACTCCCCGGGGCTGCACCGCCTTCATACGGGCCGCCTGCCACGGTAGTTTCATGTGACGCGATGGCCCGAAACTTGTATCGGCACTGGGGCACCTTCTCTCACTTCCATCGTGACAAAGCTGTGCCGGAGTTTACGGATTGTCGCGCACAAAGCATTCATCTGCTGATGTGTAGGACCTTCCCATATTGGTTCCGTACTTGAGCCAGAAGTTCACTTTGCACGTGCGATGGCCGGAGTAGGCACGTTACCTGTGTAACTAGCGGGCCAACTTCAACTGCGGGGAAGCGCTTTTCCTTGATGGTTAGGTGATCGGCATCGCAGATGTTAAACACTCATGTGGTGCGCGCAGTACACTTCGGACAACCAGACGATTAATAGTGTTGCGTCAACAACCTATTTCGGGCTTGTCTCTTGCGGAACTTCCACATCAAAGACCTGCGCCTTCAGAGGTGGATGGAATGCCAATGTTGGGTGACGGACGCCGAAAGTTCAGTTACCATGAGCCGGGTAACATTCCCGATCACAACTCGAGAGAGAGCCTGCGTGGGTTCTTATCCAACTCCTACCAGCGATGTTACCTTGTCAGTCGTAAATCAACTGTGAATACTCTAATAAAGTGTAAATATCGTGCAGTAGACCGTCGTCAGCTCTTGCTCCGGTCAACGATCCACCTTCAACAACCATAATCGACCGAGAGATCGCCCTTCGTGGTCCATGCAAACGGACACTTTACTGGTGCTTTGACCAAGGTCGATCGAGAGGCTTCCGGTGGACGACGGAGAGGCTGCTCCACAGCTTGGGCGACACCTTAGCTAGAGTAGGAGGGCGAAGAGGAGGAATAAATGTCCTTATGGAACAGTTAGTATTGGGGAAAAGTCTTTCTTCCAGGAACCCCTTGAAGCTGTCCGGCTTCTTGGGCTCTCTTCATAGCCTAAACTGGCCTACATGATTCCGAGCTGGACAGTGCTCTCTCGAAGTGCTCGAAGTAGGGAAGGCAGGGAGTTAGGTTGTGGTTCTTATCACAGACCCACATAATATGGTGAAGCATGCCTGGAGCCGCGCAGAACTGGCACTGCGAGGAGTATAGGGTGGAGGCCAGAATGTGGGCTCTAGTTGGATGGGGAAAGATGTTTGGGTTACATTGAAGTGGCGTTCTTGCTCTTTCGCGGGGTTTGAATGCAGAGCATTTCAGTAACTCACGATGTCACCCGCGTTGTCCCGTCGTAGTCCACACCGTCGTTGTCCGCACCCCTCCCCAATACACTATATAAAAGAAAATACTATCCGGCGCCAGGCTTTCGATCCCTCGACCCGGCGGGCGGAACGCAATGTACATGGTGCTTTACCCACTGCGCCAACAAAGCCGACACAGAATGGGACGCTACGAACGCGCCTTATATCGTTGAATCATTCAAATTTACTGCTGACGAGCACTCTCTCGTCAGCAGTTACCACAAGTGCAACAACATTAACGTAACGCGAACTACTTAACGTCGTGCGCCCCCGGAAATGCTCTGCATTTGATCGCGCCCCTCGCGAGGGGGTTGTTTCACTGCGTCGCCATGCGAAAGAGTTTGCCACGCTTTAGTTTTCAGTTCTTTCTTTGCTGGGGTGCCGACGAGCGGCGCCACCTCCTCGCACTTTGCCGCGGGAGGATCCGCGGCGGGGGGCGAGAGATGGCGCTGGCGTCTCCGCGGCCGCGTCTGCGGCCTCCACGGGCACTGGCGCCGACGAGGGGTTCATCGCCCTTCTTTAAAAGTTTAGTTCGCACGCCACGCAGTTTTTACTAGGTTATGCAGGACCAGCTAGTAAAAGCAACTAAGTACCTAGTCAATACTGGGACAAGTAACTGGTTAGTGTTATGTTAGTAAGTGCGCCGACCCTTTTTCGGTTAGTACATAAGGCGATATCACCCAGCAATGTATTCCACATCGCTATAGCATTAGGAAAGAAGGACGAGTTCATTGATGACGTATGGCAAGTGATTCGGGCAATAGGATGATTGTGATTCAAACGGGTATGACGTTGGTGGCGGCGGTATCAATAAAGCGTGTCTTGATTCAGGAGGGTAATAGAAAGCGTGAAGAAGGCAAAGGCCAGAGATAATGCGACGAGATGCAAGCTTGGGAATACCGAGGGTTTGTTTGAGTGATGTGACACTTACTTCGTTCGAGTACTGTGACGTGATATAAAACGAGTTTCGCGGTTTTGAATTGATTCCAAATCGTTAGTGAGATATGACTGCGAAGGATTCCAAATGGATGATGCGTATTCCAGCTTTAGGGCGAACGAATGTTAGGTATGCCAGGTTTTTTATGTGTTGGGGGGTACATTGTTCACTCCAGGCGGTAGCGCTGAGTGATTGCTTTGAAGGACAAAAAAGGACAGACATGCCACTGCTCGCCGAACTCCTTGCTAGCCCGGTGTGTCCGAACTTCTCGGGCTTGTTGTTGGATAGCTTCGTTGCCAGGCATGTCGGCATGCGCTGGAGCCAAAAAATCCTTACGTGATGTTGTGGAGGATGCTGCAGTAGAATTTGTGTGGCGGGGGGTGAGGTGAAACCACTCGAGAAAGTTCTACTTGCTTGTTGGCAGTCCGTAATTATGATCTATGCAGGGGTTATAACAATTGCTAGGACGATGGCCACTTTTTCGGCCTATAGTGCATGAGTGGTAGGAATTGATGCACTTGTGAGGACGGCTTGAGATTCAGTCACAACAGCGGCCATAGCTCTCTTTCCGGGGTACGAGGCTGCATCTCTGTATACTGTGGTGGAGTTGGGGCCGTACCGTTTGAAGATAGCTGTCGCTCTGGCGTCTCTGCGATCATGGTGGTGTGTTGGATGCATGTTCTGAGGCAGTGGGGCCACATCAATGAATTGACCAATATCACGCGGAAGCCCAGTCAGATCGGCCTTGGGTGTTGAATCAGTGAGTGCAGGCACAGTTGGTTCGGAATTTCTCTGCCCGTGCAGGTGCAGCGGACACGTAATAACTGGTTCATAGGATGAGCTTCAAGGAGTGTATGCAAGGTATTGTAAACTTCCAAGTGCAGGAGTTTCTGTGTCGAGGTGTTCACAGGTAGTCCCAACGCCAGCCCTTATGCCTTGCGTGTGATACCTTCTACCTGTCTTTTTAAGCCTTTGAGAGCACAGCGTAGGGATAGGCTGTTATGACTTACTGGCGCCATGTTTGCGCGGGTCAGTCACCCGCCGGTCGACCTCCCCACCGCTTGTCGACGGAAACGAAAGGACGCCGACAACGCGGCGGCGGCCACTGATTGACAGCGGCTTTTGAGCGGTGTTGAGTCTTGTTGCCCAAAAGGGATTAAGGAGCCCCCGCTCGTCCCCCGGCCCTAAGCAAACTGAACGCGTGTGCGCGTGGAAAGCCCAGACGGCGACGACCGGACAATGGGACCCAGTGGCGGCGGCAGCACAGCGAAGAAGGCAGTGGCAATGGTCAAGCCATTAACCCTTCCCGGAGAGATTCCACGAACCTTGTAGCTTCCTGGGAAGTAAGTGTGAGAACCCCACCGTGGGAACGCAGCGCGCGGCGGACACCAAAAGGCGCTCGCGCGCCTTCCGTTCTTCCCCTCTACTACAGCAACACCGACTAGATGCTCCTGACGAGTGGCAAGGGTGGGTTTGTGTGTGTGTGTGCCGTGCATCTGTCGACATACCTGAAAGGCGTGTCCCTACCCGAGGGCGGTGCTTCACAGCGAGGAACTTACACATCACCATTGGTCCGCATTGTTTTGTATGGGGATCCCCAACCTAGGGAACTAGGGATCGGGGGTCAACAATGGGCGTGCTGCGGCCCGCCAAGCTCTGTCCTTCTGTCTTCATCTCGACAACTCACTGTAAAAATGTAAATAAACCCGTTGAGTATGCTCAAAGCTCTCGCCTAGTCCTGGCTCGACGAAGCGACGGCGACCCGGCCCCCGCTACCAGCAGACTGCGGTCGCTACAACTCGCAACAAGACGCAACAACTGGATGGCAAGTGGTTGGATCTGAGCCTGGAGGACGGAGAATGATCAACACGCCGAGATCACGGAGACTGACAGCTGTGGACTGGTGAGTGCTGGCTTTGGTTTTTTGGTTGCCAGGCTGATAAGATAGAAGTGCAATCTTTTCGCTGGTAGAGGCTACCACAGAAGCAGTTGTTTCCGGAACTTCTGGGTAGAGAGTGAGCCGCACCACACTAGTTCTCTGTCATGGTTTGTAAGCGTTTGTTTGAAGAATCAGCTGCTGATTCTGGGGGAGGAGCTGGGAGCAGAAATAGATTCGGGGATGAAGAAAGACGCAATTGTTCGCGCTATCGAGGGCTTGAATCTGAGCAGTGAAGATATCAAAGAAACGTGGAACGAGATTCAAAGCAAGAGGAACAGGAGCGCGAGAAAAAGCGTGAGGAACAGGAGTGTCAGGAAAGGCGAGAGCAACATGAACGCCAAGAAAAACGGGAGCAACAGGAAGTACCAGTTAAAGCAAAAAGAACTGGAGGTAGAACAGTTGCGCCTGGAAGTGGAAGCGAGGAAGAGATGGCTGAGGTTCCAGGAGTGGAGGGTAGCAGGCAGACAAAATCTTTGTGATTTATCTAAGTCTAATGCAACCCTTCAAAGTAGGGCAAGATGTGGGCCTCTTTCTTGTGAACTTCGAGAGAAACCTGTGAAAAAGAGAAGCTTGGCCCGTAGCACATGGCTCGAAACTTGTTAAGTTTGCTGCCATGTGAAGCAGCGGATGTGATCGCGCGGCTTCCGGTGGAGGATGCGGACAATTATGACAAAGTGAAGGAAAGCCTTCTAAAGAGGTTCCGACTTTCGTCAGATGCGTTCCGGCAGCGGTTTCGCCATCTGACAAAGAAGCAGGGCAGCACGTATTCTGAGTTTGCCTACGAGTTGAAGGTAAACTTGGTAGAATGGATGAAGGGAGCCAGCGCTTTTGGGAACTTCGAAAAGGCTCTTGAAGTAGTGGCTCTCGAACAGTTCTTTTCTAAGCTTTCCGAGCCAATGAAGCTCTGGATCGAAGACAGGGCCGGAAGTAGTAACAGTGCAGGCAGCTGTCGACTTGGCTGATGAGTACGCGTCACGCCGGGGAGAAAGGGACGACGTTCCTCCCGCAAAAGCGGGAGATAAAGGAAAACCTTGGACGGCGAAGCAGGGGGCTGGCGCAGGTATGACGGCACAGAAAAAGGCGGACTTCGCTGATGAAAGTAGTCAAGGATCACAAAACAAACAAGAGGGAAAGGCTTCGGAGAGTTCTCCCAAAAAGAGTCCGTTAGACGCTAGGCAAACCACCTACCTGCTACAAATGCAAGGAGGTCGGTCACATTGCCATAGGCTGTCGTAGGCCCAGGCCAGCCCTTTCGTACACTTGTGACTCTGCTATAGCGAGGAGCTACTTAGTCCTTACCTTTTAACCTAACAGTGAACGGGAAGCCATGCCGCGTCCTTACGAGACAGTGGGGCAACCATTGATCTGGTGCACCCGGACTATGTGGCACAAGCAGATTACAACGGCAAGTGCGCTTTGGATTAAACCGGTTTTGCAAGAGGGAAGCATTTGTCTCCCGGTAGCTCGAGTAGTCATCACTGGGCCGTTCGGAGAAGTAGAGACGGAAGCGGCGGTGTCAGACAAGCTGCCCTCGCAGTACTCCTACTTGTTCTCGAATCAGACCGACCGTCTGCTTAGAGAAAAAAGGGAAAAGTTTTCAGGAGGGAACAGTCCAACCCTTGACTAGAGCAAAAGCACGCACGCCAGCAGCCGAACTAGAGCGGAAAGAACCGAGTTTCACCGGAAGTACAGCAACACCAGCTGGAGTCAGCACAGCGGAGTCTACTACCCGTCGCCTACTGAAAAAAAGAGAGAGGGGTCAGAGGAGGAGACTCGCGCTGATATAGCTGAAGGGGAATCGGAAGAGGGGCTGCTCGTGTTGCCTGTATCCAAATCACTAGGCAATGTACAGGGGAAAGTGAAAAGAGATGAGCTCATCGAGCCAGAAAAGCGATCCCAGCCTTAAGGAGATTTGGAACACCGTCAGGGAAGGGGTGGCGAGGAAGAATGTCAGTTTTCCCGTCAAAAATGGCATCTTGTACCGCCACTACCAGGATGCAAAAGGTCGCACGTTTGACCAGATTGTAGTTCCGACTAAGTATCGGCATTACTTTGTTGATCTCTGTCACGGATTTTGGTCGGTTGGGGCATTTAGGAGCTCGGAAGACCAAAGATAGGCTCCTAAGGAGTTTTATTGGCCAGGATGCTTCACCGAGGTTGAGAACCACGTAAGGCGTGTGAAACCTGCCAGAGAGTGGGAAAACCGCACGAGAAGGGAAAGGCGCCACTTGAGCCCTTCCGCTCATTTCAGGGTTTTTCGCCGGCTGGTAATAGACGTTGTGGGACCACCCCCCAGCGACAAAATCAGGCTACCGGTATTTGCTTACCGGGTTTGTCTAGCAACCAAATTTCCAGAGGCAAACCCAATGAAGGAGCAAAGCTCAGTAGAAGTAGTCAACGCACTACTGTTTTTTTTCGAGAGTGGGCCCTTTTTTCAGGAGATACAGTGCGACCCGGGTTTAGTGTTCACCAGCGTACTGACCGCGGGCTTCCTGGATAAGTGCGGGATAAGGCTGATGAGCCGAGTTCTGCAGGGGGCTGAAGAATACGCTGTTCCCTACTTAGTCGACCTTGCTATGTACTACAATACATGGGAAGACCACCTGTACCATCTTAGCGATGTCCTTAGACGTTTGACACACGCTGGACTGACAGCGAAGCCGGCTAACTGCCAGCTAGCTCGCGCCGAAGTACGGTACCTAGGGCACGTGGTAGGGCAGGGCAGGAGGCGACCTGACGAGTTGAAAGTAGAGGCGGTTAGCGAATTCCCGCAACCAGAAATGGAGGGTGCTTTTCCCAAAGGGCCCCAAAACGGCTCTTGTTAACTCGCCCGTACGGCATGCACCGAACTATGATCGTCCCTTTACTGTGCAATGCGATGCCCCCAACAGAGGCTTAGGAGTAATACTCTGCCAGGAGGATGAGAACGGGAACGAGAACCCAGTGCTGTACGCCAGCAAGGGAAAATCTCAGTTCGCGAGGAGGCCTACAGTGCGTCAGAAAAAGAATGTGCCTGCATTGTGTGGGCCACCCAAAAATTGGCCTGCTACCTTTACGGAACTTCTTTTGTCTTCGTCACTGACCACTGCCCACTAAAGTGGCTGTCGCAAATGTCGGGAAAGAATCCGCGACTACTACGCTGGAGCCTTGCGCTTCAGGAGCTTAACTTCACTGTGAAGTATAAGAAGGGTTCCGCCAACGCCAATGTTGACACATTAAGCAGAGCCTTTTAGCTTTTTCGCTTTTGCTTTTTTTTTTTTCAGTTTAGGAACGTTTTCCCAAAATAGTGATTTTGAGTAGTGTTTTAAGTAATTCAGTCTACGTTTTTAGCTGTGAGCAAGAGTATTAGTGGGGTTGCCATATGTAAAAAAAAAAACGTAGGGGCATTGTAGCACCTTTGAAAGAGCAGCCTGGTTGCCGAAAACTCATTGCCGGCCTTGCTGGTTCGGGAGGTTGGTCTTTGTGGTTTCAATGGTGTTTAAAAAATGCTGCTACTGTGATCTCTCCCGTCGAGCAGCTGATACTACACGACGTCCGAGATCTTCCCGTCGGCGGAGGAGCTGTTATGACTCACTGGCGCCATGTTTGCGCGGGTCAGTCACCCGCCGGTCGACCTCCCCACCGCTTGTCGACGGAAACGAAAGGAGGGCCCACAACGGGGGGCGGCGGCCACTGATTGACAGCGGCTTTTGAGCGGTGTTGAGTGTTTTTGCCCAAAAGGGATTAAGGAGCCGCCGCCTTTCCCCCCGGGCCCAAACAACTGAACGCGTGTGCGCGTGAAAGCCCAGACGGCGACGACCGGACAATGGGACCCAGTGGCGGCGGCAGCACAGCGAAGAAGGCAGTGGCAATGGTCAAGCCATTAACCCTTCCCGGGGTGATTCCACGAACCTTGTTAGCTCCCTGGGAAGTATGTGTGAGAACCCCACCGTGGGAACGCAGCGCGCGGCGGAACCCAAAAAAGGGGCTCGCGCGCTTCCGTTCTTCCCCCCCTACTACAGCAACACCGACTAGATGCTCCTGACGAGTGGCAAGGGTGGGTTGTGTGTGTGTGTTTCCGTGCATCTGTCGACATACCTGAAAGGCGTGTCCCTACCCGAGGGCGGTGCTTCACAGCGAGGAACTTACACATCACCATTGGTCCGCATTGTTTTGTATGGGGATCCCCAACCTAGGGAACTAGGGATCGGGGGTCAACAAAAAGGGCGTGCTGCGGCCCGCCAAGACTGTCTTCTGTCTTCATCTCGACAACTCACTGTAAAAATGTAAATAAACCCGTTGAGTTTGCTCTAAGCTCTCCCCTAGTCCTGGCTCGACGAAGCGACGGCGACCGGCCCCGCTACCAGCAGACTGCGGTCGCTACAACTCGCAACAAGACGCAACAAGGCGTAAGAATCCCAAGAGATGCCAAAGGCTTCTACTAGCCTAAGCACATCGACCTCTCGCACACCTCTCGTTTTTGTGCTGACGATGCGGCACATGTGGGAGAATTTCTCAGTGGTTGCGTAAGTCGGTCCAGCAGTTTGGTGTTGGAGCGATCCGGTTGTAGAAGCATGCCTGAGATTCTCACCTGCTGAGCTGAAACAGTAGGGTGGCTATCCACTTATAGGAAAATGGTTGGCGACCAGGGAGGGAGATTTTTACGTGGTGAGGCGATAAGCAGCTTCTTTCTTAAGTGATAAGTGATTTCTTTCAAGACTTTAAGAATTCGTACTTAAACCGCTCAGTTTATACTAATTGGGAGATATACAAGAACATCATGTTAAAACTGAAAAATAAATACGTACCTAACATTCTTCTCCAATCTGATTCCAACCACCCATGGTTCAATCGGCAGCTAAAATCACTCCTTACTAAAAAAAAAACGCTTTTACAGGAAAGCCAATGAAACCAACATTCCGGAAGCCTGGCAACGATACCAGTTATGTTCCAAACAGTATATTCAACAGTTAAGTGCCGCTAAAGATAATTTTTTTTCATCGGATTTACTCGCTATTCTTCAGTCGAAACCCTACTAAATTCTGGCGCATTCTTAGCAATAAGTCAAAAATAGCCTTATAGAACTTATGGGCCCCGACCATATGCCTATAAGTACTGAAAAATGCGCTGATGCCCTCAATGATTATTTTTGTTCCGTATTTTTCGCTACTCGCACTACTGTCATCGCCTCCGGGTACCTCCTATCTCAAAACACGATGCCTGTACTTCAGATCACCCCTGAGGGTACTTCTTACCTTATCAAGTCACTAAAAATATCTTCTTCAGCCGGTGTTGATCAAATCAACAGCAAAACTAAATAAACACCATATTCCTTTCAGTCAGATACATTGTTTAATTTCACACAATCGTTAGAGTCCAGCATCGTTCCTGCCGATGGAAAATAGCCCAAGTTGTTCCTGTCTTCAAATCTGGCAGTCGTGCAGTACCATCTAACTACCGCCCCATTTCCCTTACGTGTGTCTCTTGCAAGTTACTCGAACACATTATAGCATCAAACCTTATGAAGTACCTTGAATCAATTAAACTTCTTATACCTCACCAACATGGTTTCCGCAATCATTATCATGTGAGACTCAACTGGCTGAATTTACACACGACATTCTTTCACTGCATGGATGCTAACATACAAGTCGACGCCATATTCTTAGATTGTCAGGCATTTGATCGCGTCCCGCACAATCCCCTCTTGCTTAAATTATCTACCCTCGGTATTCCCTCGAACTTGCTGCGCTGGCTTGGAACCTTCCTAACTGACCGCATGCAACTAACTCTTGCTAATAACAAACACTCACCACTCTCCAGCGTCACATCTGGAGTACCCAAGGCGCATGTCTGTCTCCTCTGCTCTTTCTAATTTACATAAATGATTTATCGACTAATATTAAAACAAAAATTTGCCGACGACTGCGTCATATATAACCCTACCCAAAGCTCCATCGATAACAGTACCCTGCAGCATGATCTCGACTGCAATTCTTCATGGTGCGATAAAGCGCAGATGCCTCTTAACCTTTCTAAATGTAAAGTCATGTCATTTTCTCGTAAGCACAGCATAACCGAGCATTCATATAGCATCAAATCAACAGTGATTGATAGGACTGAAAAGTACAAATACCTCGGTGTGCACCTTACGTCCTTCTCTATCCTGTGTACCACACATTGAATTCATCTGCTCTGAAGCTTCCCGCACACTTGGATTCTGCGCCGAAATCTTCAGTCTGCATCATCCGATATTAAAAAACCTGGCATACCTAACATTCTTTCGCCCTAGGCTGGAATACGCATCATTCATTTGGAATCCTTCGCAGTCATATCTTTCTGACGATTTGGAATCAATTCAAAACCCCGCAAACTCGTTTTATCACGTCACAGTACTCGAACGAAGTAAGTGTCACATCACTCAAAGAAACCCTCGATATTCCCAAGCTTGCATCTCCGTAGCCTTATCTCTCGCCTTTGCCTTCTTCACGCTTTCTATTACCCTCCTGAATCAAGACACGCTTTATTGATACCGCCGCCACGAATGTCATACGGTTTGAATCACAATCATCCTATTGCCCGAATCACTTGCCATACGTCATCAATGAACTCGTCCTTCTTTCCTCATGCTATAGCGATGTGGAATACATTGCCGGGTGATATCGCCTCGTGTACTAACCGAAAAAGGTCGGCGCACTACTAACATAACACTAACCAGTTACTTGTCCCAGTATTGACTAGGTACTTAGTTGCTTTTTACTAGCTGGTCCTGCATAACCTAGTAAGAAACTGCGTGGCGTGCGAACTAAACATTTTAAAAAAGGGCAATGACCCCGCGCCGGCGCCGGCGCCGGTGCCCGCGGAGGCCGCAGACGCGGCCGCGGAGACGCCAGCGCCATCTCTCGCCCCCGCCGCGGATCCTCCCTCGGCAAAGTGCGAGGAGGTGGCGCCGCTCGTTCGGCACCCCAGCAAAGAATGAACTGAAACGAAAGCGTGGCAAACTGTTCGCATGGCGACGCAGTGAAACATCCCCCTCGCGAGGGGCACGATCAAATGCAGAGCATTTCCGGGGGCGCACGACGTTAAGTAGTTTGCGTTAGGTTAATGTTGTTGCACTTGTGGCAACTGCTGACGAGGGAGTGCTCGTCAGCAGTAATTTGAATGAGTCAACGATACAAGGCGCATTCGTAGCGTCCCATTCTGTATCGGCTTTGTGGCGCAGTGGGTAGAGCACCATGTACATTGCGTTCCGCCCGCAGGGTCGAGGGATCGAAACCTGGCGCCAGATAGTATTTTCTTTTATATAGTGTAGGGGTAGGGGTGAGGACAACGACGGTGCGGACTACGACGGGACAACGCGGGTGACATCGTGAGTTACTGAATGCTCTGCATTTAAACATTTCGTGACAATCTAAACTGTCAAATTGCTACACTACCAATACCTATGTGATTAAACTCTGTTAAAACATGTGAAATGCTGTTCCCTTCTACGGGTTGTGTTTTACCTCTATTATCTTGTAATTAATTTTTTTGCCTTCCTTTTTTCTTACCCTTGTTTGTTGTTCATATGCTGTATACCTCGGCCAAGAGCCCCCCCTTATGTAATGCCCTCGGGCCTTTAAGGTGGAAAGAAATGAAAATGAAAATGAAATGAAAAGATGTTTCCAGCGAACACGCTAGAACATATTGTCGTGCGTATTGACTGACAATGTGTGCCGCCTGTTGTGGGTTGGTCTTCATGGGCCCCACGACCCATGCATGGCTTATATGTTGATGCCATCCGCATATAATCCATGGGGTATGCCTGTAAGGCAGCCAGGAGTGGAGGGAGGCCTATGCGAGCTAATATTAAACAGCAAGGGGGACAGACCACACTCTGGTGCGTGCCCTTGTTGCCGAGAGAAACTGCATTGAACATTAAATCTCCCTCCTTCAGATGCCTTTTCTGCCATCGAGAAGTCTCGAAGGTATACGTAAAGGCGTTCCCCACAGTTAGGTCCATTCAGGTGTTGAAGTATGGCCGTATGACTTACATTGTCAAACTCACCTTTTAATTACAAGACTAGGCTGGCTTTCGGGCTATCCCTCGAGAATATGAGCATAACCTCTTCCTTCAGTTGAAGAAGGGTGTTCTACGTGGAGAGATGACTGCGAAATCCACACATTGTATGTGGGGACAAGTTTTTTGTTCGAGGTACTGCTGTAAGCTTTTGTGGATGACGTGCTCTAGAAGCTTTCCCAAACACTAGGTCAGTGATATAGGGCGCAGGTGGTCGTTGCTTGTGGTCTTTCAGGCTTCGGAATAAGGCGCACCTCTTAGTTCTTCCATTCTTCTGGAAGTTGGGCCCGACGTACATACCATGTTTAGATGGTCGGTGAGTTCAATAATGCGAATCATCATCCAGGCTCCCTAGAAGCTTGTTGGTTATGCCGTCCACCCCTGGGGCTATGTTGCGTCTGGTGGTTTGCAGTGCCACTTTTACATGATGGATGTGGGATCACGAATCAGCGAAATGTTGCTTACCATCGACAGCACCGCGACCATCAGCGGACAGCGGAAGTCAGAAGCTACATTTTGAGACTAGGACCGGCTACCAGACTTCAAAATTTGGTGAGATACGACTGCCTGAACTTCACCAACCGCACCGACGGCGCTAGGCCTATATTGTAGGACTAACCGCTTTGCCTAGTCGTTCTACGAACACCGCCCTGGCCCCGACAGCAAACTGCGCTACCAACATGCAGATCGACCCACTCAGTGGGAAAACGATTCATCCTGACAACCCGTGGGTGGAAGTGATTCGCAAAAAGAGCAAGTCCCCTGCAACGACTACAACGAAGCAGACCGCCCGGACTACCCAAGCGTCGGGGTCGCATCCGGCCGTGACCTTGAAGACGCAGCAGCAGTGAAGTCCACGGCTACCCCCCGGTACCTACACAGTCGTCTACAGGCGCAGGGCAGGCATAAGTGTAGCCAAGGTAACCACCCATGAACTGACTGTAGCACTCACTGGAAAGTGCGAAATTCCACTTGCCAGATTGTACAATCTTGTCACACTGGTTCTACAAGCAACGCCGAATGCTATCGTCACGAGCACCGCAGACCCGGAGCTAGCCATCACCCTTGCAACATGAACACCCTGAAAGTTCTGCACTCGGTCTACAAGTTCTCCACCTACATGAAGCCACCACCGGACACGTGCCGCGGGGTGATACACGGGCAGGAGGCACCAGTGACTTCAAGCGACCTCCTTGAATTTCTGCAAGCCAACAAGCCACTTCTACTCCAGGCACGCATGATGGGCCAAAATCGGTCGGCGCTCCTCACATTCCAAGGCAAGCACGTACCCTTCTACCTGAAAGTGGGGAGCATGCTTTATCGCTGCAGACCATTTCGATGTACCACGCAGTGTGCCGCTTATGCTGCGAAATGGGGCAACCACATGGACGTGGCCCTAAACCTGAGAACACGTGCTGACCCTAGTGCTGATAAACTCACCCTAACACAGAACAGCGTGTGGCAGCCCTGCGTGGCATTTGTGTTCCCAACCTTACACCACAGCGTAAAAGGACTGCACACGGCGCTCCACCCCAGCTACTCTGGCCGGTGCACAGAACGCCTCCTCGACTGCCAAAGACAACAGCAAACAGGTGAGCTGGTCTGCCGCTGCTGCTCGCTATATTATTCTCTGCCTCAGGGGGGCTTACTGCAGAGTGTTAGAGATTGTGTCGAACAGGACAATGCATGAAGTGTCGTTTCGTAATATGAGTGGAATGTCGCTGGAGGCCTTTCTAGAACTACTGATTCTGTACTGGAGAGTACTTACGTGAAGTACGAAGAAAAGCTGTTCCTTCAGAAACAGGGCGTGTGCATTGGGCGAAAAGTAGCCCTGTGTTAAGCACAATTTTTTTGGGTAGGGTGGATAGTCGAGTGAAAACTGATTTAGAAGGAAAGGTGCTGAGAATCTTCAGATATGTAGACGATTATTTAGTACTGGGCCAAGGTACAGAGTTGGAGATGTTCAAGGCACAAGTGTTGGACGTCTTCAGAGTGAGAGGCGAAGGGCTTCACGTATGAGGTGCCGAAGGGAAAACAGGCTACAGTTCCTGGATGTGAAGTTGATGTTTGGAGAGCACCATATCTGCTGGCAATACTCTCCACGCACGGAAAAAACCACTCCTGAATTACACGTCTGGGCATTCAAGGATTGTGAAAAAACGGTATCGCCATGGGATGTTTCAAAGCCGCTCTCACTAAGACTTGCAAGCACAAAATGGGTGAAGCATACCTTGAGCAAGAGCATCGCCTCAAAAAGGCGGGGTACCCGACATCGGTGTTGCTGACTGCGAGTGAAAGGCTATTGAAAAGATAAAGTCGGAGTGCAAGGCGAAAGAAAATAGCCCAAATAGTAAGTTTTCAGTAATCCCGTACGTGCACGGACTGTCGCACAAACTTAAAAAAGTTGCAGGCAAGTATAACGTAAATGTCGTTTTCGCAGCAAAGAACAAAGTGGGGAGTGTGTGCCCTGCAGTGAATAAATTGCACGAAGGAAGAAAAAGACCTGAAACTGGGAAGTGCACGATGAATCACAAACCCAGGTTTTTAGAATGCAAAAAGAACGTAGTGTACAAGATCCCTTTCACTGCGGGCAGCATTATGTCGGTCAGACAGGCAGATGTGTAAATATTAGGCTTAGGGAACACTTGTCTAGCTTGCAAGGAAGGCCATATACGCATTTGGCAAAGCACGGTGAGCAATGTACTGTAGACAAGTGCGAACCTTTGTTGAACCAAACTACTATTGTGTTCTGTCACCCTAATCAGACTACCAGGGAAATTGTAGAAGCTTTGGCACATGCTGCGATCAAGGGAGCATGCGTGAGCCACCCTTCAGTAGCTTTGTCAGAAAAAGAAATACAGTTGCTGACTAATACAAGATAGTATAATATTGTTGCGAGGCGGCAGTTCGCCTTATCAAGTCAGTTTGATTGTATGGCTATCATGCTTTGCATTTTGATGGAGAGTGTACTATCCTCCTCATGCGCGGTGATCAAGGGTTGTTAGATAGTGTATATATATGTGTTGTTCAGAAATAAATTTCAGTTGTTAGTCTGCGCTGGTCTTCGTGTCCCTTGTTCTACCTGTCCTAGTCTTACGCTGCGCAAAAATTCAGCATGAAAGTATCAGCTATGTGCCTCCAGTCGGTGAGCCATGTTCAACGTCCATCATCGATCGACCGATCCCTCGCTAGGGTTTCATGTTAGCGGGAACTGCAACTGTGTTACTAGCACGTCTAAGAGCGAAAAATATCTTAACTGCTTCAAGTGATAATGCACGGAGATTTAGGTAAAGGTATTGGTTAACTTGAATGCTGTGTTGAGGGGCTGGTTCAACGATGTATCACCAACTTTAGCTATTACAACTTACTATTGGTACTCACGTTGTACGCTTCGTACATCGAAAAAATGCAACTTAAAACAGGGCAGCTACCCAAAATTTGGCCTATTTTTCCACACCCCTTCTGTCCTCTAGTAGCATCACCGCGCACGAAGATGTGCATTATTTAGTTCCCCCACACGCCCGGGTTAGCTGGCGCCTATAGGTATACGGAAACCTGGAGTGAGCTCTAGCAAGGAAGGGAGCAAGCAAATGTCCTGTTTGAGTTTGTAAATAGTGGGGACTGATTGAAAAGATTGTCGGATAGAAGTAGAACTGAAAAGCTGTCAGAGTATATATTGACAGGAGGCGAAGGTCTGTTGTCAGGGAGTGTCGTCAAGGCTACATCTTCAGCGTCAAAAGATGTGGTAGGAGAAATTAGGCAGAAATGTCACATAGCGTGCACACGGTTTGGGTCCGTTGAGAATGACAAAAGCTGATCCAGCTGTGGGTGAATGTGAAGGAACCCTCTGTAAAGGCATAAATAGCGTAGAGAAGTCTCTGGTTGGACTCCCTGAAGGTCAGGCGGTCACTTCGAACATGAGGCAGGGTTTGAGTGGCAAAACTGAAGGGCAGGTCGACGTCGGTAGGTTGGAAGGAGGCCGAGTGGAATTCGTAGCATTTCCCGTGATGGAACAGTAAAAAGATGCGCACATCGACGACAACTTGAATGTGCAACGGGAGCTCGTTGGCGATGACTTATAGGAGCTGCTGTTCATGTCGTGATGTATGCCCGATGATAGCGAACAATGGTAATCGAAGCGTCGAGTGGGCTCGAGGTTTTAGACTTTGGGGTTTATTTGTGTACCCCCAAATGCCTGCGGCACAGGAAATGGCAGGGAGGAAAACGAGATGATGCAGTTGACACAGATAAAACCATTGGCGAGCTTGGACATGCGTGGAGATCTGTGGAGATCTGCCCAACGCGTTACCACTAGGCTCTCTTCGGAAGTTTCTGATCACGATAATGCCCTCAATATTTTCGGAACGTACTAACAAGGGTGGATTGGCCAGGGCTAAACACCCTATTTTAGTTTGATAGGGCTTTATAATACTGCACCGTTAAACAAAAATGTTTTTGTTCTTCTTCGTGGAACATACCAACTTGGAGAATTGGCCAAAAAGCAGTAGCTTCATTAGTCCATTTCAATAGATTCACAAAAATATGAATTGGATATGTAAAACTAGTAAAATAGAGAGTCCCACGTGACACCCGAACACGATGGCCCTTGTGTAGAGCAGCGCAGAAATGACTTACACAAGCCTGATTTTAGGGAAGCCGTGGCGTGTGGCAGTCTGCTTGCCTGTGTTATTCGGGGCGTAAGATGAAGAAACGAAAGCGAAGGAGGCACGAAGAAGAAACACTGCGTAGGAGAAAAGAGTCTGGTGAGGTATTTTGCGGCAAAATACAAAGAAAGGAAAGCAGGGCAAGGGACTCAGATACAACGTAGCAGTAAAGAAGATAATAAGTACCGCCAAGCGTTTGCCTTTCAAGCACGTGGGAAGTTTTAAGTGCCTAGAAGAATTTTATTATTGCCCTACCACCTCCTTATCTAAAAATAATTCCCAGCTGCACGCTTCTGGGAAAAACGTGAAGAGGTGGTGTTGTTTGGAATAATCCATGTAAATATACATAGATGTAAACATTGCAAATGCGTATTTGGACCATGCGGTCGATCCCTGTCTTATGTTGATGGTGACGTCCAAAACGAACTGAGGCATAGTTAGCTGACTCGTACGAAATACCATGTAGCCACCATGTTTCGCCTGAAGTTTACGATTCTATTGCGTTTGTGAACAAGTACACGTTCCTTGTAATTGTACCAGTGTCGATAACCCTGCTGAGCTTTCGGCCTATTAATTGAGTCTGTGAACGTAAAACACCGTTACCAACATTCCTGTGCGCACGCATATCGATATTGTTAGCCCGGATCGTCCATCAACACCGTCAAAGCGTTCATAGAACAAGCCCCATTCTCCAGCCGCTACACTTCACCGAACAATAATATTCTAGTTGGTTTTCTAAAAACAGCTCTTCTTTTTGTTCGACTCCGTCGCATCAATCAGCAGCGACGTTCGACCGACAAAGGTTCTGCCTATTATCTGCTACAATTCTTACGAAGGCACAGCCTTTTTTATACGTTAAAGCTTTTATTTAGAGCCTTAAACTTTGATTCCTTGTAAGGCCAGAGGTCAGCCATCCTCAACAAAGCGACGGAAAACATCCACACTAAATGGAAGCCTTCACGGCAAATTTTTTAAATATTTGCCTCCCATAAAAGACAATATCAGTTCTTTACTTCAGTATTTTTTTAATGTGCTGGTTTACGTAGTACCACTACGCTGTATATATTGCTGAGGGTAAAACGTATCAGCGAATATTCTTTTGTGTCGGGGAGGGCTGTAAATTTATTTCCCACTATAAACGATATTTCACATTTGTCGTTACCTAGAATCTTAATAAAGCTATATTTTCCTTAATTACATGAGTTAGAAAGTAAAGTAGTGTAACGATCCTCCGTCCGAAACTCTTCATTAGCTTGCAGGCTCTAGGAGATAACCACATATGCGTAACCTTTTTTGATGTCTAAAAAGTAATTTTAGGTTTTCTTCTAGGCAACACAGAGAGGGTATAGTCTAAATTTTGAGACTAATTACGTGTTTTACTGATTATTTACAATATTGGTGGGGCCCCTTGATATTATAACTTACGGCGGTATCCCCGTGCACTTACGCTGAAAGAGGATATGCTAGCAAATTGTCCTTACTTGTGGGTTTTAATGCCAAATACGCCTTTTTAAAGATTCATCCCAATATTTGATAAGCCCGTTGTTGTATTAGCACATCCGGGCTACCCCGGGTACTATAGCTGGAACCAAAAGACGCTATCCACTGGGGGAGAGCAAATGTAAGCACCCGGTTCGGCTTTCACAGCATTTGAATCATTAGACCATTTGAATTAGCACGTGAATGTGTAAAATAATATCCATTAGGTTCCCTTTCTAGCGACTACACCCTTTTTTCACTCACTTTTGCGATATAAATAAAAACATTAGCCTCAATGAGCTCCTACGCCATGAGAAAAATGTGCTCCTGAAAGTTCAAGTCTATAGGTCCACAAGTTTCGGTTTGGTGTTGATGAATAAGACAGACAGTTTAAAACGCTCCCGAAATGATTATACCGGCGCACGTTTAGATATAAATCTCGTTTTTCAAATGTTTGCAACCATTACGAATGTCTATGAACTGTTAGATGCGCGCAGCCCAAGCTCCCAAAAACACAAGCTAATCGGGCGGTTCGCAGCAGCGCCGCAGGCTTATGCTCTTAAAGCGCCAGTCGTCACACTTCCGCTTTGCCTTATGCTTACTCTGTGTTGGACATTTGTTCGCATCAAATAGACGACGACTCCACGGCCGCCGCTTCAAACGGGGATCTACGCACTCACCTTGAAAGGGATGGATTCGGAGCGAACCACGTAACAGGGAAATCCACGAGATTAAAGGTGCTCTGACAAAAAAATTGCGCGTCTTGTACCTTTTTTTTTTGGCGATAAGTACCGAATGACCTATTTACGCGTGTAGAAACCTCATTTGCTCCAGCGCGCGACGGTTGTTTGAATAATTTAGAGACGTTTTTATGCGGCCAATCACAGTTTCGTTTGCAGCGGGGGCCGCGAAAGGCTCGATTTGGTATAAACAAAGCTGCCCTAGTGACTGTCGGGCCGATAGCACAGAGCACAGCTGCCGTAGCACTGTGGATTCCGTGGCGGCGGCAGTTTCTGGTAATGTCCGTACGTACTGATCTCGCCAGCCACTTCATTAAAAATTGGCCGCCTATCTGCTCCTTTCATTGCAAATGTCGTCAAAAGACGGTAGTCTTTGTAGACATTTGCCAAGGAAATGCCTCCCTTTGCTTTCCCGCTTACCTCTCATGCAGTTCCTGTACCGTCGCGCTCATACCAAGGTAAACACACTAAAGGTTTGCGCAAGGCGATTTGAATTTACCGCGTTCCACTGCTACAGGCCGGGTTCCTCGATGCCAGCGCTGCAGTACGGCGGAGACGCTCGTGAATGGAGGCGGCTGACTACAAGGTTTATAGAACCGCGTGGCCGTGCTCCACGTGTGTTCCAAGCAGAACGTGGAACCTAGCTAGTAGAACCTTTTGTTGCTGTTGCCGCGTGATTTTTCATATGCCGCCAGGAGGCGGCGGTTTTCTACAGTAGATGTACAATATCATTTGCTATAGAAAAACCAAGCATCCATGAATTTTTTATTAACGGAACACTGCATATATCCCTTGTGTACTAATTTCATCTCTTATATTTGCGTAATATCTTGTTCTTGTTCAACAAAAGTTGACAAGTATGAACATATAAACCGAACTTAGACGTTTACATTTGGCGGTGAGTATATAAGACTATTGCGCAATATCGATTTTACTTTGGCCGGGTGGCTGAATCGAGTCACAGACAGATAGACATATAGAGAGACATATAGACAGACCAAAATTTCTGGGTTTAAGTAGCCCAAGAAAGACTATCGTCTTTAGAAGCTACCGTGAACGTGATGCAGCCGCCGCGAGAGCACTGCCGCGGCTAGAGAACTACTCGCGACGCTCGACACAATGGGTGAGGAGACGCGCGCTGAGAGCAGCCGGTCGGTCTGCCTACAGATGTGTTAAGCGTGACACTGCGGCGGACATTCGATTAGCGCTCTCGTAAGCGGTGCAGATAACGATGTTCACTGCAATTCGCCATTGCATCATTAAATCCTTTCTCGTGTGTTCTGCCTTGGATAGGTATTGAGTCCCATTTCATGCAGCGGTAACAAGGTATCGCTCGAGCTATCTGCGCCGGCCTGTGCCCCTTCGCGGTCGTGGCCGCCGCCTGCGCAGCGACCATGCCGCTCGCTCAGTGCGGTTTCCGTGTCCCCGGCGCGTTTTCGCGTCCAGTGTAATAAAACGCAATAAAAATAGAGAGCCCGGAATCGCTGTAGAACTTAGGTCGCGGCCAGCTTCCCGATGAGACAATGAAATCCCGTCGCCTCCGCCGCCAACAATCGCATCGTTCGTTTCTCGGGGGAAGAAGTTCTGACCTCCGATAGGAACGGCGAGCCGGCGGAAAACGCAGGCAGTGCGGAAGCGGCCAACACAAACTCGTGACGTGTTTGGGTGTCGTTTATTTACCCCACATTCACGGTATGTCGATTTCGCGCTAGGTCCTCCGCTTTCTGCTTGGTTGCGTTTCGCACACTTAAAAATTGATTTTAAATATTATTTAGGCTGCATTTTCCTCTGATATTTTGCAGAGGCAGCAGCAACAACAAAAAAAACTAAGTATACCTAAGCCCTTGTAACGAGGTGCGAATGCCAAAGCAGTAAATGAACACTCAAAAGATTTATAATCATTGTGAGATTACATAAGGAGGTTGGAGCCTGGTTTACGGGCCATCATTCACTGGAGACGAGGATGCCTTTCTGTCTGCACTCAGTTATTTCCTAACGGCATGTCGTAACCATGCATAGCCACACCTGCTAATAAGATAAAAAATAATTAATGCAATAATTGAGGTGAAACGGGATCAAACAGACAAATGTAGACAAATAATCGTGAGTTAGTGTTTGAAAAACTGGGTAATCTGCTACAGCTGACGACAGACGACACGAAAGCAGATAAAAATGTAACTTTTATTGAAGTATGGAAACGATGACCCGCGGTCAAATTCATTATTATTAGTGTCTACTCCTATGATATTATATGTGATCCTTGCAAACCAGCAAAGAAAACAAGTTTTCGATATAATGCCGCACTTGGCTCCCTCATCAAATGTCTCTTCCTGCATACCGTAAGTGGCACCATGCACCGTTCCATGCTGAGCATGCGTGTCAAAAATGCCGCCATTTGCACAAAGACGAAAATCATTTTTATTTCTTTTCATAGTGTCATCTATTTGTTTGTTTTGTGAACTGCCGCCTGTGTCTTGGAGTTACAAAAGCAGGCTACGAAAACGACCATCGTGTAAAGTTTGAACGCGAACAGAGCAAGGGTTCGCACCAGAATGTTATTAAAAAAGTCTCATTTATCTGTGTAACACACTGTATATATGTGAGCGGCCCTGAATTGCATTGTGGCTCAGCCATTTACAAGACTACGCCAGTAGAATCTATCACTTCAGGTTTCACGCCCTTTCATCACCATCGTCATCACAATCATCATCATCATCATGAGCCTGACCAGGTCCATTACAAGACGAAGGGCTCTCCCACGACCACAACCGCCCCCGTCCTATCATGACTCAGTGAACACCAACCCAGGAGGACATTTTACAGACAACGTTTAGTACTCACGAAATTGTGCACAGTGGACTAGTATAGCCGGGTGTATGGCCTTGTATTGGTGACATGGAGTAGCCGGGAGCCCATTCGCTTCCAACCTCTCCACTCATAAACCAGTTAAACCACTTCTTCGGCCTTCGACTTCTTATCGGCCTTCCACTTCTTCAGTACCCATCTCTTGGTATCCACTCTGTTACCGTGATTGTCCACCAATTGTCCGTTAGTCTCACTACGTGGCCAGCCCAAGTTCATTTCTTTTTTCTTTATTTGGACTATGATACAGTTAACTCTATTCTGTTCTTTTATCCAGATACCTCCTTTCGTGTCCCTGAGCGTTATTCCTAGCACTATTCGTTCCATGGCCTGTTACGTCGACCTACTTTTGCCTTCTAGGTGTTTAGTAAGGCGACAAGTTTCAGCTCCGTATGTCATCACCGGCAGCATGCACTGTGTTGTGTTGTGTGAGGGTGTGCTGCCCCTTTTTGGGAGGGAGGATGTTGTTTTGTGTAATTAACTTATGCTCATGCCACCAGGGGGCGCACAGTGCTAAAAAGGCCAATTTTCGTTGTCATCATCAGTAACCGCAGCCCGTTTATAAATAGCACGTAACAATAATAAAGGGTCTCTTTTCCATCGGTACCAGGTGGCGTCTACATCTCTCTGCCACGTATGGTGACTCGGTGGACGTCGGACCCAACCCACTGGTTGTAGATTTTTCTTTTGAGTGGGTGAGAGAGGTATCTTGCTTTTCATAATTTGGGAGTGCTTGTCGAGTGCTCCCCAACCCATAACTCTTCTGCGCCGGATGTCTCTCTCGTGGTTGGGGTCAGCACTAACCATTTGTCCGAGGTAGTTGTATTCTTTTACTTTTTACAGCGTTTCCTTTCCTAAGCTGAAGACGTTCTTGACGTGCTTATTCCTCATTACTTAAAGAAGCCATGAAGTCAAAATAGAAGTTGGGTTTATTAGAAAGACTGCTTAGTCCCGATAACAATGATACCAATATCATCGCAATCTTCGATCAAATAACGCAGATATTAAAGAAAACGTGTGAAGCAGTCGCGACCCCCTAGCCAATTTCCCGCAACTTTTCTATGACGTCACGGAACTTTTTTGCACGATTGGCGGCCGCCTAACTGACCGGTCACGACGACACATCACTGGACGTTTGTAATGGGGCCTCTACTTCCATTAAACCGCATCGATTGAATGCTAACGTGCAGTTAATGCACTGAAAATTATGTTTATTGTTGGCCCGCATGACGTCAGTCTTGCTCATAACACGTAACTGTGGCACAAAATTTGAAAGTTTTTAAATACTTCTTGCTATTTTTTGTTAAAAACATCTTTTGTGGCTGTAATAGAGCTGAGTGAGATACTGAATCCTAGTTCTTTCAAATTAAACGAAGTTGTATTTTCCCTTCATGGCTCCTTTAAGAATAATTCATATTGAAAGGCGACATTCGAGGAAGCCATTTATTGGTGCGATCGGGGCCGAAGAACACTAAATCCCACGATGATGATGATAATCTAAAAAATGAGCAAATGGCTAAGGCCACTCCATGATGATGGGGATTTGCAGGTGATTATTTGAAATGCGCCCTTGCAAAAGGATTAGCCGTCACACTAGTTTGTCCATCCAGCCGAGGCAGCCGCCTGTCTCAATCTGTTCTCACACTATTTTCTCCCTCTGTGTGAAGGCAGGCCCCCGGCTGCACTCTATGGGGTAACGCCACGAACAAAGGCTTTCAAACGTGAAGCGTTCACGATTTTAGTGCCATGGCAGAGGCGGTCCGTGGAGGCACGGTTAGGAGTGACGTGGTAGTTGACGGGTGAGGTTTCTTCCAGAACGGTGTACTGGCCGAGAAGGCGATAAAGAAACTTTTCGTAGCGTCCGGGAACACTAACAGGAGTCCATAGCCAGATCTTGTCACCAGGTTGATACTTAACCTCTCTAAAAGAAGCATCATACCGGTGCTTGTGGTCTTGTTGGTAAGCTTGGGTGCGGAAACGAGCTTGGTGACGGCAGTGGTCTGCACGGGTGACGAGCTGTTCTGGTAACGTGTTTAAAGCAGGGGAGAGGCGCTAGGATGAAACTGAGTAGAATATGAGTGATGGTTGGCGGCCGTATACAAGAAAAAAATGGAGAGTAGGTGGTGGTACTTTCAGTAGCAGTATTCGAGGAGAACGTTACAAATGGCAGCATTGTATTGCAATTGTTGTGGCCAGTTTGAATATACATAGAAATCATATCGGATAGGGTGCGATGAAGGCGCTCGGTGAGGCCGTTTGTCTGTGTATGATAGCTAGACGTCGTCTTTTGGACGGTACTGGCGGCTTTTAGGAAGTCAGCTACAATTTTGCACATAAATGTCTTTTGCCGATCACTTCAAAGAACACGAGGCGTGCCATTACGCAAAAGGACCACCTGTAAAAAGAATTAAGCGATCTCTGAAGCGCAGCCGGTACGGACAGGTGCCGTTTCCGCATATCGCGTTAAGTGATCCACGGCAGTTACAATCCAACAAAATCACGGAGGTAGCAGGTAGGGGACTATACAAGTCAATTCTGTCTGCATGAAAAGGCGCATCAGGGCAAACAGGCGGTTATAGAGGTCCCGCAGATGGGGAGGTAGAGCGTGTTCGCTGCTGACAAGGGACGCACGAAGCGACGTATCGAGCGACAGCAGAAGATAGTCCAGGCCAGAAGAAACGCGTGCGGACACGATCGTAAGTTTTCTGGAGGCACAAGTTTTCTGGAAGTGTCCGGCGGTGGCACCATTGTGCAGATCGGCCGAAAATATACGAGCGAAGGGATCGGGGAACGACGGGAACCCATTTTGAACGATGAGTGTACCTGTTTAATGCGTCATCAATCAGCTTAAAGTTGCTCAGCTGGCGGCGCAAAGGACTACTGGGTGGCGTTGTGGTCCCGGTGATGTACGCCATTAGTGTGCGACAATGGGTGTCTGATCGCTGACGGTAGTGCTCCCGGCGCTGGCATTTCTCTTAGCACCTCCGCTGGCTTTCGCGCCTCCTGGAGTCACCGCCTCCGGTCAACGCTCCAAATGCTCTCGTACAAATGGGCCTCCGTATTGTTCAAATCATGGTCTTATGTATGCGCTTATCGAGGGACTTCAATTCCTTGTACCTGCAGTAGACAACGCGCAGGTGCGAGCGCATCTGGCAAGTTGACGTAAGCGGATCCTGCAGCAGTAACTGAATAGCTGCTAAGCCCTTCGTGACGGCTTCCCTCACAATTTCACCGTAGTGGCGTAGCTCCTTCATGGTATGGCGCGAAGGCAGGCGACCGGGGGATGAGGATAATGAATACAGGAAGCGACTCGCACTGGCGCGGGAACACGGGCCTAGTCCGCGCCTCGCGGTCGTGGTAGGTCAGCGCAGTGAACGGGTGACCGGCTGTCTGGCTCCTTTCTTGCGGCGCATCCATGATATTCTGGTGCCGTGAAACCCGGGAGACGGAGGCCACGAGCAGAATTGACCTGATGCGGGGCAAACTTCGAGGGCGCTAGGCCTGGAATCCCCTGGAAGCTACCTTATTCGGTGAGACTCTTCATCGAACGCTGTCCGCCGCTTGTGCTCGTGCCGAGGCCACCCGGGCACCTGCCTTCACGCCGACTGCCAATGAGGAGCTACGCCGCCACCGTGACATTGTAAGGGAAGCCATCACAAGGGGCGTAGCTGCCATTCAATGGCTGCTGCATGATCCGCTCACCTCGACCAGCCAGATTCGATCGCACCTGCGCGCCGTAAAAAGCAGGTACGAGGAATTGAAGTCCCTCGATAGGCGCATCCATAAGATAATAAATGTGGACGAGATGGAAGCCGATTTGTTCGAGAGGCTACGAGTACGACGAGATTGTCGTCGACATCCGCACTTAGGTGCACTTCGCCAGACCCTCCGTGGTTCCTTCGTAAGTTGCTGCTCGGAGTACCGGAGCGCCAAGCTATTACTCTGCCGTCATCCGGCACGGCAGAACCGCGACACCCTTCGGGGGACAGCAGGATAAGCGTGGAGGCTGACAAGCTGGGTAACGTTCCTGCGGCGTGTTAGTACTCGTCCTCACAGCTGCCAGCGAGTCTTATCTCCCGGAGCTACTAAGAAGACCCGCCAAGATAATCTTGGCGCCTGCGCACATTGGACTCTCAGGAAACGAGATTGCCCATCTCACAGCTCGAGAATTGACCCGCCGAGCACCTGAAGAAGAAGATCTGCGTCCGCTTCCTCTAGTCTCGTTTCATGAGATTAGCACGCACTATCGGCTACAAAGACAAACGTACGCCCCACCGCACAAACAACTACCCAAGAGTCACGATAGAATAGTTCGTGCCCTGCAAACTAATACTTATCCCCACCCTGGCAGAAACCACTACATAGCCCACACCCTGTATCCCCGTTTGTGCCGCTTCTGCGGGGAGATTGGAACACTTTTTCACATGGTCGGCGGCTGTACACAAAGCCTACTTGACCCGCCCAATCCCTTCCACACCTATGAGCTTTGGGAAAGAGCCTTGGCCAGCTCTTCCCTCGACGTCCAGCGCAAGTTGGTGGAGAGGGCAGAAGACGCGGCCCGTGCCAATGGACTCCTGGAATGAGGAGGCCACCCTAAGGACTCTTTAATAAGAAACAATAAACATGTTTAGTCTCTCTCTCTCTCTCCCGGAGCTACTAGGCGAGCGCTCGACAGCCCTCTGGAGCGCGCTCGAGACGCAAGAGGAGGAATCCAACAGCTCACCTAGCGATGGATACGTCGTCATTGCTTGGCGGTGACGACAAAAAGAGTCTTGTGAACTGCAAGAGGCAGGTGAATCACGAAATGTTTCTTGTATTCATAGTTCCGACAATTCAAAGCGACCTTTGTTGCGACATGGGCAACAAAACTGCTGCTACTATACGCAATTGCTACGTACTGGAACTTTTTACAGGTGTGGAAGTCGCGAGACATATTGGTGGCAAGGTTTGTGCAAGGTGGCAAACCATTTGTCTTCAGAACAGGTAAGGAATATTCGACTTTTCTTGCCCAACAAATCTTAAAAATCACGAGTTCCCTGAACATGTCTCAATGCGATTATCAGGGGTTGTTATTCGAAAAAAAGATGCAGTAAAACTCAATTCTGCGAACATTATCTGCGTCTATCTGAGCTAACGACCGCGAGCTCACGCCTAAAGAACGCGCGGATTTCACTTTCAAAAACTGTGACTCCCAGTGTACTTAAAATCAACAAGGAATGTTGTTTTTGAATATGCTGTTTGTTTATTTAGGCACGGCGCTAAACATAAAACCTTCTTGCTGGAAAGAATGCATCGCTTCCAATTATCACCAGATGTTTGGCTCCAAATAAGGGAGCGGACATTGATCAATTGGCTTGTTCGCCGGAGGTGGTCATATTCTGCTTTATAAACGCCGTATAACCAAGCCTTCCAAGTAATATCCAAGCACTCGGAGAGCAGTGAAAATGACGATACCGAACGTTTTGCTCACTTGTGGCTTGGCCATGCTGCTCTTCGTGACTGTGCATGCGAAGCCATCAAAGGGAAGTAATCGGAGTTTTCCTCATAACTGCAGCAGTACAAAAGAAAAAAGCGTCATGGATGGATTCGATGTAAGTATCATTTTAGGCGTAACTTCCGGCATTACATTGGGACCGGGAAAATACACGTAAACTCAAAAAGTGCTGCACAGAACATTTTCTGTTTAAAACAAATAATAGTTGTGGTGTCCAATATGACTGAAACTTTTGCTTTAGGTAATAGTTCAATCCAGCGTAAATTGTCTAAAGAGCAACCGCCGTTTTGGAGGTACTTGTAGGAACAATTCTGCTATATACTGTTTTTTCCGTGCATGTGATACACAAATTAGAGAGATCACTACGTGTTTCCTTATCGGTAGAGGTGTTCTGGCGATTTTGTTGACTCGCACCGAGGGATATCTTGATATTCTTAATTTCTCTGATGGCTAGTGTTTTTGATAGTTTTGGTGTTTTTTCAGTCTCATGTAAAAAATGATGACTCGGCCCTTTTTATGTTCACGGAATTTCCAGCGAAACTTTCAGTTTGACTTAAATTCATGCTTCCAAAAAAAAAGCCCAACTGACCGGGACGCAGCCAAAGAGAGTGCATAAAGCTGCCGCTCAGCAGCTTCCTCTTTGTAACTTGGTGGCGTTGCACAGCGACCCTAGTCGAAACGCCACTGTAAATTCACCGCGCAATTAAAAAATCTTTTAAGGTAGTTTTCTGCTAGTGTGATTTCTTACTTCGGATGTCTTCTAGCTTCTCCTATGCTCTTTTTCCCCAAAGATTCCAAATCTTCATTTACTAACCTCTACCGATTTCCACTTCACGTTTTCGTTAACCACAAAGCCAAGGGCTTCCGGAAGCTGGATGTCTGCTTCCCTCAGGACTTGATGGATGCATTTGCACTTCGTTGCAATATATCGCATGATTTCGGGCTTCTTGCCGGAATTTCCGCTCAGTCCCTTTCTGTTCCTACTCGCGGATGTGCGTTTTTGGCTGGCAAGCAACCCGCCCGGGCGACAAAAAGCTGTTATCAAAGAACTTTTCCCTCGTCTTCTCAGGCTCCCTGATTCTGTAGATATTTGAAGGTTTCTTTGCAACCGTCTTTTGTACGAGTTTGTTTTCTCCGAACCCTTCAGTTCATGTTTGTTGACTTGCTCGTTCCCCTTGGGCTTTCAGGTTTCATTTAACTTTCCTTTAATCATTCTGTTTTTTTCTCCACTGTGTCCCATGCTTTTCATGTAGAGATACCGTAACAGTTTGGCCCCTATCTCTGGCCATGAATATTTCTAAGTCTTTCTTCAAACATATTTTGCGGTGCGCTTCTTTCACTTCAAGCAGGTCCATCCCATAACTCTCCGCCCTGCCTTATTTTTTTTTTACTGTGGGCCCCTAATTCCAATAGACCCAGCTCCCTCTGGTTCACTTCTAGCCCTGATTGGATAGACAATACTGCGTTTGAGAGATACACAATACTGCGTTTGAGACGTTCACCATAGACAGCAATACACGTTAGACAGCCATAGACCGCAAACGCAGCAGGGGTCGGCCGAGAACTCGTTGCCGAGGTGAGCTGCGAAAATTTGGAAGGAAAACGTGAACTCAGCTGGCACTCGATAGGCGTGGCTGGAAATCCTTGGGAGAGGGTTTCGTCGTTCAGTGGACACAAACAAGCTCATCATGATGATGATGATGACTGCATTTGAGAAAGTGAGTGCCGGTAGCATTACACCCTACCAATTCTTCTCACTACTTCATTATCGTTATATCCCATTAGAGCTCTGTGCTCGATATTGGAGGCGTTTCTTTTTCCTTGCATTCTTAAGTGCTCCTTATGCGTTTTTAGATAGGCCAAGCCTTCGTTTATCCACATGCCCAGATATTTCTATTTCGTTACCCGCGGTATTGTTGCTGGTTGAACGAATAGTACTGATAAGTTACGGGTGTTGCTGTGCTAAACTCTAAACCCAGCTCAGTGGCTTCTTCCCGCACATATCTGCGATCTGTGGCAGGCACTGTTCGCCACGTCCTAGTAGTACTATGGCATCTGCATATATCCGTCCCGGGATACGTTGTTCCTATTCCTGTCCTTTTCGGCTACAACGCAGATTAAAACCTATTTTACTGTCTTCAAGCTTACTTTCTAGTCTTTCCATGTACAATGAACGGCAATGGCGCAGGGTCGGCGCACTTTAGGTCCTCCCAGTAAATTTGGACCTCGCTCTCATTGTAACTTTCCTGCATCAGCTGTATAAAGTCCTGGCATACTCTCTCCGCTCAAGAAGGCTCCATAGAAGTTCTCTATCTATATTGCTGTAGGCTCCCTTTATACCCAGAAATGCTATCCATAGTGGTCGCTTTTGAGCCATTGAAACCTCTATGCATTGGATTAGGACAAATAGGTTGCCCTCTGAGCGCTTGCATCGTCTATATCTATTTTGAAGTTCTCCCATTGTGCCGTTCCTCTCCATCCAAACATGCAGTTCTGTTTTTGTGGGTTAATTGCCAGCCTCTATGCCACTGAGGTAACGGTAATTCACCTTTACAAGTTGGCATCAGCCATCGTAAAGGTTATTTACATTTATAGATCAGCTTCATCTTGCAGTTAGGAAAATCGTGCGGTACTTTCTTAGTATCTATATATTTTTTGTTATTTCTCGAATTAGTTGTTCTTTTCTTTTGGGAACCACCATGTTCACCAGCCGCATAGAATTCCATACAACCTAGGTGCGTATTATCAGGGACATTTTCTTTGGCTTTTTTCCAGTTCAGTTTTTGTAACTTTAGTTCTCTATCTGTACGCACCGCAGTTGCCCCACTCGATAAATTGTACAATCCTCCCTCCGTTCTTCTGAACTTATCTTCTATGATTGAGCGAAAGTGTAGCACCATCGCCTTTTCCCTTTTCAGTATCTGACCTTCACCGTTTATATTGTGAGTTTGTACTTCTTCAGACTTTTTCCTTAGTTCTTTTACATGGTTCTAAAACTTTCGCGGCAAGCCTTTGTCCTTTGCCCGCATATTCAAGACCCATCACTCACTTTCTCGTTTGAATTTTTGCTGTACAAGTTTTTTCCCTTCAAGCGTCATTATGCGGTACCAATTCCACATAAAGTTACTCCCTTTGTTTGCATTCCCGCTCGTATGGCGTCCCTGTTCCCTATCGATGCTTGCTGTGTTCGTGTTATAGCGTCTTGGATTTCTTGTTCCACCAGCTCGTTGGCTCTTTGTTTTCTTTTTCGTAATTGCGCTCTTTTTTGTTCTTAATCTTTCCTTGAATAAAACCAATTAATTCGCTGTATTCCCAATTTGTGAAGGCGGTCTCTCAATTTTCGTCTGCAAGTTTTTGGAAATATTAGGTATCGGCTGATCCTTTAATTTCAATTCGTGACTACCATTCTCGAGTTTTGATTTTTTTGTTTTTCCAAAAGTCAAAGTTATTCATTAAAGGTCACTTGCTCAGCTGTGGGTCGCTATTTCATCTAATTCCATTACATTCAGCCTTGCACACACTCCTTCCCATAGAAGTCTACAGTGAACTGCTTTCCCCCTTGGTCCCAAGTATTTGTCCTTCCCATTTCTCCCCCCTGTTTACTACAATAAGGTTACGGTTTTCCCACATGTCTAGTACGAGTTTGCCATTGCGGTCTGTCTATCAATGCAGGTCCACGAAGTGGTCATTCATGTCTCCCACTACAATAATGTCTCCACATTGCCCTAATTGACGTCCCGCTTAATGCAACTTACCAGTTTTTCATTCTTTTCTCTAACCTCCCTGTCATTCCCTGACCATAGATAGGCGGCTCCCGACAGCGTTTCTCTTCCCCCTGGCGTGCCCTTCACTCGCGTATTTCGCACTTTTCGTTCATTGTGGGCCCATTATGCCCTGGTAAATAAGCATGCCGGCGCCACCCACCTTCGTTGTACCCACTGTTCTGTAACAGCCTCACCACATATATTCCTTCATAACTGTTGGATCTAGAAGAAAACTTTCGGTAGAGGCATACACTGAACAACAAGCGCCACCTACGGCCACTGGCGGCAATATTGGGATGTCGACATCGCCAGCGGGATCTCCCCGCACTGCCCGCGCTAATGTGAGATTAGTGATGGCTCAAGCCAGCGCTCTTGTTTTAACCGTTTTAGAGAGAGGATGAAAATTTGGCACGTTATTTTGCAAAACGTAGGCTCCAGCTGCACGCCGCAAACGATGTTTACTGCGTCTGGGAGGAGCTAGTGAGCGCAACATAGACGTCCCATGTTTCCAGCAATGGCGTTGAGCATATAACAGGTGTGGGCTACGATTGATTGATTGATTGTGGGGTTTAACGCGCCGATGCAACGCAGTTCGGCGTGTTAAACCCCACACTCAATCAATCAATCAATCAATCAATGAGAAACGTAATGCTAAAATAGCAAGGTAGACATATTCTCAGCGACAAAAAAAAAGGACACCCTGACTGCTCCACGGGGATTGACGCGTATATTTCTCGCCCATTCACGTAGCTTGAAATAGGTGCATGTACAACCCCTTCTAGGTTTTTTTTTTTCAACCCTTACTCCGCCTCATATTCGCCATATCCCCCATGGCGCGTTGTTATTCCCGACGAAGCTCACGTTGCATATGCACGTTTCGCCGAGCGCCGGGTTTCATGGGTTATAAAGCTGATAGCGGGAATGCACAGAAACAAGGCTCCCGAGTATAAACCTCATTCCCATAAAACAAAAAAAAACATTTATGGCCAGACCTCAATCGTTGTTGTTTACATTACACGCCAAACTGCGCGTATTCATGGCTGTCGTCTTTCCGCTATATTTTAAGGGTCCAGCCAGTATTTATGTTTTCGAAAGCCTGCCCGCAGTGTTCGTGAAATTGTTACAGGAGAAGTAGAGCCAGCATTACACAGAAATACGCATTATTAGCCCGACTTTCTCGCAACAAGAATCTGTCCCGTACCGCGGCTCCTTCGGGATGATTAATATCCGATTGTCGCCGGCGCCGCTGTGCGGCTCCACTGCGGTTATGCTCGAAACGCGGTTATGCTCGAAACGGCGCGGTTATGCTCGAAACGGCGCCAACGGCGACTCCTCCACGCCAATTCTCTCGCCCGTCATTCCCTTCCGCACAAGATATATCCATCACAGTTCCCTTCCCCCACTGTCCCCTTTCCCTGAACCCTCTAATTCACCGTGGGCCTGTGCGCTCAAAACATTGCCCCGACCCCACACCTCCATCATCGAGCAGAAATACTTCTGGTTGACCGAGCCACCAGAGTCGCCACCAGACTTCGGCCGGCGGCCATCTGCGTTTTTAGGCCAACTTGCCTCCAAAAAAAAGTATTTTATCTCTCCTTCTATCTCTCCTTTGTGGGATATGTGTGAGGTTCCTCGGGGACCTCGCCAGCACTCTGGGGTAGGTCCCCACGCTACCTGCCGGCGTGTTAACTACGAGGGCTGCCATGCAGCCCTGCGAGGTTCGCCGATACGAGTACACAGTAGACAGTAGTGCCGAAGCACAGCCGTTTATTTGGGGAATCCCAAAGCATGCGAGCACAAGGCTCGACGGTGTTCACGAATCACGCCGTCCGGGTCGTGACCCCGAACGGGAGGCAGGCACTCACAGCGTGCGACAACAAAGCTCCCACCTGAGAGACATGGTATTTGCAATCGCCGCGATGTTCCGCCGAACCAGCCCCTACCGGGTCTCCGCCGAAACTCCTCGACTCGCGCGCGCACCGTGCTCGCGCCGACCGCGCCCGCGCGCATATGCCCGCACATAAGATCGGTGGTGCCATCTCTTGGGGGACGCCGACGAACCAGCGGAGCGCCGGACCGTTTTCAGCGCACAAGCGTCTCTCCCGAAGCGCGCGCCGGCTCGGGATCACGGGCCGCGGCTCTCCACGATTCCCACACTCCTCCCCGCTAAAGACTGGACGCCCCCTGAGCTCAAGTGACGCCACGTTACACACACTCGTCGCAACGCCTCAAGTCAGCAAAACAGCCACCGAACGCCACTCCCACGCCAGTCCACACCCAGGGTTCGCCATACGATGCCGTCGTCACGATGCTCGCCTTAAAAGCCCACACACACAATGCACAGATTCCGAGTCCCTCGCGTCTGGGCAGCACAGTAGGTTGGCAGGCCCGGGGGTAGCCTGCAGCCGCAGCCGACGAACGCCGGGGTCGCGCCATGATGCGACCCTCCACTCCCAGCTCGAGGCGGCAACAGGAACGGCTGAGCCCACTGCGGCTGCCCGAAGGCTCGCGCCGCTCGCGTAGGCGCCAGATACCGCCGCCTCCTGGGTGCCGTGGCCGCTTCGGCCGCAGGACCTCCCGAACGGTTGGCTGCCGCCCGGCAGGCCGGAGCAGCAACTGGCGGTAGCTCCGCGGGCCGCGCTCGGCCCCGCCGGTGGTTCAGCAGGCCATCCTCGCTGTCCGTGGCAGTGGTGACTGGCGTGGCTGCCGGTGGTATCCGTTTGCTGCAGGTCTCGCTCTCACCGACTGGTGCCAACGATTCCGATACTCAAAGGCGGGAGCAGCGGGACTCCGCAATCTCCTATGACTGGCCGGAAAGCTGCATGCCCCAGGGTACTCCCCCTTGCACGTTCGCTTGCTCGCGGAATCACGACTCCGGCAACTGTGCTCCAGCAGCCACCCCCGCCTGGAGGCAGCTCGCCTGGCTATGCGGGGGCGTCGGCATCGTAACACCCGTCCGAGTAATTTCGGCTTGTTCTTTTGGTCGGCAAAGCTGCGTGAGCATCAAGCAGGCGGGGCTCCTGCAACTCACTCGCAGCAATACAAGCTGCCGTAGAGTCAGCGCCAACCGCAATACCAGCGGCTTACGGGCGCACATCACCGGTATAGATCGCCTGAGAGTCCGTCTCTTACTAAGACTGGCGATCTCTCGCGACCGACGAGCCCGCTGCCGAGCCACGCGAAGCTCTTACTGCCTAAACGCAATCTCGAGCGGAGACTTCACGGCATCGAGACGCACGCACTGAGGAGGCGCGGAGACAACGGTCCCATTGCTCCCGCTTCCCCCCTCAGCGAGAAGAGACTGATTCTTCAGCGATCCCCCTCGCTCTTTGTCAGGCGTCAAATCGGCTTACACTCCGCCTCGGATTCGAAACGCAGTAGCGGCGGGCTCATCGTGCGGCTTGCGAACTCCCAAACACCGCACCCTCGCTCGGTAGTGTCCGCCGCGCCTGCGGGAAACTTCAACCGGCGCCGCCGGCGCGACTGCGCGAAGACGGCGCTACGAGGAAGGCGACCCGCCGCCATGTTGGAACAAGGCCTACGCACCTCCCGTCTCGCAAGCGGGCCGCGACTGCGGTGATCGGAGGTATCCTTCTGACGCAACGCCTGGTGTGTGTAGGAAGGTTTACACATTGGCCCTCACGGCTGTCTCGGGCATCATAACTGTCTTCCTGCAATCGACTGGCGCGACGCGTTTCGTCCAAAGTCTTCTGGACAAAGCGTAGCGGGTTACGACTGCAGCAACGCATTTGTCGAGGAGCTAGGCAACCTCGAAATCTGAATACGAGCCCCACGTTCGGGCGCAATTTGGGTTACGTGTGGGGTTCCTCGGGGACCCTCGCCAGCACTCTGGGGTAGGCCCCCACGCTAGCTCCCGGCGTGTTAACCAAGCGAGGGCTGCCATGCAGCCCAGCGAGGTTTCGCCGATACGAGAACACAGTAGACAGTAGTGCCGAAGCACAGCCGTTTATTTGGGGAATCCTAAAGCACGAGACCACAAGGCTCGACGGTGTTCACGAATCACGCCGTCCGGGTCGTGACCGCGAACGAGAGGTAGGCACTCACGTCGCACGACAAACAAAGCTCCCACCTGAGAGACATGATGTCCGCAATCGCCGCGATGTTCCGCCGAACCAGCCCCGACCGGGTTTCCGCCGAGACTCTCCCGACTCGCGCGCGCACGCTCGCGCCGCCCAGCCGCGCGCTATGCCCGCCTGATCGGTGGGGCCATCTCTGGGGGACGCCGACGAACCAGCGGAGCGCCGGACCGGTTTCAGGCACAAGTCCCGGGGCGCGCCGGCTCGGGATCGCAGGCCGCGGTTCTCCACGATTCCAACAGCTTCTACCTCTCCCTATTCGTACCCGCTTTTCTACTCGAGGACGCATTCTGTTCGAGAACGTTTCACGGCTGGAGTAAACAGCTGCGCTGTTTTTTGCAGTATACTACGATGGCTTACCAGTGCATCCAAATAGATACCAAGCGCTTCCCACATGAAATATTCCGCAGAAGAGTTTTTAAAGCGACGCTTTGATGCCTCACTGAGGATTCTGCGACGCCCAGGAGAGTGGGATAGCGTCCCGCTAGCAATTAGGTCGGTCCACAAACAGTTGAGGGGAAACGAGCCAGCACAGGCTTTGCTATAGAAACACTTTATTAACAATGGAGTTGGGGGTGCGGGCAGGGGGGGAGGGTGCCGAAGCCCTCAACAACGAGACGCTCAGACCCGGCAGGAGTGGGACAGGTAGCCGGCTGGTGCTCGATCATCGAGAACTTCTCGTTCTCGTGGACGGGTGCACGGGCTCTGCTGGCCCCTACAGGCCGGTACGCTTGAGCTTAGGTGACCGGGGAGGCACTCGTAGGCTGCAGAGCCGGGGGCCGCAACTCTAATGGCGTGACGCAAGTACTCCAAAAGGCCCTGTAGCTGATCCCGAAGTGCAGCTGGGGGTTGCCTCTTCAAGATCTCGGGCCGGGATGCTGGAGTGCGCGGTCGGATATCTTCTTCGGCGGCTTCCGTGTCCGGCAGGATCGGTCGGCGGGGCGTAGAGAAAGAATCCGTGGGGAGCGCGGGCCTTCTTATTCCATCTGCGGTAGCGTGGAGGGAAGGCACAGCTGGTTCGGGAACAAAGAGGCTCGGCCGGTTGCAACGTCCGATCGTCACAGGGTCGTCGATGGCTTTGCAAAATGCAGTGCAAAAAACACGAGTTACACAATGGGTTTCAGCAAAAGCACATACAGCGCCTCAATAAAAAACGTTTCCCATGGTCACAACTTAATCCGAGTCTTCGAGTTATCAGCCGACATATATCCACTTGAGCCATTCCCACACGATTTAAGCCGTTTGAATTTCGGACCTTGACTTTGACTCAGGTTGCATAGAGGAAGCTTTGGGGTTAACCTTCGTCCTTTAAAAAGGAGGGCTTTGAATTTTGTCCGTGGAGCGTGCAGAATACAAAATTGGCACAGATTGCACCAGTGGCGCAACGCTGAAGAAACAGCAGCGCCGGTGGTCTAGCTACCTTTTGCCTACACTGAAAGCGGATCCCATGAGAGAGGGAGCAGAAAGAGCAAGTCTATGCACGTTTTTCGGGCGGCGAGCGGAAACACAAGACGGTCACCCTTGACATTAATGGCCTCCAAGATGTCGCCGCCAACCGAGTCAAGCCCGCTACTGTCGCCTCCCCCGTACCCTCACAGGGCTTCCCCGCCTCAACGACGCCGACCCGGAATTCCCAAGCTCAACCGACCAAAATCGTCACGCACAAGAGTTTAACAACAGCCACCGGTTTTAAAAAGAGGGGGAGGGGTGCAACCCTGTGGCAACCGGCGCATCACAGTCTTCGCGCAGAAGCGGACGATAACGAAGGCGGAAGCTCCTGATATGGCACAGGCCTACGCGCAAGCCTGGCGCTCCTCACGAGGCGCACGCTCCCGTGTGCTCCGCATGTTTTTCTCCTAAAGCTACTGCACTAAGGTGACGGGTGCTTCACGCCGGGGGACTTTTATGCAGAAATGCATTATTGTCGGGGGTTGTCGTGCGTCCCTTGGCCGGCGTGCGCAGCGCGTCTGATGATGATTGTGGCATGATGCTCTAGGGATTGGCCAACCAAACAATCCATCACGAGATAGCTTCGCGTTCAACCACCATCGTCATCTTCCCGTAGGGGAACCGCTGAAGAAGAAGGAGAAGAAGACAAAGCTGCGAAGAGGAGGGCTGCGTGAGTTTTGGCTACCGTTATCCTCCTCGGCCGGCGCATCTTCCCGATCTGAACCCGGTCGAAGAGCGGCTCATCGCGCCTCGACTCCCCTTCATGAGCATCAGGCGGCTGACTCGAGGCAACGGGCAGTTTGGAATCAAGGGACAGGCGGTGAACGTGCCCATCGACGTATCGAAGGTTGTGCGGTGCCTTCCTCGCATGGTACCCGAGGACGTTGCGTTCGACGTTCACATCAAGCGGAGGCTGATGAGTCCGGCAACGTACAAGCGCGGGTTGGTGAAGCGCGGCAACATCCTGGCTTGGCTCAAGCACCTGGAACACACCCCGCTGTATCGCGCCATCAACGTTCGGGTCGATTGGAGTCGGCTCGATCACTTCGATGACGGCGGCGAACGAGAGGAACCGCAGGAAGACGACGTCGATGATGCTGACGGTGAGTTCGAAACGATTCCCGACGACTTTGACGTGAACGATCCTCTGCAGTTGGCGGTTGCGTTCAACGCGGTCTCGAAGACGCTTCTCTATAACGAAGCGGAAATGACGGGTGTGGGAAAGAAAAAAATAAATGATTACGCTCACACTCTCGCCTCTCTCTTCGCCATTAATCGCATCACACTCATCGGTGCACCCAATGCATTTCTGCATCCTCACAATCCCCATCGGGGAGGTGCGGGGAGTTTTTTTTGTTGGTGTTTGTTTTTTCTAACCAATGCAACAAGCTCACGCTTACAGAGCTCTGCTACTAGAATATCTCCCTCCGGTCACGCGCAAAGAGGGCGACAGAGGCAGACAGCCATGCACGTAACGCATCCACAGAAAGCTGACGCTAAATCGAGCTTTCAGAAGATGCATGGCTTTGGTGCAGCTGGCAACCCTAACTTCTTCGAAACCTGCGGCTCCCCGTCGCCGATGCGCCTTTCGCCGTGCGTACAAGACAGTAAACCTTTGCAGGGCCGAGCAGGCGGCAAAAGGTATTCGAATGCAAATGGTGGCGACGAAATTCCCCACTGGGGGAAACAAAAGGGGTGACAGGCACCTACTGGCACTGATAAGCCGAGAAACCATGACCACTGCGAGTCTTAGAACGCACAGTGTCCGAGGGGCATGCGAGAAAGGCCGTGTAAATAGCTTCTAAAGCCCGAGAAACCGTGTGCATTGGGCCCAATTTCAAGTTCGTGAGGGAGACTGACGAAATGCTCACCCAATCCTTATAGATGCATCTATAGATATCGCAATATTCTACCCGGCAACTGTTGTGTTGGATTGTCGTGTAAGCGTTTCGTGCGCAATCTTGCGCAATCCACGCTGCTATCACTACAGATCGATTTCATGCTGCCGGAAACACTTTTCATCACTTCGTCCGCGGTGGCGGCGCGGGCTCAACAACGATGAAACTGAAACGCATAACGAAAGGCATCGCGCAGTACTGCCTAAATGACCTGGCACAAAATGGCCATGTTACGCTAGTTGGCAGGACCCGAACTGCCTGCCGAATAACCTCTTTTTGGCGGCTGCCAACGGAAAGGCGGGTCGTGATGAACCGTTCGATTCTTTTAAACCACGACATCTTTTTGCTAATTACTGCGGTAGGTGTAAGTCCGCGTCCAGCGCTTTCCTCCATCCATTACTCTCCGTGATCGAAAGCACGTGGTCCCTATTTCTGTACTCACTCTTTACGCTACCACACTGGAAGTCCATCGGTTCAATTTTGGGGCCCACTTTATTTCTTGATACATAAAGCCTTCCAGGACCAAATGAACTTCAGTTGTTTGCGCATGCACGCAATCTTCCCTCACCTGTTTGGACCTAAATCTCCCTCTGCTGATGCGGCTAAGCTTAAATGCATGATAAAGCGAAATAGCACTAAATACACTTCGTGTTCATCCCCCTAAAACGTTCCTAAACCTTCCTTCTTGGCAATTGCTTCATGCTACGACCATGCCACATTTCTCGGCGCTGAACTCGACAGGCATTTGAAATTCACCAGTCACATATCTTATTAACCCGTAAAAACGCCTATGGCCTGAGAATACTAATTAGAGTCCGTCCCTATTTTAATGAACGCATGTCTCACTTTACTATGCATTCCTTCGCAGCCATATCTCATATTGCATTTCTTCTTGGGGCAACACATATCAAACTCACTTGGTACCTTTACAGCACACACAAAATCAAGTTTTAAGAATAATCACTTGCAGCCATTTTTCATGTAATGCGTTAACATTACTCCGCAGATTTATTATTTTGTCAATTGGTGATTTAAATAAATATTCTCTTTGCGTCCTAACTTATAAATTTTGTCAAGGAAACTTACCCATTTCGTTAATATCTAAAGATCAAAACCTGCATTTTGATGGCACTCGATTCTCACACCGCAACAATTATCTTTTACCAAAATCTAGGTCTCACTACGGCAAACTAGCTGCGAACTTTTGGCGACTTCATTCTGGAATTCAATACCCCCAACCATTAAACCATCTCCTTCAATTCATTCTTGTAAGAGGCAGCTTCGCCGGATTATTTTGGCATAACGATTGTATATGTACTTGCATATGTGGTATCTAGATGAATATCCCCCTTTAATTACCTTTTTGTATAATACTTTTGATTTTTAGTAGCAATATTTGGCTTGATTGTGTAATCATTTTCTTTGTGTTTTTTAGGATTGTTACTGCTGTTAACCGCGTTAGGTGTACTTTTCGTTTGTAGTTGTTGGTAGGAGGTCCCTCCCCAGTTTATGACTATGGGACCTCCTAGAGGTATTTATGCACTGTACCATATCAACTGAAACAATAAACTGAAACTGAAACTGAAACCTGCGAGGTCATCATCATCATCATCATCGTCGTCGTCGTCGTCATAATCATCATCATCCTCAGCCAACTCACGTCCACTTCAGGGTGAAGGCCTCTCCCATTGACCTCCAAACGCTCCTGTCCTGCGCTACTCGAGCTACAGTTTACCTTCGAATTTCTGTATTTCATCCCTCCAACGGATTACTGGTCTTCCTCTTCTCTTAGACTCACCTCTTGGTATCCGCTTTGTTACCATAATTGTCCACCCGTTGTCTCACGATATGGCCAGCCAAAGTTCATTTCATTTTCTTTATTTCAGCTACAATATCCTCTACTCTAATTTGTTCTCCGATCCAAGAACTTCGCGTCCTGTCTCTGAGTGTTGCTACTAAGAATATTCCTTCTATTGTCTTTTAAGCCGACCTCAGTTTGATTTCTAGTTGTTAAGTAAGGCGCCAAGCTTCATATCCATAACCTCATAAGCGGAAGTATGAACAGCTTGTATACTTTTCTATTCAGTGACAAAGGTAGCTTACTTTTCATTATTTGAGAGTGCTCGCAGAGTGCTCCCCAGCCCATACCTATTCTATTCTACGCCGGATTTCTCTATCGTGGTTGGGGTCAGCTCTAACCATCATTCCAAGGTAGCTGTATTCTTTTACTTCTTCTAGGGTTTTGTTTCCTAAGCTGAAGAGGAGGTTTTCGCATTCTTATTTGTTATTAGTTTATATTTATTAATATATATTTTAGCCCCACGGGCATGCTTTTCAGTAGCAGTTCCCCAAGCACTGTTTGCAGCCGTTCTGCAGTGTCACTGAGCTGTGCTATGTCATTCGCACACGTCATATGGCTCAAATATTCTCATTTTGTGTCAGCGGAGGTACATGCTTTGCATCGCATACTTGCACATTGAACGCAATTTCCGAATGAATGATGGATCCTATTAAGTAGCCTTCACCGATAGCAGCAACTGCTTTGCACTTCAGACAAAATGCATTCTGGAAAAATGGAACTTGTAGGGATTACTTGTATACGTTTTTTTATCCCCAACGACCTGCAATGCACTCAGTGGAGCCGGCTAGGACAAATGATAACTCTCCCCTGCTATAAAATCATGTCAGTGAACTTATAGCCAAGCTTGTATTCCACATTGTAGCCGAAACTTTCAGGTTACATGTCCGTAGGCACCAAAAATTGGGGTAAATGAACATACACGCACACCTTTGTTCAGCCCCTCAGTCGTTGTTTTACACTGAGAAGACCAGTTGTAACAGCTCCTATCAACGGATTCCTGCTCCTCTTCCGGATGAAGCTAATATAGAATATTCTCATGGGGTGTTAAACCTCACAAGATAAACGCTTATGCAGCACTCCTCTCCGGCCCTTCATTATGAGGTACTAAAGAACCGCGACATCGTTTTACGTTATGTCTGCTGAAATGTAAAGTATTGTGAAATTATAGTCATTTTCCCAAGAACGTTTAGTGCACAGATGAATGTACACTAAATTTCTCCGCATGCTTATTCACTATGGTTTTGCTTATCTTTTTAGTTCTTCAACAGAAGTGCAACAGCGTTCTATCTGGATAAAATAACATACACCCCACAAGAAGGGTATGAATCTACGATGTGTCAGTCTATCGGAAATATACGGGTGCGCCATGTAAATCACACCCTCCTAAGGCACTACTTTTACACTAACTTTACCTCGCAGTTAAGGCTCAGGTAAGAAGGGTTTCTAAGCTATTTCTTCGCGTATCTTTCGTAAGCCACAATGGCTCTGTAGCTAGGAACTCTTTTTAAAAACTATTTGGTTTGGTACAAACTTTTAAAGACTGGATAATCTTCTTGGTCTTATTAGGTTGCGTGCAAATAAATTTTGTGTTAGCCGTTTGGTAGTTGTATGAATGGGCACTGCCATTTCGAGCAGCCATTTAAAAATTAATTCGTAGTTTTTTTTGTCAAAAACCATACATGGTGTTTCACCTTGACTCATACTTGGAAGCACTCCATCTCAATTGTTATCCTAACTTCATTAAAAGCCTACTGTCCGTAAATGAGAATTGGCTTTTTTCACCAGTGTTACCACGGTTTGATATACCATCAATACTATCCGACTAAGAATTGCTTGGTAAAGCACAGAGCTAGTTTGAAAGACTACCCCTCAGAATGAGGCATGCAGGAGTCTTTCGATAATGTTTACAGACGGTGAGTTGGTAACTACAAGACTCGAGAACTACAAGACTTGGTTACTCGAGAATAATGGCATATTGCTATCGCCGAACAATATAACACCATAGACTAATACACCGGAGATACACTAGATGTCAACTTAAGTTGTAGTAAGCACGCCTTGCAGGGTACAAAAACTTAGCAGCCGCTTGGTTGAAACGAATTGGAAGTTGTTAGTCGATGAATTAAACCAACAGAAACTTTCGTACCTAGTATAACGATCAAAAATAATGTATCGGCCCCATCGTTTAACAACTCAATAAAGAAACGAATAAACCGGAAAAAGCGCCTGTTTAGATCCGCAAAGGCTAAAAACCAGTCATGTTTATAGAAGGCCTACAATGACGACGTTAGACGCTGTTCGGTTACCATTCAGAATGCTAAACGAGACTTTTTTTCGACAACGCTTCCAGGCATGCTCAAAAGTAACCCTAAAAAAAATTGGAAAACGATAAACCCAAGTAACGCCTCACCAATAGCCATATTAGGTCCCAACGATGAACCTTTAAGCCACGTAGATGCGGCTGATGCCTTAAACAGCGTCTTTTCTTCTGTTTTCACGATCGATCGCTCACCTAACGTAGCTTGCAATACTGAAATCATTATACGAGATCCCATGTTACCAATCGTCATTTCTGCGAACGGCATATTAAGCATAATTAACAACATGAAAATTTCATCTGGAAGTGGAAGTGACAATATTAATAGCAAAATATTAAAAAACACGAAGCTGATAATCAGCTCGGCTCTAGCATTAGTTTTCTCTCCGTCACTTTCATCGGGCGACATACCGGATGATTGGAAAGTGGGTAAAATCACTATATTATTTAAGAGTGGCAACATAACATCCCCATATAACTACAGACCCATATCGCTAACAAGTGTCCCATCCAAAATTATGGAGCATAGTATATTCACCCATATAATACATCACCTGGAACAGTACAGCTTCTCCACCCTTCACAAGCATGGTTTCCGGAAAGGCATGTCCTGCGAAAACGCAACTTGCCGCCCTGCATTCATGAATTGCATACAAATCTCGACCGAAATATTCAGACCGATGCCATTTTCCTCGGCTTTCAAAAAGCATTTGACAAAGTTCTACATCGCCGCCTAATGACCAAACTTTCATTGCTTAACCTTGACCCGTCCGTCTTATCCTAGATTAATAACTTCCTCAGTAATAGAAAACAGTTTGTCATGATAAACAATGCCAGATCTAGAACTTCTCCCGTCCTTTCCGGTGTTCCTCAAGGAACACTACTTGGTCCCCTACTCTTCCTGATATACATCAATGACCTTCTGCAATGCATTACTAACAAAATCCGACTATTTGCTGACGACTGCGTCCTCTATGCAACCATCACCAGTCAAGCCGATCAATTATCCTTGCAGAGATACCTTAAAGCTGTGCAACACTGGGGCCAGACGTGGCAAATGTCTTTATATGCTTCTAAATGTTAATCACTTTCCTTTCATAGACGCACTAACCCATTTTCCTGTAACTACTCTCTGGGTGGTTCCTTCCTACAATCCACTAATTGCTGCAAATGCTTCGGCGTACACATTACAAGCGATCTATATTGGTCAGTCCATATTAACCATACCATTTCTGCAGCTAATAGATCCCTAGGTTATTTGCAGCGCACCTTGACGTTTTCTCCATGCCCCTTGAAAATACAGGCCTTTACCACATTAACCCGACCAAAACGTGAGTACGCGGCAGCCGTGTAGGACCCACACCAGAAAAACCTGATAGAAAACTTTGAAGGTATTCAGAACCGCGCTGCCACATTCGCGTTCTCAGATTATTCATCGTTCACAAGTGTGACATAATTAAAAAAACGTGCCGCCCTTACTCCCCTCGGCAACCGTCGAAAAATGTCAAGACTTGCTCTGTTCCACAAATTCTTCTAGGCATCCCCGCCTAGCATCTACAGAACACCCCGCACCCATTCTTCTGATCGTAGTAGCAACTAGAAGCACGTTCTATACCCTCGCCCTAAAACCAACACGTTTACACAGTCATTCTTTATTCGCACTGCTAAAGACTGGAACGTTCTACCGGATAACATTGTTAATACTAAAGATACAGAAACATTCAAAAAATTACTATTCCCCCTTTCGGAGCCCGACTTACCATTTCTGTTTTTTGTTTTAGGTGCGAAGCTCCTTAGGGCGTGGGTCTGTCCATCCTCGACGTGTATGTAGCCACCTCTGTTTAGCTTGGATTGTTTACTAGATGGCGTGCTACCTCTAGTTTAGTTCTTGGATTGTTTATAGATGGCGGTACTTGTATATGATGAAAAGATGCGCTTGGATGTTTACTAGATGGCGTGGTACCTCTAGTTTAGTTCTTGGATTGTTTACTAGATGGCGGGGAGCGTTGTAATAAAATCCGTTCGCTTTGGCGCGCGCTCGGAGTCGCCCGATGGATAAGGCTGCAGATGTGCGAGCCCGCGAGGCAGAAGCGCTCCGTGAGGCTGCGCGACGCCGCCGCCAAGATCCTGCCGTACGAGAGCGGGAGGCCGAAGCGTGTCGTCTGGCTGCGCGACGACGCCGCCAAGATCCAGCTTTCGAGAACGAGAGGCCCAAGCGTCACGGCAACGGCGCGAGGCCCTGCCGTACGCGAAGCCGACGGCTGCGGCGCGAAGAGGATCTCCAAAACGTCAGAGAACGGGAAGCGGCGAGAAAGCGCGCGTATCGGCAGGCAGACCCCGATGCAGTGAGCTCGTGAGGCGTCTGCAAACGCATCAGGCGAGCTCAGCCCCAGGTGCCGACGCGCGGTTAAGCGAGACTTTCTAGACGTTACGTTCGGACACAGATGTAGTGGGCGAATTTCACTGAAGAGTCACGGTTTACCGATGATTTCCCCTCAGGAGCTTCGCCACTAATCATCATTTACCCCTGGATATGCTGTGAATTTTTATGCTCCTCTCTCTATCTCTCTCTCTCCCCTCTTCCCCTCTCTCTCTTTTCTCTCTCCCCCTCTCTCTCTCTCTCTCCTCATTTTTTGCTTCAAACTGTATCATATGTTGTACGTTGAACTGTAGTACTGATTTCGGTGGGTGGCCTTTTGTGTCTGCTGTTCCCTTGTAGTAGCTTATCATTTGTGCCACTGCGATTATATATCCCCCCACCATGCAAAAATTCTGCCTGTGTTACAAACCATTCTGAATGTATTCACGCCCGCCGCGGTGGCTCAGTGGCTAAGGCGTTGCGCTGCTGAGCGCGAGGTCGCGGGTTCGATTCCTAGCCGCGGCGGCCGCTTTTCTGATGTAGGCGAAAAGCAAAAACGCCCGTGTGTGCTAGATTTCGGCGCACGTTAAAGGTCCCCAGGTGGTCAGAATTAATCCGGAGCCCTCCACTACGGCGCGCCTCATCGCCTGCGTTGCGTCGGCGCGTTAAACCCTACAATCATCATCATGAATGTGTTCACACATTTTTGTGTCTTGGTTTACGCAGACGTTTTTTTTGTTTCTTCTGTTTTCACTGTTCTTTGCACATCACCCCTTACACCATTCAAACATTTGTATCCCCACCCTCATGTAATGTCCCTTCCAGGGACCCTTGAGGAAAATAAAATAAAATAAAATGCCTCGAGGAAACTATGCATCGGGTAACAAACACATATTACAAAAGGGAAGCACACACAAAAACAACAATCCAGAAGTGGCTCCCTCTAAACTACATACAAGTTGTAAGATTTGTACCACGCAGGGTACAACATAGAGTGGAAAGTTGAGTTGTCGACAAACGCTTCAGGGTCGAAACACCACGAATGTGGGTAGCAGTGCTACAGTCTTAGATAGTTACAGATACACACATGGTAAAATGGACGCTGCACATAACTATCTATCCTATTTAGTCAGGTTGCAAGGCTAAAATTCTATCTTGTTTATAGTATGGTTACAAAGCTAACATTCAACTATTCGTATTTCCAAACGTGCGTTGTTCACCTTGATGAAGCGGCACGACCAACGCAGGAGGAACTCCTCTTCCCCCAGCGAGGCGAGGTCCGCTTCCATATGTTCGAACAGACGCGTGCGCATGCGCAGCAGCATTGGGGACATAGCCTTGTGAGGCCGGGACCGGAGTGCCTCGACACCACGACGGCTCCACACAACCAGGGCCCCCACACATACCAGAAAAGTTACTAGGGCATCGCGAGATTTTGTGCACTCCCCTAGGCGTACTTTAAACATCCTAGACATCAGCGTCCAAAACGTCCTCGCTACAGAACACTGAAAGAGTGCGTGTCGCAAAATTTCATTTTGTCCGCATTGAGGGCACCACGCTGACGGTGCTACGCCCCACGCTCTCAAGGGGCCTCTAGAGGGCACAACGCCCCAACCACGCTCCCACCCGAAATCTTTGACATCCGCTCGGAGGACCGAAGAAGTTAGCTGCCTCCAGCGCGCCTTTTTAGAGCGCGCTTTCTGCTCCGCAGTGAGTTCCGCAACAGCAAGTTGCTCGCAAAGTTTGCTCGGGCCAATTTCCGAAATTTCCAAGTCGGGGATCTGTGCTCGCAGTTCCCGAAAGGTTTTCGTGACATAGGCGTAGAACGGCGGCGGTTCCTCTTCCATAAGGCCGATGTAGGGTTCACTGTAAAACATGCGTCGCGATCTGCCCAGGAAGTTGTTTAGAAAGCTGCTTCCTATGTAGTCCGGGTTTCGTGTCAAATCTACAAACCTACGCAACGCCAGGACGCTGCACATTGTCGACATGCATGGAAGGCTGTATCCGCCCATGCTGGTGGGGAGCCACATGAAAGTCCGAGCTACCCTCTCCGTCTTCCCTCCCCAAAACAAAGAGAACAACTTGGTCTCCAGCTTCCGCTCTACATTTCGGGGTGGACGAGCTATGCGCGCAACCGTAATAAAGAGCGGAAGAAACGCATGTTTTAATTACAAAGCTGCGCTCCTTAAAAGGACAGTTTAAGTTGCGCGGCTACCGACAGGCGCTTTTGGGCCTTCTTCCCAATTCCCGTCCATGTCTCAAGCGTCCCCTTACCCGAGGCGTGGTACGTTACACCAAGGACTTTGACAGCGGCGATCCACTCCACTTCTCCCCAAAGTTCTTACGTGAATGCTCCGAATCGCAGTGCTTGACTCTTACCCCTATTTATTTTCCCGCCAGACAGCTCGCTGTAGATGGAATACAGGCCTGAGAACGCGGTAAAGCTGCTGTCGTCCTGCAAAAACAGGGACACGTTATCTGCGTACGCTCACACTTTTACCTGGGCCTGACAGGGAAGGGGAAAGCCGCGTAGGCCAGGATGGTTTGCCACGCGTCTAAGTAGACAGTCGATTGCCAGGACAAAAAGTAGGGGGGAGAGTTTGCACCCCTGCCTGATCCCTCGCTCAACTGGAAAAAGGGGCGCTAAGTTATTCGTTTACGAGGAGTCGGGGAGTGAGGCCATGGTACAAAAGGTTTAACCTCGTAATCAAGTCCATTGGAAAGCCGAAGCTGCGAAGAACGGCCATCAAATAACGACGTTCCACTCGATCAGAGGCTTTGGCTTGATCCAGCGATACAAAGCAGCCTGGAATGCCTGTTCGAGTGGCGAACGCGAACAAGTCCCTGGTGAGGGACAGGGCCGAAAAAAATCGAGCGGCCCAGTACGCTACATGTCTGGGCAGGACTCATTACGTGCGGCAACACTTTCGAGAGGCGCCTTGAAATTATGGTGGCTACAATCTCATAGTCAGTATTCAGCAAAGTGATAGGCCTATATGCTCGCGGGTCTGACAGCTTCCCTCCCGGTTTCGTGTTAAGGACTATGTTGCCCTCCTTAAGAGAAGGTGGCCGCACACCATGGGTGAAAAAGGCGTTCACCATCTCTAACAACGGGTCCTTCAGGCACGAAAAGAAGGCTTTGTTAAATCTCAGCGGAATGCCGTCTGGCCCCGGGGCTGAGGACTGATTCATGCTTGCGACTGCATCCCACAGCTCCTCGTAAGAGACAGGAGCGGGTCAAAGTGTGAGCTAAGGAACTGGGAACTTGGGGAAGTTCACCGCAAAAGTTGCGAACATTCTCCTCAAATTCCGAGGAAGTTTCGCGCTCTCCTGACGCCTTAAAAAATTCCCTAAAGTGGTGAGTGAACACTTCACTTACCGTAATTACCCTATTCTAACGCGCACCTTTTTTCCGGAAAAATAGGTCAAGAAATCGCATGCGCGTTAAAATCGGATACGAAACCGAAACTGCTGAAACAATGGAAATTGCGTCGCGCCCATCGCAATCTCAAGATGGCCCCAAAAGGGTTTTTAGCAACAATTTTTTGGGCGCAGGAAGCATAGGCGCCTAGGCTTTTCTATCGGGGGCACACAAATCGTCAAATCGTTCCACTTGCGCACTTGATAACGGCAATGGCAGCAGCGGCTCTCGCGCGTTCAAAACGAGTGGTCGGCTGAAGCGTGCGCCTCTGGAGAAGTTCGCAGGATGAGCGTGCGAGGCGTGGGCCACGATCCATCGATCATGGTTGAACGTTCTTATGAAGTGTAGCTTCGCGAACGCTTACGGCACCAAGGACGAGATGTTGTGGTCAGCGGAGAGCGCGAGGAGGAGATGGGTGAGATTACTTGAGAAATAAATCCCCCGTTTATCTCGCATTCGTTTTCTTGCTCACAAAGTTCCGTGCGCGTTACAATCGGAAGGGCAAGTTTTTCGTTTTTTTTTTCCAGGAAAATAGGGTCCGCGTTAGAATCGGGGGCGCGTTAGAATCGGGTAATTTCGGAATGTCGGCTGGACGCAAACTAGCGGCGCCGTTCAGTAACACAATGTGGGGCACTTGCGCTCGACCGACGTCATCTACCGAACCTGCCCTAATATACCTTAGTGCCGACGAGTCTGACAAAGGCCTGCCTTGCACGAATGCGCGACCCGCTGCGCTAGACGACTGACGCAAAAGGCTCTCGTAGCGCGCCCTCAATAGATTCTCATAGTCGCGCATGGCAAATGTCACTTGCTAGCTCTTTATAATACGCAACCTTCTCAAAGCCTCACCCGGTTCTCGTGAGATGCGCGCTTAACGTTTGCGTCCCGCCTCCATAAGTACCTTGCGCCAACTCTACTTTAAGTATTCCCACTCGTTCCTTTGCGGCCCCGGTTTCAACTGGTCCTTAAGAGAAGCAACGCCATCAGCATCCCCTTGCAGGCAGATGTTCATACGACACATGTCATAGCTGGAGATGTTTCCGCGTTGAACCAGCTTCACGGAGACGGGAGAATGGTCTTAAATACGAGGTTTGCCAGACGGAAACACCAGCATATCGCAGCTTTCGAGACATCGACTGAGTTCTGGGGGCAGATAGAATTTGTCCAGGCGGCTGGCGCACGCTCCTCTCGCCCAAGTTGCAGCGAAGGTGCCGCCGTGGGTCTGCACCCAAGCGTCACTCATTGTAAACTGATCTTCCAAGTCTCCAAGCGCGCACGCGCCGTACTGCGGTCTTCCCGGACCAGGTTCCCGTAGGTCTCGAACAAACTCTAAAACGCAGTTAAAATCACCCACCAAAAAGGTGGGGTAACGGTCGAGTAAGTAAACATCCAGCGATGCAAAGAAATTTGTAGAAAGGTGACGCTGTGCCGGCGTGTACACGTTTACAGCCCGTACTCAGCTAGAAAAAAGAAACTACTGGAAATTTTGTTTTGTATTTTCGCAAACTAAATGATTCTTTCGTAACGTTTTACGCCGCACAAACTCCGAACGGCATCGTACATGTATACTAGCGATAGCGAGTAGGTGATGCAATAGCGTCAAACAAGCAAATTAAGCGCTATTAAATGACACAAAACAAGCACCAAATCGCACGCCCGCTGCCTGCAGAGATGTGCACTTCTATATTTGCATAACACAACACAGCCGCATACAAGCCCCGCGGGGCCCTGAATATTTACATACGATCATCACTGACTCTGTGGGTTATCTTGTAGTGCAGGGGTCGTCGCCAACAATCTGAACTCCGACACGCCAGTTTTGTCCTTAAATTTATTTATTTATTTATTTATTTATTTATTTATTTATTTATTTATTTATTTTTTTGCAGCGTCTTTGCCACCCCGTGGCACGAGATACGCCCCCCTCGCAGTGGCTGCTGCCACGCGGGACGTCATAAAGACGTCGTAACATTAATAATTGCGATTATTTTGTGTAGTGTGGTCCGAAATATACATTGTTTTATTTGCAGTACAAAATAACGCACCATTGAACTGCTAAAACGTTTCTAAACAACAATTTTGGTTCTCGCGGGAGCAGCTGGCGCTGCTGCTGCTGCAGCCGTATCGCGTACACGGAGTCGCGTACCCGAAAGCGGGATGAAGCTCCGATTTTCTCGGGTCAACAACGTAGACAAACCGGAGTTCATACTGTTAGAAGCACTATCTGAAAACGTGAGAAAGTTGCTTGTGATTATGTATTGCGTGGGGACCCAGCCAGCCTTTCCAGACAGCAGCAAAATAGCCGCTCTCGAGTAATGTTGACCTGTGACCGCTTGGTTATGCTTGGTGTACGCCGATGGTACCTGCGTACAGTTTCAGCGTACGTGAGACGACATCGCACAGCCGACTGGCCCCGTTCGAACAAGCTACGTTCCACACAAAAAAAGACACGGTCCGAGCGTAATTCTGTAAACCTTCCGAAGCATGTCGGCGCGGCGGCATCTGCTATCAACAGTTTGCACCACGGCAAGTTCAGAATGCTTAAATGGGCGACCTGAAATCGCGGTGTGTGTTCTCGAAATGAAGACAACTTAGCAGCGCCAAAAGATAATCGGAATGTACAGTGCTGAGGACGAAGGGTAGTGGCGGCAACTGTTTTTTACTAGGCACATGTGCGCATTACAATTACAGACAATTGCGCCAAGAATAGGAAAGGTAATCTTTGGTGTCCCCACACATGTACCGCGTACGACCACTACAGCAGATCTCCTCTTCTTAAATATTAGCAAGGAAAAAAACCGAAAATCGGGAAGTTCTTATTTTCTAGTGGGCGAAATTGTAGCTTAAAATTTTTTACACCCACGATACGTTTTATGAGCAGAAAAGTCTTGTGAGCATGCGCCACAAGCATCATAATTGCGTGATATTCAGCGCTTAAAAAGATTTCCTAGTAGAAACCAAAGATTTCGTAGTAGAATACATGATTCTACGACACTTTAGGACCTGCGACCTTCAAAATGTAGACTAACTAGGCGCTTCACCTCATAGCTACTGCACTGGTATAACTTTCACGTCTCCCTGTCCCGTGGTATACGCTGTGTTGGCCAGACTTGACTGAGTCCCTCATGCAAAGGAAGTTAATTCAGGACACCCAGACGATAGGGTCAGAGAAGAGGCTGTACAGACGGTAATAGGAAGGGTGTACACTTGGCCGGCCATCATCACTAATACACAAATATGCACTCCAGCATATGAAAACATATGGGTTCTGCAGAGGCTCAATAAGCAACGTCAAAAAAATCTTAAGATGTGCCTGGAACGTGAAAGTATCTACGGAGTGTTCGTATAAACAGGTATTAGCAGTGAGCATGCTGCAAATGTAATTGATAGGCAAACGTCAAGGCTGTCATGGGGCGAATTTAACAAAAAGAAATGGTGAAAAAGATCCCAATTTCAAACTACATTGATGTTATATGTGCATGCACTATAAACACAGTCATCAGTATGTTAACTGTACGTAAACACTCAAGTGATATGATCAAACGGAACTAGAGGCCCCACTGCAATCGCCCAGTTATGCTTCTTTGCAATGGAATAAGTCGGTATCTGTTAGTCACACAAACAAGATTCTGTGATGGCATGGAGAAATAGCTGGAAAGTGGCTATGGAGCTCCGGATGCTTTCAACATTTTCTGTAATACCAATTATTTGTTTGAAGTTTGCAATAAAATTGATGTCATTTGTTAGTCTTTTTAATGAACGAAACTTTTCGTGGCCACCAAAACAGTGGTCGATAACAAATGCTCACTTTCTTTGGTGGCTTGTAACAGATTTCACTAGAATTTCCCATGGCCCAACCCAAGGAATCCATGGCTCGTACCACTGAAGGGTAGTGCTAGTCTCAGAAAACATTTGGACAGAGGACTGGAAACTAGCGCGGCCCACAGGCTCCATAGGTGAAACCAGTAGCCCACCCACACAGTGCCATAAAACAGCCAATGGAGTGAGTCTCTGCTAAATATTAAGCAGGTTCAAAGGGTAGGTTCGCATTGATAGATTTTATAGCAAACATTCACTGTGCGTAAATTAACTATTTAACGGGCACAATAGTCATTTTTGTTATTTCGGACAGTTCCTGAAGGGTTGCCTAAATGTTCATTAACTAAAAAAAGTGAAAGCTCTATGTTAGGGATCTCCAAAACATTGTTTAGTCTCTCCAGCAATTGTCCCAGCATGAAGGAACTCGGCTGACAGTTGGTACCGACTGTCGTCCTCGCTTGCTAGCTCCCTGACCAAGCACATAAATGCAGTGACTAAGAAAGATGGTGACCAAAGTGGAGAAGAGAAGGTGATCCCGTACAACATCCCTTGATCATCTAAACACCAGAAAAAGCGCCGATGACTCACAGGCCACGACTAGGGCGTTAAAATACCTTTTCACATGCATTTACGGGGCATTTACAACCTTTTATCAAAAAAGCTTATGATTACTCACAGTCCCTCCATGAAAGGGGTTTGTTTTTGACAAGGTCGTTGAAATTTGTTATTAGTAACAACATAAATTCATCATTGGTCCCTTTCATTCAGCACACTTACGAGCTTTATTTTAAAAACCCGGCTGTTTCTATTTCACGTATAAGTGAACTGCTTATGCAATATTCTCTTATTTACCTACGGTTCGAAAGTAAACTGTGTTATACCGTAAAATGTGATGTGCCCAGTGCATGCAGGTGTAACATTCTTCAATGGGACATGAAGAACATGAGCTCAGTGCTGATAAAACTTAACTCAGAGAAAATTAAGCTTCCCATGTCGCTTCTTTATTTTGTAACTATTCTCTCTACCCAAATACCTTGGTGGTAACTCATCTAAGCTCACCTTTTCCCTGGGCCTTTATAATTGTTTTGCTCTACAACTAAACGTTCTCAGCTGGAGCATGCCTGCTGAATTCAGGCCCCCAACCACGCTTGACTATTTCACAATTGCAGCTGTATGAAATGTGCTCCTTTAGGTTTTGCCAATGATTTCAACAGGCCACCTTAACTAGTGTCCAAAACCATTTATACCTTTTACTTGCTATTTATAGCAAACAGTATTATATCATTTTTCATCACCATTTTGTTGTAACCACACTCAATGATTTTGTTAACCGCCAGCCTGGTTCATAAATCTTGCGTGAACATAACTGCCCTTATTGCAATGCATTCACATGCCCGTCTCTTGCAGCAAATCTGCCAGTAACAGACACCCACACATTTTGGCTTTCCAGCGTAGCTTTGGTTTCCGCAAAAAGGAATCTTTTTTCTTGGCTCCTCTGCAGCGCTGTTGTAGAAAAAGATCACTTGCTGGTTTGGCTTTCCCGCCAGGAGATCTACGTGTGTAGTGCAAGAAAGTATCGCTTGCTTATTCTTTTTTGTTGTGTTTTAATGCTGTGAATATTCCAAGAAGACCCCTGGCATTTTGTTTAGAAATGGAGATTCACACCACAAACAGTGCACAGACAGTAGAGCGACTCACTTTATGCATAGACACGGAAGTTTGGCAGATCACTTGTCATTGACAAGCAAGTGTTTGATTCTGGCTTAAGGTGCAACGCTGGGATTGTTTACTAGTTGGGGGGAAAAACACAGCGCTGATCAACAGAACTGAAGTACTAGGAAAGGTGCCGTGATCAACATGGTTTCATGTGTTGGCGGCTTTTTTGTCCTGTGTTTTTTATGAATATTTGACAGAAGGCGGTAACATGGCCTGCTTTGTGTAACAAAAATGTCAACAGTGAAGCACTTATCAATGCTCACATGCTGCTCAATGATACCAGAGCAAAAGTACGTTCAGCAGTCATTTTATTCTTAAAGGCACCTATGCATCTTCCAGCTGTACTGCAACTTTCACAAACACCGACATACATTCACATCCACGCACGTGGCCTTGGCTCCAGTTCTTGCACAAGGTATTAAGAAATACTCTCGGGAGTGGGCACTGTCACGCTCTACACCAACCATTACCCCAAAGTTGTACTTGAAAAACTATTTTTTAAGCCTGTTGGCTTAAGGGATTGTTTAAATGCCCGTTTTGTGGAAGAAAAAGAAACAGCTAATGGGCACAGAACACACAACCCGTGAATGTGTTTTCTAGCAGCTGGCTTCTGACGAGACTTGCAAATCATTGTGAACGAATTTGGGACATTTATAATGCCCTTACCACTAAGTAAATTCACTGGAGCAATTTTCCAAAACAGTTTACACACTGCGGAGTTAAAAAGCAATAGAATGTGAAACGCCCCTCGCAATTGGAAACTCTTCCTGTTCACTACCCCAAAGGCTTGGACAGCAGACGCTTAAGCACGCTTCACCAGTTGCGAATACAAACATTAGTGTCAAATTGAACTCCGCAGAGTGCTTGGGATGGGCATATAGATGTCACAGCCACTTGGAATTTGTGCATAGACTGCAAGCCTCCGAGATAAGCTCTCATCATCATTAGCCCATCCTGCTGAGAGTGAATGAAAGTATTGTGGCTGGTTATGTTCAATTCCAACCAAGCCAAACACAAGAGTAAAGAAGGAACGAGCCTAAAAAATACATACTCAAAGCAGATGCAGGAGGAAGTTTTGTTGCCTAACCAGGTTAGAGGAGGCAGATGTACTGCGAAGGAAAGGAAAGGGAAAAAAAAGCTCCAATCCACGCATGAATGAATGATAAGTGGGCGAAGCTCGAAGGACGATCATCGGTAACCGAACTTCCGTGAAAGTTCGCACATTAATCATTAAGAAAGACGTAGACTGTGTGCGTACATTGACAAATCAACTTTAGTTCTTTTACGCTTCGTTTGTTCTTTTCGAGCGTTGTCAACTGGATTGCAGGCTTCATTACGACGGATGATCTGTGAAATGAAGCTAGAGAGGTTCTTGTACTGGCTGCAATGGGAAGTTTGCAAACTAAGTCTATGCAGTTCCTCATCGTAGGGTTCATATGAGAATCTGAGTGCTATTTGAAGCAAGAACTATTTAGGGCGAATTGTGCCCGAACAAGACGAGAAGAAACGAGCAAAGGTCTTGCGTCTCGTTCGATCTCGAGAACGAAGCCTGCAGTGGGTGATGCGTGATCCCCCTCGCAGCACGTGCGCTCGCGCCTCCGTTGGCGAACACACAACCGGTGCGAGCGCTGCCGGTGCATCTTGCGCGCGCAACGCGGCCCACTTTGCGACATCTGAAAGCATGCGGCGGTCACGTACCACGCACGACGCAGGCTTAGGAGCTTCGCCCTAATAAAAGCCAAGTAGTAATTTTAGGCCTGCCTATCATTTCATTAAGACTTTCCAAGTTGAAAGCACAATGGTACTCTAAGCAACAAATCTGAGCATAGATGAACAATAACTGAACTGCACTTGTTAACCTTATGCACCAGACTTTTAAAGGACTATTAGCAGAAGTTCCAAATTTTGACTCACACGGCGATCTTTCGGCTGCACTCTCCCATACTTGCACAGTTGGAGCTTGAGCCTCCTTGCACAAGAAGCCAGCCAGTCAGCGAATGGTTTCAGTGGTATCTGAGTAGATATCTTTGGACGGGCAGTTGGGCTCCACCCACGGAAGTGAAGCTGCGCTCCCTGCACGGATTCTGCAGCGCCGCGTGCACAGATCGTTTCTGTGGAATAGTCAGGATACATTTCTCGGCGATAGTACTACTGCCCCGCTGGAAAAATTGCAGAAGCTACATGCGAGGTCGGATTGCGTTCGATGATGCCGTGCGATACCTGACGACACTCGATTCGTGCACACGCTGACACTACGTCGCTCACGTTGGCATGTCATCAAAGACAGCTACCTCGTTAGCCACGGCGCGACGCGATGGAAAATACTGATCCCCACGTTTCATAATTGAGCCACCACTCCAGAATCAGAACACAACGCTTGGCATGGAAGAAGCGAAGCACAAGTAGACAACGAATTCCGGCGGGTAAAGCCGATAGCACGCGAACTGCAAGACAACATGAAGCTTACAAAATATTAAACGACAACACAGCAGTTCTAGGAGCATGTAAAAAGCGGAACGAAGCAGCGTGCAGAAAACAATGCTTTAGGCTTACCAAGACGTGCAACAGCAAGTTCACAAAAAATACCCAATCTAAATAATTAGAAGCACAACTCCCAAGAAGAAAAAAGCGCCGCGAGGCAGCCGCTGTACAGGGAGATAAGGACACAACGATGCGTCAGGCCTGCCATTCGAACCACGGGCGAGAACATCGGGACACAAGTCGTGTACACCCTGCTGCCGTCGTCGTTAACACAAAAAGCGACATGATCAAATGACGTAAATATGATGTTTGTTTTGTGACGTCACAGGAAGTCACGTGATTACTTTATTTTGACGTCAGTTCTGCGTGGCAGCAGCTGTTGCGGGGGAGGGGGGCATGACTCGGGCCACGCGCGTGGCAGGAAACATACCTTTATTTATTTTTTATCTATTTATTTATTTATTTATTTATTTATTATTTATTTATTTATTTATTTATTTATTTGTGAATACTACAGCCCCCACATGGGGCTATGGCAAGAGTGAGCATACAACACAGTAAGTTGGAACAGCAATACAGCAGAGCGGCGGAACACTATAACAAAAGCACAATCACGAGGAATCAGAAACGGCAACTATAAATTTCTCCAGCGGAAGGTAGTGGGTGTCACCAGATAATCCGTTCCCGATTCGGCGGTTAAAGGGAAAAAAACTACATTTTAATGTGTTCTACAGTGGCAAGGTTTGGTGTTAAGATGGTGACTGCTTCTAGTAATGGACAGCGAGGCAAATGAAGTGTATGTAACGTCAGACGTGCGATAGGCTGTATGGATAAATCAGTGAAGCAGTTTCATGGAATTATTGAGTCGGCGCGTGCGTAGTGGGGTAAGTTCTAGGGATGAGAGGGCGAGGGAAGGCGAGAAGTAGCGGTCATAACGATTACAGATGAATCTGATGGCTTGTTTTTAATGGCTCAATTTTATCGACGACACCCTGCTTGTGAGTGTGCCATACGGTCATGCGTAGTCAAGCACAGGCCGAATGAATGATTTATACATTAGTAATTTAGAGCTTTTGGGTGATTGGGACAGCGTTCATCTTAAGTAACCTAATTTCATTATAAAAATGGTATGCAGGTAGAGTTAATGTGTGGAGACCAAGATAGGTTGCTAGAAAGGATAACACCAAGATATTTGTATTCTGTTACTTTTTTAAGAGTGGATCCGTTAAAAGAATACGTTAGGTAGCAACTGGACTTGCTATTTGGGAAAGAAATAAGCACAGATTTGTTAAAGTAATACTCATTTGCCAGGTTACATACCATTCACAAATATTTTTAAACAAAACATTTAGACGATGATTAGATTCAGGAGAGTCCATGGATTCGTACAAAACACAATCATCAGCATACAGGCGAACTTTAGAGCTGACGTTAATAGGCGAATCAATAATATACAGAAAAAACAGTAGCGGTTCATGTACGGAACTTGCGGAACTCCCGAACAAACACTACCATTATTGGAGTCAGCCGAGTTATAAGAAACGTATTGGGAGCGGTCAGAAATAAAAACAAAATCCAAGTAACTAGTTGTGGGTTGTTCAATATGGTGTTTAGTTTTATAGTTTTTAGAGTGAAGTACAGTGTCGAACGCTTTCGAAAAGTCAATGAATAGTTTGTCAACTTGATTCCCAATGTCCATGTCACTAGCAATGTCATGCGCAAATTTGGTTAACTGGGTCACGGTACTATAACCACGCTTGAATCCGTGTTTGTAATTAGACGATGGATTGTTAAATTTGAGAAATTCAATTATGTGTTTGTAAATAATGTGCTCTAGTAGCTCGCAGGAATGATGGGTAAGTGAAATGGGCCTATAACTGCTGAAGACTTGCTTGTCACTAGGTTTATTTAGAGGTTCTATTTGCCGTTTTTCCAAGATCTGGAAACACTACCAGATTTTAAGGATATTTTGACTGAAAATTATTGAAAATTATTGTAAGGTAGCGGGAGGTTCACAGAGAGTAGCAAACGAGAAACATGTTAGGTATACCATCGGGGCCATTAGATTTTTTTTTGTTCCCAGATTAAGTACAAGATTTAACACGCCCTCTTCACTGACCGCTATATCGTGATAGTGGTAACGTTGAATTCGAGGTGCAAAAGAAGGAACAAATTGTCGACTGTAAAAACAACCGAAGAAACAAATAAAAGCGTTGGAAATTTCCGCCGGATCATTTATGATTCTGTGTTGATTTTGGAAGAATAGCGGCATCACGAGGCAAGACGGAGTGCCAAAATTTGCGGTGATTTTAGGATAGTAAACGTTGTAGTTGAACACGAAAAAAAACATCTTTAGCAACATTTTTGCTGCTTTCGAAGTTCTCTTTGGCCTCATTAAACCTGATAATGCTTTCTGGATTGCTAGATCGATTTGCAGCGCCTAAGTCTCCGGAGTTTCTACGAGATAAGTGAAAAAGATCGTGGTTCATCTTGGAACGTCAGTGTTTTCTTTTTGTCTTTAAGGGAATAAACTCTGAAATGCATGGTTTTACTCGCTTTTCAAAAGTGGTAGTTAGTGCATCAATGTCGCCTGAAGCGCTGAGCAGCACGAAGTCATCGTACGCATCGGCCATAGCGTTTAGAACAGAACGGTCATCCGCACGTTGAAAGTCAGGACACGAAGTGAAAACATATCGCGGCTTATTGATTTCGCATGCGAGCGAAACGAGAACAGCCTGATGGTTAGACACGCCATCAATTATTTCGAAGTGAAATCCTGTATCCGAGAGGGTGGAGCTTAAAAATACGAGGTCGAGAACAGCATTCAACCTCGTGGCACCATGAACAATTTTTGTTAAGCCGAACGATACTGTAAGTCAATAAGTTGTCTGCAAATCTTAATTTGCGACCATCACACGTAAGAGAAGGCCAGTGGATTCCTGGGACATTAAAATCACCCATTTCAAATGAAGTTGGATGCACTAAACTTGCGCTCATACATGAAGTTATTAAGAATTTGTAACGTTTCAATAGTCGAGCGGGAGGGGCCGATAGAAAACGCTGATGACAATTGAACATTTGTCGAGGCAAATCTTACACCAAAAGACTCGGTGCGGCGGGGCCTAGAATCACCGCAATTATTAAGTCCGAACGGATGAGTAGAGCATCACCACCCCCTTTCCCACGAGTCGATCAGTGCGAACTGCAGTGTACCCTGGGGCTATGAAATCGGAATAAAGAATAGTGCCATCAGGTAGTCATGTTTCGTTATGCCGATGACTTGAGGAGAATGCGCTGAAACAAGGGACAGAAGGCTAGGTAATTTTGTTTATGCTCCTAGCGTTTAAATTTCGATAGAGCTAGACAGCGAGACAAGAACAGGGAATTGGTCTCTTCCAGTTGAATTGTCCGCCGTCTTCACACTTCGCCAGATTATTGTCAATATTATTGACAATTCGCTGAATTGTTTTCCTCTTTGCATTCAAAGCCTCCTCCGCCTCCCACCCGATTTGCCGTCCAGCCCTCCGCCGTGTCGGCTGCATGCAACTCGGCCCCACACTTCGAAACGTTTCTGACCCTCATTCTAGTCTAATAAGTGCGAACTGGGAATATATGATGCAAGAGCGTAATTAAATAAGTAAGAGCAAACAAGGAAACAAGGAAAGCGAGTGGCTTCTCAGTTCGCCCGAACGCTTTGTTTTACGGCCACTAATTACGGAATCCTAAACAGATTTCACGCTTCTGACGCTCGCTGCATTTTGTCACTGAGACACTTACAAACCGGCAAGCTAACGCTGTACCATGTATTCGTAAAGCGACGCAAATGCACGGTTTAATGAAAGTGCACGCATAGTGCGCAGGTACGCAAAAGAGCGGCGCACCGCAGCAGGCGAGCCTGCGGTCCGCCGGACTCGCTAGCTTTTAAAGCGCGATCATCGCCGATTGCGTCACTATCTTTTTTGTTGAAAGTCCTTGTCACTCGAGTATTAGTTTAAACTAGAAGTATCACTTCAAATTTCACTTATAGGACCATCGATCGGTGAACCTGCGAGGGACAGAGCGCCGTCACGGTGCCGGCACTTCAGCCGGTGCTGTAAAACGTTTTAGCGCTGCAAAACTTGTTTCCCCTAATGTCAGTTGATCGCCCGAAGAGATCGGACACGCTCGGGTATGGGCTGGTGACCATGTCGCAAAACAATCGGGAGCATCGAGCTCGTTTGCTCCTGTACAAGCGCGGGATCCTATGGGACCCGCAGGTTTGCACTACCAGGAAAGTACTTAGGCCCGGATCCGCTTCCGCAGAGCCACCTGGGCAGCGCAGGAGGCAAAGTGCGGCTATGCGAATCACAGCGCAGACTTTAGTGCGCCGCAGAGGTGACACTGAGCGGGGCACAGCATTTCGCAATGGCAAGGAGCATAAGCATCCAGCGCTGGCGTTATGCTGCTGTGGATGAATGAATGAGCCCAGCACAGATCAGTACAGGCGATACTTCGCCAGCCTAAACCTCCTGAGCTACAATGGCACCGCCCCGTAGAGAAATACAGAAAATACTCTCTTTAGAGTGGTCGATGAACAAGTGGGCATGCGGAGACGGTATCGAGAACGATTTTGGGGCTTGTTCACGCACTAGGGGGGGATAGACCCCACGTGTCGCGAGTAGCATTGCGGATAGAGCGAGAGAGAGGAGGGAGAGAGAGAGAGAGAGAGAGAGAGAGAGAGAGAGTGAGAGGAGAGAGAGAGAGAGAGAGAGAGAGATGAGAGAGAGAGAGAGATGAGTTGAGAGAGGAGAGGAGGAGAGGACAGAGAGAGAGAGAGAGAGAGAGAGAGAGAGTGAGAGAGAGAGAGAGAGAGAGAGAGAGAGAGAGAGAGAGAGAGAGAGAGAGAGAGAGAGAGAGAGAGAGAGTCACTTTATTTTGCAAGCAAGTTGGCTAGGAACGCGTGGTAGCCGCCGGCCGAAGGCTGCCAGTGACGGTGGCGGCTAGGTCAACGAGGAGTAGTTGCACCCCCGGTTGCGAGCTGGCCAGTGCGTCCTCCCGCTGCTCGACGCTGGAGATGGTTGCAGCGGTTTAAGAGGACAGGCTACATGGCGTGGGTTAGTGTGTCCACGAAGTCCCAAAGGGGACAGTTGGGTGAAGGGAACTCACAGGGATGTATGTTGTGGAAGAGCAAACGACTGACGAGGGAATTGGTCTGAATGAGTCGCCATATGCGCTCCTGAGCGTCGGTCGGGGATGTGTGGGCAGGGGGAGAGGGGGATAGCGGCGGGGGCAAGGCGGTAATGCACGTCATTTCTTGGTACGAGAGTAGTCGATCGCGGGCCGACCGAGCACCGTGGTAGGGAGCAGGAGCGAGCTGAGCAGGACTGGTGAGCTCTCGTGTTGCTTGGTGGGCCACCTTGTTGTCTCCCCCCCAGTGTGGGCAGGGGTCCAGACGGTGTCGACTGGTTGAGTAGGGGGATTTTGGAAGAGAATTTTGAGTGCGGTAGCCGAAATGCTACTCCGAATAAACTTTGGAACGGCCGTCTTTGAATCAGTGATTATAATGTGTGGTTGCGGCCTGGTGATAAAAGCCAGGGCTATTGCCGTCTCCTCCGCCGTAGCGAGGCAAAGAGGGCGCTGGCGAGGGAGGTGACTGGGGGAGAGTGGGGTGTAGAGTACTACGCCAGGGCGAAGCCGTCCGCGTGTCGGTACTCCGCGGTGTCTACATACATGGGGATGGCGATAATGAGCTACTTATCTGTAAGTGCACGGGCGCGCTGCGTGGTATACTGGGTGGAATGTTGCGCGTCAGGGAACGTATGCGGAGGCAGTCTCGGATGTCTCGAGGCAACGAAGCTTCGCGTTCTACTATTACCGGGATGCCAATTCGTAAGCGGTGAAGGATGTGCCGACCTTTGAAAGTGGTAGAGAGGCGGCGTAACTGATTAATACGATGGGCCTCTCAAGCCCGTGGGCAGTGTTGTATACTCCCAACGAGGCAAGTCTGGCAAATGGACGAGTGGAGGGGGATTTGTAATTCTGTCTTGTATGCCTTTCGGATGAGGCAGTCAATTTTGTCTTTGTCGGAGGTGGTAAGCTTAAGGTAGGAGGGAGAGTATGCGATCCGACTGATAATAAAAGCCTGAACTAGATGGATTCGTTGTCACTCCTTGAGCCCGTGGGGCCGGCTAGCTATTCGACGAATTAGTCCAATCGTTTGATTTACTTGAGAGTTAAGTAGGAAAATGACTTGACCGTTAGTTACCTCGATTGCGTTGTATAACGAGGCTTAGCACCTTTAGGGTTTGCACCTGTGGGATTATCCGGTTGCCGAGGGAAACTTGTATGTTTGTTGAATCACGGCAAGACCGGGCAGGCAGAATGAGGAGGACAGAATTTTCTGAAGACCAGGATAACCCAATGAGCTGCCCCTTGTCTCCACGCCATCTTAACCGGGTGCGGGTCCTGGCCGAATCAGTAGGGGAGCGCTTCTCACTTCTTCTTCCGTGATGGGTGCATGCATGGTTTCGTTAGGCGAGCCGCGGTATGACGCGAGTGCAAACGAATGACCGGTGGGGATGTACTGCATGCTTAGTGTGCGCAGGAGTTGTTGGTTATCCCCAGAGAAGTTTATAATATAACTACGAGACGGTTGTGTTGTTCCGTCTTAGAGCCCGTCGTATCAAGGAGGTGCCTTAGGAGGGAACGAGTACGCTTCATACTTAGGGTGCTTTTAATTCCGTCACAGATCTTAAAGAATCGGTTGCTGGGAGCCTTAGCTGAGTATTTAGGAATTCTGCTTCTAGATGAGCTACCCTAAGACGACATTTTCTGTTATGCTTCTGATTCCGCCACCGGCGCTGTATGCCGCAGTACGCTGCTCAAAGATGAGGTAGGTGTGGGTCTACAGTTCCGGCCGGGATGCATGGATCAAGGGGTGTACTGGTTCGCCGGACATCAGCTACCATTTGCTGGACCCAGCGTTCAGAGACCTAGCTGTGAGATTTCTGGGTCGTCATGATCACGCCGCACTTCTCAGAATTTGTCCCAGTGGGTAAGTGGGTCCTGCTGGGACGAGTATGGGAGTGGTTGCTTAAGGGGGGCGTTGTTTGGATAAATGATCGCTGCCTATTGTGTGTGTCAGGTTGACCCAGGCTGTTCGAGGAGCGTTCAACGTGAGCGTGAGGTTCGGACAGGAGTCCCTTTGAACGCTGTTGCCCACGCGGGTGCGGGTCTGCGGGTCCGATTCAGTCACACAGCGGAGTGCCTCTATACAGAAGCGCTGTCCTTAGCGGGTGCTGTGGCGATACCCCCAGGCGGTATGTGGCGCATTGAATTCCCCCGTGACAACGAGTGCGTGGGGACCGGCTTCGCGTTTTGCTAAGGAGAGTAACTGGTCGAACGAGTGATTGACTGAACCGGGAGAATTATTACATAAACTTTGGTGTCACCGCGTTGCGAAGTGTATACCACCACTAAATCGTGAGGGGACATTGTGCTGTCAGACTGTGTACGCTCTGCCGAAACGTTGCGATGCACCAAAACGGCGGGGGTTAAATCGTATGTTCCTTGCTAGGCCTTGTTGCCGGCAAGCGACACCTTTGCACCTGATTCTTTACGAGTGATTACACTGGGGGGAGTTTCTTGGGCCTGTAAGAAGGTCTCTAAGGCGCATCGCTTGTTACGATATCCCCTACAGTTTCACTGCCAGACCCGGAAAGTAACCTTTTTATATTTTGTCGGTGAGTTCATCGGAATCCGGGAGAGATGTGTGGGAAGGATTAAGAGCGTTTACTGTTTCGAATAGTTCGCGGACGCTAGATTGCATTTCCGCGCGCCAGTACTGAATATTGCCTTGAATGGTGCCTATATTGGCGAGGAGGACCTGGTGGAGAGATATGCATTCAGCCTGTTGCGTTGCAAGGGCTTGTTGGCATTTGCTGTCGACCTGAGCAATTTGGTCTCTCATGGCCCCGTCCTGTTCCGGAACAGCGTAAGGACGGGTGGAGCATCAGAGACTGCCTGCCGTTGAGCGGGTAGAGGAGGAAGGAGTGAGGGGTCATCACTCGGGAGGGAAGCATGCGTTTTGAGCATGTGATTCGCCTGGCGGAGAGCCTGATTTTGCTTTTTGAGGGCGACCATTTCGGCTTTGATGGCCGCCAGCTCCTTGAGGACCCCCGCGTATGGGACCAAGGGTGAGGAGGAGATCGGCGGTGAGCAGTGGGTGGACGGCGCAAAGCAGCTCACCTGGGGTGTCAAGACTTTGCTGGCTTGCTGTGTTGTCCCTGTTGCGCTCTGCAGGGGTGGCCAGGTAGCAGCCCCGGCCTGGGATCGATGGGAGAGGTCCAGTCCACACCCAGTTTGTCTGCAGGAACTGTTCCCGGGAGGGCTCTAGCGCCATCTTCTCCATGGCCAGGTGGTGTATTATCGGGTTAGGGAACTGTTTCTGCGCTGTGATTTGGACGTAGGTAGGCGTGGGGCGCTTGGGTTGATATCTCCTGGGACAGTCTGATGAGCCCGTGATATGGGCGCCACCACACACGATGCATAGGGCGAGACATGGGTGTTGCTCCGTCCGGGTTGACTTGGCCGCACCGGGAGCAAGGGGGGGGGGGGGAAGCAACTTGGTGCGGGGGCAACTTGGTGCGGGAGTAGACTGCCGGTCTGTGAACTCACAAATACTCTTGTGTACTTGCTCGTCGGTGTCGTCCTCCGGGATATTAAAGATTACCCCCGTGACCGTGTTGGACGGAGCGGCCACATGGGCCGAGACCATGAAAGGCTGGTTCTTGATTCGAAGGCTGGTTATTGCCGCAAATGTTTTCGCGTGTTCTTCGAAGAGAGTGCTCACCGGGATGTAATTAGCGATCCTGTGCGGTCTTATTTTATCCGTGTGCCTGAGGGGGATATCGGCCTGAGTCAGCGCTGCGTTGGCAACTGTCAAGCGGTAGCGCGGAGACATCGAGACCACCACCTGACCGGAGAATGATCTTGTCATCCTCTGGAGGCAGGGGGATTAGAGGAGGCGGAATCGTTGAGGGCGTCGACGTTGTGGACGCGGAGGCTGCTCCTTGCCGGCGTTAGGTTTGGTGGCGGCAGGAATGGCGGCCTCGCGATGGCTTGTTTGGAGCGAACGCTACCGGCGGCGGTACGTCCGTCCAGCCAGTGCTATCAAACGCTTCGTCGGTCCATATCCAGCCCCTCGACGGGAATCTCATGTCGAGGTCTCCGACGGGTGACCGCGGCCGAAGGCCGCGCTGGTGGAGGTGGCCAGCACGTGGGAGTCGAGCTAGGCCTAGTAGGCGTAGTTTTTGGAACACCGTGGTGGCACCTTCGGGAGCCGATAATTTAAAGAACGGTGTTCGAAATCACCAAAAAATTGGTGTCAGGCAGCAATGACTTTGTAGGGGGCTCGATGGTTTGCCACTCAAACGGGGTGGAAGGCCGTAAGTAGGGTCTGGGAAGAGGTTTTGGCGGAGCTAACGTCTATTGCGTGAGCATTCCTCGGCCCCCTAGCGGAGTCCCTAGACTTGGAAAGAGGCAGTGGTGGTGGAGAACATCATAATGTAGCGTTGTAACTATGCTACCTTCTTAGATGGCTAGGCTTCACTGCGTAGCACACAATCGGGGAAATCCAGCTTACTACAAACGAGCTTACAGCGATGTTCTTAAAGCCGGCATCACCTCCAAACAGCAATGCATTGTTAGGAAGAAATTTTTATCCAGGTCCAATATTAGTGATATAATATGGAGGCCTTAGACCTTCTTTACTTTGTATAAATTTTTCTAGGCACACACACACACGCCGCTTTCTAAATTGAAGCGCATGCCAGACGGCGCCGCTCCTATTGGCGAGGAGCGTAGGTCCCCAACAAGAGTAAATTGTAATGCCCACCAAATGGCGAATGAAGTCCCCAAGTTTTCGTTGTACGATCGAGAACTGGGGGATTAGACGTACATGTACAGTTTCGCTGTAAAAATTATGAGGCATTCCAACCTGTAATTGGTATGACCAGTGAAGCTCTAGTTCGGAACTATACGCCACGTCGAAATTACGACGACAGCACAAAGAAATTTCAAAACGGGGAACACACTTGTCTCGATGATAAGACTGCCGCCTATTGGAGCTAGAGGAAACTACAGACACGAGCGGCGGAAACGAGTACAAAGGAAGGATGGTGCGAACGTAGACATGGCCGCCGCGGATCGCACAGCAGCAAAACTTTCACAAACCTTCAGAGTCTACTGATCTTGAAATAGTACGTGCTGATAACTGATAGAATCAAGAGGCATATGTTTAGGTCTTGAGGACGTCTAAGCTTAAGGCATAAACCTTTTTTTATCTTGGAAGTGGTGCTGGTTGTAAATAATTTACTCACAATCCTTATCTAACAGATGATACATATTACCTTCAGCTCCAAATCAATGCTGCGTGCGAGTTGGATGGTTGCCGTGTGCTAAAAGCTCACACACCGCGTCGCCTGTTACGCAACTCTTCGCGCTTCAAAGGCACGCAAATTTTCGCGCTTCAAAGGCACGCAAACAGCGCCAAATAGTGCTGTTGAGCCCGACACTTTGCTTGCACTAATTGTTGTCTTAAGGACTGAATTCCCCGAATGAATATTGTTGCGAAAATTTAGGGTGCCTATTTTCGTTTTTGGAGCATTTCTTAATAAGTCTACCTGTTTAAGCATATTATAAATTATTTTCTAACACAGAACGCAGCGCCCTTATCCGCATGAGGTTCTTCTACTATGAAGGAGGCCACAACAAGACGAAGAAGTCAAACCATACAGGAGGCTTCGACAAGATGAATGCTACTTTCGAGAAAGGTGAGTAGGTTAAGAAATAAAGGGTCATTTTGAATGGTGAAAATCAATACGGATAGTTTTGAAGTGCAACAGCTTCACAAGTGCAAATCTTCCCTTGGTGTGCGTACGCATGACATGTGATTAATGAGTTGTGCGAAGTACCACAAAAATTTAATTTAGCTACCGAATATTTGCCTTAAACGTGCAATAATGCTGCTTTCTCTGAAATCAGTAGTGTCATTTTGAAGATGGTTAATTTTTCTGCAGCCCATCTTGAAACGGCCGATTAAAAGTAATTGCGTCCATCCCTGACGCGCCTGCAACGTAACTGTGAGGCTGCTGAAGCACGAATACCCTCGGACTGCTCCGTGCCTGGTCTTCATGTGATTTAGATTTTATCTGTCGCTCGGTCAGTTGCTGGACTTACCGGCTGCTCCCAAAGTAGACCACTCTCCAGCGCTTTGAAGACTCGCGCCGTTAAACGACAGCTGTCGAGTGCCTACGCTGTCCGGCTAAGCGAAGTCGTCTACCGCGCAGCGCCCGGCAAGAATCTTCTTTTCCCAGGAGTAGGTGTGTTCAGCCGAGCTGTTGTATATAGTGCTCCAGCGTATCAGACGTAGGTCGTTAGTGCTACTTCTTCCCCTATGAATGATTGCTCACGCGTGGCGAAAGCCGACCGTGCCTGACGGCTCTACTTTTTGATACTGTGGTGGGCATCTTTGCTGCATCAGTTGTATTGCATAAGATTCCACACGTTCCCGCCTAGAAGATGCTCCTCAGACTGCACGGCGCCGTTCATGCCAAGTGCCACAATAGGACCCACTCGCATGATGAGAAAGAGATTAAATCAACGTTTGTATTAGAGCAACGAGGGCTTCGCGGTGGCTTCTTGACTCCAGGATACCTTGAGCACGGACACGATTTGCACACTGGAGGAGCTGATAATGTCCTCGAGGGCGAGCTGAGCAAGACTTCCTCCCAAAATTCATTAGTGCGGTAAAGGTTGAAGAAGGTGCGAGTGGCATTTCGTCACAAACCCACTCGGCCTGTGAAAGACTGCCCAAGGGGCATCGCAGAATCGGCTTTGTTTGTGTGCTTAGAGGAGGAGGTAGGAACCAGAAGTGACTTTGAATAAGGCAGAGCGAAGTGTTTCAATGGCTGCCGAAGTAGAGTTGCTGTGGCTCTCCTTGGGGTTTGAGGGGTGTGGGGTGATGCTGTCTTTGCAGGCGGTTGTGTTTTGTGATTTCTTGGTAGGTCATCATCGCGTAAACGCACTCGAGCTCGCTTCCGGTAGGAGCGAATTGGCGGGATTGCCGTTCACCGAACTCCGAAAGGAGCTACAGTCCACATGATCTTGATGGAGCGGGTGAGGGGCGGTGAGAAATGATTTTGACGGTCTTGGTGTGAATTCTTGCCAATACGAATAAGGGACGAGGACGACAGCTGAGGTTGGAGCCCTGGGGAGTGTGATGGCCGCTTCGTAAGCCTACAGTGTATTGTATCGTGAGACTGACCTAGTTATGATTTTAGACTACTACGGGGGCCATGGCCTCTACCACAAGACATGTGGCAGCATTCGTGTACACAACCACGGGTTCGCTTCCGGTTTTACCGCAAGTCGCTCTCGATATGCGTGTAAGAATGAGAGCAACGAGTCACTGACGCACTCCATAGGGGATACCTTTCACGTCATGGGTTGGACGTTTCCAGTGAAAAAGAGATCAAGGTGATAAATGATGTCTCTTCCCCCTTTTGTGGATGATCCAAGATTACGGAAGCGCATGCATCGCTTGACTCAGCCTTTTGGCGACGCTCCGCCGCACCAAAGACCCAACGGGAGCTCAAGAACTGTAGAACAGAAACTTCCCATGACCTTTGCGACCAGTACGCAACAGCCGTTGACAGGGTCACGAAGCAAAAATATTAGGGTTGCGGATATCAGAGGCACTCGCCAGAATTATCAACGCGAAGAAAAGATGTTAAATATGAATTAAATATGATATGAATGGAGCGCAGCAATGATCAACAGCATGCGAAAATACTAGTTTTACCCACAGTAACCCTTGTGGCAGGCAGGATGACACCGGAACTCTGTGGTCTTTTTTGTAACATACTCTTTTTAAATATGGTAGTCTCTCCCGAGCTACCTAAACGCGATAATTATATTCTATATGTGTGTTTGTATGTCTGACAGTCTGCTTGTCTAAGCCAAAAAGATAATTTATTATAACCCATATACCAGGGCACAGCGACTGGTGGTAACAGCGCTGCCCTAAAAACAGAATTATCCAATGAGTTTTTATACAACATGGTCATTCTACACACTGCACAATAATTGTATAGGATGGGCAACAAGCTACCACAAAATCAGTTCACCGAGAGTTCATTGATTGTAGGGTTTAACGCGCCGACACAACGCAGGTGACTCGGCGCGCCGTAGTGGAGGGCTCCGGATTAATTTGGCCACCTGGGATCTTTAACGTGCGCCAAAATCCCGCAGACACGGGCGTTTTTATGCTTTTCGCCTCCATCAGCAAAGCGGCCGCCGCGGATGGGCATCGAACCCGCGACCTCGTGCTCAGCAGCGCAACGCCTTAGCCACTGAGCCACCGTGGCGGGTACATCCAACAAGTGTGGCATCTGTTAAACTGAACATATGAGTGTCAGTTATAAGTCTCAGTATAAGCACAGTTCACCGAGAGTTCAGCGAAGTAACAGAAAGAGTTGATAAGCTATGCTGAGATCAATATACTGCCTGTCCCTCTGTTCAGCCGCCGGGCCAAAGTTAGAGACATGCTTGAATGAGACGCTTATACAGGCAAAACATTTCCAAACAAATAATCTCGTAGTATACTCCCCACGTCATCATTGTGTGCTGAAAGAAAACAGTCATTTTGAAGCGAAACATGAATGCAAAACTGATACTAGCAGCGTTCTTTAAATTGAAAAAGGGGGGGGGGCGTAGTTTTTTTGTGATAGCAAAGAAGAAAAGACTAAACAATACTTTAACCAGAAAACACAAACAGCGCTCATGCTACAGCCTCGAGATCGTGGCTAGAGCTGCATATACAATAGTTACGAAAATCCCCCACAGATGGTCAGCCAGTAGTCACAATACGGAAAAATAAAGTAAATTCAGCAAACCTACACAGTATTTATCATGTGAGGACCGAAACCGGAGGGGAAACCGCGTGAGAGGTGGGCGGAGGAGAGAGGAGGGCAGTTATGTGCGGCGGGGCTGCAGATGATAGGCGACAGTTTCAACGAAAGGGAGCAGATGCGCGTCAATTTTTGTTCGTTTTGGTTGAAAAAAAAACGGCGGTAATTTTGCTGGTCAGTGTTCTGCCCGAATTGCAGGTGTAAAAGCGTTAAAATTTAAATTATATGTTCAATTTTATTACTTGGCAGGAGAGTATTTTACCACTGAACCACCGACGCAAGCCATTGCAATACTAAGAATTCTACCACTGGACCCTCTTGTGTACGAGCAGGGTAACAATACGCAGATAATAGACGATATAAACAAGTAGCCGAATGATTCTCTATCAAGCTATACGCTAGCGACGTTAAGCCAGGCCAAACTGCTGAGCGTACAGGCTTACCTTGCGATGTCCCACTAGTAACTAATGCTGAAAAGGCAATCAAGGACATGAAAGGCATGGCTGCAGGTGACGTAGTGGTAACCGTAGATCTTTTAAGGGAGAAAAAAGATATTTTACTGGAGAAGCTTCCTGCACTATTTGAGGAATGCTTAAAGATTCAAAAAGGGCCACAGCCTCGAAAAAGTCAACATAATTCTGATTCCCAAGAGGAAAGCTACCATAGGCCTTAGCAACTACAGAACCATCAGCCTCCTCTCAGATGTATGCAATCTGTATTCCAAAGTAATAGTTAGCTGCATAAGTGGCACTCTATATTCCCAACAAACCAAAGAGCAGGCTGTATTTAGGAAACGATACCCGACAATAGAACCTATGTCAGAAATCAAGCAATAGAAGAATCCGTGGAGTTTGTAAGTGCCTTGAGATTTATAGAAGCTTTGTAGACAATGGCAAAGCGTTTGATTCAGTACGCACCGCTGCCGTTCTTGGAGCACCGAAAGACCAGGGAATAGAGACCTACATAGGCCTCCCAGACGACACATATAAGGCATGTACGGGCAGGATAATTCATCACAAGAAAACGAAAAGATCTCGATAGGAAAGGAGTACCATAAGAAAGTACTATCTTCCCAATACCGTTCACAGCCCGTCTGGAAGGGGTATTCAGGAAGATTTACTGGACAACAGAGGATTGCGGATAAACGTGAAATACCTACGCTATTTGAAGTTTTCAGACGGCATAGTTGTGCTCAGTGAGTCGGCAGACAACCTGCAAAAAATGCTTGAAGAACTACAATAAGAAAGCGCGGCCGTGTGGCTATAAATAAATATGAATAAATGTGGAGTAATGATAAAGAAATGTGCCGAAAGCGTCCTCTTTGGAATACGAAGCACAAAGCTAGAACAAATGAAAGAGTTTAACTACCCCAGACAAGTTGACTGTGCTGACCCAAACCACGAGAACGAAATCCGGCACAAATAGTTATGGGCTCGGGTTCACTTACTTACCCTTCCAAATAAGCAAAAATAAGCTGTTCCTACTACTCAAAAGAAGAAGAGACAACCAAAGCATCCTGCCAGTGGTGATATGTGGAAGGGAACCTTGGACCCTTACTACGCAACTGGAAAGCAAACGTAAGTCGGCTCAATGGGCCGTCGAAGTAATAATAAGGGGAGTAACGTTCAGGGACAGGAAGCGAGGCTTCTGGATTGGGGAACAAACGCGAGTAGAAGATATCATAGTACAAGAACACAAAAAGAAATGGATTTGAGCTGTTATGTTTTGCGGTTTGGTAGTGATACAAAATCACAATGGGTGGACCACCAGGGGACCGAGGGAGTACCTCAAGAAGAGTTTAAAAGAAAGGGAAGACAAATAACTCGATGGATAGAAGAAATACAAAGATTAAAGAGCAAACAGTGGACTCAGGCAGAGTAGGAGAGGACCTGTTAGAGGTCAATGGGAGACACCTTTGCCCTGTAGTGGACTTAACAAGGCAGTTTATGGTAGTAATGATTGTGATGATTTCATTTGTTGCGCGGGGCGTTAACACTGGTTCTAAATTCCTGCCCAAGTGCGTGGTGCATAGCCAAACAAAGGTTATGTTTTGAGTTCATCACTTGTAAGGCTGAACTTTTATTATGTGACAGTGTACCTTGAACTAATATTTCCCCTTTCGCTTTTTACAGAAGACCACGGATTTACCCTCCAACCTCTTAGGTGGAGAGTCTTTTACACAAATGAAAACTGCACAGTTGTGAAACCCTCGAGATATAACATTGAAGGTAAGAGAATTTCAGGCATGAGAAAATGTACGGTAGGAAATACTCTGACTACACCAGCTATCCTGATTTGGCCATGTAACAATTTAAAGAAGTGGGTGTAGCCATTTTCTCAATACAGGGTAACTGACATTTGCCGTGTATTTGAATTGAAAATATTTTTAAGTAATATTAATGTCTTTGACAAGCCCGGATTCTCGTTCTTTTGCCAAGATTTGGCGCCTTTTTTGGGGAGCAACAAACGTTGTAGATTGCAGGCAACTGCGCTGCCAATCAAATTAGCTCAGTGCTGAGCTCATCACGTGTCAGAAGTCCGCCACACGCGTCCATGGGTTTTCTTGATTCTTCATAGTCGAAGTGTACAGTCGCCGTCTACCGGCTGGCGCGGGTATCTAAGCTACTAGATTGGGTTCATTTTATCGTCGCACTGCGCAACTGCCGCACTGCTTGCCGTGGCCTTTCAACTGCTTACTTATAATTCCGCCACACAAACGCCCGCGGGCGGAAATGTTTCCTTTGCGTGACCCTCTAGGCGTCCAGAGAAAGGGAAGAATAGAATTACAAGCTCCAACCCCATCGGCAGTACCACAAAATACGTGTCGGATTCGGTTACAGATGATGATCTTTAAAATCTGGAATAAGTGGTGGCGAGTACGGTACCTTGCTGAGAATCTTTCAATCTGAATGATTTATTTATTGGATAATTTCATAAACTTTCGCCTTGGGAATCCCGCGCACCACGCATTTGTTCAGGCAGCGTTATCCCTTCGCTTTGGCTCGGCGCAGGTGATTTTCTGCCATTTTTTATTAGTTGTATATAGTGGGCTTACTTAAGTGCTAATTGCTGCAGGAATGCTTGTTGGGGATGTGACATAAGATTTTATTGTTGGGAGCGAAGCCGTTGCCCAGGTCAGAGGAATCGCTGCGTGTAGCGACGATCCGAGGTTCCGAAGCTACTGAGCGCATTGTGTGTTCCGTATCCGTCTGGCGTGGACGGATCATTAACATTTATAGCTAAGTGTGGAGAGTATCACCTTCGTCCTTTACAATTTACGTGTTGTTTAAACAGCCGCAAAGTTCCCCAGTTATTTACAAAATAGTACAACTACGTATTTAAAAGTTGTATTGACGTGAACACGCCGCTGGTCCCAAGCGCGTGAGCTGGGCAAGGAGAAACATGGTAAGGAATCGCTATACAGAACTGGTTTGGTTAGCGCACGCAAGAGTCAGAGAAACAACTAAATGTGTAAATTTCACCTTCATCGAAGAAACAGCAGACACCGCGAATCGGTTTAGCGGCTGTATGCTCATCGGCACGGTCAGCGAGCAACCGCTGCGGGGATAACTGAAACACGGACGACCACGCAGCGCTACAACAAAACAAAAACGCAAGAGAAATGACAGGTCCTCTTCACCTCCAACCGAAGTCGTTTAATTTACACAGTTTGTAATATCTAATAAAATTGTTTATTTATTTATTTATTTATTCATTTATTTATTTTCATTCTCCCGCGGCGATTCAGGCTTTACAGAGAGGACAGGGTACACACTACAGAAAATTATAATAATCAAATAACAAGCAAACAATGGGCGAAAGTGGCAAACAATCTCAAGTATAGAGCCAAGAAGTGCGGTTCTGAAAGTGGAACTCTCTGTGATCGAGACACCAGAGGCCGGAAGGTGTTTCTAGTCTCTGCTGCTTCTGGGTACAAAAGAATCATAAAAGAGATTACTGCTGCATTGGGGTATGCCCACTCTCAAGTGGTCTATGCGAGATGATAGGTAGCTGGCACGAGGGAAAAATTTTGCTTTTAGGATTATACTTGTATAAAAAGTTATGAAAGAGTGACAAACGAGATATTTGTGGACTGGCCGAAAGATCTGGAAGATGAAATGAAGATTTAATTAGTGGAACACTAGCAAAACGGAAATAATTTGAAAGTAGAAATCGTGCTGCGCGACTGTGGAGTGATTCGAGTGTGGAAATGAACGTGTTAGTTTTATCCCCAACCGATGATGGGTATTGTACTTTCGACCTCACTAGCGTTTCATAAAGCAACAGTTTTGATTGCGGTAGGTGGAGAGAAACGTTTCGATGAATAAAAACAACCATCCAGTTGGAATTGGTGGTTATGTGCTGGATGTCAGTGTGCCAGATGAGGTCATTAGTAATGTCTACACCGAGGTATTTATAATTCGTGACAAGGAATAAAGGCCACTCATTTAGAAAATAATCAATGTATTGGGGATTATTCTTCCGCGAAATTCTCATTGATGTGCACTTGTTAGTATTAAGTTCCACCATCCAGCAATCACACCATCCAGACATGTTATCAAGGTCAGATTGGAGGCAAGAAACATCGGATTGGTTAGTATTTTTATACATATCACGCAATCATTAGCGAACAGCCTCATGGAATAAAAAACAGATTCAGGAATAGTCATTATTATATATGAGAAGTACGAGAGGGGCTAAAGCAGGCCCCTGTGGTACACCGGACGTCACTGGGTGTAGGTCGAATTGCTAACCATTGACACGGACATATTGGGTACGGTAATGTAGGAAACATTAAGTTCATTTCAGTGCGTTCGCGTCTAAATTACGTTTTCTCACCTTAAAGAAAAGACGTTGATAGGATACGGGGTCGAAAGCTTTCACAAAATTGATAAAGAAGCAGTCAATAAGCACTGAGTAGTCTAACGCCGAAAATAAGATATTGGAAAAGGGCTATTTCTTGGGTCTCCCAGGAATGATATTTAAAGAAATCTGTGTTGGTACGGGGCAAAAAAATTGATTCGAGGAAATCAGTCAGGCTAGTATTGATTATATGTTCGAAGGAGTTTGCACGGAACAGAAGGGAGACCAATTTGTCTACAGTTAAAAGGAGAATGGAAATCACCAGTCACCAGATTGTGAACTGGGACCACCTTGCCGATGTGCCAATTCGCAAAGGTTGTGAGAATATGTAAGACAAAATAGTAGATGAGTATGCTTCAGTGCTTTATAAAAACATGTAGTTAATGGTGTCGACACCAGAGGAGGATGAGAGCTTGGCAATACCTTCTGATTCAATTATAACAGCATCCATTTGTTCAGAGAGCACTGTGCAAGGATGATGATCATGATGGTTGGTGTTTATTGGCGCAAGGCCGACGAGGGCAAAGAGCGCCAGAGAAGTTATTTAATGAAAAAGAAGTGATTCCCACAAAATGTAGGTATAAAACGTGTAAACTGGACATAGATCAATAAGGATAATGGTGATGGCTGGTGTATAGGGCCAGATTTGATTATGCATTAGAGGAGATGAGGTTTAAAAACTTCACTTCTGAGAAATACTTAAACACGCGGTTCACAGAAACCATGGCGTCGTCACCCAGAAACAACGATGGGTGTAGGGGAATATGTTGTCTGTAGAGTTCTCTGAAGTGTTTGTGTCGTGTTGTGCCAAGTGCCTTGCATTGTATGAGTATGTGGACTACGAATAGGCCCTCCCCACACCTGCTACACAGGGGTCTTGGAGATCCCGTGAGCAGGTGCGAGTGCGGTACATGCGTATGGCCTATCCGTAACCTAGCTAAGGCAACTTCAATGTGCCTGTTGTGTGAGTGAGTAGTGTATTGTCCCAAGTGTGGTTTTATTACGTGTAGTTTGTTGTCCTGTCTGTTCGCTCCAGTCTGCTTGCCAAGTTTTACAGAGTTGTTGTCTAATGTGTGGCTTGAGGTCTGTGTAAGGTAGTGTTGCCATGCCTACTGTGTTTCGGAGTGCAGCATTGGCTGCCATTTCATCTGCCACTTCATTACCGCCAATGCCAGAGTGGCCTAGCACCCAACACACAGTTACCCCAAGGTTGGAGGAATAAGCTACCATAACTGTTTTGAAGACAAGATTAATGACATGGTTTTTTGATGACCTTCCGGATGATAATGCACGGACGACGCTCAGCGAATCTGTATAAATGATGGATGTAGGAATATGATGTTCAACTATGTGACTTACAACCAGAAATATGCCATATGCTTCTGCCGTAAAAATACTTGTATTAACATTAATTGTTCTACATGCTTCGAAATTGGGACCATGCGCAGCACAAGACACTGCAGTGAACGTTTTAGATGCATCACTGAAGAACTCTGCATCCCTGTATTTATTCTGCAGATGCATGAAATGCTGCAAAATCCACTTCTTGGTGTCCTGTTCTTATTTTATTGTACGAAAGACAAGTCACATGCTAAGGACGAAGATGCCATGGTGCTACAAGATCAGTGTGAGATGATTTGAATGTGTCTAAGAAGGAGACTTCATGAATAGTCACCTCGTCCCTCACTCTCTGCGAGAAGAGAACGGAAATTGATGGGCGGTTTAAAAAAGAGTTTAGTTGTGGACGTATCATTAAAAACCGGTTAAAGGGATGGTTATTCATTGATGAGATTTTGGAGGCATATAGGAGATCAACATAAGTTCGCTGGTACGCTAAGCACCATTTGTCGCACTCTGCATAAAGACTGTGGACAGGACTGGTACGGAATGCCCCACAAGACAGGCGAAGCCCCAAGTGAAGCACTGGGTCGAGCATTTTAAGTGCTGTTTTTGTGGCTGACCCATACACAACGCTTCCGTAGTCCAACCGTGACCCCACCAACGCGGCATAAAGTCGAAGTAGGAGTTGTTTGTCTGCGCCGTACGATTGGCGAGACAGGGCTTTTAGAATATTCATTGTTTTTAGGCATTTTTGTTTGAGTCGTTTTATGTGGGGTATGAATGTGAGTTTCTCGTCAAACACCACACCCAAAAACGTGTGTTCTCTTTTTACTGGAATCGAGTCACCAAAGAGTTTTACGTCGAGATCGGGCAAGATGCCCCACCTTTTTGAGGATACAATGCAGGTACTTTTAGAAGGATTAAGTTTAAATCCATTTTCATCTGCCCAGCGAGAAAGTTTATTTACCCCAAGCTGGACCTGACGTTCACAAATGGATATATTACATGATTTCAACGATATTTGAACGTCATCTACATACATCAAGCAGGATATGGTTGGCGGCAGTGCCTTTCGGAGAGAGTTCATCTTAACTATAAACAAGGTGCAGCTCAATACGCCACCTTGAGGCACGCCATTCTCCTGCACGTGAACGTTTGAAAGTGCCGAACCGACCCTCACACGAAATGTTCGTTCAGACAGGTAACTTGAAAGAGTATTCAGCATGTTACCTGTGACACCATAGGATTTTAGGTCTGCAAGAATGCCATAACGCCATGCCGTATCATAAGCTTTCTCGATAATCAAAAAATACGGTCATGCAGTACTGTCTGTGTATAAAGACATCCTTAATGTAAGATTCCAGTGCAACTAATTGATCGTTTGTGGATCGCCCTGCCCGGAAGCCTGCCTGGCAGCTCTCGAGAAGACCATTGTACTCAAAAAAGTACACAAGCCTATGGTTTATCATCTTCTCGAGGAGCTTGCACAGGCAGCTTGTCAAAGCAATGGGCCGGTAACTGGAAGAGAGGAAGAGTCCTTCCATTCCTTTTAGGAAAGCCACTACTATGGCCTCCTCCAAGAGCGAGGAATGTGCCCCGAAAGCCAAATCTTGTTATATAGGTGGAGGAGTGTTAGAAGAGTGTCTGAGTGTAGGTGCTGTATTTATTTTTATTTATTTATAAAAAACCTTACAGGCTCCAGGTGGAGCATAGGGGTAAGGGGGGCATACAAAAAAAGAGGAACTTGGGGCATATAGCCACCATTCTAAAAGGGAAATATAAACAAGTTATAAGAGGAGGTTGACTTATAATCACGTTAAGACTTCTTTTCAGCCAATTGTTTGTTGTTTCATGAAAGTGGCTGGTGTAGTGTGCTGAACTGGGCACGTGTGGAAGTGTTGTGCGAGTGTTCAGCCTGGTCTTCCAGAGTGTCCCCCTGTTGTACTGACCAGGAGCAGGCTGTGGTGTCTGTTGTCCTTTGAGTTTTGCGTATACGTGTCCATACTTTCCGTGTGTCTGTGTAGGAGTTTATTGAGGTTATGAATGTACGCCAACTATCTCGTTTAGCCTCACGGCGCACACGTTTTCCTAATGCCTTGGCCCGTTTGAACAAGAGGAGGTTTCCCGACGTGGGGGTACCGACGAAGGATACCCCACGCCTTATTCGGGCCTCTCGCGCCCGCCTACAGTCCTCATTCCAAACACGGCTTCCGCTGGTTGCGCGGGGCACTAGAGGCGTGGGGAATAGACTTTTCGGCGGTGTCGAGGATGTGCGCCGTGAGGGGTTGGGTAGCTTCTTCGACGTGTAGGTGTCCTATGGATGTGTGGTGTAGTTTGGATGTCTCTGTAAATGTATTCCTGTTAGCTCGTGCTTCATTGAACCTATTATGGGAAGATGGACTGCATGGGCTTTTACCCATGTATGTGAGTGAGGTGGGGAAGTGGTCACTACAGTATGGGTCAGTGCCCACACCCCACTCGAGGAGAGGAAAGAGAACTGCGGAGCCAATCGTCAAGTCAAGACATGAGTATTTGTTGTGTCCTATGTTATGGTATGTAGGCTGTTTATTCTTGAAAAGGCATGCTCCTGAAGATGTAAGGAATTTCTCTATAAGGGGACCTCGGGCATCCGTGCGAGAAGAGCCCCAAAGAGTGTTGTGAGCATTAAGGTCGCCTGTCAGGATGTATGGTTCGGGCAGCTGGTCAACCAGCGCCTCGAAGTCAGAGCTTAAAAGTGAAACATCAGGAGGAATGTATATGGGGCATACCGTTATCAACCTATTAAAAATTATTGTGCGTATTGCTACAGCCTCAAGGACGGTGTTCAAGGTGACAGGGTGGCATGCTAAGGATTTGCGGGTGATTATGGCAACACCGCCAGAAGAGTGTCTGCAGCCAACCCTGTCTTTCCTGTATACCATGTAACTATTCAAGAAATTTGTGTGTTTGGAATTCAGATGTGTTTCCTGGACACACATTATACTTGGCTGATTGGCATGCAGAATCTCATAAACGTCGTCAAGATTATTCAGAAGGCCTCTGCAGTTCCATTGAACAATATTTTCTCTTCCCATTATTATGTGTTCAGAGCTACTGGAGTGTGACTATTTATGTAGGGTCTTTCGGGGCTTGCAGTCTTGGAAGGGGTTTTCTGACCTTCTCTACTGACCTGGACGTCGCAGCCCGTTCCTTCCGCTGCGATGAAAGCCGGAAGGGCTCGACGTCCATGTCGTCATCTGAAGGCAAGGGGGTGCCCAGCGGACTGGGCCCACTTGACGTGTTACCCTTTCGGGTGTTCTTTGCCTGCGCTGCCAGTGCCGAAGGCGTTGGGAGCACCACAGGTGGCACAGGCAGTGAGGTGGGGGAGGGGGTCACTGCGACTGCCTCCGTCTCCATCTCGTCCGGGCCCTCGCGTGTGCTTCGGGCCGGTGGAGAGGGGGAAACGGTGGGTGCAGAAGCATCCCCACCGGACGTGGATGCCACCACAGCCGCTGCTGGCTCAGCGAGCGGTGCGGAGGCGGGTTGGGCTGCCAGAGGCAACCCTGGGGGGGGGGGGGCGGGGGCGGGACCAAGTCCGACTCGCGGTACTGGGTCCCCGCTGAAACCAGACGCCGCTCCGCCCCCCGGCGAGCTGCGTCGGCATACCTCCCCAGGGGAAAAGAGGCGAACCTCTTTCGCACCTCGGGGAAGGTGATGTTTTCTGTTAACTTTATGTTAATGATTTTTTCTCTAGTTGAAACTTTTCACAGGCGCGAGAGTATGCTGCATGTGGACCCTGGCAATTCGGGCAGGTAAGGTTGGTTGCAGTGCAGTTGTCGGATAGATGATCATGCTGGCCACATTTGGCACATGTTGTTCTGCCACGACAGGAGTTGGTACCATGCCCGAACCTCTGGCACTTGAAACAGCGCCTCGGGTTCGGGATGTATGGCCGGACAGAACAACGGCTGAAACCTGCGTTGATATGCTCGGGCAGTGTGCAGCGGTCGAAAGTCAGAATCAGATGTTTGGTGGCTATTTCTTTGTTATCTCTCCTAATGACGATGCGCCTTACTGCTGTCACGCCTTGATCTTTTAGGCCTTCGAGCAGATCGGTCTCTGTCTCGGTTAGGAGGTCTGGCTCAGATATCACACACCCTGGGAGCTGTTGAGGCTGCGGTGGGGGTGTGACTCTGATATCCAGGTCTGCCATGCGGGTTTGGCTCATGAGAGTTGTGGCTTGCTTCTGTGAGGTAACCTCAACTAGGACCTCGCCAGTTCTTAGTTTTTTAGCATTGTATGTGTTGCCAAGGATAGATTCAAGAAACTTGGATACAAGGAATACAGATTGTAAGGAAAGAGGCTTGATTTGTCAACCGATTCAACTATAAAAAAACGTAGGGTAGTTGGTCAGGGTTTAGGTGAGTTGATGGGCAGGAAGAGGTGGAAAAGATTATTCGGTGCGGACCTTTTCAAGGTCCGATCATGTTTGGGAGGGCGGGGTTTACGATTTACCATATGGCATGTAATAGAAGAAGGGGACGGGGTACTTTCTTCTCAAAACCTTAGCCCTGATAGCCTGAGAGGTTCGGAGCTCCTGCCTGTAGACAGACAGGGAGCCCATCCGCCGGAGCTTGACCTGGGCTCCGACGGCCCACCGTTTGAGGCTTCTACCCTTCACCTTTAAACACATCACCACGGTAGGTTACAGTTTATGTTGGGGGCTCGGGGTCCGCGGTGTCGCCAACACCGTCACTATGAATACTCAAGGTGCCCCGTGCGGGGTACGGTGCAAGGAGAAGGACATCTTGTTGGTGTAGAAGCTGTAAATGACAGGAAAAATATGTCATTTAGGACGGCACAACATTGGTGATACGGTGGAGGTGTATCATCGGGTAGTCTTAATTCCACGTAATTGCTTCGGCGCATTGTATCAACGTTCCCAAATTTCAGTAGATTAGTCTTGTATAGATCAGGAAGCGTTCCGTAAAAAAACGTGTGTTTGAGGCAGTCCGTAAAAAACTTGTGTTTGAGGCAGGAGAAAGCGCAATTGTATTCTGAAGCTGTGGAGAGATCAGATTATAGTCGGCTGCTCGACATGGAACTCTGCGGAAGCTCCGCTTTTTTATTAAGGCGTTTAAGCATTGGGTAAACCATGCTGACTTGCGTCGTGCCAATTGATGCAGTAGGACATATTTATGCGTTAGTGCTTAACTATATCTTTGAATAAGCACCAGTTATCGCCAGCGGTAATTAGTCGTGGCGCATCGTGGGAGTCCGTTACGATGTTAAGGCTTCTTTGCTGTTTTTCTCCCAGCCGAATGGCCAAAAGTATTGCACCCACTTCGGCTTGTTTGACTGTGGCCTTTTTCTGAGAGAGGCAGTCTAAAATTTCTCCCTCTTTAGTGGTTACCACTGAGGCTGTCGTTGTGGCATTGTAGCTTGCCGCATCGACATTCACTGTTTCTGGTGATTGTTACATTTTTTCTGGTGAAGTCCGTCCTAGCCTTCTTTTTCTCCTTGTGAATCTCTAAGTGCATATTTCTAGGGATGGGTAAGGTCTTTATGTGATTCCGCTGCTCTGGCGTTAGATCCTGCAGACGTTTGCGTGTATGTAGCCGGTAACGCTAACGCACACGCACAAGCCGTGCGCTCTAAGTAGTGCCTTTCTGTTTCGCCTCTTCGTGAACAGCTTTTATCTTAGCAGGTAGATGGGAACAAAATTATTGGCTTCCTCTGCTGCCTCAATTGGTTATTTCCGCACCACATGGTTTCAAGTAATCAACTTTAGCTATCATCATTTCAGATCGTGTGTTATCTTTGACACATAGTGTGAGTTCCTATGTTAAGCGTTTTGCGTCCCGCTGGGTGTCTTGGTGTAGAGGAACCAAATTGGTTATAGACCCTTTTTTTTGGATAGATACTTATAAAGGAGAGTTTAACGCGTTTTTTGGATTCTGCTGTTCCGACGGCGGACAGAGGGTGCTTGCTTGCGCTGGCTGTTGCCTGTTGTTGGTCGGTTCTTTGCAAGCTGCAGAACGATGAGCTGCCGGTGCTGAGTAAAGAGACCGGAAGAGCCGGGAGAATCTGATGGAGACGTCTGGGCAGCACGGCGATGTACCTGTGATCCGGACCTGGCAGGCGGTACCTGTACGTGCAGAGGAACGGGGTGCAGCCGCCCTTTTCCTGAAGCACGGAGCTAAACCAGGATGAACCTGGCGAACGAGCGCGCCCAGCATCCGAGCCACGTGGAGGCAGCTCGTCTTCATGGCGCATTGTCTGGCGGCGGGGTGCTGTTGTGACAGAGCACCCCGCCCCAATGCGTTGCACGGGGCGACGGGCCGACAGCGGGGCCGATTCACGCCTCGTCCAAACCACACCGAACCGCCCGCGGCGAACAGGCTGCAACCTGTTGAAACATGTAGCGCCGCACAGTCACCTCTCTTTTTTATTGCGGCGGCTCAGCCAACTCCTGCATAAAGTGAACGACCAGCAACGGGCCTGTCGCTACTCGCCTGGAGGCGAGGTGACGGAGACGGCTTCAGCGTCGCCCTCCCTTTCCCCATCGTTGCGGCTCGGCTCACTCAACCGCTTCACTACCATTCGTCGGATTTCAAACTTCAGCCAGCGAGAGTACTGATTAGAGCGATACAAACTTCTCGGGGCCACAACAGAATTCGGGGGGTATAAAAACCCATCCGGGTCACGTATCGTCAGCATTGTCCGGAGGCCTTCTCCAGCGGCATCCTGCGGCGGCACTTTTCGAAGGCACCAAGTGGAGAGGTGCTGCCGCCTTTGTTCGAGCCATGTAACGTTTGCTTACCCTTGTACATACTGTATAAAAATGTTATTTCAACTTTTCGTCGGCTCGACAACGTCATCGCTCTCCTCTGCGCCCCGTCGATAGCGGACCGAGCAAGGCAACGCCACTACACCGGTGGTTGTGCTCGGATGGCCAGTCGCAACAGTGGTGGCTGCGGTGACGGGCCCAGTCCTAACAGCGGAGGCAGTGTCAGGATGGCTGATTTCCAACAACGCTGACAAGCTGGGATTGCGAGTCACAACCTTGGTGACTTCGCTGAGAAGGCCATTCCCAACAGGGCCTGCTATTGGCGCCTGCGGGCGCCGACAGCGGTCGCCAACGGCGCTGCGGCCGAGGCAACCGAGGCAACCAAGCCAACCACCCCCGCAGCCTCCCATGCATGCTGAGCTGGGTCATTTCGGCCATTGTGAGTCGTCTAGCCCCCGGCGAAGAGAACGGTGCGTTCGCCAGCCATAAATGAAGACCGCGTTCGCCCGGCCTTTTCCTGAGAGCGTTGCACAGAAGCGAACGGCTTTCAGACGTGGTCGGCAATACAGCTAGATCAAAGGTTTAACTAAGCCAAACTAATACTCAACCAGACTAAACCAAGCTTTTCCTTTGGATATCCAAGGTTAGCTGAGCTAAGCAGCAGCCATTTTTTATTCCTGGATGGTTAGGTGCATCTGCAGCTGTAATGTGCACCAAAGTGGGCACGATGGTGCATTCCACCGGTGCTTGTCTCGGTGGGCGGGGAATTTACAAGCCGCAAATTAGATTAAATTGATTACACCGAGTTACCTAAATCATACATAGTACACTGCCGGTCACTGCACAAAAATTGGACACGCGAGAAAAGAGAATGGCTCGAACGAGAAACAAAAATTCCCATTTTCTGGAATTTAAGCTTTTACAGCAACCGGATAATTCTTATTGGTGAAATGGAGCAGTTATGCGCGCAATATGAACCGACCCATAATTATTCAACCTTGCCAGATGTTTCTGGGAAAGGAAATTGCAAGAAAATGGTTGAAAATTACTAACAGCGAACAACCGGGGGTGAAATTCAGAACTTTATGTTGAAACGTATATAAGCATCAAAAGGCGTTCATATAGGCTAACAACATCACATCACGTGAGTTGGCTAGGCCTAACCTTGTGCTGCGGAATACCTGACGCACGTACATGTTTGCTGAAATAAATCAAAACTCATAGAGATTGGTGCAAGTTTTCATAGTTTTGTGTCGGGGTGGGAGCAAATTTCGGCTTCAAAATTCTGGTGCCCGGTTTTGGCTGATATTCTAGTACGGTTTACAAAATCTCAAATCGCCACACACAGCATTTTTGAGTAATCAAAGTGTCGTTGCACTATTGAAGTGAGAACTACACATAAAGCTGTTCAGCAGTAAGCGCGGTTTGCTTCCAGGTTATTTCGGTATGTTTAGGAATTTAAACGACTAAAATGACGTGGTTCCTACACTAACGCGTTTTTTTGATACTTTGTACTTTATAGGTGCTTTTTGTGTATTAGAACTGTATTTTTTATTACAGGGAAGCGAGGAGAAGATTACAAGCCGCACTGCGAACTCTGGCAGAAGGAACACTGGACTACAATGAAAGGTCTTAATCGGAGTGACAGCTGTGACAAATTCTTCGAGTGCAAATGTAACACTACAAATACGTTCCCACGTCTACAACCAAACTTTGTGCGATCCGATTAACCGCACAATGATTGGTCAATAGTTACTGAAATCTTTGTTGGAACAACACGCTTGAAGACAATCACCCAATAAATGCAATAGTCATAACAATTCTAATCATTCACTTTTTGTAAGCAAGCTTTTGGACAGGGTGATAGGAAAGTGCGTGATCCACATCGTTTGGATTGTAATGTTGGTGCTCAAATAAACTTTTTGTCTTTCTTCTTTAATAGCCTGATCCCATCGCGTGAAAACAATGGTTACACTTAAGATAAATTGTAGTTTGTCGCGAAAACTTACTACATGAAAGTTTTTTTTAAAGATAGCTGGCGTTTCTTGGTCTAGGCAAACTCAAACGCTGATGTTGGTCTGCCTGTGTGTCCGCCTCTCTCTCTCTCTCTCTCTCTCTCGGTCACCTTAAACCCACTGCATAATTAAAACAAGTTTCACCGATAAAAATGTCACCATAGTCATGGGAGCGTGTGAACCCAATTCATCAGTTAAAACGGAAGCACTACGGATTGAAGCCCCCATAGAAAATTTCTGTAAGACGTTTAAAGCAATGACATCTACTTGTTTTGAACATTCTTGCCTTCAAGGAGGTGGCGTCACCAGGGACTGTTCTAGATGTAGCGAAGTATGCTATAAAAAAGCAGAAGCAGTGGTGACGGCTCCTCAATAAATAGATGCATGTATCGCACACCATACCTGTCTGAAAACTGTTATTCCTGTCCGGTCCATGGAAGCGTGGCAGTACTGTCGGACTGGTAGCCGCTATAGGGGAAGACATTTAAACATCACATGTTTGACAGCTTGGGAAATAATTAATACACATAAAGGAGCCATGAAAACAAAATACAAGTTTGTTTTATTGGAATCATTTCGTGTTTTTCATTGCCCTCAGCGCTTGTGCGGCAGAAAGCGGTGCTTTATCCACTGAGAATTGGAATAATTTAAGCCAAAATTTCCATTCTCATTTAAATTGTTGGTTTTCGTCACATCTACAATGACGCATTTAGAGCAGGCCTTAGAAAAACAAGTGATAGTTTGCGTACCGGGGCTGCAACCATTTCATAGACGGCCGCTTGATTATCTTGTTTATCGCCCACTTTCATAGATAGCGCTGCCATACCGCTGAGGTGCCAATATTCGCACTAGACTTATGACTTCTGGCCGTATTTCTATGAGAGTTCATACTGATTGTATCCTGAAAGGTAACCTACCACTAGAAAAACATGGTAATTCAAGTGACCGTTCCGCTTAAGTCGGTTGATCAGTGTTGTGTCAGAGAAGTCCAACGCCTCGGATGCATGTGTTAGTCAGTGTCAGCCGCAGTGTCAGTGCCGCACTGTTTCTGTGTATACGTGTTCTCTCGTATAATTGTTCAACCCACAATTCGTACTACTATAAAATGAATGTGCCCTAAATCTAAGCGCAAATGGCTCGTTCGGCAAGTTTATAAGCTCTGCCTAATTTGCGTTTGCTTTTGCTGACCTCAGCCAATAGCGCAGCTCGGCATATGATATCATAGGTGTCATTCCCTTTTCCCGATTATATAGTTTATTTAAGCGAAGTTTCTTTTAAAACTGGTGTCAGCCTAATCCTAACAAAGACGGCCTCCTTCGAAAACCAAATTTGTTTTTTTGTCCGCCTGGCCCCTTTAAGTAAAAGGAGACTTACCATTGTTGTGCGAGAGCGGCCGGCCCAAATTCGTTGCACGGGGCGACGCGCCGACAGCGGGGCCGATTCAAGCTTCGTCCAAACCAGACCAAACCGCCCGCGGCCGACTTTCCCAGACTTGTCCCGCCGCAGAGTCACCTCTCCTTTTGCGTCACGGTGGCTAGGAAGAATTTTGCATCGGGTGAACGACCGGCAACGGACATGTCGCTACTCGTCTGGGAGCGAGGTCGCGGAGACGGCGTGGGCGTCACCCTTCTTTCCCCATCGTGGTGGCTCGGCTGACTCAACTACTTCGGTACCATTCGTCGGATTTCAAACTTCAGCCAGCAAGTGTCCGGACTGGAGCTTTTCAAACATCTCGGGGCCACAAGGAATTCCAGGGGTATAGAAACCCGCCCGGATCACGTATCGCCGGCTTTCTCCGGCGGCATTCTTCGGCGGCACTTTTCGGAGGAACCGAGCGGAGAGGTGCTGTCGCCTTTGTGCGAGCCATGTAACACTTGCTTACACTTGTACATACTGTATATAAATGTTACTTCAACTTTTCGTACGCTCCAGAACTTCATCGCTCTGCTCTACGCCGAGTCGATAGCGGAAAGAGCAAGGCAACGTCGCTACACCGGTGACTGCGCTCGGATGGCCAGTCGCAACACTGGAGGCTGTGGTGAGAGGGCCCAGTCCCAACAGCGGTGAGAGCGTCGGGATGGCTGGTACCCAACCTTGGTGACAAGCTGGATGCGAATCACAACTTTGGAGGCAGCGCTGGGAATGTCATTCCCAACAGTGGTGGCAGCGGTGGGATGCCCAGTCCGAACACCATGCAGCGATGTCATTTGGGGGGGGGGGGGGGGAAGGACGACGTCAGATAGGTTCAGAAAATGACAGTGACTCGTGCCGAAAAAACCCGGGAAGAAGGCCCTCCTGCGATTCGGAGTCTTTCCGAACTTCGGCCTTTGGAGGAGGAGGACCCCTTGATACTGACGACGGACCGGTGTGATGGACTGAACCGGTGGTGGTACACGAAAGTGACCGAGGCGATGGGCGGACTAGACGACGACGGATCCTCACCTCCGACGATTCCCTCGATGGGCGGCGATTCCATAAACGGTGAGGGGAATGCCGCAGCGTATCGCGCAATGAAAGAAGCGTTTCATCTGCAACACGATTTGGGCCTCGCTCAGTCTAGGATGCACGTTGAGAAAATGAAGATAACACGAGAAAAGGAGCGGATAATAGCTCGAGCACTGTGCAAAGAAGCAAGAGCAACATTAGGCCTGTGTATGACAAGCAGTGGCGTTAGCGATGTGTTGACGAGGTTGCTGCATGAGCTAAGGAAATATGAAGTTAGATTGAAAATATTGAATGAAGAAATAGAACCGTTTATCGACATTGACCACCTAGACGAAGAATTTGCTACAAATATTGACTATGAAGACGAAATAAGCATGTTATGATCCAATTATACTATCGATTAAAAGACCAAAAATGTGACCCCATCGAACAGTGCCAGATCATCAAGAAACTGCGTTCCTCAAAAAACTTCAATGAGTTTTATACACTGACCGAAGAGTTATACGACCCACTTCATGTGAAGAATTTCCAAGAAGGGTCTGCGATAGTAACTTTGCATGAGCCACAGTTCCTACCGCAAGCACAGCGTGACCATGCGACAACTTCGTTGGCTGCGCGTGATCTTCAGACAGTAGACGCCTTGATATTCTGTGCCTTCCAAGAGACCACCGACATTGCCATGAGCAAGTCAGGCATCTCCTCGACTCCCTTGGCGTCACCGCAAGCTAGGGATCGGGAGTGTTCCGAAACTGACATCCCGGATGTACCACCTGAAATACTAAAAGGACACGATGAGGCACAAATATCTGCAAAGAACAGACAAGCGATCCAGGAAACTAAAGAGAGGGATCCGGACGGTTTCCCAAAACATCTACAGATAGCCGTTGCACTGACCCGTCAACGCATTCGGAAGGAAGCAATTCGAGGCAGACGCCATTCGGAGGACAACAAGGCATCTCACAACGACACTCGAATAATTAAAGTACAGCGCTCGAGAAAGGGGCGGGTGCCTTCAACACACCGTTTTCACGCCGAAGGGGAAAATGCTGAACAACTCTTATCTGTGTACAGGACCGTTGAAGACAGGCTACGAATTTCAGAGTGGAGACATGGACTGCAAAGACACACTCTGCATGTGCTAAAACGACAGCCCAGTGGCAGTGTCGCCTTCTGATGGCCTCAGCGGATTGAACTTGAACGAACTGGAATGACCACGGCTGCTTTTTGGGCGGGGAGAATGGGGCAGGGGAAGATGTAGAAACTTTCTAATCATCATCGCGGCACCGATGCGAATATTATCATCGGTGCCTGTAATCTCTCTGCTATTTCGATCCGGCAAGTTATTTTTTGAGTGAATTCGACTTACGCGAATTCCTTGTATATTTCCATACAAGTATTGGCGCCATCTGGAGACAGGACACTATTCCATTTGAAAGTAAATTCCCCCGACCTGGCAGCTTCATAACCCTCGGCAACCTGCCGCTACTGCCGACAATCTCCCGAACCTCCATTTCCTCACTAACATTCTCGCTTTAGACAAAAACATAAAAAGGCTGGTAAAAAATAAGCGGTCCCACTCAACGTGAAAGCCGTCGAACGTGCAGACCAGTGATTCGCACTACGGGATGTGGTGAAGTTCTTCGCTTTTTGCTACCACCTCTCACGTCCTTTCCCTTTGTCTCACTCTTCTCTTGATGAATTGAACAGAGCTTTGTTATGCAGTTCCATTTTCCTTTCGTCGCAGCGCTCGCACCGAAACAGTCCTCACACTCGCACAGGGCTTGAAATAAGCCTTTGTTCAAGTAGGTCGGGCAGCAATATTTGGGAATATGGCACTAGTACCCTAGTGGCTGCACCCAAATATTGATCTCCAATCCAAAACGACTTTAAGCAAGTCGGAGTGAAAGCAAGGGGGACATTTCTTATCTGCAGAACAACACGGTATTATGGCTAAGAGAAAGCCTTAGACGTCGCGCCATGGTTATGCCATGACGATGAAGCCGTACTTTACAGACGCACTAACTAGAAGGGGAGTAGCATAGCTAAGTCACATTTTGAAACAACAGACAACGAAGTTCTCTAGAAATGGCTATCGGAGCCACAAATCTACAGCATGGAATTAACAATTTCATCAGATATGTTTTCTAAGAGACGACATCGACCTATACTCTCACTAACAACACATAACTTATCTTGGAGCTCCTTGGGGAAGTCTGTGGCAAATATAACGTTTAAAGGCTAAGCCAGTAAAAGTTTATAAATAATTCGAGAGTGTCGACGAGTGAGATTAATCTTTTGCACCAGTGTAAAAGCTGTCTGACGATTAGGGAATCGAATATATTGTATAGTTTCAAAGTCAAAGTATCAATCAGCGTGATCCCACATTCAGCTTCACCTGGGGAATCGCTTTACGGTGTATCAGGTTCGGGATGAAAATGAATCAATATGTTGTTCTTTCCATGTCGAAGCCAAAGCTGCATTTTAGTTCTCTTGTTTACACTTTAAAGCACATGCACCATCAATTTTAATATTTTATCTCCAGAAAGGTGCATTCGGCAGATGCCACGATCTTCGTGGAATTTCAAATTTTATTCAAGTAATTTCAGCGGTTCAAATTTTCTCACATGTTGCATATCAGCTCGTTTTTCTTCCACGACGAAAACGAACAGGCTACAAATGACAAGTTTGAAAAGGGCACACCGTAAAACCTATGAGGAAGAGCACACCTTCTGGAATATGCGGGACCCCACTTTTTGTTTACGCGGTAGTCAAGCGTCGGAACAAAATGAACGTCGCTACAGCTCTCACGTGTAGAACACCACCGTTCAATTCAGCTAAGAAAACGCAAGAAGCGCATTTAGGGTAAGGCCGAGTGGGAAAAGAAAAGAATGACAGGAGCCGCAAACACAATTCAGCCTTCTGTAATTAACCTTGTAGTTTAAGCAAGCTAGGCTTCTATTTCAGCTTGGTAAATGAAGTATTTCATGCGGAATATACAACACAGTTCTTGTGCTTTTTTCTCTATTCATCATTCTTAGTGGGCACATTCACTGTACATCCATAAAAGGTGCCAAAATTTCAGGTGTTATTACGGCGTTCTTTACCATTCATTGTAATTGGAGAAAGTGACATTCTTGACGTTCTTTGACATTCATGGTAATTGGAGACATTCATAATAATTGGCGTATTAACCTAAGTGCACGGCTTATGCAGCCGACAGTGGCAGAAATACATCTTCCATCAGCCAGATTTCCAAAATTGCCCAAACTGTTTACAGCCATTCATTCACTAAAGGGGAAACAGCGTTGCACATTGTTGAAGACGGGATAAGAAATAAGTGTTCTAAGCAATATGCTGTTCGAAACTTCTTTGTAGGAAGGAGCCTCTACGAAGTCGATGGTCGCCAGTAGAGCATGCCCGCAATTAAAAAAGCGGGGATCTCAGGATTTCTCCTTTGCGTGTCCTTTCCTTACTGCGTTAAACCGCCACAACAACGCTCTTCAACCCGCATCATTTCGTCATATGACCCACCTATTGTTTATCGTAGCTTTCAAATTTCTAAAAGCCTCATGGGGCAACTTTCAAATGCTTTGCAGCAACAACGAAGGCATGGGTTTGTCTTCCCAAATTTGTTTTGACAAGTGCCTTGTGGGCATACCATACTGACAGACTCTTTGAGGACTTTCCTCGAGGAGGAGGAGGATAAAACTTTATTTGACAGTGAGATCGAGCTGGCAAGTGAGCGAGGTCTTCAGTCCAGGACTCCGTTGGTGCGGGCCCGCCGTCTACGACCTTTCAGCAAGCCAAATTTGCTTACTTAGGTCCAATCTGGCAGGTTCTCTCCCCACTGTTCATAGGATTGGGAATTGGTGCAAGGTCTCTGTTTGAAGTGCATGTCCAAACCATACGAAAGAGCATTTCTGAGCTTCCAGATTGCCTGCACAGGGGGTACTTTCATGTGGGGTGAAGGGTGTGTAGCCGTGTGGGGTGTGGAAATGTGTTTGGGTTTGAAGTTGTCGGAGGGTGACTGGTTGTTCTTTTTTAAATTTTCTGCCGGTCGCTGGGAGGTGCGTCGTGTGAGCATGTAGTGTTGGGTGATGTCATTGTATGTAATTAGCGAGTGTCTGGTCCTGTCGTCGTCCTCATTGCGGTGCCCCACGAGCAAGATCTCAGGCGTGAGCGTGAGACGCTGTATTTCCGTGAAGGGATGTGTGTGCAGGCGTATAAATGATTTTGATGTTCTTTCAGGAGGGTTTGGGCTAGGATGCGTAGTGCTTTCGGGGAAATCCTTCCGGCTATGTATTTTCGACACAATCCGCTTGCGAGTCTGTGATAATGATCTTGGCGCGAATCTGGACTATGGCTAATTAGCGCGGCTTCTTCGCTTCGAGAATGGTAGCCTGGTAAAGGGTGATACTAGTAAGTAAGATTAGTGAGGGTGGCGAAAAACCGCTGTTTTGGTATTTGCACGTGCGTAGTCCGCTGCGTCTGTGAATACTCTTGCTTTTGAGTGACATTACACCCTTTAAGGGTTTGTGCCCTGGCTGTTCCTCTGCTTTCTTGGTGCTGAGGGTCATATTTCTTAGCCCTTGGGCAATTATTAGCTTCGATGTAGTTTTCGCTGGTATGTCTTCGTCAGTCTCCATTTTCATTAAATGGGCGTATCTTACGTTCTTAAGTACTTGCCGGCCTGTCGGGGTTGTGGTCAGTCGCGCTTCTGGGCGTCCAGGTGCGGCCTCTGTAAAATCCTCTATGGATTGTTCCCTCCTGCAGCACATCAAGCTATAAGTAGAAGTGTTCATTGGAAGTTCGAGGACTCGTTTAAAGGCCTTTCGTATGATGGTGTCGATCTCCCGACTTTCTCTGCAACCAGGAGGGTGGCGTAGGGGGCGATGTTCCTTCGTTCGCGTGTTTTGCCTGGCAATGCGGCGGAACATCGTGACAATTTGAGCGGTTAATGAGTCCAATTTCCGCATTTGCTGTGTATTTTTACAATTTTAACTGGTAGGTAATTACCAGAATTTTGAAGTGGAAGGGACGGTCCGCATATACGCACAGCCAGAGGGCCATCTCGTAACGGCAAGTGGAACGTGCATATCGTGCGTCACCATACACGGGACTACGTACCCTGCTGCGCCAGTCATTTTGCCTAACTGCTACTACGTTAATCTCGGAATCTATGTAAATCTATGTAAATCTCGGAATGGAGTTCTTGACGCACAACGGTGCAATAATTAATCTGCACACCAAGTCGCTAACTTTTTCCTCCGATCACGCCGTGACGCCGGAACCGAACCACGAACACTGTGAGACTGTAAGGGTCGCCGATGATCCCGCCACCCTGCCACCCCGCGCAAGCTTAACGATCACCGTGTACTGTGAAGGTGCCGTTCTTGACGTCCACGCTATCGTGGGGAGTCACGAAAGTTTGCTTTTCGACCGCGATTTCTCCGTCGCAAGAGGCATTGTATCGGTCACGAATTTCACCGAAGGGTACCAGCATCTAAGCAAGGGCGCTGCAAGTGCGTTGCTCGAGGAAAAGCAAGTACCAGGTAATGGGATCATGGTCGCCGACTTAGAACGCGCACCCAAAGATGTTTTCAAGCTTCCGCATTGCTTCGACGTGAAGCCGGCGCTACTGCAAGAAAAACGGAACAAATTATTGGCTTTTCTGCGTCGCTACACACCGAGTGCTTTTCGTCGAACTCAAAATTTCGTCAGGCACATCCAGCGAAGAACCAAATTACAACTGCAGATGGAGCCCGACCTACCCGACAGTCACCGTACCGCGTGGCTTCACACGAACGGGAAAGACAACCGGGCAAAAGTCGAAGAGATGCTCAGCGGCGACATTATACAACCATCGAAAAGCCCCTGGTATGCGGTGGTCGTACTCGTGAAGAAAAAAGGCGACACATTAAGGTTTTGCGTTAACTAACGCCGACTGAACTAAATCACGAAAAAGGACGTGTACCCCCTGCCACAAATCGACTACGCCCTCGACCACCTCTGCCACACGAAGGACTTCTCATGGATAGATCTGAAGGCAGGCAACTGGCAAATTGAAGTAGACGAGACAGACCGAGCGAAGACTTTATTCGTAGCCCCGAACGCCCTATCCGAGTTCAAGGTGATGCCATTTGGGCTGCGCATAGCACCAGCAACGTTTCAAAGAGTCATAGACATCGTGCTAGCTGGCCAAAGTGGCACACCTGCCTCGTATAGCTCGCTGACATTGTGGTATTCGCCCGTACTTTTGACGAACATCTTGCAGGTTTGGAGTCCGTACTCCAGCCCATTCCCACGTCGGGCTTAACGATTAAGTCTGAAAAGTGCCGTTTCGAGTACGAGGAACTCGCGTGTTTGCGCCACGTCGTCAACAGCGCGTGAGTACTGCCTTACCCGGCAAAAACTTCAGCCATAGCGCAGTTCCCAAGACACAAAGACAAGAAGGGCGTCCGAAGATTTCTCGGACTGTGCGCATACTACCGGCGCTTCATAGCAAACTTTGCACGCATTGCAGAGCCACTCACGCGATTGACGAAAGATAGCACCCTTGTCAGCTGGCAAACGCCAAAGAGGAAATATTCTGCGATCTTCAAAAACGCCTCCAAAGCCCACCTGTGCTCGCTAACTTCGATGAAAACTCCGAAACAGAGATGCACATGGACGTGAGGGATATAGGCTTGGGTGCCGTCCTTATCCAAAAGCAAAGCGGGTGCAAAAAAGCAATCGCCTAGGCCAGCCGTGGTCTGTCGAGGGAAGAAAAAAACTACTCAGCCTTTCAGAAACAGGGCCTCCTATTATATGGGCCAGTTCAAAATACGTGTTTCGTACACCATTCAAAGTTGTGACAGACCACCATGCGTTGTGTCGGCTCGCCATTTTGAAGGACCCTTCCGGCAGTCTTCGCCCGTGGAGGTTGAGCCCACCGGAGTTCGACGTTACAATCGACCATAAATCTACCAGGAAACACTCCGACGCAGACCACCTGTATCGCGCGCCCATCAATCCACCACGATACTACTCCAATGAAGACAGCGTGTTCTTCGGTTTCGTGACTGAGAACGACCTAGCCTCCCAGCATCGTGCCAACCCCAAGTTACGCGTCATGATCTAATACCTCGATGGACGAAACACCGCCGTGCCTAGGGGATTCAAACGCAACTTACCAGCTTTCAGCCTCAGAAACTCTGTTCTCGTGAAGAAAAAATTTAACCCCGGAACAAGAACGAATTATTTTCTTGTCATCCCCGCAGACGCTCGTGACGAAATTTTCGAAGCGTACCACGACGGCCGGTCTTCCGGACACCTAGGCACAGCACTCATTATTGGAGGAATCAAGGCGAAGTACTACTGGCCACGCCTTACAACAGAGCTGTCCCACTACGTCCGGAGCTGCCGTGACTGCCAGCGAGGAAAACGCCGCCCACGAGACGCACCGGACGTTTGCAGCCGATCGCCGTTCAATCGACGCCCTTTCTACAGATTGGACCTCTTGGACCTCTCAACAGGACCTCTTGGGCCTGTTCCCTACGTCACGATCCGAAAACAAGTGGATTGTCGTAGCGACGGACTACATGACGCGCTTCGCCGAGAACGCCTTTCTTCCGAGGGGGACTGCACAAGAAGTAATGAAGTTCTTCATAAACCAAGTTGTGCTGCGACAAGGAACCCCTGACGTCCTAATCATGGACTTTGGAACGGCCTCGCTGCGGAGCTTGTGAAAAGAATCTTACGCTACAGCAACACGGATCACCGAAGAACGGCGTGGTACCACTCCCAAAATAGCGGACTAACGGAATGTCTGAACAGACTGCCGCGGATGACTTGTCTACGCACGTCGACACTGACCATAAGACTTTGGACGAAGTCCTTCGCCATGTCAGGTTTGCGTACAACATGGCTATCCAGGAAACTACACAGATGACACCATTCGAGCTGGTCTACGGAAGACGGGTGGTTAGAATGCGTGGCGCCACGCTTCCGCACGTAGAAAACGACGACCTCAACACCGACGTCCAAGGATACCTTGAGCGTGCGGGGAGGCCCGCCAGCTCGCTCGAGTTCGTACAACCGACCAGCAGCTAATGGCTGCCGGACGCTACAACCTATGACACCGAGATGCCGAGTACCACCCAGGATATCGTGTTTGGGCTTGGACTCTCATCTGACGACACGGACTGAGTGAGAAGCTTCTGCTACCGTATTTCGGACCATATAAGATCGTACAATTGTTGGCCAACTTACCTAGGAGGTCATCGCCGATGGTGATTGCGGATCATCACGACGACGTACGCGTCCCGAAGTTGTCCACGTGGTTCACCTAAAACCTAACTATGCAATATGACGGACTTGTTTGTTTGTTATGACTGTCGTGTTGTTTTAGCATCGGGTCGATGCACTCTTAGCGAGGGGGGGGGGGGTATATGTTTTGTTTTTACTTTACCGCCCGGCTGCGCCGAGTCGTTTTATCTGTATCCCAAGTGAAGCGTGTGTTACATTCTTTCGTTCTAATGCCGCACCGGTTATCTCATATTCCGTTCCTATCACATTCCCCGCGACTTTGAAATTCGTGTCACGTAGCATCAGTGTGAACCACAAAGGCGCCTTGTTCTGCGCATGCTATGTGCACCTAACCCTGCAGATACTTTTTGTGCTGACCTGTTTGAACAAAAGTATTATGAGATATCCTAGCGCTCCAATATTTCTTTTCGGAGACTTTAATTTTCGCACAATCTCACGGGAAGCTCAGCCTGCAGTAACCAACGGTTCCTAGGAATGTCTAGCGTGTATTAACTTGTGTAACACTTGTGTAACAAATCGTAAAAACCCCTAACGCGCGTAACCACTTCATCATGCAATGTACTAGACCTAATATTGGCAACGGTACCTGATTCCATCTCGTATTCTTGCCTATATTAAGATCATTTACCTAGAAAATGTAACCAATGGTTCCTTGGAATGTCTAGCGTTTATTAATTTGTGTAACACTTGTGTAACAAATCGTGAAAACCCCTAACGCGCGTAACCACCTCATCATGCAATGTACTAGACCTAATATTGGCAACGGTACCTGATTCCATCTCGTATTCTTGCCTATATTAAGATCATTTACTTAGAAAATGTTTTTCATCACGTCTATAACGTAAGTTATAGGGAGCCAACCAATGACCTTTTTCTCAATGGTGGTGTGATAATATAATTTTAAACTTATACAATTATTGATTGAGTAGTTGATTTAAAGAGGCCATGAAGACAAAATGCGTTTGTTTTATTTGAAAGATTAGGCTTTTACAGTGCCCCGAGCACTTGCCCAGCAGCAAACAATGCTTAATTCACTGAAAAATTAAACACTTTAAGACAAAATTTTGATTCTCCCATTGAATCGTATGTTTCGTGCCGTCTGTGATTATGTATCCAGAGCAAGTCTTTAAGCGAACATTACTAGGCTGACTGAGGCTGGGGTGTACGGCAGCACGCCTTGTTTACCGCCAGTTCTCCTAGATTGCACTGCAATACCGCTTAGGATCGCTGTCCACACTCGCTCTGTTTTTTACCAGATTCGCTCCTGGTTTATTTTTGTAATGGTTGACAGTAATCTTTTCGTGAAACATTCAGTCCGCTCAACAAACAGGGTCACGTAAAGCAATGTCGTTTATTCCAATTGGCTAGTGTAATGTGTGACAACCCCGAAGCGCCGGACAGCGCTGTGCAACTATAACAAGCATAGTGCCTGCAGTGCGCACTACTGCTTTTACGTTAGAAGCACCAGTGCGTACTGCTCTGGCCTGGGGGGCTGCAGCCTTGTCAAGCTGTGTGCTACAGCTTCTTTTCACCACTCCTTTCTTTGTGTCTCTGTTCGTGGAGCAGAGAAAGTTGCAATGCAAATAAAGTTTTAGGTTAAACATTTTGTGAAGTGGCTGATTGCTCTTTTTTTCTCCCTTTTTAGGGGATGCCACGGAACGAGGCAGAGGGTTCAGTTTGTAAAAAATAAACTGTATGTATTTTGTGTTCAACCCAACTCCTGTGTCAAACTTTTGCAGGTAGTGGTACAGGCTTCGCCTACATTGGTACATGCATATGGTGAAAATGCGTGATCAGTTATACAGGGCTCGCATGGAACGCCTGCATTTTTTCGACACCTCGTCACTCAAACCTCTGCACAGGCCAGACAATATGAAAAAAATATAGGAACAGGTTTTGGATCAGCTAACCAGCCGGCATTTCATAGTGGCTGAAAGGCATATTTATACATACCAATTACATAATTGTAGATTGAGAGTGACAGAATTGTAGCTTGACCACCCTATGTATGCCAGTTATAGGATTTCCATTAGCGGAAAGAAAATGGATACGTTACATTTTAGCTGTCACGGAATGTTCGTGAGGTCAAGGAGTCTGTTACAGATTTTTTGTTATGTTGAAACTGTCCAGGTTAGAAAATATGAAAAGTGCTTCGCAATAAAGTACTTTCACGTTTTTCTGTAAACCACAGTGTTCTTTACAGTGAACATTTACTATTATTGACAGAAAGGAGAAATTTCTCTGCAACATTGCTGAATGTCAAATGTTCCTTACATTTTCCCGTAACTTGACAGAATTTTAGAAAAAAAGTTTCCGTTATGGACAAAAACGAGACATTTTTCAGCAACACTGCCAAACGGGACGAATTCCGTATATATTTTTTTCACATTAATTCACGGAATTTCACAGGACATGTTTCGTCATGGACGAAAATGGGAAATTTTCCTTCAATACTGCTTAACGAACATCTTCCGTACATTTTTCCCGTGAAGTGACGAAATGTTATGGAACATTTCCCGTTGTGAATAAAGACGGCATATTTCCGGCATGTTTTGCTCAAATTTTCCCGTAAATTGACGGTTTCTTTACAGTGTATACCGGGCCGCTACAAGTGAAGAACAATCACGCATCTTCAAGCTGACTCGTCAGATTCTTGTAACTCTCCCCCAGATGACTGCATAGGGTTACTGTTTTACGTCTCCCATGTAACACCAATTTATGTTGTCACCGCGTTTTACCACTGAATCTAACCATTCAGGGTTGTTCTCGATTCGCGCGACTTGTCTACGTCGTGTAAAGCTTAAAAATACCCATTTCTTTCATCATCTTTTCCAGCTGTGAGCCGAGTGCGGGATCAGTTTGCAAAGTAGCGGTGCAGGTACAGCCACCACTTTTGTAGTACATAACTTATATTTTACAGTTGTTCTACTACTCAAAAGCAATGCCTACGATAAAGTGACTAAAACCTTAGACCACAGCTGATATTGATTCATTGCGCATTTTTAGAGGTCGTTCAAAATGGTAATGACGTGCAGTATACAGAAAGTTAATATAGACTTGAGTTTCCGGTGAAGGAAAGTTTTCTTACATAAGACACTTCGCCCTCTCTCTGAGACGTGGTTCTTCCAACGTGGTTCTTAGTTCTTCTAACATTTCCATGCTTTGGAACAATGCTAAAACACTGCCACAAAGCAAATATGATAATAGAACGATGCACAATTTCCTGGCACTGTTTGAGCGGTTTACGAAGAGGTAATTTCTAAAAGGCCCGCAGCTTACTTTTCACCGGCCTACGACTTCCGCATTTGTCGAGATGATAGCCGGGTCTGCTGAGAGTTGTGTCCTTGATTGATATTCGTCAATTGTCACCTTTATTTGAATGCAATTTTGCCCTAGTATACATTACTCCTAGGCGTAACTTTTTTTGGCGCCGAACGTTGCTCCCCGGTGCGAAGGTGCAGCCTACAGTATTGTGCTTTTACCCTCTGGCGCGCTCTCGATGTCGCCAACTTGGCCACTGTTCTGCTTCCTCCGGAAGTGGGTTCAGAACATCCGGCATAAGAACATCTACCCCAAACTTTAGTATCAAGTCTGACACAAGGTCCAGCACGAAGCCACCAGCCATCAAGATGCAAAGATAGATCTCCATTGCCAAAGCAGGGTAGAGCGGGCGAATACCGAGGCGTTCGTCGTAGATCTGCAATAGCAAGAGTGCCGGAAAGCAGGAGTATAAACAAAAGCAGCAGTCATAGCTTTGCCTTTTTTAGCAGACAGGCACCACAGCTGAACGACAGTCAACCCATAACCGGTCTTTGTTCCGGTTTAAATGCTTAAGCATTCAAACGAATAGTTCTCCGCAAAATCTTTCCGGTCGTCTATCTATCCTCAGTGCCCCGCCTTTTGTGGCTTAACACGACAAAATGCCCTATAATCGGAAATAACTCCTGTTGCATCTCTGCAACGCGTGACACAGTACGTTTAATAAACTTACAAGGCCAGTATTGAGGAGTGAAATGGCCGATGTGAAGTCCTCACGGCACCACACCATGCCCAGTTACGTTACGGCGAGGCAGTTCAAGGGAGGAGGTGGCACAAGGCACACGAGCTTCAGCAGTTATGTTGCCCCCTTCCTCAGGGACGAAAATACGGCAGGAGTCACGTAAGTCGCAGCGCAGTTGAGCGCACATAGTGCAAATTGTAAGAAAACGAGAATGACGGAAAAGGATAGTCAGAAAAGATGGCGAAGCCCCGACTTGTCAGTTGTTTACTATCGCCATGGTCTTACAAATAGTATTGCCGCGTTCTACCGCAAAAAAAACCTCCATTGGGGGAGGGGAAGGGGAAAGGATACATTTTGGCGACAAATCAGAGTGGAGCTGTATAAAAGGAGAATTAGGCATAAAACCTACGGAAGTGGTGCCTAATGCACATAAGCCTACCATGGGGTGAGAAGTCTACCGTGCTACGCATTGTGAACGCGAAGTTGAACATAAGACCATTAGGTTTTACCTTACACTGCGTCCTTGCAATCAGTGCAAATAGCCAAAATACATAGTGGTTTCGGCAGAGAACAGCGGTAAAAGTGCACGACTGAGTTCGAAATAAGTGTAATTTAGGTTGTAGGAGCTCTGGTGCGCAGAGTTTATAAATTTTATTTAGTCGCTAAAAAAACTGCCCTTCCACTGTCTCAAGAACGACAAGCGAAGGCGGGCGCAGTGCAAGGAGTACACAAAACAAAACACGTTTTTTGCAAATTGCGATTGGGAATTCTCCCGAGCTACATAGCTGAATGTAGATTGGGAAGACTAGTGTTTAAATTTAGTGGACGAAGACGGCGCTGTCGTTTTTCTCCTGCGTCGAAGGCACCCGTCTGTCTGTGTTACAAACCAACCCAAACCATTAAACCATGGAGGACAGCAGTAAGGTTGCATCAGACCCTCAGTGAGTGAAGCCTTGCTGTGCGTACACGCCTCTCCAGAAATGCACGCATAAACAGTGCACGGTGATAGACGTCGTGCATGCAGAGTAGCATACACAAGTAGGGAAAACGGTGGCAGCGGTGGAGAGCAGTATAAAGCGGAGTGAAGCAGGGTCGTCTACGGCAGCTGTGTACTTGCGGACGTTTCCATGCTTCACTCCGTTATAACGCGGAGAAGCCAGCTTACAGAGTCCAAGTTTACACAGATCTTTTGAGAGTTAGTTTCACCTACACACACATGTGCATTGTCGGTAACACATTTTCCCATGGTCAACATGGACATATCAAAATATGGAGGCCTACGACCTTTTGGCTATTTTTTAATTTTTTTTTCGCGCAGAACACAAATCTCCGAGATTTAGTCCTACATGGTCAGTTTTTGTTCCACACGGGCACAAAAACTGTGGGGATTAGACATGTACAGCTTCGCTGTAAAGGTGGCTAAAACCATGCCGGTTTCGGGGTTCGAACGCCAACGGCAGTATGCTTAGCATAGGCTTCATCTGCAATGCGATGAACACAAAACATACAGCCAAAAATTATTTTGGCCTATATTTGGCTACTATGTGCGCGGAGGACCGAGGGACGAGGAAGAGGTGCACGACTATGCACTGTCCAGATACTCTGTTTTAGTTTTGTGTTAGCACTGTTGCATATATATATTGTAGCACGTATGTATGTAGCGCAAATGTACGAGCAATTGTACCAGCATAAGTCATACCGGGCAATTCTCCGTATGTGATATGCGCCGGATGACGACGTTTACAGGAACGTCGAATATCTCCTTTAAAATTTTTGGTGGAGGTTGCGATCCTGCTCGGGTCCCCATTTTTCTACCCTGGAGCTGCGCAGTACGGCACATTCCTCCTGACGATGTCTCACGGTAACCACCACGAGTCCACACCTCCTGTGGCACCGATATCTGCCCTGGCACGGTCCGTCAACGGGATCCCCACTTCTTCAACGCACTGACGACCAGAACGCTGAGGACTGGCTCACCACTTTAAACGTGGTAAGCACCCATAACAACTGGGACGATAAGCGATAACAGAACAACGTCACTCTCTTACCGGTGTTGCAGAGACGTGGTATAAGAACCACGGGTCTGATCTTCGCACATGGTCAGACTTCAAGACCGAATTTACCAAAGTGTTCGGGCGCCCAGCATTCGGAAAACTGCGCGCTGAACAGCGTTTGCTGTTGAACGCGCTCAGCGCACGAATGAAAGCTTACCTCTTATATCGAGGACATCCTTGACTTATGTAACAGGGCAAACAACGCTATGACCGAACAGGGAAAGATCAAGCATATCTAAAGGCATAGAAGACGACGCCTTCCAGATGCTGATCGCGAAAAACCCTCGCAAGGTGCTGAAATCATCAATGCTTGCCAAGACTTCGAAGAAGTCCGCAGAGAGAGGGCTCTCACTCGTAAACCGCGGAGCAAGACCATTCGCTTTGCAGCTTAGCCTCTGATGATAGGGGTGTCCTCTTCGCCCAGATTCAGCAGTTTGTTCGCGAAGAAGTGGCTCGTCAGCTTTCTCTCGTTGGCGACGTAGTGAAGATGCCTCAGCCCAATTTAGCCCCAACCCTCAAAAGCGTGATACAACAACAAGTCGCTGACGCACTTCCATGCACCCGGCAGCCCAATCTCGCGGTAGCCCCAGTGGCTTACGCCGACATCACGCCGCAAACGCCGATGACCGCTCCTTTGACTTTCTCCGACCAGTACAACATATGCCTCTAACCTATGCCGAGACCGTGGCACGGCCCTTCACTGGAGCCAACCATGCCTTGGTTCCCAAGCAAAGGAATGCTTTAGGCTTCGCCCCAACGCCAATTTGTTCCTCCGGGCGGGACAGAAGGGGTTTGGCATCCTTTTTTTGGGGGGAGAGCGGCAAATAATTTTTTAAATTTAATTTAAATAATATTATTATTTTATATATTTATTATAATACCCTTTTTATTTAGTCTCGACCTCTTTTAAAAATTTTAATCCACGAAACGGTATGCTATATTTCACGGAAAAGGGGGTTTTTTTCTTTTGACCAATTTTATTGGCTTCCTTTGCTTTCTGCCTTTCCTTGTTGGAGCATTTGGCCCCTTTCCCGGCCTTTTCCCGGCCCCCTTTTTTTTGGACTTAACCCCCACATTGAAAACCAGATTAAAACGCTTGCGCTCTTAAAGGCCCAGAAAGGGAATTAAACCCTTTTAAACGGCCGGGGAAAATATTTTTTAAGTTTTTGGGAAGCGGCACAAAAACCCAAAAATTTATTAATTAAAAGGTCGGGATAAACAATGTTCGTAAAATTTATTGGGGAAAAAAAAGGGCTTTTAAGTTTTTGCGGGGGGGAAAATTTTCTAATTTCGCAACATCTTAGATGCGGGCGTCCGTAGGAAAGTGAAACTTTTTTGGGCTGCGGGTCATGGAATATTTTAAACGAAATCGCGAGGGAATTTTATTTTGTTTATTGTTAAAAAAAAAGCGTTGGGTTGAAAACGCTAGTCACCCAGGTTGGAATGAGCATCCCACTTTTGCCTCCGGGTGCGGAAACCGAAGGCGAGGCAAGTGTGCCGCTATGCACTGTCCGTACTCATTGATGGATATGCGCACGAGCGCTTTACAGACTGATATCCTTTAAATTTTGTGGAGTTGCGGTCTGTCGTCCCATTTTACTGGATATCGCGGGGACACTCATTTACGAGTTGGACCACGATCCTGTCCTTGCACCGACCGCCCAAGGCAGGTACGCGGATCCACTTTCACACGCGAGAACTCTAAAGGGTTTGCCATCTTTATACGTATTACATGGACCAATTCATCCCTAAGCGACGTACCTTCTTTCCGGTGTTCAGAGACGGGATGACCACGGGTCTGACCGCCAGGTCAATCCAAGACCATTTACAAGGCTGGGCTCTCCTTGAATGCGCGTAAAGCGTTTCGAACGCCCAGGCGAGAAAGCTTCAACTCTAAGAGCTCCGCTTGCCTAGTGAAACAAGCTTACGACAGGATAGACAGAACATCTTATGGCAAATAGCGGCTCCAATGTTGGAAAAACCCTGCAAGGTGTAAAGGCAATGTTGAAAGAAAAGCCGAGAATGGCTCCAGTGAGAACCACACAATTATTCAGTTGAGCTACACTGTGATCAGGGGCCCTCACCAGAAGGTTTGTTGCGAAGAGTGCTCTCAGTTCTCTTGGCGCGTAGGAGCATCCCGCTCCAATTTGGCTCAACCCTCAAAAGCTGATAAAACGTCGCTGACGACTCCATGCCCCGGCACCCATTCGAGTACCCCGGGCTTGCGCCGCTCACGCCGAAACGCCGAGCGCCTTTAGCTTGCTCCGACGCGTCCATCTAACGCATGCCGAGACCTGAGGCCGTTCTGGAGCACGGCCATACCGCTCATGTGGGTCTCAGCGCAATCATGCAAACTGACCGGTTCTTGCAAGCCCTTTGCATGATCACTGGGCATCTTTTTCCCGACTGTGCAGCCGTCAGTTTGCGACACATCTGTTTTTGGCGTCCTGTTTCGAGACATTGCTGATTCTACGCCGAACGATGTCGGTGTTCGCGCACCATCTCTCACGCATTGCCAATGTCTAGGAACAAAATTCAAGCCCTATCACGCATTTGGCCCAGTTCTCTAAAGTCGGATGGGGCGAATCGAGCATGCCGCTCGAGAAAATCGCCGGGAACACCGCTCTGTTCCCGGCTGCTGACAGCCTGACTCGACGCTGAGTCGCCGCCGCTCGGCAACGCCTCAGCTCGCCACTTCCTCTAAGCGAGAATTAGCTCTTCGTGCGCTTAGTGTAATGCGCCTGAAATGTATGGAGTTTGGGTTGAACAGAAGAATTTTACCTAGGCGATATTTCGAGTAAGCGATTTCGTTATAATCGAGGGATTACTGTATACCGCCGGGGGTCTCAGTGGCTAAGGCGTGTGCTGCTGACCACGAATCGCGGGCTTCGATCCGCTGGCGCCGCTCGTTCAATCAGGGGCCATTCGAGCTACGCTGCGCACCTGTTCCAATCTTGATGGACTTGCGGCAAAGCAAAATGACTCCCGTGTGTACGAGATTTCGGCGCACTATAAGATCCCCGAGTGGTCAAAATTAATCCGGAATTCCTACTACGGGCGCCTCATCGCCTGCGTTGCGTCGGCGCGTAAACCAATATCAATCAATTACTGTATATAGAAGGAGAAACAGACCATTGCAGCCGCATCGGGCGGGCGATAAGATAACGTTACAAATTACAATGCAAACCAAGCGGGATACAATGCTTCGTAGCTGCGGCGGTGAAGGAGAGTTTGCGGAACCTCGGTTTAACAAAATGATAGCGGCCGCAATTCATTCCTTGGTAGCGATAGCGGCGGTCACGTGTTTGACCGCCGCTACAGATTCCGCTAGCTTATCCGAGGTCAAGCGCTTGTGACCTTATCTGGCCACCGTAAGAAGCATCGTTTTCCCTTCTGTCTTTAATTGCTCAGTGATGTCGACTATACTATCAAACACATTTGTGTTTGAAGTAAAGCCGACGTCTTAAGGCGACGTTGTTTTCAGGGCAAAGTAACCATCAAAAGGGTACGACACACTGTGCAAGTCTAAACTGGGTCTCTCAAAGCTGAACAATTTAGCCGATAACCTTACAGGTGGCTTCAATTTGTATTGTAATCACAGTAAAACATCTCGGTTTTAAAGGAACAATGTTTTTGCACATTTACACGAATAGGTTTGTACAGAAAGCGCCGAAAGACCAGGTAGATTTGAGGTGTATTTGTTGAGCTAAAAACGAGTAACCGCTCAGTGTGGGTGCTCAGCGAAATCATGAAAACTGAAACCGGTCTTGCAAGGAGCTTTGCATGATCACTGGGCAATTTTTTCCCGAGCTGTGCAGCCGTGAGTTTGCGACACGACTGTTTTTGGCGTCCGTTACGATGACATTACTGATTCTACGGAACGAATGTCGGTGTTCGCGCACCATCTCGTCCACGCCATTGCCCAATGTCTAGGAACAAAATTCAATGGCCCTACCACGCATTTGAGCCAGTTTTCTAAAGTCGGATGGGGCGAATCGAGCATGACCGGCTCGAGAAATCGCCGGGAAAACACCTGCTTGTGTTTCCCGGGCATGTTGACAGCCTGACTGACGATGAGTCGCCGCCGCTCGGCAACGCCTCCTCGCCACTTCGCTCTAGCGGGTTAAGCTCTTCGTGCGCTTAGTGAAATGCAACCTAAATGTATGGGTTTGGGTTGGAACCATAAAAAATTTTCGTATAAGTGATATTTCGAGAAAATCTATTTCGTTATGACGAGGGATTACTTAGTGTACTAGATAAGCTACAGAGTCCCGTCACTGGCACGAAAGGGCAACGGCGGCCATTTTGGTGCTTATCAGTGTTGCCAGATGCCCTTTTTCGGCCTCAACGCTCACTTTGACGAGGTCTTTGAAACAACCTCCCCCAGACGCAGCAACGGGCATCTTCGGACACCCTTCTGCAGCTGAAATGTTGCGAACGCGTTTCTTTGAATCACGTTCGGAACGAGGGAGTGGTGCGCGCCGCAGAGCAGGGCGGACAACTGAGAATGCCACAGTTGACCGACAAAACGCATAAGCAACAAAATGGCGGTGCCATAAACCCGTCGCAGTGTAAACAATGTCACGTGATGCGAACTGACCATGATCGACGGCGGCACGGAAAAAATAGGAGAAAAGACTGCGGATACTCTGTAAGCTTTCGGACACTAGGATTACTGTATAACCTTACCCACCGCGGTGGCTCAGTGGCTAAGGGTTGTGCTGCTAGTTTTCTGTGAATGCTCTTTTGTGCCCGTATCTATTTCTTCATCCGGGGGGGGCACACCCATCTTCGCTTCCGTCCCAACCAGTCTCCCCAGCCCTGAATACCTTACTGTATACTTTTCCCTTTTCTTTTGAAACCGCCGTTGTCCAGTTTCCCGCATTGTCTGAACTTGCAGCCCACGCGGCATACGTTGCCCGTCATGGTGAAAACCTTAAAACGCTGCTTTGTTAACACGCCCCCTTTTCCTCTCTCTCGCCCCCCCCCCCCCCTTTTATTTATTTTTTTTAGTTTGTTGTTGTTGAAAACATAGGCGTAGCCCGACGGGTATGCATACTGTCCATTTTCCGAAACTTTTTCGCTCTTTCTCACAGTTTTCTGCAAAGCTATATAAGAAATGTGTTCCAAATTTTTCGCGACAGCAAAATCATGTAATGACTCTGTGAAGGAAGTCCCGTTGCGCTAGGTAGAAAACTGTTTTTTGTTCTTGCTTATACGACTCTTTACTTATACTATTTCTGCGCGCTTTGTGAGTTTTGTTTTCTCTGATTTAATGATATATATATATCAAAGGACGTGGGCAGGGCATGATGAGAAGGCAAGATAACCGCTGGTCATTAAGGGTAACAGTGAATCCTAGAAAGGCAAGCGTTGCAGGGGGCGGCAGAAAGTTAGATGGGCGATGAGATCAAGAAGTTTGCGGGGATAAATTGGTCACAGTTTGGCACAGGCCCAGTCATTGGAGAATAATGGGAGAGGCCTTTGCCCTGCAGTGGGGTTAATAGGATATATAATGTTTGATATGATATGATGATGTTTGATATATCGCCTAGAAAAAAATTTCAGTTGGGACTAGCGTTATACCTTTGTCCTTCACATCCGACCAGCGAAAAAGGTATCGCTGGTCCCTCCACTTTCACAGCGTAGAATGGCTCCTAAGTTTTTGCCATTCTTTTACTCACAGTATTCATGGCCATTCCTCCCTTGTCGTTTACGTGCCGTCATTGGACATGCTTGACGGACGTCACATTACTACAGGCGACGATTAACTCCCGTAGCTGTTATTGGGCGTGCTCTCCTCAGATTTTTCTTTACTACAAACGTTCACTCGGCAACACACATGCGGGAAAAGCCAGATTTAAAAGCGGTCTTAAAGCGGCCTCCAATAAATGGGCCACGGAGCAAGGATATACAGTAACCCCTCGTTATAACGAAGTCAGCGGGAACGTAAATATGTCCTTATAAGCAGTGTTTCGGTATAAGCGGCCCAACTCGAGAAAAGCTAAAGAATTTGAGCTTTAATTGCGAGAAAGCTCTGAGGAATCAAAACACAATGTATTCAGAGAAGCAAAACTTAATTCAGGTGCAAAAAAGGCAGTGAGATTTGGCTGTTTCAAGTTTTGCTGGGCGCGAGCAACCCTGCTCCAATTTGGTCAACCATTGCATGACGCTGCGGTCGCGTCACATAAAAGGGGACAGTGGCAATGGCAAATTTATAAGGGGGCGTGCGGGCGTCATGGAAAGATAGCGAGAGTTTAGAGCTGGAAAGCGCCGCAAAACGCAGTGGCTAGAGTTTGAGGTTGTATTTGTTGAGCTAAAAAAACGAGTAACCGCTCAGTGTGGGTGCTCAGCAGCAATCATGAAAACTGAAACCGGTCTTGCAAGAGCTTTGATGATACTGGGCAATTTTTTCCCGAGCTGTGCAGCCGTTGAGTTTGCGACACGACTGTTTTTGGCGTCCTGTTGTCGACGACACTGCTGATTCTACGGAACGAATGTCGGTGTTCGCGCACCATCTCGTCCACGCCATTGCCCAATGTCTAGGAACAAAATTCAATGGCCCTACCACGCATTTGAGCCAGTTTGTCTAAAGTCGGATGGGCGAATCGAGCATGACCGGCTCGAGAAAGTCGCCGGGAAAACACCTGCTTGTGTTGACCCGGCATGTTGACAGCTGACTCGACGATGAGTCGCCGCCGCTCGGCAACGCCTCCAGCTCGCCACTTCGCTCTAAGCGGGTTAAGCTCTTCGTGCGCTTAGTGTAATGCGACCTGAAATGTATGGGTTTGGTGTTGGAACCAGAAGAAATTTCGAATAAAGCGATATTTCGAGTAAAGCGATTTTGTTATGACGAGGATTACTGTATAACCGCCGCGGTGGTCAGTGGCTGAAGGGTTGTGCTGCTGGCCATGAGGTCGCGGGTTCGATTCCCGGCCGCGGTGGCCGCTTTTCTGATGGAGGCGAAAAGCAAAAACGCCGGTGTGTACGAGATTTCGGCGCACGATAAAGATCCCCATGTGGTCAAAATTAATCCGGATCCCTCCACTACGGCGCGCCTCATCGCCTGCGTTGCGTCGGCGCGTTAAACCCACAATCAATCAATTACTGTATATAGAAGGAGAAACGGACCATTGCAGCCAGATCGGGCGGGCGATAAGATAACGTTACAAATTACAATGCAAAGCCATCGCGGGATACAATGCTTCGTAGCTGCGGCGGTGAAGGAGAGTGTTGCGGAATCGGTTTAACAAAATGATAGCTGCGCAATTCATTCCTTGGTAACGATAGCGGCGGTCACGTTGTTTAGACCGCCGCTACAGATTCCGCTAGCTTATCCGAGGTAAAGCGCTTTGACCTTATCTGGCCACCGTAAGAAGCACACGTTTTCCCTTCTGTCTTTTCTTGCTCAGTGATGTCGACACTATACTATCAAACACATTTGTGTTTGAGATGTAAAGCCGACGTCTTAAGGCGACGTTGTTTTCAGGACAAAGCTAACTCACTCAAAAGGGTACCACACACTGTGCAAGTCTAACTCGGTCTCTCAAAGCTGATATGCTTAAGCCGATAACCTAACTGGTGGCTTCAATTGTGTATGTATCACAGTAAATCAATACTTCTCGGTGTTTAACCGGAACAACTGATTTATTTTGCACATTTTTACACAGAAATATTGGATTGTAAAAATGGGTGCAGGACCACCGAAATGGATATCGGGAGTGTATAGTTTATCCTGATGTTACCACATAGTTATGTATAAAAATGTACTAAGGTTTGAATTGTAACTTGATACCAATTATTTTGTTTCGTTTAAAAAGCTGCTTTTTGTGTCTTTGGGCTGCGTGGGTCTAGGGGCCAAGTCAGACGAAATATAACGTCCCGCCTGTTCCCCATACTCCACGGCAATCTCTTGTGTTTAGGAAGGAAACAATACAACTCGATGCTAAGGGATTAATAGGAACACAGTTTTCAACGCAAAGTAGCTCGCTCTGTCATCAAAACATAGAGGCGCTAGAGACTTATCAGTGCAAACTGTGTCTTTGTAAGCAGGCTTTCCCACGCTGCGTTTTCAGCGCTGACGCCACATCAACCCGCGCCCTAGCCATAGAAAGCTCCACTGTTAAATGCTTGGCCGCGTATCTGCTTGCTTTGCTGATTAGGTCACTGCCGGCTTTCCAGTTCGTGACCTCTCGTTTCCCTTCCACTCTTCACCCTCTCTCTTTTCTCAAATTGAGCTTCCTTCTTCTCCTCTTTCGTGGTTCAGTTACTCCTCCGAACTTATACCCAACTGTAGGGCATTCTTTTTTTCTTTTCAATTTTACAGTCAGCGATGCGTGCTCTTTGGCTGGCTTTATGAAGCGTAAGCAGAAATATGCATGCAGTAGCTCATCAACTATACGCATTAAACGTTTTGCATCAGCTTGGATATCATTCAGGGAACGTTTCAACGCCGGTTCCTCCACCGATTCAGCTAGCAGCGTGTCACCACTAGGCGAGCGAGCGATTGATTTGATTGATTAACTGTATGGTTTGACACGCCGACGCAACGCAGGCGATGAGGCGCGCCGTAGTGGAGGGCTGCGAATTAAATTTTACCACCTGGGGCATCTTTAACGTGCGCCGAAATCTCGTACACACGGGTGTTTTGCTTTTCACCTCCATCAGAAAAGCGGCTGCCGCGGACGGGAATCCAACCCGCGTCCTCGTGCTCAGCAGGCCCAACACAAAGTGAGCGATGACCACCGACTCTTCGCTTGGGTAGAATGCTGACACCACCCATTCCCGACTCTGATCCCACCGATCGGCTGAGAGGCATCCACACTGAATTGGGCAATACTTTTCGCGTAAGAGAACTCTGGAAGTTTCATCACTCCATCCTTACCCCATGCTAAATACCCCGAGGAGGAACGCCCAGATGAAGAGGAAGCCGACGGCCGCCTTGAGCAGCGGTGGTTGCAGGAGTGCCGCACAAATATGGGGAGCATCACCACCGTCTTCCACACGGTGGCGACTCCCATGGCGACGCTTAACCACAGTGCCGACACCTGGAGGACCAGTGGCCTCACTCTCAACGCCAACACCGCCTCCACCATCCAGCCGAAGACGTGCTGGACCCAAGATACCTGCGGGAAGCCGGTGGAACGCACGTTGGAAACTAGTGGGAAGATTTCATGCCACTATTCAGTGGCATCCAGAGGTCGTCCACCCAAACGTTTTTACCTCGGTCTTTTGTACGCCACCTCACTGCAAAGCTCGTCTTGAGGAAGTTTTTGGCAGCATAGGCACCCTGCGCCCGAGAGCGCCCGGTTCTGTGCGCGGACCTTTACCTAATAAATCAGCTTCTAGAACACCCTGGGGCATCAGTACAGCAGTGGCGATTTTTCAAACAGTTATCACACAGTTCCTTCAGCGTGCCGTGCCACCAGTGTACGGCGCTTACGCTGAGACGAGGCGTAAAGAGACACAACCTTGATGAATGCACGGGTTCGTCCTTGCTGTTTCTATCTACATGTCTTTTTTTATCGGACACTATCTTTGGTCGGCTATAATATCAAGGACGAACTTTCTCTAACTTTCACCACTCGAACTGTTCGTTCCTCGAGGCTCTTCCTTATGGTGGTGTTACCAGAGACGCTTTTTTTTTGTAAGACACCAGTGGATGAGTGGATGGAGAAGGGATAATCATGGCTGTTGGTATCTCGGGCACGGCGCCGAACCTTAAATAAATTGAAAGATACGAACAGAGGCCATGGTCAGCACTGCATCTTTCACAATGGAAATAACGCCCCGAACGGCCAAGGTACACGCAAGTGGCACGGCTGCTTGCTAGGCAGCTATGATTGCAACTTGCCTATAGTGAGAGAACAGTGGTCCAACATGGCCTAATCGATCAGCCCCTTTTTAAGGGAGACCCGTAGGCCGGACCCACACTAGTTAGCGTAGGTGGAGTTGTGGGATAACAGCTATAGGAAGTAATACGGAAAACTTATACTCATCTTGACCACCGAGTGCCAGTTAGCGCATGCTCCACCTCGGGACATAGGCATATAGATGCACTACACGGGTCGAAGTGACTGAGTGACTAAAGACCGTTTTGAAACCTTCGAGGCGGTTTATTTCTGTCCTAGACGGTCCAAAATGGTTGTTTTTTAATTTATCACAATTTGCGCAGAAGAAAACTTAGGGCTAAATTCTTGTGAAGTCCCTTCAACGAACGCCCAGAAGATGAAGGATTTGCCTAAAAACTATATAATTGGAGAAAGTATAGATTCTAATTACGGTATCGAAAACCATTCGTAGGGAAAAGTATCTGTACGCACGAACGGCACTGCATTACCACACCTTTTTACAAATAAGGGATATTCAAATCTTCTAGAAAGAATAAAAATAGGGTTTTGACGCTGCCAATGCGCGCTTCGGGTTCTGGCGGTCGAGTGTGGGTGCCACTTCGAGAAGATGAAGATTTGCGACTCCGTGACATTAACCCGACATGTAAGACGATAAAGGAAAGCATGATGCTTAGTTCCAATGTTTGCGCTGATATTACCTCTTGTTAACCCTTTCTTGGTCGACCATGGTTCACACCCTCTTTGCTGGCACTGCATAACAATGTGTCAGTTTTGTAAATTGAACGGGGCGAGTGCTTGGTTACGTCGGAAGTAGCCGATGACATGGTTACTTCGTTAGCGAAGGGAAAGGCTGAAGTTCCTCATTATGGGAAAAACAGTTGCTTTACTTTACGCCGTCATCATTGTTGTCTGGTGTTGATTGTTGATTGATTGTAGGGTTTGACGCGCCGTCGCAACGCAGGCGATGAGGGGCGCCGTAGTGGAAGGCTCCGGAATAATTTTGACCACCTGAGGCTCTTTACCATGCGCCAAAATCTCGTACACATCAGCGTTTTCGCTTTTCGCCTCCATCAGAAAAGCGGCCGCCGCGACTGGGAATCGAACCCGCGACCTCGTGCTCAGCAGCGCAACCGGGTAGGAGCTGGGCGCGTTAGCACGTTGCTATTTCATCGCGTTGCAAGTTAGTCCAGGGCGTGCCATGTGAGAGCTGAATGTTACGGCGCCTGAGTCGGACAGGTGAACCCCAGTCACGGAGAGCGCATGTTTTGTAAAAGCTTTTGCGTGAAGCGTCGCAAGTCTGTTCGTTGACTGGACCGTTTTCTAGTACCGGTCCTCCTAGCGGCCACCCCCGGCGAACGAACCTCTTTCCAGTACCGGTTCTTCTAGCGGCCGCCATGGCGAACTAAAAAATGGCCGCAGGATTCGCCCCCCCCCCTTTTCCCCGCCCTCTAAAAGTATTCTTGTCCTTCAGCCCCTGCCACACCCACCAATCACCCGTTTCTTTCCCATGAAATGACATGACGCAGGCCACATTCCCGAGTCTCTTGTACAGTGGGGGAAGCAGCTTTTACTTTACTTTTTTTTGCCTTTTTTTGACCTCACTTGTATCATGTTCTCGCAGACGTGTTCAACCTCAAATGTTTTTTGCCCCCACTTCTTTGTAACATTTTTGTGTACCTGTGAAACACACCACGCGATATCAAAAAAGAGGAAATGTAACCGACAACGCTAGAAAGCATAGCCGCTCACAAGCAGCATGCTGTATATTTGCCCCGACCCGCACTGCCGAAAATGCCGGTCGGGCTGCCCGCTCATTGCAGCATATCGCCTCCGGAAAAATGTTCATTTCATATAAAGTAAGCCCCACTTCCAACACTGGAATAATTACGTGTGTGAAAAAGAAGGCTGCGCGGATGGCTTAGCATGCGGCTGTTACCTCTTTTTCGCGAACACGGCTACAGATCAAGTCTCATCGGGTTCTGGTCACAGCGTGTCGCCACGGGGGTGAATTGCAAGTTGTCTCTATGACCGAGACCTCCAAAAGGCTTGCCAGAGCTCAAGTGTAGGATAGCGTAGGAATAATAACATCTGGCCCTATATCCGGCTCTCAGCAACGTTTGTTGTCGATGTCGCTTGATAGGGATAACGGACAAAAGTCCAGGGTCGTCATTCAGTGGCTTCTGTCAGATTTCGGTTAGCATGATCACATTTTCACTGCGCTCGTATCGATAAAGTTTTAGAAAAGAATCTCATTTCAGTGCGTCTTTTTAAGTTGCTACGGAATAACATTCAGGGGTGGGGCGCAGAGTGTACAAGAGAACAAGCTTTGAGTACCACCTATCCTGAATGAATTATAATTTAGGCAGGTCAACTACCTATTGTTGGTTGGTCTTGGCGAAATTAAACTTAATGCAATGTTATTTTCTAATTTTTCCGCATTTTCTCCAAGCAAGCCGGGTGTTTTTGTTAGTTGGCCGCAGTGAACAGCATGCTGAATATTTTTTTTTGTTTGGTGATGGATCGGTGACCAACTTTATTATAATAATGTACGCTACTTCCCGGTTACCGTCATGTTTTGTATGCCCTCAAACGTTTGGGTTAATGTACTTCTTTTAGGCGCAATGTCTGGTTCGCCTTGAAAAGACGTGTTTGCAAAGGGCAGTCAATAATATTCTCCGTACACTCCGTTTATTTTGTGTTATTATCAATAGGACAGAACAAAAGGTTTCATCTCCTCTACATGCCTTGAAACATAACTCTAGATGTTAGGTAAGATATTTCATTACTGATTTGGTCAGTGGATTATCTCCGCGTTCTTCTGTTTCTATTTTCTCTCATCCCGAACAATCAACCTAGTTGGATATTGTAGTCCCGTTTCGGATGTGTCCGAAGGTTTGGACACTTTCAAAAAATTTTGGAGACTGGCACCTATATCATTTAGGAACGATGATTTAGAGTGTTCCATAAGTTAATTTTGCAACGTCATCAGTTAATTTTGCAATTGGGAAATGAGCCTCATGTCCAAGGTAGCGGTAGTGGTTGTCGCCTCACAACCGCGTTTTTATGAACATATTTGACGACTTCATAAGAGACTCCCTCAACAAAACGTACGCTTGGTACATGGAAACCAATGAGGCTTACTGTGTGCGTTATGCCTGCAATAAGCAGTGGATTGATTGATTGATTGTTTGAGGTTTATTATTTTTATTGTTTTATTTGATTTATTTGTTTATTGATTTATTTATTTATTTATTTAGTTAGTTGATTTGATTTGATTGGATTTGATTTGGTAATTGATTTGATTTGCTTGATTGATTTGACTGATTGATGATTGATTGCTGATTGAGTGATTGATTGATTGATATTGGATTGACTTGATTGATTGATTGATTGCTTGCTTGATTGCTTGAGTTGCTTGACGGCTTGCTGACTGACTCTGGGGTTTAAGCGCCTGGGATATACGCCGGGCTATACGGAGCGCACCGTAGGGAGGTGGGTAAACAGCACATGCAAAAAGAAATGCAGGCACAGCAAACCTCTGCACTACAATTTTGACACACGATATATACTGTGCTGCGGCGATACCGTTGGTTGGCCCGATGGCTCCTGATGCAAGAAGGACGTCGGTTGCGTGCTGCCCCGCTGTTCTTTTTGCAGGGCCGAGATGGCGGCGTGTCAAGCGGGATGCGCTTGAATTGTGCAGCCGCGTGGGGCCAGCCAGGTGGATGGAAGGGTCGCTGGCGTTCCCGGTTCTGCCCAGCCCACTGACCAGCCAGGTCAACCTGGCAACAAGAATCACCTGCGCCACAAAAACACGGTGGCCGTAAGTGCAGCTCACTGCCGCTGCGTTGGCAAGCCGGTAATCGTAAGGCCCAGAAAACAAAATCTTCCCTGCAGGCTCAACCAATACTCACATAAACAGAAGGCGGCGTCATTACGCCTGTTTGAATTGGGGGAAATAAATGTCAGCATGGAAGACCTGTTTCAAACAAGAACTAAGCAGTAATGACGGCTTTATAAATGAAGCATCTGATTGTGGTCAGGATGTTTACTGATTATCAAAAGCGTGTCTTCCGCAAGCCGTGCAAGTTACGGAATGAAAAGTCGTGATGCTGTACTGAAGCAGTCGCTGTTGGTATAGCAGCACCATATAGTTTCCCGTAGCCATTGCCTCTCAGATGTACAACCGATACAATTCGGTGTACGTTAAAAGAGCATTTTAGGCCATCTATTTCTTTCACGGGTTAAGAATGATTAGCACAACGGTAGTTTTTGAGGGAAATACCGCAGAATTGTCATTACGGGGCAATCGATGTTTATAGCACCATGGCCAATGTTACTATGTTAAATTTGAAACGGTAGGGTGGATAAAAAGGGAAAGAATGAGTTTGGAGACTTCTCGACGAACAGCGGTCATCATAAGGAGAATGGAACCCCACAGGAAAGACATAACGTGGAAAGATCGGGAGATAGCTCTTGGGAGAGGAAGGGAGGTACAGGAGGGGAGGTGGAAGGACTTGTGAAAGGATCAGGAGGCCCACATGAGATAAATGGCAGCATGTTGGGAGAGGGAGAGGTATATAGCGCAAAGGAAAGGGGAATGGGGATAAGTGCCGGAAGAGAAAATAAGGGGTGAGTGGAAGATACGGAGGCGGGAAAGGATATGTTGACTCATTAAAAGCTGCAGAGGACACTAACTGAGAAAGGGCAAGGGAGAAGGGTAACGCGTGGGGAAGAAGAAAGGAAGGCTCAGAACATGTGACAGCAAGGGTCGTTATACAGCTGGGGCGAAACAATATCGCCGTTTTACGTCATTTTGAGAGAAGCAAGCAGCTGTCCGGCCAATGCTTATTCTCAGTTCAGAGCAATGCCACTACTCAGCACTTATGCCCCTGATGCGTGCCTAAAAGCCTTGATGAAGCTGTAAGAGATTTCAGCGGAGAACATAACTAAAAAATGGCAAATAACTGTAAAATATTTGTAAAAAAAGAGATATTTTAAAATTAACGAGGCTTTTATTTAAATAATGAAAGACACATGAAATATAATTACAATACCCAATTGAAAACAAACCTACATGGAAATTTTCTGGACTTCCAGTTACTAGAAGGTATTCGTTACCGTGGAAAACACTTTAACGTACAACAAAGCATTGAAATCATTTATGCTTAGAACCCCGAAGTCTGGAATGCCTTCCCATACATGGAGATCTAAAAACACCGCCGATTTTGCTGCATCTTTCACAGATTAAGTGCTGAGTTGCCCTTCGCTATGTACCATTCAAGTGTATAATCACATTACCTGAGATACAGAATTACCAAATGTTTTAAACACGCGGTTCCCTCATTATAATATCAGTGCTCTAATGTGCAGGAAACAGGATGCTAATTTAACAGAAACCACTTAAAGCATGCGACGGACATGACTGCTAGAACGAGAGAATAACACTTGCGCTCAAGAACGTCAAATTCGCAATTGTTCACGAATCACTCTCCTCTTCCAAAAAAACGTACCAGGGGTAGCCGATAGATTTGGCGGTCTATGCGGAAAAGCATACTCACCGAAATGCAGATCAGGGTGGCTTTGCAGACAATGCTGGCAATGGTTGAGGCAACTACAGTTAGCTTAGAGCTAAGATTGATGTAGAAAATTGCCCCATCCATGGCGGCGCACTGGGTTCGCTGGCTGTTCGTGAGTCCTGGTGTCTTTTCCTTCGTCTTGAGGACGACCACATTAACGTGGAATAGTGGCTGTCGTCATCTTCTTCTTCAACTCTCGGTGCGGGAAGCGATACGATTTCCGTCGTCACTGTGTATTGTCCAATAATTAAGGGCTTTTAGTGTTAATCAGTGCATGACCCTGTTTCGTATCGTCGTGACTGTTGACCAGGGAGCTGATTTCGAACCGATTAGCAAGGCCGACCATCTCTCTGTCGCCGTGCGCGGACCCATCGTCATCGCTCCAAGCTTGAGCTTCCACGCCTCCCCGTGTTCCGAACGAGTCAGCATGCGCGCTATGCAGGGCGAGTTTCAAAACAGCTCGAAATCATTACCGCAGTTGCTTCGCAGCAAAGAGCCACCAGCGAGCCACTACCTCTGGTGTTACCAAAGCTCTCTTAAATCAGGACATAGACAAGCCAGCAACAAAAAATGATGATGATGATGACACCCTGGGTGAAGGCGATAGGGGAGGAGGAGGAAAAACTTTATTGCGAGCCTCGTGATGTGGAGTAGTCCCATAATTCAGAAGACCAAGGGACGACCGGGCTGTCTCATTCCTGGAAACCAGGGGTTGCTCCGCATCCAAGCAGGCACTCGCCGTCAGGTTCTCCCACGGTTCAGGGAGGGGAAGGGATGTGGGCAAAGCTGAGAGAGTGAAGTTATGGGTGCAGTCTAAGATCATGTCTGTGTGAGTATTAGTCTACATTTATCTTTTTACTCGGTTACCACGCTTCTCGTTAAGGGGTGTAAGCCATGCCGTCACGTCGGCGACTCCTACTTTCGTGTTGTCAGACTGCCTTGTCACACTGTGACGATGGCGACACGAACACGTCGACCGACCGCAAGCCCGCGTCCTGTGACTGGCTCCCTGAGCGATCCCGCCGTCAATATCGATCGGCCGAACGGTCGTGTGAACCCGAAGCGAAAACTGCCCCCCACAACATTCGTGTCGAAATGAATGCGGCTCTATTCAGTAATTTCGTGGAGTGTAATAAACACAGTAAGGTGAATGAAGCCCATATGGCTCAAACCCCAGCTCTGATGCGATCCGTATTTCGGCTTACGGCGCTTCGGCCCGTTAGCTTGGGCGACAGTTTGCTTCCGGGAGTTGCAAACTGCATATTCGTGCGCTACCAGCGACCGCTTGTTGAAAAATATAAGCTACGCCAACAGCAGATGAGGAGTTACGAAAGGTGTATCAGGTAATAAGGAATCAATATCGCCCCATGGGTTTAGCGTAAAGCGTAAATCTAAAGTACGGCAAGCACTGTACCCGCAGGGCCGAAATAGCAGTCGCAAACCGAGCACACATTTGCGATCGCTTTTCACTCGAAACCGTGCTGTTGCTGGAGATCATCTACAGTGGGGTTCTATGGAACCTTAATGCACAACTGTTAGTCAAGAAAAGTTCAGTTCTACAGGCAGACATTTTTGATATCGGGTAGAACAAATATATGTGGCACAAAACATGGTTGTCAATCTAGTATACTAGTTATTTCCACACCCAAGCTCCAGTATTGTCGTGGGGGCAGTGGAATACAGCCTCGCGCTCACTTAATGAAAGTCGCGAGTTGAAATCCCGAAGACTGTTGCTTTTCTTATTTTTTCTGCACGTTCTTTTAACGGCAATTCACAATACAAACAAACCGTTTTGCTGAACTGTGGAACTGTAATATATAACGTTAATGCACCGTTTAAGCAATTGGAACCATTTCTCACAGTTTTAAACTCGTGCTTTGTATAAATAAAAAGGGAATTGTAGTTTCAGACGAATAAATACTCATGTGTGTGCTTTGCAAAATTGCTATATCTGTATTAGAGTAAACACAGTTACATTCAATACATTTCAACAAGACACAAGGTAGGCCTGGGGGTGAGGGGGGGGGGAATATAGGGTTGCCGCGGCAACCAAACCCTTCACATATCGCAACAGGCAGCACTGAGCACGTAAAAAGTACCTGAAAGCATTTATAGAGGAATAGAGCCATGAGGGTCAAAATCGGGGGTGGAATATTTGTATTTTGCAATTATACGCCCAGTCGAACAAAGAGGCAGGTGCACAAACCCAAAATACACACTACTCTTACGTGACCGCTCGTAATAGCGGTTTACGGTGTGCTTGTGTAGTAGGTGATAAACAAAGGTTCGTGCAGAGGTTCCCGTTAAAGTAAGGGGAGGGGAAATGGAATGCCACCATGCACTTTAAAAAAAAATGCCCCTGCGCCTAACCTTGCAGGCCGTCAGCTGCTTTTTTTGTTACGGTTATAAATGTTTAGAATCGATTGGAATAACGGAATAAATACTACGACTGCCTTTACACGCGCGTTGTATGACCTCACCATTGGTGCCAAAGAGCGGCCCATTAAGCCAATATATAAACCGAGGCCGGTTCGGGGGCATGTACGAGCTCACTGTAACATATTTTGAGGCGATTTTCGAAATTTTGAGGCCCTCCGCTATCTCATGGAATCCTTAGTTTGGGACAGCGGCAAGCATGATTTTTATTCAACAGAAATCGGGCCGTGTGCTGCGCTTAATTAAGGTTACATTGTTTTTCTTTTCCTGGTTCCTTTTTCGGGAAATGCCCGCCGCCAATAGTCGCCCCACAATTCCCAAGGAGCGCACCTCGGACGGAATCATCGCACACCACCCAAACCGTTCATGCGCCAGGCACTAACACCAAGGAGGATTGATCCTAGGAAGGCAAAACCCGCTGTGTTTGCCACCAGACTGTGACCGGCACTAGTGCTGCTGCCCCTACCCACAACGGACCATCGACCAGTCCCGCCGACCACGCCGGGAAGGAGCTGCCTCCACGCCGCCACGAGACTCCCACCCGCCGCGGTGGCTAAGTGCTAAGGCGTTGCGCTGCTGAGCACTAGGACGCGGGTTCGATTCCCGGCCGCGGCGGCCGCTTTTCTGATGGAGGCGAAATGCAAAACCGCCCGTGTGTACGAGATTTCGGCGCGCGTTTAAAGATCCCCAGGTGGTCAAAATTAATCCGGAGCCCTCCACTACGGCGCGCCTCATCGCCCGGCGTTGCGTCGGGCGTTAAACCCTACATCCTTTCGCCACGAGACTCCCAGCCGCAACCGCAACATGAAAGCGAAAGGGGAGAGTGGGAGAGAACAGCCGGACAACGGGGCCGAAGGAAGAGCCTACGACTGTAACGACGACTACGGCTACAAATGCGATTCTGCCGCTCCGAGGTACTATCACGATGCCCTCAATTATGATGACGAAGGTGCTGTTACCCGTCACCGGGCTTCTCCGGGCTGGAGATCGCTAGCCAGACGACCCCCTGACAGGAGCCGCACGTTGACACCTGGAACTGTGGCTCTCTCTACCTGCTCAGCCTCCAGGACTGCTCCAAGTGTCTTAGCGTGAGGCAGAAAAGCACCGCATGAGCAGCAGTGAGACGATGCAGCACGAAATCGAATTCGGGAAGCCGGAAACATAATGCGAATAGAAGAAAGAAACAGTGAACCTTCGACTTGTACTGCTCTACTGTGCCTTACGGTAGCAGGAATTAAAAACGTATTAACCGGAAGCTTCGGTATTTGGCAGCCCATAAAGGGAAGATTTAATACCGCTCCTATTGCTGGTTTGATGGTACAGTGAAGTCACTTAACACTTTTCTGAACGGCAGGACTTATAGCCATCATAAATTATAACAGTTGGATTTGTATTTCGTTTGGGGGTTTTTATAGTTCAGGCCAGCATAAATATAATTTATTGTGGTACCTAGATTTCGGAAAACCGGAAATACAAACACAAAAATTGCATCTCAGATTAAGACCCAGAGGCAAGTTGAAGTCACTCATAATCCGTATCCACAAGAAGGACTGTCCCAAAGATACCAGCACCGAGCCCTACAAGTGCATCTGAAGGGTCGTCGACACCAGGCCAGTGCCCACAAATTGACAGATTACGCGTGTCAACCACCACCATCGTCCGCAGCAGGATACCTTTAATTGGAAAAACGGTGCGCACAACATATGTATGAAACTAAAGTACTGTAATGATAATGATGTATACAAATTTATTAATTAGCGAAGAACGAATGGAAGAGAGCCAGGTAAGCCTCCTAAAATCAGGAGATTGGACAAACAATAGTTAAATAGCTTGGCGCTTGCTCCAATTTCGCTAACAAGCGCTCCAGTCACCTTACATCTAGGCCACATCCTAGGTCACAGTGGCTGACGCGCTTTCGTTAATTTTGCAGTTGCTCCAGAGAGTCATCGGTAATCGCAACCGAACCAGTGCATGGTTCTAGGTCAAGACAAAGTGTTGGTCTTTATTTATCGTGGAACAGAATGTCTTTTCTGCATGCACAACAAATGGGAATGTACTTCGAGACCGAAAATGTAATATAAAGTACAGACACACAAGACAAGGAAGAAAGTAAACTTGATCCCTCCTGCGACGTTCGTTAGTCTTCTGCCATTTTGCTTTTTTACACCGACGTTCCAAACTTGATCTCGTGAAGAGCATGCTTAATGCTCACCATTGCCAGGCTACGCTTGTCCTCGCTCAGACGCTTGAGGCGTTCGTATGACGACCGGCTTTACAGATAGAAACCTGCGCATAGCAGCCAGCGAAAATCCAAACCACCGTGCTGCAACATTGCTGTGTTGCTGTGTAGGGACGGCGGGCTCCGACAGGAGCCCCTAAATTTATCCGCCAACATGACCGGCTTCGCTTCACTTCCAGTGGTACCTGCGACTGCTCACGTAGCATATAGTGGTCGTACCAATCGATACCGATTGTACAGGTAATACCTGTAATACGGGCCAGCACGGAGAATATACGGTACAGCCTAGACCAGCTTCTTAGCTATGCAAAACTTCAACATATGCAAGTAAAACAATGTTCTACCATAAATATCTACTCGAACAGCTTTCCGTATATTTAAACATTACGGAACTCGGAAACTTTACGACCGTTGTTTTTACGTTGAGGAAATTTCTTTTTTAAGTAAAGCTTCTGCACGTGCAAAAGTTCGCAAGGAATCCTTGAATTCGTATAGTAGAGCACCAACAGGGCCATTCTGCGCGTGGAAGCACCGTCATTCTTTTGATAAAACTGCTTTTTTTCCAGCGAAGCGAGCACTAAGCTGCGCAAACTTTTAAACAGGTGCGGTGTTCTCACCATAACTAGAACTAAACCTCGTATGAGTACCCTCGGGGTGACTTACAACCCAAACAAATGGCAAAGCTTGCATGACAGTCGCCTCCTGCCCACGCCTACGGTGAGAACTGGATTTATCTTCGGGATATCGCTTTGAGCCACTGTTTCTGTACCGAAGCGATCGGGCGGTGTTGCAAAAAAAATTATGAAATCTTATTACACCATTGGCCTTCTTCCGTTATCATATACAGTAATTGCAGGAGTCCACTGCACATCCGCGAGTAGTTACCAGTAACGTATAGAATACCTGCACAGCTTTCACAGTCGCCGCCGAGCTTCCTGAGAACACGAAGTGTGCCCTCACGTCTTGATTGCAGATAATGTACTGCGCTCGAGCCCTATTGCTCGGCACAGCCAATAAAAGTAACAATCTTTTATGTTGTTTATTACGTAATACGTTATCGTCCCTAAATGATGCACAGTGGCACGACATAAGAAGAATTTTTCCAGATGGATCGGCAATATGGACACCTATACTTGTGCTAAGCCTCGCAAGCCTCAACAGTTCGGAGAGGTTACTGAGTTCGCAAAGCGTTCTCACGCCTCCAAACCTATACTGGCCAGGAAAAGCTAGATTCTTGCGTACTTATTATCACAAAATATACTTATTTTGGGCCTAAATATTTAGCGTGGGCTTGAATTCTTTTCAGCGCATTTGATGCCAACAGTGCCCAATAGGTGGCGGCATCGACATCACGGCTCCTTTTTTCGCTCTGCACGGGCATTTTCTACGATATTTTCGAGAGAAAATAATGGTATTGTGAACGGCTAATATAAGAAGTCCAAGATTTAAGCTATTTTAGGCGAAAACACATAGCTCTGAGCAACGAAGTTTTGTGTGATTTACTGGAAGGCTCCAGAAGGCTGAACTGTCCAGATGTCGCCACTCGCATTACGGTCGCTTGTGAGCAGGAGTAAGGAAACCGCAAATGGTGTGCTAAAACGTTTCCTACCGTTTTAAAGGGTAACCGGGGACTGGCTTCTGGTAACACGGTAAGCGGTAGGCTAACTCCTTATTGCCTTTACCGCGCAATTGCTGGTCTTTCTCAGCTGTACACTACAATGTAACATGGCTAAGGTATATTTACTGCAACTTCAATAGAAAAACTTGCAAAAGATCTTTCACCATATTCTTTCCCGCAAGCTTGTTTTCATGAAAGTTGTCGCCCAGCCTTCGTCCGATGTCCACTATGGCCTACAACTTCGATATTGAACTGACTGCAGCTACGTTTACCAGATTCACTATCCTTGCTGCTTACCTCCTCCACAAAAGCTGTCCACCCAGCCATGACTGCGGGTCAAATTTCTAATGCACGTTTCTTTTATTTCTTTTATTGCATGAGCTTCTTTCCATTCCTGGGGTAGGTTTCCTGATTCTGAAGCCCGATTGATATGGTCGAGAAGTTCTGCAAGTTTCTCGTCAGACAGGTTGCGGATCATTCCGTATGTAATTTTATCGGGCCCAGGGGCCGTGTTGGAAGGTCGAGGTGAGCTGAACCAGTCAGGCAATACAACACTCCGTAGTCGAGTCCGCAGATATGGGCTTTTATTGCGCACAGTGAATCGTAGCAGATACCTGTTTAATAGTCGTTCTAGTTGGTATTTAGAGCGTACAACCTTCATACGCGCCACGAGAAGCAGGAACCCCATTTTCTTCAGAAGAAAGCTTCAGCGCAGCATACGGGTCGAAACGAGAAGAAAAGCACGTGTACTTTGTTGGCCTTCGCAAGTGCTCTGTACTTCTTGTTCCGTGTCGTCTGTTGCGGTGCCGCTTTCTTCAACGTGGTGTACCAAATAGCCGATTATTTGAACTCCCCAAAAACCGCTGCATACGCAGAAAGTGCGGTGGTGCACTCAACAGAGAGCTCTGGCTTCCTCGTGACTACTGAGCCTCTGGGCGACGCTCATGCGCAAACGGGGAGCTCGGCTGAAAGAGCCGCCGTAGCAGTGGACGCTGCGCTGAAAGAAAGCAACAGCCCCGCCGCCCTTCCCCGCCGTTTATGCGTTGCGGACTCAGAAACCACACGTCCTCTCCTCCGCTGTGTGCTTGCGCGCTCGTGCCGCGGGCTTTATTGCGATTTTTACAACCATCTGCGGGTCACAACGCCAACGCCGACCGCCTTTTAGATGCGACGCTGAGAGAAGCATCTCTTGCTGGTGGCCCTGTCCTGCGTCCGTCGTCGTTGTCCGCGTGCGCACAGCTGCATCTCTCCTCCGCTCCCCTCTCCTCTCTCCGATAGCAAACACCCTCGCCCAACATCTGCGGGCGCGTGGCGCAGCGCACTCTCACTCCGCCGGTGGGCGGCGCTGCGCAAGGCGCTGCGCGCTGTGCGCATGTGCCATACTCTCTCTCTCCGCGGTCTCCTCTCCTTCGGGTGCGCTGCGCATATAAGCGGAGTGCCGCGCTCCGGCCGGTCTCTCAGTCGACGGTCGCCCGTAGTACCTCGCAGTACCGACGATTGCTTGATGCGACGGTTTCTTGAGTGATTGGCATGCCGCAACCCAATACCAGCAACATGCCAAACGCTGGTCGCGCATCAGGCAATGGAACCGACGTGCATCAATCAACATGCCCAACGATGTGATTGAAACGCAATTCACGTTCACTACGCGTTTCAAGCAAGGAAGGAAGGAATAGTACAGGAAAAGCAAGGAGGTTAACCAGAATACTGTCCGGTTGGCTACCCTCTTCAGGAGGGAGGGGATACGGGAAATGAAAAGGAAAGAAAGGACAGCGGTACATATTAAAGGAGAAAATGAAAGAACAGTAGAAAAAACACAAGGCGTGACCAGGCAACTATAAAGGCGGTACAAACAACGCACACAACCAGAAAATGCACAAAACTAATACGGTCCACTGATAAAATTGGCGAACTAAGGGCAGTGCACTATAGTAATGTCCCTACAATCGTTCAGACAGGCCCGTGTCCTTCAGAAAGAGCAGTAGGGCTTTTATAGCCTTTTCGGCCTGTGTCGGACAACGCCTACGGCACAAAATTGTCTGCGCTGTCTGAGGCATTCGACTAATCGACCCAACGGAAACACCCCACGGAACCCCTTCAGCGTCGCATCACACTCGGGTTCCCGCGAGGGGAGGTGGGCGTAGTTTTTTCTTGTAATGGGGCACGAATCTTTCACATTGTTAAGTTTTCAAAACGAAAGGCGTAAGCTATAGGCCCCTTTCTCGGCGCAAGCCGTCCTCGTTGTTGTCCGCTCAACGATATGCCCGTAGCAAGTAAAGATAAAGAAATACTGAGCGCACGTAACCGTGCGCCTCGTGAGGAGCGCCCCGACGTCCGCCAGTTCAACCTTCGAGAAACACTCCGTCCCACTGTTTGTGGCGGCAACTATCGCCGAGCTGTTATCCTGGCCGGTTCACGTGCGTTCGCCCCTTAAGTGGTAGCGCAGACGCCGAGTTCGCGCTACAAACGCTGAGTTCGCGAAGCCAGTTCTCGGAGGCTCTAGGGCGGGCTAACGCGGTCCAGTTTTGGAGAGATGTGAAAGCCTTCCAACAAAACGATTCAATCCTACCAGCTCCTGGAGAAGTTTCCCCCGCAAGTTCGGAAATTCACTGCGAGGTACGACAGCCGGGTCTCCGACGAAGGAGAGGAGCCGCCAGCTCTGCTATTTCTCCAGCCTTGCACCGCCAGTGCAAGCTGCGGCCAATATCCCCCCCCCCCCAAGTCATAGAGTTTCATACTAATATATACTAGAGGGAAATCTGGAGCTGCATTCGCGGGCCGCCGTGGGCGGCGCCATTGCAGCTAGCGACGTTCCTCGCCTACTTGGCTTGGTTAGCCACATGGCATCTCTTTCGTCTTGAAGCCAAAAGGGGTAACATTGTTTTTTTGTTCATCTTCCATGAAGCTTCTAAATAATCCCTGACAAATAAATCTTTCGGGAGCTTTAATTTTATAACAACTGAGCACATTTGATTAATTTCCTGCAGTAATATTGTTGAATTTTTGCAGCCAAAGCCAACTTTTCAGCCTGTTCGTGAGCCATGCCAAGGACAAGTGGAACGTGTCTGCCCAGTACATGACGGCACGCTCGCTGAAGCGCGGCTTCCCTAGACAGTGGCGCCAGATTTCCCTCTAGTATATATTAGTATGATACTCTATGCCGCAGACCACGCTGCACTGCCGGCAGATCGCGTAAACAGCCATGACCCGCCTGTGACGTTCCAGCCGATGGGGGCTTCTTCCTCTGGCCAGCCACGCAGCTGGAGAACCGGTCGAGCTCTGACTGTGCACGCTTCACCCATTAGCTGCCCCGTGCGAGTGTAGAGCTTGCGCGCAGACTTTCTCCCGAGCTGGTGACCGTCCGGCCGCTCGCTGGACGGCTGTAAGGTCACTGCAATGAATGCTCTCTCCTCGGTTTCGGTTTGAAAATCGAAGATTATTGCTGGCCGCCTGCGGCGTCCACGCGCGTATTTCAGCTCTTGTGTTTGGCATCTTGCTTTCTTTTTAAGCATACTATACAAAAATAGGGTTTGAAGAGGTTGAAATTTTGAATGCAGTTGGCCTTTAACAATGAACTCCCTCACCCTTACCTCATATATACGCATGCGCCGGTACCCTCTTCGTATGAGTATGACCCCGTTTGAGGTCCGGCACCTGTCAGCATTGGTTTCTAAGCAGTAGTCGCAGTACGGGCCATTGAAGAAACCCGAGCAAAAAATTAGCAGTGGCTTAGCTAGGCTATACCAGGATATATGTAGCGTGAGTAAGGTTCAGCAATCCACTCCAATCCAATCAATCCATGTCCAGTTCCAGGTCCCAGTCCAGTCCAGTAGTCCAGTCCACATCCAATCCAATCCAATCCAATCCAATCCAATTCAATCTAGTCCAGTCCAGTGCAGTCCAGTCCTTTCCAGTCACTGCTACTCGCGCATGCACAGCACGGCTCTCTAGGAGCCACGCGAAACAGCTATGAAGTGGCTCCGGAGCAGCGTCCTATTTGGCTACTGCTGGAACGGAGGCGCACAGTTGGACACGCAGCGCCGCCAGTGCGTCTACCATGGCTATGGCGTCACTCCTCTAGAATGCGCAGACCGTCGAATGTGCAGACCCAATTCTCTACACACCCGTACTCCAATTGGATTAGGTTTTCAATTCAATCTAATCCAATCCAATTAAATCCAATCCAATTTCATCCAATCCAATCCAGCCCAGTCCAGTTCAGTCCAGTCCATAAGCAATCCAATCCATTCAAATTGCTCCTCGCGCTTGCACAGCGCGGCCGTTCAAGTTCCACCGATGATAAGGAAATTGGAACACACGACTTGTCAGATTGCCCACATGCTCCGTCGGATCCGACCAAGGGAAGAGGCATGAAGGAGGCGGATACGCTTCGCCTCGTTCAGGCGTTCGTCGTATCGAGAATCTGCTATGTGACGCCATGCACTACTAAACAAGGCAGAGAAGAACAAGTTAGATACGCTCTTGCGAAAGGCGTATAAACAAGCCCTGGGTCTGCCCCCCTACACCTCCACGGATCGTCTCCTCAAGCTTGGGGTGCACAACACTGTGGACGAGCTGATTGAGGGCCACCTGCTCAGTCACGTTACCGGCTAGCAGGGACGGATGCAGCAGGGCCCTTCTGCTAAGACTGGGCATAAACATCCCTGATCGCCTCTTGAAACCACAGTAGACATCCCTCGCGAACTACGCCAAAACATCAGAGTGGCCCCGCTTGCCCAGAAACATGCACCCGCAGTTCCACGAGGGTCGGAGAGAGGCGCGAGTTAGAGCCCTGGAGAAAAACTACGGCTCAAACGATATGGTTTATTATACGGACGCCGCAGATTATGCAGACGAGGAGCCATGGTAGCGACTGTGACGAAGAAGGATAGCCACGCCTCGAGCCTCACTCTCAACAACGTTCGACGCTACAGGCCGAAGAGGTAGCTATTGCGCTGGCAATAACGCAGACCCCAGCGGAAGTGATAATCACGGATTCACAGTCAGCGTGTAGGAGCTACCTCCAAGGCCGCATCTCGTGCATCGCCATGAAGATCCTCGGCCAGAACCCTCCGAGAAAAGGGTGTCGATTGTCTGGACACCAGCTCACGCTTCCCTCTGCGGTAATGTCTTTGCTCATGAGACTGCTCGAGGTCTACCAACCGACGCCGCGGAAAGTTGGCTTGAGACAGCGATCCCTGTAACTCATACCAGGAGGTGACCCAATTCTACAGGTACCAGGCTTATGCTACCCGCTGGCCACCCTCCCTCAGCAAGGCAGAGGAGCGCTCCTGGCGTCTCCTCCAAACCAACACTTCCCCACCCGACCAAACTCCACTTATTCTGGCCAACAATATACTACTCACAGTGCCAATTCTGCAACGCGCCCTGCACCTTGTATCACATGGTGTGGGAGTGCCAGCTTAACCCCTCACTTTCCCCGATATCTAATCCCTCGATTGAGCAGTGGGAGGAAGTGCTGGCCAGCTCTAGCCTCGAAGAGCAGCTTCGGCTGATCCACCGAGCTGAGGCGGCTGGACGCTCCAACGGGGTCCTGAACTGAGGAAACCGCCCGCTTGACTCCTCTCATTAATAAAGTTTATTCTCTCTCTCCACGCGAAACTGCTCAACCTCGGCCAGTGTAGCTTACACTACAAAAATCCCGCAAGAATTAAGATTTCTATTCTCAACCAGTGCGTTCGAAACTGTTACTCCCGTCTCAAATCGTGGCGGCGGAGGTCATGGCGGAGAAGAACAATACAAGCACCGCAAATCCTCTACGACGTTCTCCTCTATTATAAGACGAAGGCACCTAGAAGGCACATGTCGCCGGCTAAACCTCCCACAGTCTGCTACACTGATTTTATCATTCAAAGGCAAAAGTACTGGGATTCTGCCACGGAGATCTTTGCCGTGCGTTACACTCGTTCATTTTAGAATCAGGCCGTGTGCCGTGTTCGCTATAATTTGGCCCTGGTGGATTCCCCTGTCAAACCTACCCCCGCCTTGCCCACTGCTTCATCTGCACCACATTTTCTCTTCGCAATACTTGATTCCTGATTTTAATGCAATTGTGTTTTTTACCACTTTTTTAGTTCTGTCTGTAATCTTCTTACTGTTATTTCTCTAGTCATCTACTGCTAATCCCTTCTAATATTTAAATAGTTTCCTTTCCCCAAAAACCTGCATTGTTTCTTTCGGTGAAGCACCCATTTTCTTGGCAATCCCCCTTAGCGGGTATGAGCCATCTCACCGGTACTACAACCACTACGTTGGTGTACAGACCGTCGATGGAGGGTCATCCCCCTCCTCGTAGCCAGATCGTCATCTAGTCTCTGCCCTCTGCACCTCAAGCACCCAGACCATCATGACAGGGCGTATCAAGGCGAGCTCGTTATCGAATGACGCGTTTATCAATTGATTTGCCGTCGAGCATCCCTCCTAGTGCTTATTACTTCCACTCTAGTTACTATTTCTACTCCTACTTTTTCTGGACGATTTAGCTTCTCCCCTCTTGGTCATTTCTTCATTTTTCCCCCTACACTTGTTTGGTACAGAAACGGTATGTAGCAAAAAAGACGTAATAAAATGGCTACTCCGGAAAATGCGAAGAGAAATTTCTGGTAGGTCTTGATTTGCCCACCCCTGATACAAGCTTTTTGGTCCACCACTTCCGAAATTTGGGGAACAGTAATCTGGAGGAAGAAGCAGCTGAAGCCATTAACGCTGATTATAATTATCATCAAATAATGACTATCGATAGTTATGCGGCCTCAGTGCATGCTCCAATCCCGAGGTTCGGCCATTCTGAAGGTTCACTGGGAAGGAATTGAACAAAACAATCGGGAACCTGTGTCCGGCATCATCCGGCAGTTTTTTAGGCGAAGCTTATGTCGACTGACTTGCGCCGTCGGTGTGGCATACGCCGAAACGCCTTGAGGCAAAGCCAACTTTACGCACGTGCTCTAATGACTACCTGGGTGACGACGATGATGCCCTTGAAGTAGTTGGACGTACCCACTCGGAGAATGGGCCAGGGATAAGGTGTTGCCTTTGCCTCTGTTGGAGCTCATAAACAGATTGTTGCACCTCGCTGTTCGCAGTTGGCGCTGGCACGCGCGCACAAGTGTTGCGCTTCATCACGCAACAATGGGGGCCAGTCGGCGTCGTCCCGCGAATCAAGTGCATCGCAGGTGTGGTCGCTCGCTCTCGTCGGGCAGTTCAGCTTCTAGCACGGCATGAGTATAACGCGCGTGGTTTGCTCCGCGGAATAGCCGGAAGCCATATAGGAATGTAAAAGTTCTCTGTAATTGCAAAACAATTATCTACAAGAGCATAAACATTTGCGTCCGGGAAAGCACAACGAAAGGAAATGATTCCGTTTTGGTCGATCGATCGTCTTTTCAGTCATTGCGTTTTAATGTTGGCATAAGTGTTTTCAGTTTCGTTTTGCGGTCATTCCGTTTCAATTTTGGTAATTTTCGTTTTCGTTGAGCTCAAGCTTCGGGTGCACCCCTATTTCTGGAGAGAATGGATTCGGTAATTTTTTTCTTTGCGCTTGTTCAATTCACGCTGTCGGTCATTTTTCGGCCCATGTTCAGGGCACGTGAGCACCGTACGCTGCATTTTCGCTTAAACGAGACTTTATTGTTTTTGCATTAAACAGGAATCTTATTTGCCCATTTGAGCTGTTCGAACTTAGCTAGAAACTTCCTATTCATTCGGCGCCACCACCCTCACCCGCGCAAATAAATTCGCTCCCTACTACACTACTTCATTTGGGCCACCGAAAAACTATTATATGACATGGAAATGAAAAAAAAAAGTTATCGAAATTCGAAATCGAAAAAAACTAGCTCCAATCCACGCTCTGAAGGTGGTTGGAAAGGAAAGCTCGGAAACGCCCCCCCCCCCCCCCCCAACAATTCAACATGCGACGTCACTTGAATTCACACACGTGGCTCTAGAAAGAGGAAAACCAGAGATTCTAGCAGCCCTTACCTGGGATTCGCGGGGACGCCGTCCCGAACGCAGCAGCAGCGTCGGCCACGGCCGGGCTAGAGCGGGGGACGCCGCCGCTGTAGCCCGGCCGTGCGTCGGAAGAAAGAAAACGGAGAGGAGCGTGTTTCAAAGGGTGAGACAGCGGAACCTAGCCATCGTGATGTTCTAGCTCGGGGCTACACCACGAAGCGACACAAGCGCAGACAACGAAACAATCCGGGATGTGAGCATAGTGATTTCCATTTATACAGATTTAAACTAAATAGTTTCATAAGTTGGATGATTGTGAGAACACCCACGGAACTTTTAGATGCAACGCATCTCTTTAACTCGCCTTGTCCCGCGTCGTTGTCGCGGCGTAGTCCGCATCCCTCCCCCATTCTCCTCGCCGCGGCAGCTGCGCGCTCCGCCGCTCTCACCGCAGCGCCATCTGTGCGTCAGCGCGGTCAGCGCGCAGCTTGCGCTCGGCTGCGCTCGCTCCCGTCGCCGTGCCAGCTGTGCGTTAGCGCGCAGCTTGCGCTCGGTTAAAAATTTACACCATCTTCCCGCGAGGGGAAACATCGGGTAGATGCGATGCATCGGGGGTGAACATGCTGCTTAAAAAGGATACTCAACAACAGATATCCACACGCTGACATCGCTAACATAACGGAAACGCAACGGCAACCCCCGATGCGTTGCATCTACCCAATGGTTCCCCTCGCAGGAAGATGGTGTAAATTTTTATAACCGCTATCAGAGCCAGTTGCTCCATTCGTCTTTTGTAATGCCTGTTACAACAGAACCGAATTGGTATTCAGCAATTTAGAAAACGCTGTCCCATTCGTGACAAGCAGTGTGCAAAGGGTGGCGTTTCTCTAGCGGCCAGATGTCTGTAAATGGACTCTACATTTGGTTTTCCCGCCCTGCAAACCAATCCCTAACGTATCTTTGCCGTAAGACCACCTAATTCCGTCGGGTCTGGGTTACCCAGGAGGTGCTCTCGAACAAATCAAGTCGTGCGAACTAAGCGCGCTATGTACGCGAAGCTGCACCAAAACAGGCTCAACAGCGCCACTAAAGCAGACTACAAAACCGACGGAAGGGTCCTGCCGACGCGCCCGCCGGGGTGAGCACGGGAAACGCTGGATAATAGCGTCCTATCCCCACGCCGTCTACGCTGCGCTCCGTGAGTGAAAAGCACTCTCCACCTCCCTATTCACGTTGGGAGTGTCTTGCCCACTCGCCACGAAAGAACCGTTGGCTGGTAGAGGTAGAAAGCATTGCTTTAAAAATTTAACTTGTAAACGGGACGTCGCAGAGCCACTACCAGAGGAGGAGAAAGAAGAACTTGCACACGGTTCGAAGGAGGAGGAAGAGAAGAAGAATAAGGCGAGCTTGCTCGCGGCATCTCATATACTGCTAATCCATCCTAATAATTAAAAATTTTTCTTTCCCTTCAAAAATGACCTAATTTCTTTCAGTAAGGCGCCCATTTCCTGGCCAATCCCCCTGAGTGGGTACGCGCCATTTCATTGAAACCACCACCACCATCTCGTGTTCTCTCTCGCAAGGCCCCGTTTCGGTCTTCTCTGTCCACAGCGCGCAACGACCCTTCGAAGGCCGCGACAACTGCTCACCAAACCGACTGCCAATCTTCGTCACGTGAGTATGGCATTTTATGGCGCCTGCCATGTTGGCGATGTTTCGCGCAGCGTCTCCGGGGGTTGAAAAGGTCCCATGGTAGGGTTAGACGGCTTAGGGTTAGGGATGGTTAAGTGGTACGGGGTCAGGCGACTGTCGTAGGCCGGAAGAGTGTTTGATTACTTAACTGCGTGCTGCTAGTGAAATTTCGTCCAGTGGTCTTATTGTCGACTTAGTGAATTTTTCGTGAATTTTGTATATTGACTAGCATTGCCTGCCAGAACAGTTCTCAGCGTGCTCTTTGGCTGACAATATAGCGGTGCGTATATTTGCCCATTTGACATTTTGTGGCCTTTGAGGCAGTGCTAAAGCAGTTTAGCGATTACTTGACGTGCGGAATTTGGTCCTGTGGCCCTATTCTCGACTTTCTGTGAATTTGCCATCTCGTCGATGAGCGTGTTTTGTTGGGCTTTCAGTTGTAAAACGTGCTTTTTCGCTGACCGAATGACGGTGTGTGTATTCGCAATGTTAACATTTCATGACGTTTAACGGTGCCAGCTGTATATTGTATCTGTGTTTTGGGTTCCATTGTACCATAGTCATGGCGGAAAAACTTGGCGAGAGGCACCGACGGGAACGATGTATCTTTCAATGGCCCTATCACAAAAATCGAAAAGAAAAGAAAAGAACGCGTGCGGTTCCTTTAAAGGGCCCATAAATAGGCATCCGAAGGTCGCCATTTCAATCGCGCAATCGCTAGAGTACCCCTTCAGGTCAGCGTATACCAAATATTACACCTGTGCGTAAAGCATGGGCTGCACAAACGCCCAAGAAAGATCCTTTCTTTCTTTTCTTGTTTACATACCGCTTCCTCGCCGCCATACTGCCGCGCTCTGACGTAAATTTTGGATCTGCGGAAGCCTTTATGACGCACGAAGCGCTGAACAGTTCAGTGCGGCGGTGCTATTAGTGGTCCCCTTTAAATGCTGTAGCGAATCAGCGTTCCCTGTTCTGGGGGAAACGCGGGTGCGGTTCCGGCGGGTGCGGTTCCGGCGAGCGGCGCTCCGGCACCAACGGCACGGCGTATTTTAGTAGCGACGAATGTCGATCGTCGTATACCGTCGCACGAGCTTAGTTGAGTTTGTACATGTAGCCCGTCGTTTACAAGGCATGAATAACGCTGAAAAACTCAGAGAGCCTCTGCAGGCCGAACCGCCGCTACACGCGTGACCGCGTCAAGCAACGGTCGACAAGAAGCCCACTCTGTGGTGTATGCACGATACGGCATACACCGCTGCCGCTAAAACTTGTCACCGCCCGCCCTAGCGGGACTACTGCTGAAAATCAGTTTATAAATAACCGAGAGTGGGTGATGCTGCAGTAAACATTGCGCTGGTGATCGTCGTCGGCGCGGCTTCCTAAAGCCATTGATGCCTTTTCTGAGCGTCGGCCTCGGAGAAACCTGTAAGGCCCAACCACATGCACCGTACTTTCTTCGTTTTCTTGCGTCGACGTCGTTCCGCGTAGACGCGCGTCAGCGCGCGTCAGCGCGCGTCGCCAAAAATGCATAGCTACGCGAGCTGACGCGCGAGCACCGCCAATGTCTACGCTCGCCAGATATCGGCGTCGAGGCAGCGCGAGAAAGCAGCGGAAAGCAGGCAGCATCGGTCGGGTTTCCAGTCCTTCCCGTGCTTTGGGGTCATCCCTTTCAGCAAAAAATAATCAATTTCTTTTTAACTTGCGGTTATCGATTGCCTTGAGACAAATTGCAATCTATTTCTGTTCGAAAGCGCTCATTTGTGGCGTGTGTGGCTTTCATCGGGGAGATCCCGTATTTGCGATAGCTTTATTTTAGTTAAATAAGGAAGCTCTGGCTACATTGCTTGTAGCATGTATTATCATGATGGGGCTTGGCTGCAAGATTTGTGCGTGAAGACCAAGCCTTATCAACGCCAGAATGCTAGCGGCGCATGCCATTCCATTCGTTGCTACCGTGGCTTGCATAGGGGAGAACGAGGTTGTGCGAGCTTACCTTCATTCAATAAGGGGGCTGTGGTTACATCGCTTATAGTACTAGCATAACTGTCCTCGTATCGAAGGACGTGAACGCGGACGGACATTGTGTGGTCCTAAGGTGCTTCGCACCTAAAACGTTCAACGTCTTTGTGGCCCCGGAGAAGGCGCCCCTAGCTCCACGCGCAGAGAACTTGATACACGCAGGCGCGCCCCCCCCCCCCCCCCCCCCACCCCACACACACCCCATCGGCCGTGGTAGGGGTAGGCCCACCGTTATCGCGTGGAATTTCCCCGCATCTCCACGCGCCTTCCCCGCCTCTCCCATGGCTGCAAGTTGTTTATGCCGCAGGCACGATAGACGGAACGCACGGTTATTTTGTGTAAAGTGCAACCCATCTTGCGCACCCGGCCAGAAAACAGCAGCAGCCCCCCCATCCCGCAAAACAGGGCGACTAGACAAAGAAAGCGCCGCCTAAAATGGCGTTTCCAGCTTCCGTAAGGGTCTCTCCTAAGCCTTACTTTGCTCCACGCTAGTCGCCAATACGAAGCTAACGCGGCCCCAGGCGTCCAGATATCGCGCCCTCGTAACGGCGAATGAGCAAGCAGCGGCAAGTTTCGTGTCGCGCGTAGGTTCGCGGAACTCAACAGGTTGCGGCTGCGAGAGGCACTGCGACCACTGCCCTTTGAAAACTGCGGTGCCCAGTCCGGCATATGCCAGCTTAAAACATGGCGGTCGGCTACATGCCGGCCTTCGTAGGTGGCGCAGCGGCAGCGCTCAGCAATTGCTCTCGTGCTCGCGGAACTCAACAGGTTGCGGCTGCGAGAGGCACTGCGACCACTGCCCTTTGAAAACTGCGGTGCCCAGTCCGGCATATGCCAGCTTAAATCATGGCGGTCGGCTACATGCCGGCCTTCGTAGGTGGCGCAGCGGCAGCGCTCAGCAATTGCTCTCGTGCTCGCGTAACTTCTAATCTGACTGTATGTGCCGATTGTGTGTGCTACAATCAGTGCAGATCGTTTCGTGAAACACTAACTGGACAAACAGGGTTACGCCAGTGGTAGCGTTCCTTGACATATTCAGCTGTTGTCGTGTCGTCGTCATCATAATCATCATCAACAACAACAACAACAACTCTATTGAGAAAGGGGGGAAAGGGCTAGGGGGATGAACTAGGGAGAAGCCCTCTTTCCAGAGCCCCTATCACGCTGGTCCCGGTCCAGGCCCTGTCGACCAACTTGGGCTCGCTTCCAGGTGCTTGCCTCCCGTGTTTCTTGAAAACAAGGTCTATCGCTCTCTGCTGGCCAAATGAAGGGGTTATTCCGTGTCACAAAATGGTCTGCTCGGCGACGGGGTTTCCCAGCGCGGGCTGGCCGTATTTTCACATGGGGTGCGGCGGCGGCTTGACACCTTCCTTCCGAAAGTGCAGCCTTTCCTTCCGAAAAAAGAAAATGAACTAAATTTCAAGCGCCAATATGCAAGCTTTTAATTCCTGTTCGGGTTTGATTTTGCATGCCTCAGCCAGTCCCCGCATTATTTTAAACCGGGAAGGTATACCTGGCCAGGCACCTGTCCCTTTTCCTGTATTGATTGATTGATTGATTGATTGATTGATTGATTGATTGATTGATTGATTGATTGATTGATTGATTGATTGATTGATTGATTGATTGATTGATTGATTGATTGATTGATTGATTGATTGATTGTAGGGTTTAACGCGCCGACGCAACGCAGGCGATGAGGCGAGCCGTAGTGAAGGGCTCCAGATGAATCTTGACCACCCGGGAATCTTTAACGTGCACTGAAATCTCGTACACACGGCCGTTTTCGCTTTTCGCCTCCATCAGAAAAGCTGTCCCTTTTCCTTATTTTGTTGAATGTCCTGTGAGTGTTATTCCAACGTAGAAACTGTTCGAGTGAACCGATCTCGTAGTTCAACTTCATGGCGCCCTGAAATGGAGGCAGCGAATAATTTTGAACCCGTACCCTTCTTCCGCTAATGCATACATATTTATGTGCTTCGCTTGGCTTGTAATGTGGCACGAGGACACCGGTTCGATTCCCGGCCGCGGCGGCTGCTTTTCTGATGGAGAAAGGCAGAAACGCCCGTGTGTACGAGATTTCAGCGCACGTTAAAGATGCCCAGGTGGTTAAAATTAATCCGGAGCCCTCCACTACGGCGCGCCTCATCGCCTGCGTCGCGTCGGTGCCTTAAACCCTATAATCAATAAATCAATTAATAGCCTGTAATGCGTGGCATCGCGTCACAGCCCCAGTTCTCCCTTTACTGTAGACCCAGATTTGCATTTACTGTAGGCAATACCAAAACACTGAAAGAGAAAATAAAAATCAAATAAAAAACCAATGTTCTGAAGCAAACAAAATATAAAAGAAAAAACTAAGAGAAGTATTCAAAACAAAAACCTGAAGATGCACTAGCCAACAGAAAAGGCAATTCAACCCAGCTACCTCGCTGGAATAACTTAAAAAAAGAAACATAGAAAATTCCTCGATTTGGTTTAAAATGGCGTCGAAGCGACAAAAAAAGGAGATTGCGAGAACACAGTATGGGGAAAACTGAACGTTTTGCCCATCAGGAGAATTCCAAAGTAGGGTGTTTCGGCTCTTTTTACGGGCGAAGCACCTTGGGACCTCGCTTTGTCCGGGGCTTGCCGTCCGTGTACACAGTGTTGCGCATGCGCGAGAAGCATCGGATTGGATTGGATTGAACTAAATTGGATTGGATTGGGTGAAATTGAGTTGTATCGGATTGGATTTGACTGGAAGTGTATATAGTGCAGACACGCGTTGTCACTCATTTACGCGAGTGAGCAATTCAACGGGTGCTTTATGGTAAGACCGATCCCAAGTGCTTCGCCCCCTCGTCATGATTCACTTCCTGGAGATGCGTGAACTTTTTTTAGATGTGACGCATCTCTTTCTCTGAGGCATGTCCCTCCTGCGTCGGCGTCGGCGGCGTCCGCACGCCACCTGCGCATGCGCGACTCTCCTCCGCTCTTCTCTCCGACAGCTGTGCGCAACACTCACTCCGTCTCATCATAAACAACAGCTGCGTGCGCGCGCTTCGCTCGCTTCACTCCGCTCCCGTCGCGCAAGTGCGCGCATGCGCGACTCTCCTCCGCTGTCTCCTCTCCTTCAGGCGCGCTGCGGCGCTTCAGTCAGCGCTCGCACTCGTGCGACTTCGCGTCACTTTGCTTGACGAATGCGTGCTTGACTTGATTCTTCCGATGAAGCCGTGATGGAAGCGACAGTACCTTCAGCGAGTGGACTGACGCAATCTAATACCAGCGTCAGTCCAAAGGCTCCCTCCTGATGCGTCGCATCACATCAGTGTTCCCTCGCGGGAAGATGGGCGTAATTTTTTTTTTTTTTTGCAATTGGGGAAACCGGCAAGTTTCTGATCTTGAACACCGGGGGTCAAAAATAACGGCTTACTAAGAGTTCTAGCTGGGACGCTCATTGCTGTCTTTTGTGGAAGGATGAATGAATGAATGAATGAATGAATGAATGAATGAATGAATGAATGAATGAATGAATGAATATGGACCGCCTGCTCAGTTTCCACTCCTGTATAACGAAGCAACTTCGCTGTTTGTGTTTTAACCATGGATGTTGGCGTGCGAATGTTTTTCTAAGCGGGGGTGCTTATCTCATGTCCTCTTTCGCAGGAGAGAAAACGAAATACGACCCAGACCCACCAAGATGGCAACCCCGTACGGTAAGCCCCAAACACTTTCTGCCATCTCGCCTTTCCAAATACGTCGCTGTTCCCTCGGATCTCAAAACGCATATATTAAAAGCGATAGTATCTATAGGGAGAATCAAATGCGGAGATTTTGCGATGTATGTCTGCCTGTCTGTCTGTCGGTCCGCCCCCCTGATACTAGCCACTCGGCCAAAAGTAAAACACAATGCAATGTTGGGTATGCACAAAGCTAACAGAATATACATATAGACATACTAAAACTATCGCATTCTCGCGGAAGCTCAGCAGCACCTCGTTCATGCACGTTCTCCGCTTTCGTTTTAAGCAGCGTATGCATGAATTCCCCCAACTTTTGTAGACGTAGGAAGAACGTTGGCCTTATCTATACCATGTTTTTAGCTGGCCTGGTATGATTATTTTGATGCTTCTGTTTCGTAATATTCGTTCGGCTCCGAAAAATCATTTGTAGCTGGTTAGTTTTAGGTAACAAAAAAAAAACATCTTTTTGACCTTTTTGATCTTTTCTCGGTCCGCAAGCGAGGGCGGACTGATTATAGTAACAGAAAAACTTGTGGTTTATTCCTCTGTCATAGGAATCGGTAAAGCACGAAAATGAAATGTGCAGCGAAATCTGCAGCTGAGCATGTTTTGCGGATCGGCGGGTGTCTTCTGGGTGTGCTTGGCGATTGGTGAACGACGAACTGTTGGCGGGACACTTCGGCAAATGTGCCCTGGCGTCATTTCAGTGACGGATATGGCGGCAGTGAAATCTTTGTGTATCCCGTCATAAAAAAAACTTTCGTGTTAAAATATAAAACCCGAAAACGAACAACCCTAAGTTTAACGCACTTTTTAGCACTAAAGGTTGGTCTCCCGAAAGAACACCCTATGTGCAGGGGTGCACCCTTTACAAGCCGCTTGCTTCGTTGTACTAGCGCCCCTCCCGTGACTAATACGACGTAAGTGAAATCTTCGGGAATCGCGGAATAAAACACTTCCCTGTTAAAAAAATATCAGTATACAAGAATAAGTAGCTGGTTACTTCCAGTTGCGCGCTTCCCTGGAATAAATGCTGTTATTGACATGGGATAAGTCGCGGATCTAGCGGGCGTGTGTCGCGTAGCTGCATTTACGAGGTTTTTGCACCATTAATCACTGCTTCTGCCATACGTTCCCTGAAAAGAATGTCTTTGTATTAAGGGACACCTCAAAACTATTTACTCCTATCCTTACCGTCTTAATACTTATCTTAACTGCGTAATCAGCCGTACGGCATTCGCTAATGCACGGGTTAGGGACGAAATACTACTACCTTTTTTCGCATACCGCTTTACAAGGGAGAAAACGTGTATATTCTTTCACCTAATAGTACGCGCTTATGCTTTGATCCACAGGCAGAGGGTACTACCAGAGTGGAGGTAAGAATAGAATCTGCGCGCACCTCCTCAGTAAAAAATATTCCCCACTGTCAACGTGGATGTCCAGTAAGCTTGAAGTAGAGGGGAGAGTTAATTTAGGTAGAAGGCACGAGCAGAATGTATTTCTGATGAGAGTCGACGGCGGTCATCGTAAAGGAAGACTCATGCAGTTAGATCCGTTTTTCTGCTGAGCATTCGTCATAAAGTTGATTTTGCCTCAAGGCGTTTCTGCACAGACGCATGCAGTTACAGCCGTTTTCAGCTAAACATTCGTGCTAAGGCTGGCTTTCCCGCAAGGCGTTTTTGTACACGCGGAGGAAAAATGTGCAAAAAGTGGAGTATGTCTGTCCCGCGCTCGGACAACTTCATCCGGTGAAGTAGCATCAATGTTCGGGCGTGCGCCGTGGTCGAGTCCACGTCCCAAGCTCCTTCCGGGAGGATGCCGGTATGTTCAACTTCTCAGCCTCCGCAAGAACATCGACCGTTCTAAACATCAGGAAAGACACACCGCTACGTTCATCAACGCCTCCCGCTGCAGAGACACCTGGAGCCTCGGGAGTTTTTGTTGAAAAAAAAAACGGATGGGTCCCAAGCCATATACGTTTCACCCCGCCAGCTTTGAGCAGAAAATATCGCTAACCTTAACCAATTGCAATGCTGAACTTTGCATTCGTGTAAGCAAGGCCTTAACTTTGTGAGGCTAAACTGTTGCATTCCCGTTCAAACCCAGCAATGCCATACTATACTCTCGCGCTCTTACGCTCACGGGCATCTTAAGCTAGCCTAGATGTCAGCGGTATTTTTGTAAGTGGGCTGAACATTACTTTATCATTGCAACGTTTCATTTTGCCTGGAATGATTTTGTCGGTGCTCGGCTCCTTAATACCTCCTTTGTCCTGCAAAACTCTTATGGTTATTTAAGGTAACTGATTTCTTTTCCGCAAACAGAAATGATAAAAGTTCTAGTCTTTATGACCTTATATTCGTCTTGAAGGTGTGGCGAAGTCTCCATATAAAATATTTCCGCGACGCATGCATTGGGTTTGTTTATTTATTTTGATTTTACCGCACGGCTGCGCCGGTCTGTTATCTGTGTGCCAAGGGAAGCGCGTGTTCCATTCTTTCTTTCTGTTCCGCATGTGTTATCTCTTCTGATAGGGAGAGCGTTACGAACTGACGTGAACAACCTAGAATAATCTTCTTTGTTCTGGATGTAAATCGATGGTTTAAAAAACACTGGCGTTTAAAGATAAAAGCCTGCAGAGCAGACGCCATTGTTTCAATTCAATTCGTCGCGCTCGCCTTCGCACGTCACTTTGTTCACTCCTGCCTCGCCGCCCGTATTCTTTGAGTTGTTTGGGGAGCGCAAGTTCGCTCCAATAAACTTGTTTTCCTTAAAGAAAACTGCGTCGTCTTTGGCTTCGTGAAAATATTTGTGTTTTCTTATCGCTTAAGAAGAGGAGTAGTGGTCGGTCACTTCACTTCTCTGATATGAATACCGCTACGGATTTGCAGACTTGAAGATCCACCGTCTGTGTAGTGCGCTAATAGTTCGACGAAATGGCTCACGTTAATACCAATTGGGTACCCTCGATCACAGCTCCCCAAAAGTACAATAATCTAATCAGCCCCTCCCTATGGATAAATGCATGCGTTAGATACAAAATACTGCCTTATTCACATGTATACAGCTTTACCAGAGGTCAAATGAGCCCCTTGTCATCTAACAGCGTGTGTTTGCGCTTTTATCCACAGGATACGATTACAGCGGGCAGACAGGTAAGAATCCACACGAGACGTACGCTACAGTTACAAATTAATAGTGATACTAAAGTCTATCCTAACGACACAATGTTCTGCGATGGCCGAAAAAACAAGCAGCATTAGACAGTTAGTCTAGTAAACACACGTGGTAGATTGAACGTCTCACGTAGTCATGGCGCAGTTCATGCTGAGGCGTTGAAAAACCGAACTTGTTGGCGCCCCCTTGGTAGTTGACATCAGGTACACAACGTTGCACAGTAGAAGCCGGTGGTTTAATGCGCGGTCGACGAGGTGCTAGTGGAAGGGGCTTTCACTACTGTAGCCTGGCTGGGTCTCCGACCGCCCTGACGACGGCCTCGTGAGACCACGGCTACCGTTTCATTTTAGGCAGCCTTCCGAACCGTAGATCCTTCGAATCCACTCCTGCTTCGTCATAACAAATAAAGTTCTCTACTTCTTCTCCCGTCGCCTTTAACCTTCGGGTTATTCTGCAGTTTATTCTGCCGCTTCACTTGTGGCACATATCCCCTGAAGGCGATTGTCCATGGTCTGTCGTCGCATCTTCTTAATGAACTTCCTCGTCGTTGACGTTTAGTCTGCCGCACACCCAACATCTGTCCGATAATTCATCACAACGTGGTCGCTGGGTACGAAGAAACAGGAAAGACTGCCGCCAAACAGATATGAAATGATGAAATCAGATCTGAAACAGCATAGGCAACGGGCGCCAATCAGGGCAACACTTTAAAAATGGGTCATTTTTCGGGGCTAAGTAGTCTCGGAAGGTTGGGACACCATATCTATCCTTCCGATGAGTGCCCGTGCACTCGCAAATAATTACACGATTTGCCGATTAAGCCGCTCCGGCGCTCGCCGACTCTCCCCGGTTCCATGAAGGCAACGTCGAGAACAGCACTCTTCAAGGCCGGCAAACCAACATGGCTGCGCTCAGGCCGCCGCTCTGTACACCATGTTTAGTACTCAGAAACCCCGTCGAATTCTCGCCTAAATTCAGCAACTCCCTTAGAGCTCCTGAGCCACGCAGTCGTGGATGTCCTCTTTTGTAGCAGGTTGAGCAGTTTCGCCGGTTGCGCAGTCTCGCGTGGAACCTGAAGAGCCGTACTGCGCAAGCGTGGCACTAGGTGGCCCGGTCCCCTTGATGATCATGCGAAGGGTGGCCGGGTCTGGAACCGATGGCTCATGCGTAGCAGCAACACCGTACTGCGCAAGCGCGGCGCGTCGCGGCCCGGTCTACTTGATCGCGCGAGGGGTGGAAGGTGTGGAACCGATGGCTCGTGGGTCGCATCGCAGCAACACCGGCGTGCGCCTGTGGAACCAGCTTAGCTTGGGCGATTGGTGACGTTGCGCCGGAGCCGCTGGATAAATGTGCATGTGTGTGTGTGTGTCACTGAAGCGGCAGTAAGCATGATAATCAAGCTAATCCTAGACAACCAGGAAAGCCGAGAATAACCAGCTGAACCTTAACTCACGCTACATATATCATGCATGGCATAGCTGAGCTAAACCACTGCTAATTTTTTTATGCTTGCTGCGTGTTGCCTCGACCGGTGTAATTTCCTAGATGCTCTATTAAATAAAATAATCTTCTAGTTGCTTCCTTGCGCTGCGTGCGCCTTTAGCAATAGTGAGCTGTTTACGAAAATATGTCTTGGAAACAGAACTATAAGTAAGTGTAACTTCTGTGCTCCGCGCTTATCTAGCATAAATACTGGTGTTAACGTAGCAAAACTCCGCGACCCGCGAATCCCGCATCTATTTTGGCGGATTTTGACGAAGCTTTACCTGTTGGCAAAACAAGTGCCCTGTCATCTAACTGTACTTACTTGCTGTTATCCACCAGGTCAGGTGGACTACACCTGGGAAACAGGTAAGAAGATCTACTCTACAAATATTCTCGAGAATCAATCTTCGAACCCAAAGATGCGGAAAAAATGGTTGTATTTCCTAGAACTCACAAACTACATTTAAGAGTGGCTGCCACTATAGAGCTTCAAGAAAAGATTACAGGGAATGCTTAGAGCTATGTGAGTATGTGAAGGCAAAAGCCTGGTAGGACCTTCTGTTAATCTGCTGTTGGTCTTTCTGTCAAACATAGTGGCCGCCCCCGTTACCACTGACCAGCTCCGAGATGGCACTTTCTGAAGCTTGTAGAAATCTCGTACAATCGCACAATTTCGCTAGGCCTTTCATACCATCACTCAGTGGTTTAGACGTTTGTTCATTGCAATCAATGTCTTTCAAATAAAGACTACCGAAAAAGACATTTTACTGGCACCATTACCGCTGCGAAAGTGGTGTCACTCTTAAGCAGCTCCACGGAACTCTCAAGTGTGTTCGTTGGGCGCGTAATACTGCCGGGTTCACCTACAGGTGTTCCTTTACGCGACCGAATAACCCGTCTTCTAAGAGTGTATTTCTTGCTCTCAGGTGAAGACTCGGATTCATATGGCCGCACCACAGGTAAGCATACAATCTCCGCACATCTTCTGGAGAAACACACTTTGAAGATAAAAGGGGAGAACAAAACGAGCGCATTCTTTGTAAACCACAAAATTCTTCGAAGGGGGGAAGCCATGTCCGGGCAGTGAAAGAAGGTGGTGATGCAAGTGGAGAAATTACCCCACGAAGTTTGCAATCGGAATTACAACACGAAGACGATGATTATGATGAGAAGGACGATTGGTACGCGCCCTCTATATGTGCGCGAATCGTCAGCTCATTCATAGAACCTCTCAAGTCTGCTTGGAGGGTTTGCCATGAAATAGAGGCGCTACTGATAAAGGAACAAAGCGGATTTGAGGTTAATACATCCATGGTCTTCTCCCGCTCCTATAATGTGAGTTGTGGCGGAGGCAGTGGTAAATGGGCAGAGGGTGTCGCGTAACAAATAATGGACTAAAAAAATATGCACCCTGAGGAAATAACTGTTATCGCGTTACCAGGAAACACTGCGTCTATCGGAGAAGGGAAGAAAATATTTTGCGAAAGCCAGTGTTTTATTAAGCAAGGGCCTGTGTGCACGGGTATTCTGTCGCTAGGTGATTGTCATTTGAAAGATAACGAATCTTTTCAGAAACCCCTCGAGGAAATAGGTTCGCTGTGTCGTCTTGGCTTCAGGGAGTAACAGCGAGGGGAGAGCACGTCAAAGTAACAAATTTGAATCAAATTGCTCGTGGATGTGGCGGATGTCCCATGGATGCCGCATATGAAGAGAATTAAAAGAATTGTTCGAGCAAAAGAGAAATAACCATAACGTGCTTGTCAGCTATATTGATCAAGTTGTAACCAAACGGGTGTAAGCACGCAAGTCTGAGTAACATTATCTTCAAAACTATAGGTATTCATGAAGAACTTTTTTTGTGCCATTTTGGCGCAAGGTTCCAAACGGCGGGAAATATGCACATACAAGCTAACATATAAGTGGAAAGGAAAAGAAAATAAGCAGAGAAAAGACATCAAGTGGCGCATGCGGGTTCACAAACTACTGAATACTACACAGACCAGTCGAAGGAAGAAAGTCCAACAGTTTCTTGTATACAGAACCATGCTTCTACCGAGAATCTCAGGAGGATGTCCTTGCTCGAAGTCGTGTGGCCACCATGTGCCGCGTTCGCACTATAGTTCGAGTCTTGGACATGTTCCTATAGCAGGTGGTCCAATGTAGCTTCCGCAACGGGAACATGGCAATATGGTCGGTGGAATACGCCTCTTCAGGGTAGAAATCCACGATGCTCGGACAGCAGGCGTCATGGCAACACCCGGATGAATTCTCCGGAGGGCGACCTCCTCGAGGCTGCTCACAGGGGCCGTGCAGACAAAACACAAGTTTGGTTCCTTCTGGAGATTGCCTCGTTATAATCCTACCGACCCCACTTTTAACGTAAACTTTGCTCAAATAAGCTGCATAATTAGGAAGAAATGGAATGGCCGTGCAACACACTTCACATTTTCCGCAACAGAACTATGATGTCTAATTCCCAGCACTGCGATTGGCTGAGGCCGGCAAAAGCAAACAGAAATTAAGTAGTGCTGATAAGCTTGCCGAACGAGCTATTCGCGCTTACATTTGCGCTTAAATGGTAGGGTAAACAGTGGAAGTTACGAAAGTTCACGAACTTAGAAGTACCAATGGGTACTGCTGCTGATACTGCGCTTACTATTTTTGTTTTAGCTGCACATCAGTGCGAACCTTGCAAGTTGTTTCAGACGACGCTGTCCGATTGGCGTAAGCGACGGCGTCGTACCTGGCCATACTTTTCGAGCGGACATCTTGTTTCACGAAACGACTATTTTCTACCTTAACAAAACAACCAGGCGCAAATACGGTCAAAAGAAAGCAAAGGCAGAAAACGGCCCTCCGCACTATGGTCGCACCATCTAGGACTGATGGTAAACAAGGCTCCGCAGTGGGCTGCGGAGTCTAGTGACTCTCTAGGTTTCGGTTAAAAACCTGTTCTTCTGACATCTTCGCAGACGTCACGAAAAAAACACGATTTGGCGGGAGAATAAAAATTTCAACCTAAGGTAATTAATTTATCACTGTATAAAGCATGGTTTACTTCCTGACAATCGCTGTGGGCACTATAAAACCCGAAATCATTCGAAGAAAGCAAACTTTTTTTGTCTACAGGGCCCCTTTAAAACGCAAGGAAGTTCAGATCCACGCAGAGGGAGATGAGAACGCGTGGAGCGCCGAGGAGACAATTCCTTTTGAGAATATTGCCCCGAAGTAGCAGCTCCAGAAGCGGGTACACCACCTGCTGCGGATAAACAGCCAGGTATATCAGAAATGCAGAACACCGTGTGCAACAGACAAAGCTGCACAAAATGCAAGCTTTTGGAACCAAGCAACCCTTCCACCCAGATTTCGAAAGGTCCTGATAGCCTAGCGGTGCCAGAGATTACGTCTCTCTCGGAGCTTGTGAAGGCTCTTCATTTATGAAGACGCGCTTGCGGACGTGCATGCGGTGATTGCGCTGATGAGCCAGGCAGCTGGGGTTGTTGGCCTGAGGGGGACCTACCTGGGTACGCCTGAGAACTGCACCTATACACTCATTTGCATTGTGCTACAAAAATTACACTCTTTTGAAGTGTGGTGAGCCCAGTTACATTCCATTTCTTTGAGTTGGGGGTGATGGAGTAGACATGGAACAACCTTGCATCGGCATAGGGGCTTTCGTTAAGCACTGTGGTGTTCTTGTGCCTTGCTTAAGCGGTTGTACCGGCTACCGGTGTGTACATCAGAGCCTGGAGGCGGGATAGCCACCTCTGGTATCCCATTATTAGCCGCGGAGCTGCTGTAGGTCGAGCCCTTCTGTAAGTCTGCTGCAGGTCGCACGTTACACAGAGGTAAGAGTAGGTTCCCACACTCAGCGACAGAAGCCGCAGTGGATTCGCCGCGGGTAGAGCCACTAAATAAGCTACGCCGCCGGTGGTCTCTCAGAAACCAGTTCCCATACCCAACGATAGAGGGCGCAGTGACCTCTCAGCGTGTAAGGTCCCCGCATACAGGGACCTTATCAGCGTGTGTACGTCTCCCTCGTTCTAGGGGAGGGAGAAAGGAGGGAGCCTCCAGCTGTTGACGTTTGGCGGCCGATTTCTCCGCGCGAACCATAGAATATGCGCGGCGAGGGCGCTGCCGTTCTCGCCCGAGTGCCCGTCGACATTCGAGCAGACGCAAGACAGCCATCAGCTCCGATGTTTCAGCAGGTCTCACACTGGGCGGAACTGGGCTTAAAGGATTCGTGAAGAGAAAACACAACTTTGGTTCATTGCAAAAGATTGCCTTGTACAATCATACTGACACCACTTTAACGTAAACTTCGCTCAAATAAGCTACATAATTAGGAAAAAAAGGAATGGTCATGCGACCCACTAGCTCATTTCCGGCAACAGAACCTATGATGTCATACCAGACAGCTCTGCGATTGCCGGAGGGCCGCAAAAGCAAACGCAAAGAAGGCAGAGCTTAAGCTTGCCGAACGGGGCTATTTGCTCTTAAATTTAGGGCACATTCTAGTTTAAATCCGTAAGAATGGGAGACAAGCAGTGGAAGTTACGACACCGCACGTAATCATAGAAGTACCGATGCGTACTGCTGTCGGTACTGCGCGCACTATGCTTGGTTTAGCTGCACAGGACATGCGAGCCTTTGGGGTTGTCTCAGGCCGACACTGGCCGATTGACGCAAGCAACAATGTCTTAGGTGACCATATTTGTGGAGCGAGCGCTATGTTTCACGAAACGATTATTTTCTCCCTGAACAAACACAAGCCAGGTTTTATTACCGTCAAAAACAAACCAAAGGCAAAAAACAGCTTCCCAGGGTATCGTGGCGCCATGTAGGTGTACTAACGGTAAACAATGCTTCCCAATCGGCTGATGTCATTGCAGATCACGAAAACGCATGATTTAGCGGGGTAATCAACAGTTCAGCTTAAGTATATATAATTTCTCAGTGAATAAATAATCCTTCGCATTCGGACAAGCGCTGGGGGCACTATAAAACACGAAATCTTTCGAATAACACAAGCTTGTATTTTGTCTTCATGGCTCCTTTATGTGTTATGCTTCTTTCGCCTACGCAGCTGGACAGATTACGGAAAGGTGCTCATTTTTGTCGCATTGCAGAACCGTGCTTGTGGGATTTTTTTTTTTTGCGATACCGGGGGAAGCGATACCAGTTGTGCCCGATAGTCGTACGTGGTGCTGCTGCGAGAAGCACGGCCATTGGACCACCACGAGTTTAGTTTTGTTCGGGCAGTACATTTGGCTTGCCGTGCGTGTGTACGTGTTTTTGTGGCCTAGAGATCTAAGCGCCAAAATGGCTATAGCGCAGAGAAAAAATGTCAGAATCAGCTCTCGTCCTGGAGTTACGTTTTTTTTTTTTTTGCCTTGTCTCAGCGCTGTTCGCTCTGAAATCTGTGTCGTTAACCGGTTTGGCCAGTGACACCTGATTAGGCTCTTTAGGTTTTAAAAAGTTAACGAGAAAAAATTACAACTTATATTCGCTAGCCGATTTTCTCTCGCCTGGAAAATATGACGCACATATGCAGCGTGTGGGCTTTGTGCATCGAACCTGCATGCCTTTTGGAGTGCACTTTGGGAGGTTTCCGTGCAGTAAAATAAACAGACAAAATACGACTAAAATGAACCGAGGTTTTAGATTTAGGGGAAATAAATAACCAACCTTATCCGGCCAAGCATAATTCGTTAACAATTATATGGACGTGTCTCTCGTGCTGCTCATAAAAATATGTATATGTGAGCGGACGTGTGAAAAGGCTCCTTCAAACGTAATGATCACGCCGAACTTTTCCGAAACAGATGCATTGTTATCTAAAGGTTGTTTTTGCGGTGCTGTTCGCAGGCAGCAGACAAACGGGTAAGTACGTGACCTTGTTGTGTCCTCACTACTAAGAAATTACGGATTTAAACTGATGCCAGAAACAATAATGGTATCGGTAAATCCCAACGTAGTTTAGGAGAAGCAGCCTTCAAGGGTGCACTAATATACTACACTCAGTAACAATTTAAGAATAGCAATAGCTCATATACGGTATCACTGCGCCTAAGAGACTGACCCGGATGTCAACGGGCGCGCCCGTTATGAAAGGAAACTGATATTAATGCGTGATACCGTCTGCCTTTTCCTAGCTTAGTTTGTCGTCGCTGCAGTAGTTTATAAGCATATTAATTCCAAAATGTCACGGAAGCGGCTCGTGCTATGTTCAAAATTCCCCCAGTTACGCACTACTTGCGCCGTGCGGAGTAACATCCTGCTGCGGTGATGAGGCACAGCGGCAACTTCCGTTGCCGTTCTTAAGTTGTACCCGAGTATCAGAATGAATGAATGAATCAATCAATCAATCAATCAATCAATCAATCAATCAATCAATCAATCAATCAATCAATCAATCAATCAATCAACGATTTATCAATAAATCAATGAATTGATCGGTCAATTGAGCATTCCGTCAATAAATACATAAATAAATAAATAAACCAATCAGTCGATTGGTTGATCGATCAATCAATTAATTCCCCGTTAGCTCAATCAAAAAACAATCGATCGATTCGCCAAAATTAAAAAAATCGTTTGTGCGGCTTAACATGGATTAGAATTCAATATTTTTGCTTGATTGAAGTTCCTAAGTTTATGGGTGCGCTCAATACTTCGGCGTGTCCTCTTTTTGCATGGCTAGTGTGTGCATTTAACACCAGCCCCATTGCGTGCCAATGGGGAGGTAGTTTGTGTGCGGATGGCAGGACGTTACAGCCAATGAGCAGGGTGGAGCTGTGTCTCTCGTTGAAAGTAGAGAATTATCTGGCATCCTAAAGCATGCCATTGCCTGCCACGTGATTTGGAGCTATAGTGACCGGTAGCACGTTATAGAAGCTGCGTTATGTAGTCCACACGATAGTTTCAATATTTCAATTGCCTTTAGTCCTGAAATAATTCAGTTGAAGACCTTCGCCTAATTTCAGGAAAATGGACGACAGTGTTTACGATAGTTACGGATGTATCATCGCGTTTTCTCTTCTGCGGTATGTACCTTTACGTCCTGCATGCTCGGTACGTAACCTATTCGCTACCAAAGCATGCAGACAACAATGGGTTCATTTCCTGGGAAAGTTAGTTAAGCTAATAGTGTGTACACATACATCATGATTTACAATTGGAACACCCTGAATACATTCCAACGAATATCTTCTTCATTTGAAAGGATAGTAGTTAATGTGAAAATAGTTTGGGGCGCTGTTTCAAACCTCACGTCTGCTGACATTATGACTGCCGATATCACGAGGAAATGAACTCGCACATTTTCGTATGAAACTAGACCGGAGAGAAGGAGGCTGCTCGGGAGCCACTTCCAAAATATAAAGCACGACTCAATACTTTTTCAACTCAAACTGAGCTATTTTCTTTTTAATAAACCGAAGGGACACGTCTGTGGAGAGTACCAAAAATTAGCTCTCCTTTTGTAAGTGCAGCCAGGGATTAATGACAAGAATACGGCATGGAATTTTCACGTGAACACCACCGGCTAATGTCCGTCGTATATTTGGAAGGCATCTGCCATGGGTACCTCACCATTGACCGAACGCTTTAGATTTTGACAGCCACATGACCCGAATTGACAATAAAGCTTTAGTCAGCAAATCCTATAAGGGAGCGTTTGCTTCAGTCAGTTGTAGTCTCATTCTGTATCTTTTTTTTTCAGTGCTTGTTGCCAGGAACCAGTAAGTCCAACATTGGCATTGGAGATTGCGCTAAATATCTTGAAGCGGAGGCACGCGCATCTGTTATCGCCGCTGAACAGAGCTGGGGACTAGCATAATTTGATTCCTCGTTCTTCAATTGGCCTTGAAGACGAAGTGCAAGTTTCACGGATAAAAAAGACATCTTTGTCCCAGTAACAACGACAACGGGATAATATTATTGTTAAAATGGAAAAAGTAATTTAGATATTGAGGAAACGGTGTGACGTAGAGGCGACACCATGCAGCCACTTTCTGGAGACTTTTGTGTGACGTCACAGAATCCTGTTTGTGTAATTGGTGGCCGCCGATCTGAACCACCCCAAAGAAACGTGACTGGAAGATTTTAGCGGGGCATCGACATCCGATTGACCGCTACAGGTGAATTGAAACGCACGGTTAAAACACTGATTAAAAATGTCTTTTGTGTTTGCCCATAATACGTCAGTCCCGCCCATTATACGTCACCGCGGCGCGAAATTTTAACGTTTTTAATGCTTATTGCGTTCTTTGTGATTACGCAAGTTTGTCTGTGAGCTGAGTGAGGTATTTTCTTCTATTTCTCTAAAAGGCTAGTTTTTTTCAAATTGAAAAAAGTTGCATTTTGTCTTCATAGCTCCTTTTAACCATGATACGCAGCCTAGCCTCGTGGTAGCTGCTTATGGGCAGATCAGTTTTGTGCGGATTGACGCCAGCGTGAGGTTGGGTTCTTCCTGCATGAACGCACGCACACGTGCATTCCCGTGTGTGCGTGTGCACCAAACGTTAGATATGTTTGAGGACCGTGCACTGCACAAGACATGAACGTAAAGTACTCGTGCTGGGTGAGCAAGCGGGATGTACGAATGTATCGCCATCACTGAATGGCAGTTTGTAGTATTGAGGGAAAGGCAGCCATACAAGCCGGGCAGGACGGCTGCGATTCCAACGATACGCACATTCAGCGCTTTGAAATCTCAGCTCCAGCCTTGCCCTCGTCCATTTTCCTAGCGCGGCACATAGCGCTGTCTTGCAGTTCCCCCAACCCCCCCCCCCCCTACCCCTGCTCCCCCCCCCCCTCCCCTGTTTCACCATCCGACAAAGAAATGTCGTCTTCGTGCTTTCCGGGATAAGGGCGCTTGTAGAGCTAAAGTCAAGATTGCTGGCTCTGCACGATCGCTCTACGATCGCACGACCCCGAAACCGGTCCTGTCCAACCGCACCACGACGAGTCGCATGCGAGTCTCGTGGTTTTCGAGCACGTGTGTCTCGCACTGTAGCAAAGGTGAATGACGGATTCGGTGTCCGCTGCCAAGCTGCGTAAATCATCGTTGTATTCAGAATAACCGCTAAATACTGCGTGAAAGACACGGGTGGGCTGCAGGCCAATCTAGGCGAGCAATAAGGCCATGCTAGTAGCGATATCCTTAGCTACACTACCGCAGCCTACGTTTCGACCCTTCCTCGAACACGCCAAATGGAGCACTGGGCGTCTTTGACGTTCGCAAATATATCGTTTGAAGCAGTGAGAGATCTTAGGAAATGTCCACATATCGCACAGATACGCCGCTTATCGGGTACCACGTCGTGCGATTGTCGCCAAATTTAAAAAGAAACTTTGCGTAGCTTTAATATTGAGCATATAAAATTAGCGGGGGAAGATCTAGCAACACTCACAATAAAAAACCTTAAGGTATGCCTCACAATAGCGTGGGTGCTGAAAGAATAACTGCGCAAAGGGAAATAAGACGAATAATGAAAGAGCAGACAGCTGTTGTGTGTTGGTTATACGTTAGAAACATGGCTTACGCCTCCTCAATCTAGTGGTCAGAGCTAGTTGGTATCTCGCCACCTACCACAGCTACGCTGCAAACATCTTTCAAGGAAAGCTGTGCCAGTCAACCCCTCTATTGTCAGAAATGTTTCGCGCTTATTAGAGGGGCAAGTTTGAAAGAACCAGACATTGGTAGCTCACTCAGCTCCTTTGACGCCACGAAAGATATCTTTACTTGAAAAATGCAAGAAATAAATATAACTTAAACGTCGCGCTATAGTAAAGTAAGAAGTTACGTAATATTGGCCGCCAATAAAACCTCCGCGTTTGCATTCAAGTTATGCATTTAGCGTACTTAGAGGCCCTAGTACAATACACGATATTCACTAAGAAGTTTAGCTGTCAATTATTTCGCTTGGCAACACTGGAGACGGCCACGGACATGGCCGAATCGCCATGGACATGGCGCGGCTTGTGCCACTGCGCCTGCACGCCGCAGAAAATAACACTCGGCCTGCATCGTCTGCTTCGTTTCAACCCGATTCTCAACGGGGGTGTTAACATAGATGTTATTAATCGCACTCACATTGGAGCGGAGGCATTACTTTGCGTTTGGTCGGGTAGAGTTTGGAACGTCCAACACACACCACGTGCTTAACACGCACTAGTACCGGCGTCCCGCGGAGCCCGACGTAACCAGTGACGGCGCACACACATGGTTTCCCGCATGTGTGTCACGCCAGTGAATACAACCTATAGGCCAGTCTTGGCGGTGGCTTACGTAGGGTGCCGCCGGGTAGCACGAACCTGGTTCTCTAACGTCATGCAGGAATTCCAGAAAGTGGCTGTGGAATCGACTCTGCCGATATTGCTCTCACTGATATGTCGCCTATTTGCTTGAAGATTGGGATAAAACTGTAATCATTGGTATGGCATCAGCGTAAGTGTAATTGGTATCAATGAAACGCACCCGTATTTCTTTTTGATTCTCCTTTAACTGTGGCCGATCGCGCCTCCTGCCTGTAACACGTTTCTTTGGAGCCTGTACGCTTAAACCCTTCACACCTCGCAGGCCGAGCGCTGGAGATGGTTGTGGAGGCGTCTGCGCCGTGGTGATCTGCGTCCTGATCTTAGTCGTGGGAGCCACATTTGGCTTTTTTTTCATAGGCTCTATGAAGCCAGGTACGACCGACACTTCCCGTGTTCTTTTTATTTAGTATAGAGGCTGAATCGGTTTTCACAAAAGCGAATAAAAAAAACGGCCCAGTATCTGCTCTTTTCCTTGCAAATGTCGACGAAAGACGATAGTCGACTGCTGCCCCTGCAAAGTAAATGCCTCCCTTCTCTTTCCCACTCACCACTCATGCTATTCCTCTCCCGTCTCGTTCTTCCCAAGATAACACGCTAGAGGTTTGTTCAAGTCTATTTAAATTAACCGCGTTCCAGTCCTCCAAGTCGGATGCCTGGATGCCAGCGCTGCCGTACAGCGGAGACGCGCGTGAATCGAGTCAGCCTATCTGCAACGTTTATAGAACCACGTTGGCCTACTCCACGAGCGTTCCGAATAGAACATGGAGTTAATTTAGTGAAACATTTCGTTATTGTTGCAGTTTGGTTTCTTAAATGCCACCAGGAGTGCGGGCAACAGCAGGCGACGGCTGTCTGCAGCTGATGTACTATTTCATTGGTATAGCAGAAACCAAGTATCCATAAATTTTCAATAAAGGAGCAGTGCAAATATCACTTACGTATTGATTTTCTGCCTTAGATTTGTGTAATGTCGTGTTCTTGTTCAGCAATGTTGACAAGTACGAACTTTGCCACGGGACTTAGACGTTTAGATTTGGCTATGTGTATATAAGACTATTGCGCAGCATCATTTTCACTTTGTCCGGCTGGCTGAATCGAAGTGACAGACATACATACAGACAGAAAGGCCAAACTTTTCCCGTTCAAGTAGCCCAAGAAGGACTATCGAGAAAATGCTCGTAAAAACGGCGTCACAGACGGCTGAGATAAAGCAAATACTAAAACAAAAAAGCTTGAGCTGCATGACGAAAAGAAACATAAGATCCCGACGAAAAATGGAAATGAATAGAGCAAACCTTCAATGCACTCATCATGACAGTGCCAGAGGAAAGGACCATAGCGTGAAGGGGAGAGGGGGAGAGAGGAGGGGGGGGGGGTCACCCGGCAGAGGCGGCAGAAGACGGTCGTCCTTCGACGATATTTCCTGCCAAACTAGTAGATATGGGGCTAATTATTTTAACCGGGCATTAAGGCGGAATACAAAATACAAGTTTGCTTCCACAAAGCGATGCTTTCTCCCGATAAAAAATGACAAGTTTTATCGCAGGCTGCCACAAAATATACGATATATTAAGAAGACACGTGTCGTAGTGGTGACTCCACCGCCACTTTGCGCTGTTTTCCTTGTGGCGTTGCAGAATCTTGTTTATGCGACTAGCGGCCGCTAACCTAAGTCTGTAATGTAGACTGTAGTTCAGTGTGATCGCATGGCTTAATGCTGATGTGTACTGAACACACCGGCAACTGTTTTTATTGCTGATTCATATATGACCTCCCCCATGGTTATAATACACCAATGCAGCGCGAAATTTTAAAGGTCTTCAACAAGGCTTCGAGTTTCTGGGTTGAAAATGTAGGAAATCGGTGAGTTACATAAGGCTAGTTCTGCCGAACTGAACCAAGTTTTATGTTGTCTTTACGGCCAATTTAAGGAACAATTCATTGATTGTAGGGTTGAACGGATCGACGCAACGCCGGCGATGAGGAGCGCCGTAGTAAATGGCTCCGGATTATTTTGACCACCTGGAGATGTTTAATGTGCGCAGAAATCTAATAACATTTAGGCAACCAACGTGACCTGCGACCATTGTCGCCACTATTTCTGCGGCCGAAGGGTTTCGTCAAAAATACCTAAAGATATATGTAAAGCGAATTTGTTTAAAATGGCAAAAACATTTGCCGAAGCAATTGCGTATTTAAGCTTAATTCCCTCGTATCCCATGAAGCGAGCTGAGGGACATTTTGATAGTGGTTATAGCCTCGTAAATAGCGCATCTTTGCTCACCGTCACGACGATACCCCCCTGCCTTTGAGTGGCTGCCCGTGGCAACGTAAGCATGTCATCGTTTGTTGTTTCCAAGCACTTTCAGTTCATCAGCATCGAGTAGTATTACGAGTGAGGGGGCTCTAAATTGACAAATTTCGAGAACAAAAAATAAATTCCCAAGTTTCCCTACCATGATAATCCCCGCATACGCGCGAAAGTACCGCCTGTCACGTGTTTCATACAGCAGCCTGGCACCGTATCACACCCACGACATGTCAGACACTGAGCGCAGGTGAAGCGCGGTGGCTTGTCAGCGATCAGGGTAAGTTCGGGGCTTTTACGATCGCGAGTATTCCTGCCAAAACTCTCATTCATTCTTATTGCTTCCCTTAGTGACATTTTTGTACTTTAAAAGAAGTGAAGGTGTAATTTTGCGGTTTTACGGGGGTGTTAACTCGACCTAAACCCGAATTTCTGATGCTACGCAGATGACGATGCTGACTTGGAGTCCGACGGCTCAGAAGCAGGATCGAGTGACGGCGGCTCAAACCCCCCTAGTATCTCTCTGGAACTACGTCCTGCGGTACACACAGCGCCGCCTAGAGCAGCTGCTGGTGATGCCCATCCTGATGGTGGGTCCACCGATACCGAAACAGCCTCGCACACCACACCTCCCCGGAACGAACCGCCACGGATCGAAACACCACACGGTACGCTTGCGAGAAGTGAGATCGATTGATTGATTGATTTATAGATTGATTGATTCATTCATAGATTATAATATTTGGAGGGCGAGGACCGGAGGTCGCTGGCGTGGGAAAAGGGGGATATGGAAGGATGTGGACACCCATCAAATCATGCTCGCCAGGCTGCTAGCAACGCCAAACTTGCGTAAACCGACTAGGTGTTGAGAGTGTCTCTAGTATGTCATTATGCACCGCTTGAACGTCAGAATGTTAAAAAAATAAACACCACAGTTCTGTCGATGCAGATGAAAAGAGGACCAGTGCAGAATAACATGTTTCATGTTAGCTTCACACACGGAGTGGCACAATCTGCACCATGTGGCAGTGGTGTCAAGGCTATTTTTCCGGTCAGCAAAGGTATGACTTTGATGGATATTTATCAGGGGCAGTTCGCAAGTATAGTTCATAAGTATTTCTTGAGTTCGCCGGTGCGGTAAGTCCTTAAAGGGAACCTGCAACACTTTCGATAAACGCTTTCACTCTTTCCTTCGCGTCTGGAAGCACTGTGAAAGCTATAGTTATCGCCTACATGGAGTGGCCCTGCGTGATTCGCTCGTCGCACCAGATACGCCTTCAGTTTCGGCTTTGTTTTTGTGGCTTTATTTTTAAAGTGGTCATCGAAAAGCGTTGCTGCACCTGAAGGAAATCCGGCAAACGGCCGCTGCATGGCCTCAGTGACGTAATTGGAGCCGTCGAAGAACGTCAAGACCGGGAAAGAGAAAAGTCTTTTGAGTGAGTTTCTTAGTTATCTGATGGGCATAAAACAGTAATTTTTGGCTGAGGTACTCTAATCTAAGTACTGGGTGTGTTGGGTGACTACGTTCTGCAAGCATTTGATTTCAAAAAATGTTGAAAAAAGTGTTGCAGGGTCCCTTTAAAGGGGTAGTAAAAGGTAAAAACAAGTTGTCTTGCATAGATAGATTACGGTGCCATTAATATAATTACACCATTTTTTTCTAGTAGCAGTTGTTTAATAAGGCAATAAACGCCAGAAACGTGAAAACAGGCGACGACGCCTCGTACGCTTTTATGCACTACGGTTTGTGACGTCACATAAGTTGCGAACGGGCAGAGGTCATTGGAGAAGCATGAACAGTTTTCCCGACATAAACAGTTTTCTTGACATAGACTTTGGTTGTGCACCTTCCTTTCTGTTGTCCCGTCCGTTCGAGCGCTGTTTTTTCGTAACATAAAGACTTCTTATGTGGTTGAGCAGCTGAAATGTAAATCGAAACTTTGCGTCAGCTAATCTTATTTAAAGAAAAAGAGACTGCAGATCTTACACATTGCGGTACAGCCTGTTTCCCTCACGCTTCAGAGTCGGCCGCCATGTTTTTAATTTCGTTGTTGAAAAGACTTACTCTGCACTGGTGTGCCATTGGCATCCAATGATCGACGGCGAACGCCCATGCTTCAGAAAGCAGTAACCCGGGCCGAAAACGGCAAAAGGAACAAGGTGTCTAAGCGATCCGCCTGAGCTTCTAATCTTCCGTTCTCCGCGCGCCGATGTTAGTATCGGTAATGCGTGCTCGCGCCCGATTAGAACCTTTTTGTCTGTGAAAGGTGAAGGGGCAATTACCTTGTGGTCATCCGTCCGCCGCAAGCCGCTGTTGATAATACCTAAACAAGGCATAGCTCTATGTTTAGGCCCGGGAGAGCCGGGCAGGACCACTGTAATGTTTGGAGGCCGTAATACGTGGCCAGCAGTTTATTCAAGGAGCGTGCAAAACGACTGTCGGCTTATCGAGATCGACTGCTCAAACGGAGAGCACGGTCGCAGTGATCGAACTTCACTGACGCGCGGTTCACCACGCTGGGAAGGCGCCAGCGCGGGGCTCGCTAGAGCTGCATCGAAAATGCTCGCGCACCGTACCCGTTTCACGCGTGACCTCGCAGGTGTGTGGCCTTGGGCAGCGGTTGATGCGGTGTTGCTGCCATGAGCATCACTGATGTGTCAAAAAGCATATCTCGTTCCGTCGGGGACAAATACCACTCCAGGCCAGCCACCTCGGCAGAGAAGCGTTGTCGGCGTCGCCCAGGCTTGCAAACGTAGAAGCTACCGCTCTCAGTGTGAAAGCGCCTACTCCTCATCGGCGCCTCGCTCAGGAGTACTTTCTTACGCAATGGCCACTAGCAAATAACGCATCCTTGCTCGTCGAACAAATGCCGGGAGAGCTACGAAACGTATGATCTTTCAGTTCAAGTATTTTATTGAGCCTTAAGTGTACCTTTAAAGATGTGGGGACGAGTGATGTGTATCGGCTCCTCGCGGTGAAGGCACCGCCGGTATACGTCGCACTCACGCCATTTCTCAGTGGCCTCCTAGCGGCGATACCGCATAGGGGTTTTCGCGGGGTTCGTGGAGGTCGGGACGGGAGGCGCGACAGAAACACACAAAAAGGGGCGCGTTGTCACAGAAGATTGCACACGGGAAGCGCGAAAAGGGGAAGATGGAGGGGAACAAACCTTCACTGCGAGTGAGGAGGGTTAGGAAGAAAAAGGGGGGAGGCTTTCGGGGCACGACTGTCGGAAGAATATCATCTTCCTCCAGCAGTAGCACGCGGCAAGCAGATACGGAGCGAATATTTTCAATTGCGATCAGCATCATCGACCTGCTTGGTTGACTTCGCGGTGCAGTTGTCGCGGTACGGCATGGTACGCCGAGCCCCGCATGTGGGGAGAGATGTCGCAGAGGGGAGGATGGGGCGAGTTGGCAACCCATGATCACCTACAGCGAGGCGAAAAACAGAGGGAAATTGAAGTTGAAGTTATTTATGCCAGTCAAGTACAATGGCTGAGGAGGCGGGAAAAAAGGCGCTGTACTGACTGAGCTCCCACCCCCCGCGACACAATCAGCAGGGACGAGGCAGGAAAAAACATACAAAATGCAAAAGTGCAAGCAAACAAGAAACAAGAAAACAACAACAAAAAGAACAAAAATGCAATGCAATAAAGTATTTGTTTAAAACAAATACATCGAATCAGGGCTTTATGCAGTATTGTAAAAACATATTCCCGAGGGTGCCCTAAGACATAGAGCGAATGGATACATCGTCGAAATCATATTTGTTTAGCGCTGAAGGCAAAGTCTCTGGAGACCCTAATTTGTGCGAGCAGGTCTTATTTGCCAGTGTTCATGGTGTCGTGTGTAATGAGAAATTAAGTTCTGGTGTAAGCTAGCGCTGTCAGATAGAAAAGTAACATTGTTTTGCATTTGAGTTTTGTATATAGTTGGAAAACGCGAAATTCGTAAATGTGATTGACGTTTATAACGCGGTATTTAGAAAACAAGAGACTGGAAGATGATAATTGTGGAACACGAGAAAATGCCCGTAAGGCCTGTTTCTGTAATACTAAAAGTTTGTGCATATTTTTGGCGGTTGTGGTCCTCCAAAAAAATGACAGTAGTTGAGATGCTACAGAAATAGGGCATATTAAATCAAAAGTTTTGTTTTTGTTGGCAGCATACATTGCACCTTACGAAGAATACCTACTACTCGCGCAAGGCGGGTTTGGATTTGCCCAAAATGGCTGTCCTAGAGCATGATATCTTTGAACCGTACTCCTAAGCTTTTAAAAACGTGAGCTCTTTCAATTACATTTCCAAGCCTGAGGTGATCAACGATGTTGTACTAGCGTTTTTAGCTATAAAAAATATTGCGTCGGTTTTCAGGGAGTTAATATTCAGTGCATTTTTCACGAACCATTCATGCATTTTTTACAACGGAGGATTAGCCTTAAATACTAAGGGGTTAACATCAGTACCCGAAAGAAATAGGCTGGTGTCATCAGCATATATTACATACTGGAAGACGCACATGACAAATGAAAGGCACACAGGACGAACCCTGCGAGGAGCGTTCGTCCTGTGTGCCTTTCTTTTGTCCTGCCCTTTGCGCGCTATACTTGATCATGATTGAAAGAACATCGGTCAAAATTTACTAGGAGGGGGTGGGGGGTTGACGGGAGGGTACACAAAACTCCATTTTGTGCGCAACAAAAGGTCGATAAGCATAGGCGCACAGATTTCAAAAAGAAGCTCGAAATGAACGAAATTCGAACTAGTGAAACAAGAAAAAAAAAACTCCCACCTCCCCTCGCGGCAACCCCTGTGTTGATGCGACGCATAGGGGTTCACGTTGCAGCGTTGGACAGCGGAGGAACGGCGATGGAACGATGGAGCGGAGCGGCGCAGAAACCGCGTTTTATAGCACGCATAACGGTGAGGGGACGCGCCGGCGCCAGTGCGCCTGCCGCGGCTATGACGCAACACAATCCAACACAATCCACTTTACTCCAATCCAATCCAATCCAAATCCAATCCAATCCAATCCAATCGAAGCCAAGCCAAGCCAAGCCAATCCATTCGAATCCAATCCAATGCCCCTCGCGAGAGAGTGTTCGCTATCGGAGAGGAGAGGGGGTGAGCAGCGGAGAGCGCAGCTCACGCAGCGAGGAGAATGGGGGAGGGGCGGATGCCGACAACAACGCCGACGCCGGATGCAGGGACAAGGCGAGTGAATGAGATGCACTCGCATCTAAAAACGTAAGGCTTATTTCTCGTAGGTACGCAGCCAGACTTACTAGCTGGAATAGCTGCAAGCCGGAGATGATTTCCATTTTCCGCAAGCCGTCTGGTCGCCAGATCACAGCGAGAAAGGAGCTTGCGTCTCGAGCGCAGACGTCAACCGAGCCGTACGTCAGCTACATCCTAGACGAACTAGTCCTTCGCCACAAAGTTGATGATCAGATGCCCGAGCAAGATTAAGTCGTCCACATTTTGAAAGGCATAGCTGATGACGCCTTTAATGTGCTCGTGTGCAAGGACTGCTCTACCGTAAACTCAATTTTGAGTGAGTGCAAGCGTTTCGAGTAGGCCAAAAGCCGTCGAAGTACACATCAATTCAATCGCCTTCCTAATACCGCCTCAATTCTTCGTGTGAGCACCGTTTGCTCCTTCCCGTAAACCACCCTCGGAGACAACGGCGGACACAGTGACACGCATTGTGCGCCGCGAGATCGAGGCGACGACACCGGTCACCGGCCACCAGTCCGTGGCTGATGGCAATCTTCCGGCGATCTCGGTGATACCAGCGGTTGTGCGCGACACAATTGCGAGCATGGGCCTGCACCCGTCTGTCACGTGAGCTATTCAGCCCATCATCAAATTCCCTCGAAGTCGCCTTCGTTCAGTCACAATGATCATGTCTACTGCCCTCCGAATTACCGCGCCCGGCGTCGGCCCTCGTCTCACAGAAACCCGGCGTAGTGGAGGACGCCCGATGACAGGCCTAGCTATGTTTTAATTGCAGGCGTGTCCGCCCCGTTTCGGTATTGCCGCAGTCGCTGGTTCTCTTCCGCTCTAACCTCCTGGAACGACAATACCATTGACCATGCGCCGCGTCGTTTTGCACATTCCTACCAACAGCGCACTGCCGACAACCCCGCCGCGTTCAATTCGCAATTTGGCCGCTCCCCTTCTCCCTAGCGCCGACAGTCTCACTCCCCGCTGCACCGCCACTCCTCCTCGCCGAAAAAATACGTACGTCCCGCATCACAAAACTAGTGAATGCAGCTCCCGGTGGTGACGCTGTATTCCCTGCCTCGCCCGAAAATTCTCCTTTGACGCTACCTACCAAAGACAATTCACTTGACGTGAATGTTGACGGCGTGCCTGTTTGTGCTCTAATTGATACCGGGGCGCATATATCGGTCATAAGTGCAAATCTCCGTCACCGCCTACGTAAAGTTATGACGCCTGCTCTATCGCATGTTCAAGTTGCTGTCGGCGGTACGCCGGCCGTTGCTGGCATGTGCACCTCTCGTGTTAGTATCGCCGGCGACAACACCAATGTAGTTTTCTTTGTTTTGGACAAATGCCGTGACATTATCCTTGGCCGCGATATCTTGTCTGAACATGCCGCGCTCATCAATTGTTCAGCGGCACTTCTACATCTCGAGTTACCAGCTTTTGATAGCGACGCACCCCCGCTGCGCTTATGCTCCTGCGAAAACGTTCGCTGCCGAGTCAAGCAGCGACCTATATTCCTCTGGCTACTTCCACGACGGTTCCTGATGGTGACTACCTTGCCGCTCCCACCGTAGACGTTCTCCTTACGAGCGGTGTTGCCCTCCCACACACTGTTGTTACCATCAAGCACAACAGCGTTATCTTGCCTCTCATCAACTTTGGCTTTCACACTCATGTCCTTCCCGAAGGAATTACAATCGGCACCCTTAGTCCTTTCTGTGCACCGGACACTTCGGCTTTTGCTTTGAAACATGCATCCGCTAATTCAACATAGTCTCCGATCCGCTCCCGACCACTCCAGATATATTTGCACCAATGATCAGCCCAAAGCTATCACCCGCACAAGCGAGCGAACTGCGCTGTCTTCTGACATCATTTGCAGACATATTTTACATGCCGACAAAGCTTTGGGGCAAAGTTCTACAGTCACCCGTCGAATCGATACATGGTTATGCGCTACCCATCCATCGGCGTCCGTACGTGTGTCCCATACTGAACAAGGCATCATCCAGAAAGAGGTTGACAAAATGCTCGCCAAGGCCATTATCGAACCTTCGTGCAGTTCCTGGGCTTCACCGGCCGCTTTGGTAAAGAAGAAAAATGGCACTTGGCCATTCTGTGTAGACTACCGCCACCTGAACCAAGTAACCAATTAGGACGTCTACCCTTTTCTCAAAATTGACGACGCCTTAGATTGTCTACATGGAGCCAAGTATTTTTCGTCCATTGACCTACGCTCAGGTTACTGGCAGATTGCAGTCGCTAAGCTGGTCGGAGAAAAGACCGCCTTTGTCACCCCACACGGTTTATATCAGTCAAGGTTATGCCTTCGGTCTATGCAATGCCCCACCTACGTTCGAACGCATGATGGACTCTCCCCTGCGGGGATTCAAATGGTCGACATGCCTGTGCTACCTCGATGACGTCATTATCTTTTCTCCATCGGTCGAGGCTCATCTCCATCACCTGTCCGAAATCCTGGCTGTTTTCCGTCAGGCGAATCTACAACTTAACTCCGCGAAATGTCGATTCGCCAGGAACGAACTAACCATCTTGGGCCACCTTGTCGACGCTAATGGAGTGCAGCCTGACCCCGACAAGATCAAGGTGGTTAGAGATTTTCGGGTGCCCCGGTCATCGAAAGACGTTCGATTTTTGTGGGCATGTGCTCCTATTTCCGTCGCTTCATCCGATGCTTCGATGATATCGCCCGCCCTCTCACCGACCTTCTCAAAAAGGATTCTGTCTTTTCGTGGGGAAGGGAACAAGCTCAGGCTTTCAAAAACCTGATATCTCTCCTCACAACTTCGCCCATTTTAGCTCACTTCGATGTGTCCGCTCCCACGGAAGTATGGACTGACGCTAATGGTCACGGCGTTGGAGCCGTCTTGGCTCAACGCCAATCCCGGCCAGACTGCGTTATTTCCTATGCTAGCACCTGCTGACACCAGCTAAACGAAATTATTCTATTACCGAACGGGAATGCCTTGCCCTAATGTGGGCTGTCGCAAAATTTCGCTCATACCTCTACGACCTACAATTTTCCGTCGTGACAGGTCACCCCGCGCTATGCTGGCTTGCGTCCTTGAAATGCCCTACCGGACGTCTCGGGCGCTGGGCACTGCTGCTGCAGGAGTATTCCTGTTCTGTAGTCTATAAATCCGGTCGTCTACATCAAGACGCTGACTGTCTCTCACGCTACCCAGCCGAGCTTCCCGATCGTATAAGTTCCGACTCACTCGCCACCTCGGCATTGTCTATTTCCTCCTTTCAACACGTTGCTGCTGAGCAGCGCCTTGATGCGTCCTTGAGCAGGATCATCGACCGCTTAACCGCTGCCCCTTCCGACCCTTCACTTCGGTTGTTCCAAATGAAGGATGGCATCCTCTATCGTCACAGTGTCCTCCCGGATGGTCCTAATCTGCTTCCTGTAGTTCCTGAGCACCTTCGTTCAGATGCCCTCCGGCAGCTCCACGACCTTCCAACAGCTAGCCATCTAGGGGTTTCCCAACCTATGACCGCATGCGACGGCGCTTTTTCTGGTCGGGGCTTTACCGCTCGATTCGCCTTTACGTCGGCGCATGTGACATGTGCTAACGCAGAAAAGTACCTACCACGGTACCCACCGGTCTTCTTGAGCCGCTTGATATACCAATTGAGCCATTCTTCCGAGTTGATTTAGATCGCCTCGGTCCCGTTCCCCGGTCTGCGAACGGCAATAAGTGGATTGCAGTGGCTACCGATTATGCGACATGATACGCAATCCCGCGGGGCTCTTCTAACCGGCTGCGCAACCGATGTCGCCAATTCACTCCTGCACGACGTCATCTTACACCACGGTGCTCCTCGCCAGATACTGACAGACCACCGTCGATACATCCTTTCCGAGTGGTGGACGACATCCTCCGCCATTGCGCAATCGTTCGCTAGGTTACTACCGCATACCACCCTCAAACCAACCGCCTCATAGAGCGCCTTAACCGGACTTTAACAGATATGCTTTCTAAGTATGTTTCTAACGACCTTGATGATTGGGACATTGCCTTGCCTTGCATAACGTTTGCTTACAACTCATCGCACCTTGATACTGCCGGATTTTCTCCCTTCTAGTCCTCTTTGGTCGAGAGCCGACGTTACCGCTGGACACGTTATTAATACACCATATGCCAACTTGCGTATATGCCCAAGACGCCATCGCCCGCGCTGATGTTGTCCGCAACATTGCTCGCGTCAGGCTCGCTCCTTCCCAGCGCTCACAAAAAGATCGCCACGACTGCCGCCACAGCACCCGTCACTTTGCACCTGGATCCTTAGTGCTGTTCTGGTGTCCTGCACGCAGTGTAGGGCGTTCGGAAAAGCTTCTAGCCAGGTACTACGGCCCGTACCGTGCCGTACGCCAAGTGACTGAGCTCAGTTACGAAGTCGCCCCGCTGGTTTCAACAAACTCATCTTGCTCTCAACAAACAGACGTCGTACACTTCGCGCGTCTTAAGCCATACTGCTCGCAACCTACAGCTTTACCCTGACAAGCACCGAGACGGTGCTCCTACTACCGGGGGATTGTGTTACGGGGCATAACTAGATTTCCTCCAAAGTGGACGGTATACAAGTACTGTACTAGCTGGCATCATCATCAAGAAGGAAGATTAGGACGCTGACGGTGAAGCATGTTCGTTCCCTGGTTTGCGCGGTGCTTTCTTCCACCGTGTTTTCTAATAAATAGCCTCTTACTGAGTATCTTAAATGCACCATTGTAAATACCGCTTTGCCTGGTATCAATAAAATGACAGTGGATCAATGTACTCGAGAATGTTCTATTCTGATTCTCCATGCACAACCTTGTAAGAGCTATTGTCATCCACCGCTTAGTAAAGATATCTGGTAATAATCGATGGCCATTAGAAGAGTGATACCGTGACGTGCGGACGGATAAATGTGTCGTAGAACGGGCCTGCCCGATGCATTGTAGGACAGGTAGCTTTGCCTTCCGTACGTTCAATGGTAAAACCAAACAAAACGCGACATTCCTTTCAAAACGAGCTCTCACTGGTTGCCAATGTAACGTCCGAGCAATAGGCAGAAAAAGTGTCGCACCTCCTTCTCAAAAAGTCAGTCATGACACCGGAGCAGGTAGAGTGTGAACACGGCACGAACAGCTCTGTCACCCTCCTCGTTCACAAACTATGGCGTATGACGTTAACAAGCGCAGTGCCCCACAATACGATGGGAAAATGTGGACGTATTCCGTAAGCCATTAGAGAACAACTAACTTCGACTCTTGCCCGCTATCAACAGTCCAGTTACGTCGGGATAGCTGGATGCACTCGGCGTGCGCTACAATTAAACAGCTTAAAAGCAGTTTTAATAAGACGACTACAGCAACAAGAATTGGAACGGCGTTGCGGTGACTCCCGCAGAAAAAAACATGGTAGCCCACAAATGCAAACCCTAATTTTGTAAAATATCACTACGTTATTACAAGAAACACTAGTCAATTCAAGAAGCAAGCAAAATCAGGCCAGGAAATAATAAATCGCATTAAGCATTTAAAATAAAAACGAGCTTTTCTTTTGTACATTTTGCGAAATGGTGGCGCCGGTGTCTTTGTTAGTTTTGACAGAAAAATAGGCTTCACAGATTTTCACACTAGAGGGAAATATGGTGATATATATCTAGGCGAGCCGGGCTTCGGCGAGCGCGCCATCATGTACCACGCATAAACGTTGCATCGCTATAGGTTTCAATGGTACGTTGCTACAAGTTGCAAAAAAAAAACGACTATTTTGTGAAAGATTGTTGAAAGTAGTTCGTTTAATAGAAACGTGGGCCGTTAAAAAATTATTGTCGCAGATTATTTAGAAGCTTCATGGATTACGAACACGAAAATAAAGCGAATAAACCAAGTTCAACCGAGCGCGAAATCTGCTAGACCAGCGGGGATATTGGTTGTGATTACGAAGACACCGTTTAGCTTCCGCGTTTTTCTTGTGTGTAATGCCAGAGTAGTCTTGGCTGAATGCCATTTAATGTTTTCGTATACTTCCGGTAAAACAACAGCTACAGCCGTTTTTTACTACTTCCTGTGGTTACCATGTATTCAAAGCAGAAAGTTTTTGTGTTACGTTTACAACTTCATCATCATATGAATAATTACAAGTAAATAAGTCGCCGTGATGGTAGTCCCCTTAGTGGCTTATTGTGATATAATTTTTTTCTCGATATTATTGTTAACACAAATGTTATAGCCGGTTTTTGAAATGATACTCCCTCCGTAGATGCGTTGTTTTGCTTTGCGCAACGAGTGCGGGAAAGCCAGCTTAAAGGGACCGCCTCCTGGAGCTCGGCTTTACCTCTAAACATAAATACGTTGCTATAAAGACACCTTTAATCGGCTATATACGCCCTCTAATATCAAAATATGAAGGCTCCATCTCTCATAGTATGTTTGTGAGTTTTTTTCTGCACTGGGAACCGGTTCTAGCGCGGCGAAGAAACGTACTCCATACAGAGTGCGACAAGATTCAGGGCCAGCCTTGGAATAGCTCCGATATTTAAGAATCTGCGCCCTTGTACTCTCTAAAGAAGGATGACTACCGAAAGTGGGCCCAGTGCAAGGAGTGCAGGAAACAAAACACATTTGTTTATGTATTTGAGAATGAGCATACTCTCTGGATAATTAACTGAATGAACCTTAAAAAGGACCGCACTTCTACTATACCGGACAAACCTAGGTATGTCGGTTCCCTAGCAAAAATTCCAATAAAAATTTGTATTGGTCCAATAGAAATAACGTATTGGTCCTATAGGTCAGGCTTTTGGTTCTATTTGAGTATCTATAGAACCAATACAAAATTTATTGGTCCCGATAGAGTGACATGTGTTGGTCCAATAGACCAATTCGTATTGGTTCTATTGGTCCCCATTAGACCAATAGCTATTGGGACCAAACGCTATTGGGATAGTGGGACTAATAGCTAGTGGTTGTATCAGCCTAATAGACCAATGTGGGATATCTATTGGTCAAATACATTGTTAGGTGCTAGGTTTACAGGCACTAATAAAAAGTAGAGCTGTTAGCTTTTTTGAGGCGGTGTGCTGCTAAGCCCAAGGACGGGGGTGCGATCCCGGTCGCAGCGGTTGTTTTCCAGATCGACGAGAAAGGTAAAACCGCCCGTGTGTTGATCTCGCGCTGCGGCGCTTGATCGGTACCAGCGGTACATACCACCGGCGGTCAAAACTAATCTGCAGCCCTGCAAGCAATGTTTCTGCCCGAAGACATTCGATTCACGTTAGCTGCAAGAATTTTTCATTTAGCCCGCCTCAAAAATAATGTCCCTGTACCGCTCAAAAATTTCCTGGTAGCAACGAGTTGCAGCCGCCGGCGCATGGTGGTTGCCCGCAATGCTTGCGACAAGCAAAAAACACTGCGCGTGTAATTGTGCGCCCTCAGTAGTTATAGATTTTTTTCGCGAGCGTCAGCGCTCGCATTCATAACAACCGCCTTTAATTTTTCTAAACTCGCTGTGCCGCAGAGCGGCCATATTTGTTTTGGGTGCCGATTCAACGGCCGATTCTTAGGATCGGTGTCGTACTTCATATATGTCTGCAGAAAGTAAAGCCTACAAAATGAAAACTAACACAAAAATAGTTAACCCCGCATTGTAAAATTGCACCATAATTTTAAGGTGAAATACACTAATTAAAACTGCTCCATAATGCTTCTCTGAAAATATGAACCTGGCGGAGGTTTCGTATACAAGAAAAAACAAAATGGCTTCTTCCGTGTCCGGCGCTTCGGCACGATCCCCGGCGTGGGCGTTCATCTCAGCGGCAAGCCACCGTGTTTGCGAATTTTAGTGCCACACATTTTATTTGTTAGTTTTAATGTTACGAGGACATCATCTCTGGAGCACTACAATGTAAAGACTCCTTCGACGTCGCTCATATTCAAGGATTATTGTCTTCCCGCACGGCGAGGTGACGAACGTGCACGCATTACGCAACTCGGAGTTTTGCATTTGAAGGTATGTATACATTTCTTTATACCATGAAGCTGTAGAAGCTTTTTATTTCCTGATAACAGTTTTATTAAAAATAACAGAACAGGTCGACAAGCGGCGCTTTCATTTTTTTGAAAAGCCACTATCGATGCAACCACGTGTGAACTGAGTACAAATGCATGTAGGACTTTGTGTTCGAATTAACGACTGTGCATATAGCGTTTTGTACAGATGAAACGAAGTGCTGCGAGTAATGTTTCATCCAAATGGAATCGAAACGGAATGTCTTGCTTTAGAAGCGTTCCGACCGCATCGGCCTACTGACGCACCGTAGTTCGTTGTGGTCGAGCGGCGTGCTGCCGTAGAGTGGTATGTTTCGCCTGGACGAAATGCTCGACACACTTATAAGAATGTGCAGTTATTGTGGAACTTTCTAATTATTGCCATACTGCTTTTGCAGGTCTTGCAGCTCTGACTCGAGAAATATATGCACCGGAAATTCGACAGCCTGTTGTGCAATAAAGCTGCAGTCAAACAGCACTTACGGCTTTGTGGTATTTGAAGGGTAGTGGGACCAGGTTGTGTTTAGAAACTTGCTGAAGCAAGTGTAGCATGGCCAAATGAATGCCGTGAACTAAAGGCCTCGACATGCATTTGACCATATTTCAATTGGTGCTCCAGTGGGCCCATGATACCAATACACCTATAGGACTAGACCAATACACCAATAGGTACCAATACACCTATAGACTGATACACCAATAGCTATTCCTGTCAATAACCCAAAAGGCTATTGGTTTTGTCTATTGGTAAGTTTTGCTAGGGTTGTCTGCTTCCCTACCGAAATGTAGGCATCGAAGTGTGAGGTAACCCTCCAACTAAAATTGCTCGACAACGTGGATAGCAGTCAGGCCGCAGCAGGCCGTGAGGCGTCCACTCTGACACACAGCAGGAGGGGTATTTCAACGACCAGCGCGTGAAGCCTGCCTGCGGGTGCACGACGACCCCCTCCTGCAAATGCACGCATAAAATTACTGATGGGGCGGGGGGTAGGCGCCGGGCGTTGTTAGCAGCATACACGACTCGACAGGAGTATAATATAACGTCGGCCTTTAACCTTAATCCCTCCGTAAGTGGTCATGCTTCACTGCGCAACACGCAATGTGGGAAATATAGCTTAAAACCAGCAAGCTTACACCGATATCAATGAAGTCGGTTTAGCCTGTAAGCACAAATACATTGCAGGGACGGCATTTTTCTGGTACTATTCGAGACATCTAAACATGGAGTTCTTTTTTTTATGAAATGTTTCGTACGCTGAACAAGACTCCTCGAGTTCCCCCCCCCCCCCCCCACGCGCCGATGTTTCTGTTCATACGGGTGCAAGAACTGTGGGGATCGTACTTATACATCATCACTTTAAAGAACGTTACCCTATTAGCTGGTGTTGGCTTCGAGAGCAAAAACAAGCCACGCGGTTAGCCACGCCAAGTTGGAGAGGAACGCTGGTAGGTGCTATGGCGGCGTCCAATACGTCACGTGATTGCGGGGACAGATTTGCTTAGCTATCCAAGAAAGGAAACCTATTCTTTACTCTCCACACTATCTCGCGTACCTCCTCATTCATTGTTGACCGCAGAAGCAAGCCATCCCCGTGTGAACGCACATGCTGATGTATGTATGACGCTCCCGGGTGAAGAATCTGGTGGGTGCTGAGGAAGATAGCAATCCTCGACTGGTAAAAAGGCACGTAAAAAAAGGACATTACAAGCGGGCAATTTGAAAAGGCCATTTGGCGTCATAGTTTGATTCATATCAGAATGGTGAACAATGCTGAAACGCGGAGAAACAGAGAGACTGTTGGCTAACAAACACAAAACAGATATTAAGATATTCGGCACTTAGATGGTGTCCATTGAGCTCCCTTCGCAACACGTATAAAAAACTAAATCAAAGCCAATCTGTACCCGAGCTATGGCCACCAGATGTTTCGAGGCAGGTTTACTAAACAACCTTTTACTTTAACTTATCGAGCCAGTTAATCCAGCACGCTCGCTGGTCTTGAAACCGCTGCCGAGATGATAATCGCAACAGTGCTTGTTGCACACACTTCATATTCTCATTTCTGCACTTGAAAGCCTCACAGTTGGTATGGGATGTCGCCAAACGTTGTGTCCAAATTGGCACCAGCACCGTCGCTCTCGGCGGCTCTCCAGCGATTCGTTTCCACTTGGGGCCACAAGATCGCGCCACCGTACTGTCAAGCTGCTGTGCGAAGGAACTCCGTAAAATTACCTTGGAATGTTCAAACTTTTTTACATTATCAGTGCGTATCGTACATTATGCATCAACGAAAGCGGATGTTGTATCTATTTGATCCCTCTCGTGGCTTTTATTTGAAACTCCCCTGTTCCGTTCTTTACACCCACAGTTCACAATTAAGTAGAATTGCTTAGTCCAAGGGGCAAATTGTTTTCTTTGTGTTCCGTGTTAAACTGGTTGTTCGCTACCCGTTTCAAGGTTTATTAAAACATAGTTGACTTTACAAGAATTAAAAAATTAACGCGAGAAGGAGTATACGCCGCGTATGTCTGGCGCCAACCTCTTATTTGTCACGTGATACCTTGTAACGTTCACCCAAGTTATGGCAGTTCTAGTGCTTAAACTAACAGGCGACGACACCCTTCGGTGTATATATATTTCATACTTTGCGATGGACGAGCAATATGAATCTTACGGTAGAAAAATACCACCGTCACCTTTATTATGACAGAGTGCGAGCAATACGAGAGCCGCAACACGCCTTTCTCACGTCGGGTGATGCGCTATGCTTTTTGCAGTTACGGACTCGCATCCTGCAAGTTCACCATCCCCGCATGAACGAGAAATGGGTACGACAACACCGGCCACCACGAAAGCCCCGGCCACCACGACAACCACGACAACCACGACAACCACGACTCAAATACCGAAAATAACGCGTAAGCATTTCTTCCATGTCCAGTGCAGGTAAATATTTAGCAGCAGAGGGCTTCCTTTACAGGTAGCCGAGGCGCCTAGAAAGTACCCGAGCGGCAGCTAATAACGAGTTGAAGCTCGCGAAAGATACAGCGTCGGCCTCTCTTTCAGCACGAATCGGCCTTCTCAGACGCCTGTTCTGTGGACAGTTTTCTCGCAGTCCGGCTGGATAAAAACTAAATCACGAGGTCCCTTGCGCTATACAGCTGCTAACGGTTCACAGGACAAAAGTTTTGTGCAACTTGGTCAACACATTGCGCCACGCGAAAGCAGGCAACACATCAACTTTCTTACGGAGTTGACGCTGCTGAAACACGCATCGTAAGGCTCACGAATCAATGCGTCCCGGTCGCTTCACGGAAACACGGGAGGACCGTCCATTGAGGTCTGGTAGCACGGTGAGCTAAAACTCTATAAATATAAATATCTCTAGGTTACCGGGTTGACCGTACCATTTTCATAGTACCGTAATGCCACTGCGCATGCGCGAGCTGTTGCCGTGGACGGTAGCGCACTGCGCAGGTTTTACAGTCGCCACCGAACTTTGGTCTTGATTTGAGCCAATGCAGTGCGCTCGGCAACTGATGCTTGGTTCAGCCGATAAAAGTAGTGGAAGTTCTTTATTACGTTTGATAAATGATGCTCAGGATTTGAAACAAAACGATGATTTTATCCGATTCCGAGCGAAATAGCCGCCCCTACTCGTTCGAACCTTCGCCCGCCTTAAATGGTTGAGATAAATTTTTGAGCTCACAGCACCTTTGCGCCTGAAGCATTGTGCGAGGCTAGGTAACGGAGGCGATTGTATTCTCCTTACAACATATTTTACTCATTTCACGCCGAAATAATTAGTGGAGGCGCGATTTCTTGTTTACTATATTTGACGCTAAACTTGTGTCCACTAGATGGCAGGATCGACATCGTTTCCTTTTGAAAGCGCCATGGGAAAGTTCTGCAAGCATCGGAAAATATTTTATTTTGTGCGTGTAATTTACAAATTTAATGATCCACGTGATTTCACGAGTCAGTTAACAGTTCTGTGGAACAAAGTTTCTGGCGGTTGCGTTTAGACTTATTCTTCAGATGTCGCTACTTGCATTTCGGGGGCCGGTACGCCAGAATACCGATACCGAGAACGGTGTGCTAAACCGTTATGAGTACGTTCCTAAACGTTCCTATTTCTATGAAAACGTTCCTATTCCTAAACAGTTGGGAATACGTTCGCACGTGCAATGGCCTCACGGTACAAAGATAACGGTACGCTCACATGATAACAAGGTCAGCTACGGCAACAGTGAGGCCTTTTACTTGGGAGGAAAACCGCTAGGCACAACAGCGTACAAAGGACCGCAATGTCCCGTTACCGCCGCCTGAGCGAGCAGCACCCCGAATGAGAACTTGAGCTCCCCGCGATGACTGCAAATTCTGCTTCAGCACAGCTCCTTAGAGCGCGAGTTTTGTTCTGTGGCCGGAAACCGGTCAAAAAAAGAGCCTAAAGGGAGCAATTAAAGGGCCGCGCAGCCAAGACAAAACACAACTGGGCCCATTTTGAACGAATTAGGCAACTCAATCAACCACTTATTACCTCGCAAAAATATCGAGAAATATGGAAAGACCAACGTTAGCGCTAAAGAAGCGTCATAAGGACATGCGTTGCGCAGTGAGGGCCATCATTAAAAATTTGGTTAATCGTGTGTTAACGGGTTTTTTGGTCGGCGGTATAGGTGGACGGCTACCAGTCGCGCATTAAAGATTCTGTGACGTCATAGAAACATTTCCGGGATGCGGCTGCGTAGTAGCCACTGCTGAGTGCGTTTTCCTTAATATCTCTATCTTTTGTTTGAAGTTTGCGATAAAATGCCAATCATTGTTATCGGGACAAAGCGGTTTTTCCATGAACGAAAATTTTATTTTTTCCTGCATGGTTTCTTTACGTAACACCAAAAAAACGGTCGAAGTAGCGTGGAGACAGCCAAAATTGTTCTTGTCTGTATGTGAACGCGCTGTATCAGCTACGCTGAGCCGCTATCTGCAAAGGAACTCTGCCTATGAAAGTTATACCACGCGAGCAAGGAACTTTGCGACGCACACTAGGGAAACTGCGGATTAAGAAGCACTGCTGCCGCTTAACTAAACTCTCTGCGTACGAATTAAGGAACGAATGATGTCTACAAGAACAAAGTGCGAATGCGTTCGAAGAAAAATATAGTTTTCCAAAGAAACACTGCGGACTAACTTTGTTTGTTCCACGGTGCCTGGGCTCAATCAGTAATACGACGAAAATCACTTTGGCAATTTTAAGGGAGTAGCCAATTTACTTAAAATAAACAAATCAAGGCGAGGGTGCGTGCAACTATTCGGGCACTTTGCAAATAATTGCATGGAAACCGAAAGCTGCTCGAATTGACTTTAGTTCCTATATATAGCCTTCATAGATTATCAGAAAGCATTTGAATCGGTCGAAGCCTCAGCAGGCATTCAGGCATTACGGAAGCAGGGTGTAGACGACCATTATGTAAGAATACTAAAGGATATTTACAATGGGTTCGCAGCTACCATCATCCTCCACAAGGAGAGCAGTAAAATACCTATAAGGAAGGGCGTCAGACAAGGAGACACAATCTCTCCAATGTTATTCACGGCACATTTTCAAGAAGTATTCAGAACATTGGATTGGGAACAGGTGGGACTATTGGATAATAGAGAATACCTCAGTAACCTTAGATTCGGTGATGTTGCCTTGCTAAGTAACTCGGCGAACGGATTGCAAAGCATGTTTACCTCACTGGACAGATAGAGCCGTGCACGGGAAAAGAAATACACAGAAAACTAAAGTAATGATCAATAACCTCGGGACAGCACAGCGATTTGAGATAGGTGGGGAGGCAGTGGAAGTTGTAAGCTAATATATTTACTTAGGCCAAATTATGACGACGGATCCCAACCATGAGGCAGAGATGATTAGAAGGATAAGAATGGGGTTGAATGCGCTCGGCAGGCATTCTCAGATAATGAATAACCAGCCGCAGTGGCTCAGTGGCGAAGGCGTTGCGCTGCTGAGCACAAGGTCGCGGATTTGATTCCGGGCCACGGCGGCCGCTTTCCTGATGGAGGCGAAAAGCAAAAACGCCCGTGTGTACGAGATGTCGGCGCGCGAAAAAGATCCACGGGTGGTAAAAATTAATCCAGAGCCCTTCACTACGGCGCGCCTTATCGCCTTCGTTGCGTCGGCGCATTAAACACCAGAATCAATCAATCAATCAGATAATGAATGGCACCGTATACCATTGCCCCTGAAGAAGAAAGTGTATGACAGATGCATGTTACCGGTACACACCTACGGGGCACAAATTTGGAGGCTCACTTCAAGGGTGCAAGTTAATTTGAGGATGACTCAGTGAGCAATAGAAGGGAGGATGGTAGGTGTAACATTAAGGGACAAGAGAGCGGAGTGGGTCAGGTAACAAACATGTGTTAAGGACATTTTAGTAGAAAGTAAGAAGAAATGGACGTGGGAAGAGCATGTAATGCGAAGGCAGATAACCGTTGTTCATTAAGGGTAACGGAGTGGATCCCTAGAGAAGACAAGCGTGGCAGGGGGCGGCATAAAGTTAGATGGGCAGATGAGATCAAGAAATTTGCAGGGATAAATTGGTCGCAGTTAGCGCGAAACCAGGATAACGCGAGATTACTGGGAGAGGCCTTTGCCTTCCATTGAGCGTAGACAGGATGGTGATGATGATGATTTCGTCCGTGTTTTTTTGTGCCTTTTGAAACATAAGTTGGAAATTTTGGCTGTAATAATTGGGTTTATGTTTATTTGCGTGTTTGCTCCCCCCTTGTGCCACTGCGAAAGACACGATTGCAGCGGATGAGGCTCCCGTAGCTTGAATGACCATGGAGTGTGTGGACGGCAGGTCTATCTTCTCCTCCTCGATTTTCAGTGTTCATTTGCACAGTCGGAGTAGCTGCCACCTCCGGACATACCTACCCATTCGACGGCCTATGCGACCAACTGTATTACAGCAGCGTTTTCGTCGCGGGACAAGAGCTGCGCAGCACAAGTGGGGACACCGGCTTGCTTGCGTTCCCCGCCACAATGAAGAAATACCAAAAGACGAAGGGTGGTCTGGACTTCGACTTCTTGTGAGTTGCTCGCTTTCAATTATGCAATCATTTAGAATTTTGCAAATAGTGGTCTCTACCTCCATTCTTACGTTTGCACTCTAAATATACCCAGACTTCCGCGCATTTTGGCCGTTAAAAACTCCTCACAGGCGTTAAAGACTGCTTAGACGTAGGAATACAAAATTATTAGTTTCGCGAGTGAAACGTTTTTACATGTATCAAAGTTGTTTCTGCGGTATTATGAGCGACGCCATTTTCTTTGGTGCTAGGGGAAAAGGAGAGGCAGCAGTGCAGGCGAAGCTGCAGCAACGCGGTCCTTTGCGGAGGCGCGGGAAATCAAGTATCCTCTTTTGGAAGAAATGTGTGTGTGTGTGTGCGTTTTGAGTGTGCGCACAAAAAGCACGTACACACACGCGCACGCACACGCACACTGACACGCACGCAGGCCCAAAACTATAATTGGAAGCCAGCACTTTCTAGTTCGCATTTTAAAAGTTCGACGAGTTAAATGGGAGGTACACGAACAAAAAAAAAACCATCAGGCCACCCACACTGTGAAGAAGGACGAGCAGCGAGGATGTGTTGTGTTTTACCTCAATTGGCGCAGCTATCCCTGAAAAAAAGCACGCGTGTTCGGGATTTGCGATTGAGCATACTTGCTTGTCAATCAAATGATTGACGCTTGGAAGGACAAGAGTTTTATTGCAGGAGACTAATATGGGAGTGTCCTTTTCCTTCCACTAGAAGCGCATGAATTGACAGCATACGGAAATTCCGCAATATTTACAACTTATCGGAATCTGCATAACTATGAATAGTACATGAAACTTACGTGGGTCGTTAGCGTCGTCTTAGCGGCGCATTACCATAAAATTTGTTTCGGGGTAGTTTCGCTTAAACAAGTTTTCGCAATTTTATAGCCATGCCACGTATACGCCTCGAGCTTTGCGATCGCTGCGCCGCCTGCCGCCGCTTCTCCGCGGCGTTGACGGGATTGGCGCTGCGCGACTGATAGGGGCTCATGCAGTGTTTTGGTTCTCATTCGCTCCTTTTTGCCCTTCTGCACCCTAAAAAGCTTGTTATGGTGACGTCTCTAAGTAAATAGTCCGTTGAGGTCCCTTCAAAAGCCGCTCCGTCTTGTTAGGTTGCTGAATCCCCAACAATAGCTATCCGGGAACGCGGTTCTGTGGCCTTCTTGGCCGTCGTTACGGGCGTCGGCGACGGCCGCAGCATACCGGCACTGTCACCTCCAAATACGTGCAGCACAAGTGAATTTTATCAAAGTCTAGTTTAGACCTGATACTGGCACAATGAGAGGTGTGTTTCGTTTTGCAGTGTGGTCAACGAATGCGGCCTCATTTAGAAAATGTACGTCGTAGAAAAATATTTTTCGGGGAAGTGATTATCCAATACCCGATAATAAATTGTACCTTTTATAAGAATATAACCCACGCAAAAATGTTAAGTATATTCCAAGGCTGTGCGTCGTGAAAGATGTGCACTCCTTCATACCTTATAGCAAGAACCAAGAAAAGTTAATTAAACCACGGAAACATTAATGGTCTGCAAGTCCGGGAGAAACAGAATAGCTCGTATGGACATGAAAAAAAACAAACTCAGTGTAGCTTCTGAAATGATGAAAACGGTCGTTTAAACTTACGCCATGTGGGACTCACGAGACCAACTAGTATGCGAAATGCACTGCTGTTTCGCGAGACGTCGGGAGGGGGGGAGGGAAGGGACGGAGGGAGATGCTTAACTATCGTTGTGTACCAATGCGGAGCTATCAAGAAATGAACGTTTTAGTATAATCACAACACAAAAGCTACACATCCACCTTACTCAACTTTTTAGACTTCAACGAACAGCTGTTCACTCGGCGGACACATTTTTTGAGGCATACAAGTTCACAACTGATGAAAGGTGCCGTAAGAAAAGTGGGATATCTTATAAGGCCCTCTGATTTCCGTGTGTGCTAGATTCTGCAGGCTCCCTGCGTCATATGACTATGCTTCGAAAAAATTTAACCGCGAACGCGCATTACTAAGGAAGCCCTTCTCCGCGATGCTCGCGGAGGATATATGTACATTATATGAATGTTTGCGGGCGCTCAGCTCACGACAAGCGCCCAAGCATTATTTTTTTTGTCGTGCGCTGATCCTGGGTATAGTTTTAGATTATCCGTCGTACTTATTTCGTAGAATGTTCGTGAAATTTATGTACAGAGTAGTCATCAATATCAGATATGTTATTGGCGTGCTGTCAGGTATGAGTACTCCGTTAGGTTATATAAGCGCACAAAACTGGTTTAAGTCGTAGTGTATAGCCATAGCATGACCATTTGAGGAAACTGCGCTTATGGAGACACTGTTAGTAAATTTCCTGGCAATGGAATCACAATCATCTCCATATGCATATCCCAGTATCGCGAGGCCGACCTGTGATGCACACCTCGCGCTTGTACAGACCGAATGTACCAGACTAAGATCGCCTCAGACACATTTACACTCTCGTAAATGTGCCACATTTGCGAACAGAGTGACTGCTCGACATAAATATGTATTTCCAGCGCCTTCAAACGGTAAATCTGGATCGTGAACGGTACCCGAAAGCAGGGGTGACAATGGGGAGCGTGCCGGAGACTCCGGCGGCTGCTTTCGAAACGGGCTGCTAGGGGATTTCAGTGGCGCCCCTACAGGCCGCGCTCGAGGCGTATATGAAACAGGCGGAAATTCCTAACGTTTAGACTTTCAATGCAAACTAATTATGACAAGCAAATGGAACTCGGCGTAATCATAAAGCCGTTTCAGTAGCAAATTTGTGTACGATTTTTCCACAATTTCTGCATTAAATTTAGTGGAAGAGCATTCGCGAGAAAATAGAGAAATTTTTTTCTTTGGATGCGACGCCTAAAAAAGTTGACATCGACCACCGCCGGAAGGTAGCTATTGGTCCGAGGAAATACCGTGGTGCCACCTAGGATTGACGTCACTTGTAGGACGCCGGGTTATGTTGTCGTCTGCTAAAACACATTTCCTATGCTTATGCGAGCGCTCATGTGTTGTTGTGGCCACCACGTGCCCCTCCTCGCGGTTTTGATGCTAGTTACAGAAACAAGTGGTTTAAAGACCGAATAATCCGGGAGAGCAATCAGCGACTCGCTTTTTCAAGGTGACACCGCCATGGCTAGGTAGTTGCTACCATCGCCACCGTCAGCTTGTGCACAGCCAGCTAACGCGAAGGACGATGCAACTGGTACCGAGAAAAGGACGCTGTTAATTCATTATGAAATACTTTCGACTGGACATGAACGAGACCGTTTGTGCAAAGAAAATAGACCTTGCAAGAGGGACGGAAACATGCCGCTCAGTTGTGATTTCACAACGCGTACTGCGCGCATTGCCTGGTGAATGAATGACTACTTGAGAACGGTGAGCGGATTGCTTCGCCGCACACGCTTAGAATTGCTAGTGCGATCTGCATCACTCTCTTGCATTTCCCCTGCAATGTTTCTTTTATTTATATTTATGCCCTGATTTGATTAACGATCACTAGTACTCTGTACTGCTATGTTTACTTTTCGCAGTGTATGAATGTTATTAACGCAAGTTTTCAGCGCCTTTGAGCGGTTTTAGACGTGCCTATGTTTATTTTTAATTAAGGCCTCGCCATGGAAATTTATTATTGCAACACGGCTTTTGGTTGTTTACAATGATCCTCCCCCTTACTCTAGCATCAATTTCGAGAACTCACGACTGCTCACGAAAGGCCCGGCTGTGAACGAAACGAAACACGTCGTGAGGTAATGCGGAGTTTTAGAATAGGGGAACCAAGTGTTGGGGGCCCCCAATAAGTTAGGGGAACCCAAAACAACACGCTTGCGCGCGACACGTTTTAGAAGTGGGTCTTCAACCGATAGCTCGCCGCCAGTTTCGGATGCGCGGAGTTCGATGTCGGGAACTTCAGGCTTAGCGTCGCGGCAGATATTTTATCGCCGCTATTGTTACAGTCGCGAATGACAGTCCCTAACACCTCTTTTCACCACACTATCACCCCTTTCTCGTATGTGGAAGTTTGTATCCGTGGTTACTGCAATTTAGGCGATCGATGACCTGCCACACAGTATACCCCATAGCGTGGGCTCTGGCGAACACCCCAGATCTGCCTCCACCCCAACCCTCCTTGTGCACAGAAGTCCGGCAACAGCCAGAGAGTCCTGAACTGAGTACAGCCCTCACGGGTCCGGAGTGACCACAACCGCTGCAGATGGGAGAAGGGAAGTCTCTCCTCCTTCTCTTCCTCCTCCTCTATCATATGCAGCCTAAGTGGCATCAATCCAAGCTATATAACCGCCATTATCTGCCCACCCCGCAAAAAAATAATTATGTGGGGGCGAAGCGGGGTTGGGGGGAGGAGGGAGGGGGCTCTTGCCTTTCTCATCCGCGTACAGAGCGTATACACGGTTTTTTCACCGTGCATCGCATTATCTTCCAGCTTACTCATATTAGATTTTAATAATAAAAAAATCTGTATGAGCCTTTACTGCAAGATTCTTTCCGTGCCCTGATTTTCCTATCACGCGTTTTGTAAAAGTGTTGCGAGGGGGAATTGCCTATAGCCACTGGCATTAAGGGGCATATGCTTGTCGACCTTCAAATGCACTGCCCGTTTCATCAGACCGCCGCTGAGGTTCAGTATAGGGACATTTAAAAGTTCCCCATCGAAGGAGTGAACTCATCACGACGTCAGGCGTTTGCGCTGAATGGCAGGTGTTGGGAAGTCGAGAATATTAAAAAATAGGGGAAAACTGAAGCATTTAAATCAACATAAATGGACTAGGGATTGTTCACTGTGCCTCAAAAAAAATTAAAGAAATCAAAATTGTCTCATAGCATCCCACCATTGTCATGGCGCTCTTTGCCCTCGTCGGCCTTGCGCCATAAAACCCTAAATCCTCATCATCAAATGGCGTAAGCTGCTTAACCGTCTCCCCAAAACAACACGTAACGTTTGTGGCTTTGTACACTTCAACCGTCCCCAGCAACGCCGATCCCGGGCAAACATGGCGTAAATACAAAAACAAACACAATTGTAAAGCTTTCACTTTGCGCAGTCTGGTATCACCAGCGGGGAGAAATTTGTCCCGTCCTGTGTAACCTCATTGCTCATCGCTTTGCATCTGCTACCCGATTGGGATAGAAAAAATTGCTCGCCACTCCACCTTGCGAACGTGTATGCTCAGCAAAGCTGTTGTAAACCACTACAAATGGTGATGATGAGGCTACGAAACGTTCCTTGTCGTGTCTGCAGACTTGTCGCTTGAGCTCGGCTTGTGTCACTGGCTAAGGGTACAGAGTGTCGGCCCTCATTTCTCCTATATTGTTCCGCGCCGCCGCCATGATCATTGGTCTGTTCGCATCACGTGACATTTTACTCTGTGACAGTTCATGGGCGCCGCTATTTTGGTAGTCGGTCAACTCTTCTAGGTTTATTAAATTGTCCTCCCTGCTCTGCGGCTGCGCGCGACTGACGCCGCTCCGAATGCGAATCAAAGATAACGCGTGCAAGCAGCATTTTAGCGGAAGTGTGTCCTGCCTAGCCCGAAGGATGCGCTCAACGTCTTGGGCAAGAACTGCCTATATCTAGTCCTACCTAGCCTTCGAGAATAATCTGCAAACATAGTCTTTACCAGGAACACTTGGGAGCTCCTATTGTTCACAGGCGCCTTATAGTGCATAACGCGGTTTCGACCACTGCTTGCTTTGTGGTGCCCTTAAAGGGGACCCTGCAACAATTTCGATAAACGCTTTCACTCTTCACCTCGCGTCTGGAAGCACTGCGAAAGGTATAGTTATCGCCAGCACGGAGCGGCACGGCGTGATTCGTTCGTCGCACCAGATACGCCTTTCGTTTCTGCTTTGTTTTGTGGCTTTGTTTTAAAAGTTGCTATCGAAAAGCGCTCGTTGCTGCAACTAAAGGGAAACCAGCCAACAGCCGCTACTTGGCCTTAGTGACGTAATTCGAACGGTCGAAGAACGTGAACGACCGGGAAAGAGAGAAAAATCATTTGAGCGAGTTTCTAAGTTATCGGATGTGCATAGAGCAGCAAGTTTTGGCTGAAGTACTTTGCGCCCCCCTAATCTAAGTATTGGGTGTTTTGAGTGTTAATGTTCTGCAAGCATTTAGGATGTCAAAAAAGTTAAAGTGTTGCAGGGTTCCTTTAAATGGATTATGGGCTATATGGTGTTTGTCTGATTAGCCTAACTCGGCCACTAGGCTTATTAGGCCTCGGTGCCTCCGCGTTCTTGCCCGCGGAGATCGTTCTTGCCTGCGGCAAAAAAACCATTGAGGGTAGGTGTATACATCTTCTGTTGCTGCAACCCAAACCACAGCACCCTTGCATTTTGTTATCAAAAACCAAGCATCCATGAATTTTTTAATAAAGTAACACTGCAAATATCACTGAAGTATTGATTTTCTGCCTTATATTGGCGTAATGTCTTGTTCTTGTTCAACAATGTTGACAAGAGTGGAGCTTGACACCGGACTTTGACATTTAGATTTTGCTGCGACTATAGCACAGATTTTGTTTCACTTTTGCTTGTGGCTGAATCGAGTCACAGACAGACAGACAGACAGCAGACAGACAGACAGACAGACCAATATTTCTGGGTTTAAGTAGCCCAAGAAAGACTATGTGGGTTAGCTCCACTACCATTGGATATGCAAAGCAAAAGCTTGGCTTAGTATGGTTGAGTCTTGGTTTCGCTTGGTTAACCTTTGATTTAGCTGTATTGCCGACCACGTATCAAAGCCGTTCGGTTCCGTGCAACGCTCCCAAGAAGAGGATGGGCGAACGCGGCGTTCATTCATGGCGAACGCACCGTTCCTCTTCGCCAGGCGCGAGAAGAGTCACATTGACCGGTAAGCGCCGCGCCACATGCATGGGAGGCTGCGGCCCGGTTGGCTGCCTCGGCCGTAGAGGCGGTGGCGGCCGCTGTCGACACCCGGAGGCGCCAACATCGGGCCTGGTGAATCACGCGATGTACTTCGAGGGGTGTGTCGCCGGGGCTGTGTTTCCCATCAAAAGGTCATTTGAGCAACCTCCATGAAATCGCTGGACGAAAGTAGTACATCTTTGCTTTAAAAAGATGCACGAAAGCGATGATACAATCCAAAAGTCACATGATCCCATGCTGCCGTTTACACAGAGAAACGAGGAGTTGGACGGAATGTGTTCGCCACCCACCACGGGGCTTAACGGACAAATGAATAGAGTGGATTCGCTCAGCGCGAAGATAAAAGATGCTACTTTCCAAGTTCCGGTGATTTTTTGAAAAAGCCTGTAAAGAGAAACGAGATTGAGTTATCATTAGTTTGGGATAATTAATTCATTAATTCTGGATTCCACTATTCTCTTATTTCATCGTGCATTAATTTCCGGCCCAGCAATGGCAGCGTCCATGAAAACGGCCTAGCGCGAAGATAAACCCTAACACTTTGCACGTGAGGAACATGTGTCTCTGTGGCACAATGAAATTGACATCGGCTTCGTATCGCGAGGGACCCAGGTTTCTTTTACGCAGCCTCTGTTACGTGCGTGACGCTGTGATCCCGTGGTCCTGCGTAGGTGCGTGACACCGGACGAGCTACGACAAGCCGCGCCCCTAAAGGGTTCCGCACCTAAAATGTGACAGATATCTTGAGCGTTCGGACCGGAGTGTTCCAGGCTTGTCGTATTTCTTTGCAGTTTAACTGAGGCTTTTCAAACGAAAGGTTTAGATCGGTTTAGAGCACGCACGCTGTGAGGCGTTGGAAAATGGCCCAGCTTGCACTGGAGGTGCAAAGCTGGAGTAACAGCAGAGCTGGTGGCCCCTCACCCTGCGCAGGAGACCCGGCTGTTGCACCCCACATGGACTTCCAGACTTGCCACGGGAAGTCCTCCGCGACTGGCAGGCCCGGTTCGTTTGGTCAGCAGACTTTCACATCTCTCCCAAGGGGGGTTGCGTTAGAACGCGCTACAATCCGCGGCAACCGGCTTCGCGAACTCGCGTCTGTGCTCCCCACTTGAGGCGCGAAAGCACGTGAACTGGCGAGGAGAAAAGCATGCGAGAAATCACCACACGGGCAGTAGACAGTGTTCTTGAATGTTTTGCTGGCCGACGCTCGGCACGCCTCTAAAGGCAGAAGCTGACGTGCGCTCGGTTAGCGCTTTTACCTCTTTACGAAGCTTTTTACCTCCACCGCCCAAGGGTTCTGTCGCGACCGTTAGGGTCAACAGAAAACTCCCGCGAACAAAGAAAAGAAGTTACTGGCACCGCCAGGAATAGAACCTGGAACGAATAGAGGAACGGAGTGAGAGCCCGTTGTCTTACCGATTGCGCTACGAACCCACGTGGAGAAGGGGCAGACACACGGTGCACTCACCGAGCCCATCTTCCGTGCTAGCCCTTGCGTTCTGAGCGAATGCAAGGTGACAGCATCACGCGACCTCTCGCGCCGCTGTGCACCCCACCCACGGCACTTGTAGCGGGGGTGGCGGCGGCAGAGATGGAAGAGAAATTAGATCTTCTAACACCGGGTTTGTGTTTCCTTTCATTTTACAAAAAATCTACTCACGTGCTTCACCAATAAAACTCAACCGACCACCGTTCATGAACCATGCATTGATTTAACTTTACCAAAGAATGTTTCTTTGAAGTAATAAAGGGTGTGGTTAAGTGCATTTCACCTCTCTCTGGTTCACGCGCTGCAGATCCACGTGTGTGAATTGAATGACGTCGCTCGAGTAGTCGTTGTGCGTGTTGTTTCCAGCTTCGCTTTCCAGCCACCTTCACAAGGTGGATTGGCACGAATTTTTTAAATTTGTGTTTTTTGGGGTACTTGAACGCGGAAATTTCGGTCTGTGTATGTGAACAGAGAATTTAATACAAGATCCCATATCAGCACGCAGCAGCTAGTGGTAACAGCGCTTGCCTAAAAGCACAACAATCCCAATTAGTTTCCAAGTGCTCTGGGCAGTGAACACTTAACAAATGTCTGTGGTGGAGAAACAAGCTACTGCAAAATCACTCCAGAGGAAGTTCACAGGTGTTCACAGAAAGAGTTCAGAAACTAGCTGAAACTCAATACGGTAGAACAGTAAAGCTCAGGACATTGTTCCAGATCCCCATGAAGCGCGTGAACCAGCGTAACAGAAAGGCTGCATAGCCTAGAGCTGCCAACTCATTTTCTAAGTGACTCAGAAGGATCGACTGTACACGCCACAGCAGTGGAAACATCTCTCGTTGCGGTCGGGCGCGAAGACAGGCTGCACCACGATTTCGCAAAAATACAAAAGCACCAGCACACATCAGGAAGTTCAACACGTCATTTGAACGTGTGCTCATTCTACAAACTGCTTAATACCGAACAACCTGCTTGACACAGTCGAAAACGTCACAGCTACAAGACAATGGAACATAGAATGTTCCAATGTTACAGTGTGCCCGCACTGCGGGCACCATCGTTCATTTGCATGGCCAAAGATAAGGTAGATGCTGCACAACAGCTTTTTATACCCACAGACAAATATAAACGCCTAAGCCGGCGGCAATGTTCAGACTTCCCAACTTCTCGACATTGTTGACTCAAACCAAAATATTACACATATCTGAGGCAAGACATCAATACGTGATATTCGCAGTGTCCCTTTATTAAAAATACACGGATTGTTAATTAATAAAAAAATCATTCCGAAAAATACAAAAGCGGTCACCCGCTGTTTGCCTAGATGAATTTCGAGAAATCAAACGGAAACAGTAACGAAGGGTTCCACTAGATTGTTTTCACGTTCCGCTTGGTGCACACGTGCAGCAGGGTGCCTCGATTCACGCGCGTCTCTGCCGTACGGCAGCACTCGCATCAAGGCACCCGGCGCAGAGCAGTGGAACGCGGTAAATTTAAATGGACTTCAACAAACCGCTAGCGTGTTTTAAAGACGATAGTCTTTCTTGGGCTACTTAAACCCAGAAATTTTGGTCTGTCTGTCTGTCCGTCTGTCTGGCGGTTACTCGACTCAGCCACCCGGTCAAAGCAAAACAATGCCTGCGCAATAGTCTTATATAGTAACAGCTAAATCTACCCATCTATGTCCGGTTTAATGTTCATACTTGTCAACATTGTTGAAGAAGAACAAGACATTACGCAAATATGAGACAAAAAATCAATACAGAACCGATATTTGCAGTGTTCCTTTATAAAAAAATCAGACATTCTTGACTTTTGCGAAATTAAATACTTCATCAACTGCAGAAAAAGAATTCACTCCGCCGTCACCTGCTGTCGCCCTCGCCAATATAGCTTCTGGCGCCATTTTAAGAAATCAACCGGCAACAGTTACGCAAGGTTCCACTAGGTAGGTTCCACGTTCTGCTTGCAACGCACGTGGAGCAGGGAAACGCGGTTCTATAAACGTTGAAGTATGGCGCCTCGATTAACGCGCGTCTTCGCCGCACGGCAGCGTTCGCATCGAGACACCCGGTTTGGAGCAGAGGAACGCGGGAAGTTTAAAATGATTTAAGTGAACCTTTGGCGTCTTTACCTTGGGAGGAGCGCGACGCAAGAGGAGCAACATGAGAGGTGAGGGGGAAAGCGAAGGGAGGCGTTTACTTCGCAAAAGCCGATAAAGACTGTCGTCTTTTGACGGCATTTGCAACGAAAGGAGCAGATACGCGGCCAATTTTTTTCTTGGGATGATCGAGACAGGAGCGGAACAACATGAGAGGTGAGCGGAGAAGAGAAGGAAGGTAATTACTTTGCGGGGGCGCCAGACGACTGTGTTTCGTCGACATTTGCAACGAAGTGAGCAGATTCGCGGCCGATTTTTTCTTGTTATTATTTTTCGAGCTCCTCACGCGGCGCAAGCCCCCACGCAAGCCTGGACGAGGCCGGGCGCTCCTCACGAGGCGCACGCTCACGTGCGCTCTGGTTGAATGTTCTTCTGAGGCTCGATGGCGGAATTAAAAGCTTAAATGGCTCTGCTGTTTAAAAAGTGCAAGTCGCCCGAGCCGGGATGCGTGAGCCTGGGGTGGCGCGCCTGGAACGGGAAACCTCGAAGCGGGAGGAGGATGTAGGGAAGGTTGTAAGAAAGGGCGACCCTGCACGCACCAGAGAAGATAGACAGCAGCGCTAAAGCAGAGTAGGCCGCTGCCACTGGTGTAATAGAGGTAAAGGAACCGACAGGGGCGACAGGAATGCTCTATAGGCGATGGCTGGTGAGCAGCAGTAACTTCAGATTGTGCTGTGCATGGGCTGGTCAAGCAGTAATGTGTCCGCTGCAAAGTTTAAGCATAAGGGGCAACGTCAAATCAACAGGAAATTCCATGCGAAGACGAGCGAACAGATTTGTTCGGAAGGTGCTGTCGTAGCGGCTACGTCAAGCGGTGACGGGCGGGGCCACAGAAATAATGAAAATTCCTATGACAGACGAACGAAAGATTCAAGTAGGCTTTCGACTTCACCTTGTTGGAAAGCTCTGAGCATCCTCGCAATTTTGGCTTTCGCCTTGTTGCTACTGTTGTGGCAGTAGACCGGGCAACAATTTCGTGCATTAGCCTTGGTTTTCGGTTTTAACACCTGAGACGTCTGGAAACGATTGTGTGGATGCACCCTCTGAACGGTCTCTTCCGCATTCCGGGATCCAAACAGGCTTCCTCCGCGGCCCGACAGAAATTAACGCTATGAATCGCACGTGCTGGTTTAATTTTCACGCGCGACCATCTGTGCAGCTTTCTAATTGGAAATAATTCTATGCCCCATTGTTGGAAAAATCGCCCTCGACGTCCCGCACATAAAATGGCCGCACCTGTAAAAACACACCGGAACGATAACTTCGGTACACGCGCTGCAAAAGTTAAATGGAGCCCGCCAGCGGAGACCAAACCGGACAAAAGTAGGCTTCCTCTCTACAGCGCGCATAGGAGACCAGAGTGGCGCGTACATGCGACATTTTGAGTTTCAACACGGGCGGGAAGGCCACCCGTCGGGCATGCATGCAGGACCCGGCGGTCCGGTTGCAACGACAGGGCGATCTTCACTATAGCGAAGTCGGCGCCTGCGTGAACTGCCGGCTGCGCCAGCCTCTGCGCGGAGCAGCGGCAGACCTGCGCACCCAACTAAAAAAAAATTACGCATCATCACGTTGTGAATCATGACGAGTGGGCGGAGCACTCGAGATCGTTCTTACCGTAAATCACCCTTGAGAGTGCTTACTGCTGCTATAGCGACTTCCCATCCAATCCAATCCAATACAATTCAATTTAATCCAATCCAATTTATTTCAATCCAATATATTTCAACACAATCCAATCGAATCCAATGCTCCTCGCGCATGCGGAGCAAGGCTCTCCAGAGCACTCTCTCTCTCCCGCTTTGTCTCTCTCTCTCTTTAACTTTTGTGAAGCTTTTGTGCACAGATATTTTGATTTACACCGTGCTGTGCGTCTCTCTGTCTCTCTCTCTCTCTCTCTCTCTCTCCTCTCTAACCTTTTGTGAACCATTTATTTGGCTAACTCTTTGTGAACCTTTTATTCACAGATGTTTCGATTTACACGGTGCTGTGCCGTGAGCACGGACGTCGGACAAGCCTCGGCCTTAAGGTGCATCGCCCCTAAAAAAATTTTGCTTTACTTTTAAAGCAAAGCTTTTTTACCTTACCAGCCACCGGTGCTTTCATGGCGTGCGCGACAAGAAACTCCCAACGCGGCTGGGGAGGCGGAGGGCGCTTTTCACTCGCGGAGCAGAGTGTAGATGGCGTGGCAATAGGGCGCTATTACCCAGCCTTCCTCGCGCTCACCCTGGCGGAAGCGTTGACGGGACCCTGCCGTCGGCTTTGTTGTCTACTTTAGCGACCGTGGTGGGCTTGTTTTGGTGCAGCTTCGCGTCCATTGCGCGCTAACTTCGCATGAATTGATTAGCTTGTTCCTCATGGGTAACCGGGACCCATAAAAATGAAGTGGTCGTACAGCAAATATACGTTAAGGATTGTTTTGCATGGTGGAAAAACCATGTAGAGGCCCCTTACAGACATCTGGCCGCTGGAGAAACGCCACCTTTTGCGCGCTGCTTGTCACGAATGGGGCTGCGTTTTCTAAATTGCTGAATACCGATTCGGTTGTGTTTTAACAGGTATTCCAAGAACTGAATGGAACAACTGGTTCGTATAAAAAGCGATTGTAAAAGTTCCGTCAGCTTTCTCGCAATTCTCAAATTTACGAAACTATTTAGTTCAGATCTGTGTAAATGGGAATCACTGAGCTCACATGCCCGATTGTTCCGTCGTCTCCGCTTCTGTCGCGCGGTGGCGTAGCCCCGACTTCACACATCAGGATGGCTAGGTTCCGTTGTCTCACCCTTCGAAACACGCTCCTCTCTGTTTTCTTTCTTCCGACACACGGCCGGGCTACAGCGGCGGCGTGCAATGCTCGAGCCATGCCGTGGCCGAGGTGGCCGACGCTGCTGCGTTCGGAGAGGGACCTCCCGCGAATCCCATGTAACGGCTGGAAGAATCTCTGGTTTCACTGTTTCTACAGCCACGTGTGTGAATTCAAGTTACATCGCATCGTGAATTCTTGTGGGGGTCGTTTACAGCTTTGCTTTCCAACCACCTTCACAGCGTGGATGCGAGCCATTTTTTTAAAGCTCTAGAATGCGCATTATGCATCAGCATTTTGCTGAAAGAAACGACCAGGCTAGAAGGCACCAATGTATTATGGTCGATTAAAAATGTTGAATTCTGGTATCCACTGCGACTGCATCGAATAAGCTTGATTCCCACAGTTGTGGAAACTTTCAGGCAGTCTATAATGTTTTCATTTGCTAACATACTCCGCAATTGTTGTAATCGCTTGCTAGTGCACTAGTTGCCCAAAAGAAATACAAAAGTAACGTTCGGGTGCTGTTTGCCACAGCGCCCTATCGACGGTTACCTACGTCATGGCAGATCAGCATAGCTTGTTCAGCGGAACGTTAGTCACTTGGAGGTCACTATTGACGGTGAGCGCGACCCCGGGCGGCGCTGCGAGCCGCGCCTCCATGACGTCGGCTTAGGGGATTCTCGCATTTGTCGTCTGCTTCACTCGGGCTCACTCTCCCTGCAGTTTCTTTGCGCTCGGTTGACGTATAATGATTGTCCGCAGCAGATTTGGCATGCGCGTAACTTTTTATCACAATAATGGACATATAATCGCATACACTAGCTCAAGCCGTGAGTTAAAGTACAGTTTTGGGTACTGCTACGGAAGAAACACTGCCAGTGTCGCTCCATTCCTTGCGAGGTCAGTCCTGTGCGGAGCGCAGAGTCGGAGCTAGGGGTCATCTTCTGTATTAAGCAATCTTTATAAAAAAGGCAATGGCCAGCTGCTAATAACCGACAACAGTGAAAGTGCACGACAAAAGCAAATACCAGACCTTCAGGGCTATCGGCTTTGGCAGAAGGCATTACGATTCCCGGTAATTGTATGCAAGGTAAGAGTTTTTGCAACCTTGCCGAACGCTCGAAAGCACTGTGTTACATCAGTTTACGTTGTCATAGCATGAAAGTATGCCGACGTGCACTGTGGGCTGCAAAGACGATAGGTTGAGTTCGAAATAACCCAATGTGTGTAGAGGCGCGTGCTGGTTTTATACTAGGCTTTTAGCCAGTGTGGATATTTTTGAGCAACGAGTCACGTCTACGGTAAAGACAGAGAAACACTATGTTTGTTCAGACGTGGAGGGATATTTGGGTACATTTCCTACAGCGATATCTTCCAAATATTCAAATATGGGTGATAGGTAAACTGCCCTCAAAAGGAGGAGGAGGCGCATGAGCAGGAGAAAACCTTTTTTAACAGTAAAATCGAGCTGATTAGTGGGCCGGAGCCTCAGAACAGGAAAAGAGTAAGAGTAATTTTTTTTCAATTCATAAAACGCCGTCTCGAGTAGACCAAGATGTGTTCCTAACGCCTTGAAGGGTTGGAAAACAATAAAGAGCTGCTTGGAAATATTCATCGGTTACGAGTCTTGTAATATATGCACGTATACTATTTATTGTGTTCGTTAGACGGCATGTCAAGCCTTCAACACGGAATCATGTCATTTTTTTCGGGTTGAGAGTGAGTTCGTTATGATAACGATGGTTACGATAGAAATTCAGAGCCCAAAGCCGCCTTCAAGTATTCTGGGCAACGTTGTCTGAGGGCGAGATCGCGGTGGCGTAGCACAGACCTCCTTATATTTGTATGTGAATAAACAACGCACTCTACTGATATGCACCTTCTTGCACGAAGCCATAACGAAAGCCAATTTGTGAAGAAGGCAATGTATGCCATACAGTGTGAAGAAAATATCCACACGATCTTTGTGAGCTTCCCAAACATCCCCAAATGTACTAATAAGACATTTGCGACGTTGCGGAAAAATAAATGCGCTGGGAACAAAAAAAACATTCATCTGATACAAGTAAACAACAACGAAAGAAATAGAAGAGAAAAATGGCTCTGGTCTGTGCTAGTTGGTACATCTTCGGTGGGAATCAGCTTGAATAAAACGAACACAAAAGGAAGAGGGGGTAACACGACACACTGCTGACTATCAACTGGAATTTTACTGAAGGAAACACAGATATATACACACGAAAAAACACGAAAAATATAAAAAGCTTGTTCACGTCAGTCAGTTAATGATTAGCGAAGATTACTGCGCAGAAACTCTTTTTCGGTACGAGACAGTGCCACAGACGGCACACTGACGCAGCTATCTCCAGCTTCGTCTATCGCCAATGCTTCAACTATCTCTCGTCCGATTCTACTTCTCTTCCGTCCGATAACTGCGATTTTGTTCACGTAGGCTTCGCAGGGGCAGTCCCGAACGTGGGTGGCAAGGTGGCCGGAAGGGGTTGCTTGGAGCGAAGCAGCATGCTCTCGGGCCCTGTCGTTCAGGCATCGGCCGGTTTGTCCGATGTAAACGGACCGGCACTACATCGGACAAACCGGCCGATGCCTGAACGACAGGGCCCGAGAGCATGCTGCTTCGCTCCAAGCAACCCTTTCCGGCCACCTTGCCACCCACGTTCGGGACTGCCCCTGCGAAGCCTACGTGAACAAAATCGCAGTTATCGGACGGAAGAGAAGTAGAATCGGACGAGAGATAGTTGAAGCATTGGCGATAGACGAAGCTGGAGATAGCTGCGTCAGTGTGCCGTCTGTGGCACTGTCTCGTACCGAAAAAGAGTTTCTGCGCAGTAATCTTCGCTAATCATTAACTGAATGACGTGAACAAGCTTTTTATATTTTTCGTGTTTTTTCGTGTGTATATATCTGTGTTTCCTTCAGTAAAATTCCAGTTGATAGTCAGCAGTGTGTCGTGTTACCCCCTCTTCCTTTTGTGTTCGTTTTATTCAAGCTGATTTCCACCGAAAATAGAAGAGAGCCGCGTTATTTCCTGCTGTGCGATGCGCGTGTACGTAGCACTAAACTGTTGAGTCGTAGTAAGAGCATCTCAAAAAGACTGTAGCTAAACCAACGCATTTTAAACACTTATCGAGGAGCACTGAGCGCTGAACCTCGCGAATAAGCTAAGGAAGACGGGTTGGACACAACCTTCTGACCGATGCTTTGAAGAAAGCGGTTCTTTCTCTTCTCGTGTGTTTCAAACTTGTGGGGATACAGCTTGAAATTATTCAGATGTGTCAGAAGCTGACAAAGCTGAATTACTGGGAACACGTTATTCAATACATTAAAGCATCAAAGCGAGCGATTATAGCACAGGCACTGCTGCCTCTCACAAGTGGAGTGTAGAAGACGACTGCGGCGCGAGTCCCTGAGCCGACGTCAGAGCCAGAGGGCGCCACTCAAACATCTCACCCCCAATAGTCCCGGTTGTGCACGACAGGCACAAGGACAGGAGTATAAACGGGAGTAAAAAATTGCCGCTTGTATGCTCACATCGTTGCCTATGTCTCAAAAGACTACAGTCTTCGGGCGCCTTACAACGTAGAGGCCTTTGTTTCTTTGCCCCGGTCGCCCCTCATGCTCTCCCGTTGGGCTTTGAGCCGCCTAAGAAAAAAAGGAAAAAAAGAACACACTGAGGGGGATTTCTCTGGTCAATTCAATGTTACCGCGTACCACTGCTCGCGCCATCTACTGAAACTCTCTGTTACTGTTGAACGAGAGCATTGCCGCAACGTCCAATTCTCTCGCGAGCCCTTTTTGTTTGTTTGGGTAGACATGTTGTTTTCAACGCGTATTTTCATTTGCTATCAAATATCGAGCAACACTTACTTATAATAAAGGATACCAGTTGTACTTTGATGTTTTGCCTCAAATTTGTCACTTTTTTTCGCTCAGTTATCTCGAAAAGCATTCGGGATATTTCTCAGTTTAGTGGCCCAGGAAGGTTTTCGCTATGTACACTTCTTTCAGAATTCTTTTACATTTCGTTCGGATGGCGACCATTGCCCTTAAAAACTGAACTGCCTTCCACACAGCATGGCGTCCTGGTAGATGCAGACGAAAGATGACAAATGTATCGTCCACACCAAGGTTTGAGATTAGACTCTAGATTCGACGGACTTTAGGCCCTTTCAAAGCTGCAGTACTTACTACTAGGGCGAGCACCGTAAATGTCGCCAGGGATGGGGTCCGTCTGTAGGCGACTCTCACCATTAGTTTTGTCCGCCGGTTACTTTCATCCAGCTAACCTGCTTTATTCCAGCTCAACGTCTACGGAAAAATTGCCATTGCCAAGAGTCACTACGACCTTGAAAGACATGGCAATGGACAACGTCATCCACTATAGTGTTTTCAACGTCCTCGCACAAGGACAGGGCTTGGCTGGTGAATTCGCAAAGGCGAAGGAAATCCTGACGGTAAGTGACGGCGTCCCTACTATGCTGCCTGGGCGTGGTTTTTATTGGGGAAGCCCGTGCTACAAAGTGCATCTGTGTACCTAAAAATTAACTGCACGATGTTTGAATGCACAGCGCCTTCCATGAAGATGTACAGTGTGACATTGCTCTTGTAACGGTGTTCTGTGCGATTCGGGGCTTTTACTTTAGGGGTTGCAAGACGGAGCAACCATAAAAGGGAAAAGGAAAACTGGCATGTCTTTATACAGAGTAAACGCAGTTTCCTCCCAACCACTTAAAGAAGAAACAAGTAAGCTTGCGAGGAAAGGGGAAATATAGGGCCGCAGCCGGCAACCAAACCTCCACATATCAAAACACTCAGCATTGAGCTCGTAAAATATGAACGAACAGGTTTTACAGAGATAAAAGGGATTCCAGGCCTTGAGGGAAAAAAGGGGAGGAATACTTTTGTGCAGTCACATTCACACTCGAACAATGCGGCAGGTGTGCAAGGCCCCGCAACTCACACTAATGTTCTGAGACCACTCGTAATATCCGTTACGGCGTACTTGGGTAGTAGTTGATAAATACAGGATCGCGTGGGAGTTTCCCGCAAAGTAATGGGGAAGTGCTGGGGAAATGGATGTTCTCAAAAGGAGAGGAGGAAAAACTTGGCCAGGAGATAGCGAAGGGGATAAAATGCCCGCGGGCGACGGCCCCGAATGTGCTCATTGCAGCCTGCACCATGCCGGAGGTGACAAATCAGGGCGTGCACACCAAACGGGTCGTACTCGTTGCTAACAGCGAGATCGTGAGGCGTGGCAGGGAACTTGGGCTTGAAATGATAGACGTAAACCGGGTAGTGGGCAGCATCGGACATAGGAAAGCTTTTCAGTGGAACGAGATTCACTTCAGCTCCAGGATAGGAAACAAGGTGGGGTGGCGCATAGGTGGAAGAGCGGTAGCTTTTTTAGGGGGCCCTCCGCAGCTAAGGAAGGCAAACTGGGAGACAAAGGGGAAGCGTGGGACACATGTCCACTCAACGCTGGAAGGCAGCCAGGCCTAGAGCTAACCGGAGAACCTGCAGACATAACTGAGAAGATAGATAGTGGATTTAAGGGAAAATAATAGCGCGAACAATTTCGTAAAAAGAAAAACAGACCCCGCATGCGGAAAGGGAAAAAAATGCAATCAATATTTAATCAGCTACATAAATATGCAGGGAGGCAGAAAGCCTGATAAATGGGCAGAAATTCAAAACCAACTTGAACCGGAAGAAGTAAACGTGTGCGCTTTAGCCGAGACTCAACTCCTAGACTTAAAAGCCCTACCTGTCATAGACCATAGACAGTTATGTTTGGGAGGGATGCAACAGGACCACAGTGATGAACCGAGAGGAGGCATTGGCATGCTTATTGAACAAGGGAGCGACTGGCAGAGAGTACTTCAAAGCTGTAGAGAGCATCAAAGGATTGGGGGAACCATAGCGGGGAAAAATACATGGTTAGTAGTTATGTATCTGTGGACCGGAAGTAGCTCTAGGGAGGAAACTGAGGAAATGGTAAACTGTTTGAGAAGAGATATAAACGAGTTCAGACATTCGGGTGAAATAATCTTAGTTGGAGATATGAATGCCCACATAGAAGGTTTGGATAGATACACAGACCACAGCGGTTCTGTAGTGATAGATCTATGTCAGGAAAACCGGTTTGTAAGAGTAAACATAGAAAGAAAGTGTTACGGACAGATAATGTGGAAAAGCGGTAACACACAGTCCAGCATAGAATATAGTTTAGTATCCGAGACAGTATACGAAAGGTTTGGGGAAATGAGGATTGATGAAAATGGAACGGGTAGCTTAGGAAGCGACCACAACCGGCTTACCTTGCACTTTTGAGGCGCAACCACGAGAAATTTAAAAATAGGTACAATCGAATGAACTAATTTGAACAATGAGCAGTTAAACATCATCGCTGATAGAATGGAAGATGAAATCAATAAATACCCAGACAAAAATTGGGATTACGACGAAATAATTGCGTTCATAAAGGGTAAGATGAATGAAGCAAAGTAATGAAACTGATGGAAACGGAAGAGAAAGCGGAGAAGCTGGTGGAATAAGGAAATAAAAAAGGTCATTGACCAGCGAAGAAAGGCGTCGACAGAACATAAAGCAAAAAGAACTGGTATGAAACCGCAAGTAAGGAAGGAAAAGTGGGACATCTACCGGGAGAAAAAACTAGATGTGCACAAAATGGTGCAAGCAATGATCAGGCGGAAAAGCGAACAATGGATGGCAGAAATACGGAAGAAGGACAAAAGCGCATCCAAGAAGTTTTGGAACCATGTAAAATACTGAGCTCAAAAAACGATATCCATCAAAAATTCTTATTGTGATGAGGAGGGGAAGCATTTAGAAGGAGAGCACGCGTTGGCGCATATTCATCGAGTGATTAGTAAGGAGAGTAGGGCAATAGTGGTACGGAAGCCTGCACCGTTAACGTCAGCGCCACAGAATACTTCGGAAAGGGAAATATGTTTGAACAACCTTGATTGGAAAAAGCAGAGCAAAAGGTTCCCCCCAGACAGCATTGGGCCCGGACGGAATACCAATGCAACTGATAAACCTGTTTGACCTAAAAGTAAGGAATTGTTTATGAGGGCAATAGGTAAGGTGATACAAACCAGACACATACCAGAGGACTGGCTAGAAAGTAGGATGAATTTAATATATAAAGGCAGAGGAGACAAAGCCAGTATTGATTCATACAGACCACTCAGAGTAACGTCAGTGTTGTATAGATTCGTAATGCTGGCGATAAAATCAGAAATTCAAGCATGGCTGCAAGAAAATGAATTCCTAGGGGAACTGCAGAATGAATTTAGACAAGACAGGAGATTGGATGATAATTTGTTCATGATAACGCATTGCATTGCAATTGCGTAAGCGCAGAATAGACCATTATGAATTACGTTCTTGGACATTAAAGCAGCATATGACAACGTAACCAGAGAACTGCTGTGGAGAATGCTGAAACTCCAAGGATTATATGACCAGTTACTACAGTTCCTTATAGCAGTCTATGAAGACAATATAGTGCACCTTACATGGGAAGGACCGACATGCGACCAGCAGGTCAACGCCCATCGGGGACTGAAACAGGGATGCCCTTTGAGCCAATACTGTTTATGCTTTACATGGCAGGGTTGGAAAAGAAACTTGAACAATGATGGCAGCATCTCCACTCCGTGGATGATGGCGAGGGTGCGGAGTACGGGGACTCGCAATGACATCCAAGTTGCGCCCCGAGTGACACCCGATTTGCGACCCAACCGTTATTCAATTTGAGCCGTTAGTTGCACCTCGAGTATTCTCTAAATGAAACGGAAACTCACGGCTCAAATCGAATTTCGCTTGATGGTGGTGTGCGCTCCGATTGACGGGGACGGACATTGGGAGCTACTCCTGAGGTACTCCGCACAGTTACAGGCGAGGGAGTACGCCGTCTGACTCTCGGGTACTAACTCATTTTCATAGCCCACTGGGTAAGACGACTGACACTAACTCTGTGTGGTCTACAAGACACAGGCTAGAATCCTACCGATGCCCGGAGGAATTTTTTGAAATTGTAAATGCTGTGCGCACCGACGCGGACGGACATTAGACAGATTTAGTTGGGCGCGCGCTCCGGACGAGCGTACGCCCCGGCGGGGCGGCTCGCGACTGCGCATGCGCAGTACGCTACGTAAACGCCCCGGCGATGCGGTGCTACGCACGCAACGGCTGGGAGCGTATGCTCCGGGGCGCTTGCGGGGCGCTGCGGACCTGCTGGGAGGCCCCTTGCTTTCAAAAAATGGCTGCTGCCTCGGCGATGTCGGCGGCCGGTCGTGGCAGGAGGTTCCCCGACTGAAAACGCGGACCGTCGCGTGTTTTTCTTGTTAGGCGACAACGCTTCAGTTCCAACAGGCATGCAGACCAGAAATGAGCGACCAAGGACAACCTGGATGGCTCCCGAAGCGGGCGGCGGTGTTTGTGTGCGGGTCGCGGTGGTGGAATGCGCGCAGTGTTGGTGCAGATCGGCGGCCTCAATTTAGGGAATTGAAGAATTTTCGCCTGCGCCGTCGTCGCAACCTCGGGTGCGAGCCGAGGACGTTGCGCTACCGTGTGATACGTGAAGGATTTGTAGTTGGACTTCACGAATAAGAGGAAGTGAGTAATATGAACGCATCGTGTATCTTATTGAGTTGCTACACCCAGGTGAAGTGTATCACTAAACCGCCGGGCCAGCCTACCCGCTGTTTCATTTTGCGCGTCGCATTAGCGTCGCATGCCATGCTCAGTTGTATTTGTCGCATGGTCCTGCCGTATTTCATCGCTGAATAAAGTGAGTATCCCGAGCACTGCGTGTTGCTTCAAAACTTCGGCGTCGCGCGGTTGAGCAAAACAATCGCGACGGGTGTATCATATTTTTCCCTAATACTGAATCAAGGTAAGAGGGTATTTTTTATCGTACTTGCAAGATTTTTACTATGGAAACAAGCGTTAACGCATTGAAAAAAAAAAGAAACGCCGTCCAGCAACAGTTTGCCTTGGTTAGCCACGTAAAAAAGGTTAAATTTGGGTACTTCGCGTTGGGTTCAACAGGTGGGCCACAAGCGTTAGCGCACGCTACGAAAAACGCTGTACTAAAACTATCCATGGGCGCGTCGCGACGAGCGTACGCTCCGCTTTACGCCCAGCAATACGCTAACGCCCGGAACGCCCAACTAAATCTGTCTATTGTGCGGTCCTAAGGTACTCCGCGCCTAAAAGTCGAGTAGGGTTCAGCCTAGCCCATATGCTGCAAGGTGAAGTAGTACTAAAGCAAGCATAATTCGCGAATGTCATACTCAGATTGCATTGTTCTTTTACCTGCTAACGAGACGAATTTGCAGTGTCTATCCAGCAAGGCGAGTGAAGGAATATAAATATTTGGAGTGGGGGTAAATATTAGCGGCCAGGAAGCCATCGACCTCGGATTAACTTTTAGCGCAGCGAAATTGGGAATAATGGTTTTCAATGGCACTACCACTGACGCAGTGTCTATCCAGCAAGGTGAGTGAAGGAATATAAATATTTGGGAGTGTGGATAAACGAAGGGGATAACTGCTTAAGAACTCACGAGGAGCAACTTAAGGGTAAGCGAAAGCGAAACACAGCTATAATGAAGTATACAGCTGTGTGGGGGTATAACAAATATGAAGTAGGAAAGGAATGTGGCAAGGAATAATGGTTCCAGGTATCACATTTGTGAATGCTCTACTCTGCATAAAATGAGACCTTCTATCATGCCTTGACGTGAAAAAGAGAACAGTAGGCCGTTCGGCCTTAGGCGCTCAGGGAAAAACAACTCACGAAGCAGTAAAAGGAGATATGGGCTGGGCGTCGTTTGAAGTTCGAGAAGCACAGAGTAAAATATGTTTTGAGATGAAGTTGAGAGCAGTGTATCAACGAAGTTGGGCAGCTAAGGTTTTTAGGTACCTATACTTGAAAAGCGTGGACACGCAGTGGTTAAGGAAGACTAGAAGGCTAACGATGAAATACAGAAAGAACACTGGAGAAACCAAAACAGCCAAGGTAACCCGAAAAAGAGGCGAGGCATATTGAAACCAATAAAGGAGAGAAAAAATGGAAGCTAAAATGTCGTTAGAGACGCAGACGGCTGAGAAATTGAACATCATAAAGGAAAATTCCTACGATAATTCCCAGGGCAGTGCTCTGCATTTTGAGGCTAGAGCAGGTTGCTTGCGAACAAAGAGCTTTGTGGGGAAGTATTAACAAAATGATGGCGTATGCGGGGTCTGCGAAAAGAAACAGAAACTATACGGTACATAGTGTTAGAATGTGAGGGTATCTATCCAAATCTACATGAGTCAGATATTCGGCTTCCAGAAGCATAGGATTTAGGTGTAGCACAGGGGAAGTTAACCTTAAGGCTGTCGAGGTGACGAAAAGAAGATTAGAATGCTTGTGGATGAAAAGCAGAGAGGGGAATATTGCCTAGGGCAGCTACCACGTGGAACAGGAAAAAAAAGTATTTTGTGACTAACAAGCTTTATGTGCCTGCCCTAAGCAGCGCTTGTATTGAACCGAGAGTGTAAAACATGGGTATATTAGTTCTTTTTGGTAAGATGACATGTGATCACCCCGCTACAAAGGGGAAACCAAGAGCAATCATCATCATCACCATCATCATAATCGGAATGCACGACTCACTCCAAAAAAAGTCCTTGTGCTGTACCGTGCAACCCTTCGGATGCATTTTGTTACGGTTGTAAATGTTTAGAACCGATCGGAACAATGGAATAGGACACTACAACTGCCTGTATACCCGCGTGCATGGCGTCCTCACAATACGACCAGGCGTTAACGAGCGACCAACTAAGCAGTATACAACCCGATGTCGCTTCGGAACGCATACACGTGACTCTCAGCAAATTTTGATGCGTCTTTAGTTATTTGCTCACATATTTTATTCTGCATTATGTACCAAGACATGTCGTCGCCGCGACGGCGTGGTGACAGGGTCGTTCTCTTTTCGCGTGATCTTTCGGCGTGGTGTGGAAGCGTAAAAGTCCCGCCCAATTCCTTCCATCAGCCTTGACAGCCGTGAGCGGAGTGCAGGACTCATGAGCGAAATGATAAAAGAAATGGCCCAAACGGAACAGGAAACGTAAAGTAAAAAACTGAGCAATTTCGGACGGCCAAAAAAGGAAGGAAACATAGAAAAACGTCCAAAATTGCGCAGTTTTTACTTTACGTTGAAGATGCACCAACTCGCCCACCAGCAAGTTCTTCTAAGGAACGCAGAAAGCAGACGACCGCGTCCCAGAGCGACGCTGCCGCACCGAATATTGGAGTACCAGAGGACGGCCGCAACGGGATGTTCTTGTAGAGGACACTGATAAGAGAAGCACCATGGGCAGTCACGCACGCGCATTGCGGGGAGGTTGATGAAACAAAGGAGAATCGCGGCGCGGGCGAGAATGTCATATTTTGATTTGCAATAACTCCACTACTACTCATCGCTTTAACAAAATTCTTTAGGGAGGTGATAACTAGGAAGGTCATTGATTTTCCTGAAAATTTGAACATCGATGTATCGGCACAGGCTGTTTCAGGGCCTTTTTATATCTGTCAACATTGTTAAGCGGAAGGAAAAAGTTAGGCATATTGGGTAAAAAACAAATACAATACTAGTAGCACCAGTGTTTCTTTAAAAACAGACATTGGCTTGATGTTTGGTTAAAGTAAATTAATATACGCATTACAAACTGTTTGCAGAAAAACAACACCGAACTAAAGAGGGCTCACAAGCCCAACAGACGTTTTGCTAGCAGTGTGAACGCGGGAATTTTGAATCGACTGAGGCGAGCTTCCATTGCGTGTTTTGTGGGAGGAGCGGTGCAGAAGGGGAAAAGCGGTACAGATGGGCGGCTAACACAGGAAAGAGTTGCCTGACAATGGCAGAATACTCATCCTTCAGTGAACTGCGTAGCCAAGCAATCAGATACGCGCCAAATTTTAACATGAAAGTGTTTTATTCCGGGGAACGCAAGCATGTGAGTGACGTCATATCCGTCACTGAAGTGAGGCCAGTACAACGAAACAAGCGGCCTGTAAAGGGTGCACCCCTGCACACCGGGTCTTCTTTAGAGGAAGCTACGTTTTGGGCTAAAGAGTACGTTATATTTAGCATTGTTCATTTTCTGGTTTTATATTTTATCACGAAACTGTTTTAGCTGGGATACACCAAGATTTCACTGACATCATATTCGTCACAAAAATGACGCCAGTACACCTTTGCCGAAGCGACCCGCCAGCAGGACGTTGCTCGCAAAGCACACCCGCAAGACGGCCGCCGACCCGTAAAATAATGCTCAGCTGCAGATTTCGCTGCAAATTTCACTTTGGTGCTTTACCAATTCCCACGACAGAGGAATAGACCACATTTTGTTCTTGGGCGTGGCGCTGAGCCCTTCAGACGCCGCGGGGACAAAATTTGCACACATATAGAAATGGAATGATGCTTTTCTTGGGCTGTTTCTGTCATTTTGACATGCTGGAATGCCTTGCAGGCACTGAGAAAACACCAAGGAAGTCACAAGGATCGGCAAACAGCCTTGGGCCTTGGTTTGTACCCGGAGGGTGATACGAGGTGGTGGCCGACGTACAGCAAAATGTTCACAGATGCTGTCGAGTAAGTCTGGTGCTTCATCTGCTGCGTAATATTTGCTTGTACAAGGCTGCGCCCTCAGAGGAGGAGATTCTACCGTGCGGGAACTGCTGGGCCTATTAATATGGCCCAAATGCAAACAAACGCGAAGAAAAACTGGCAATGAGGTTGTAGCTGCACAGGAGGAGAAGTGCCAGGCTCGCCTTCAGCGCACGCCAGGACACCTAAGTAAACCAATAACTTTTTGTCTTCGTTTCGGATAATTTTTTATCGGGTTGTTTGATTAAGTTTGTTCTACCAGATATCTCATATACGTTATTAGAACGAGTGAATGCGGTAATGTTGCACTTTATGCATATTTCTGCAAATACAGGTAGTTTACAGGGTTATCCTGTTTTTGAAAGTGTTTTATTTGTATTTTCGTAGCCTTTCCGTAGCATTGTTTCTCTGTGTTGTGTGAGGGCTGTGTATAATATGGGCACTCTTGATTACATTCGTTCATTTCTGTTAGTTTTAGTTTGTCTTTTGTCTATTTTGTTGTTTTGTGACCTTAATTTGCGCTGTTTTAAATTCAGCAAATTATGAAATCTTTAAAAATGCAGGCGTTAAATGGTTGTCCCCCTTACACGATTTTGTAGTTACAATTTCTGCTTCCGTCGTTCTTTCGCAGCTTCTCTTATTTTTTTCTTCGTTTCCCTGGCGATGTGTAACATACTTAAATTTGAATTCGTCGGTATATTTTGAAAATATTTGTTCTGTTTTCACAATTCAGGCTATTTGAAAATAACGTTCCACCAATTATATCCATATACTCTATTGTAACGATTAAATTTGCTAACTCCCCTAATTATGCATTCTGGTGCAATTGCAGGGTGCTACGCGGCTGGATCTGGAGAGGGGGGTCAGATAGCTGCGCATTAATAGTTTTGTCACAGGGAATATAAAAGTCATCGCTGATAACATAGCTTGCTATGGTACCTTCAGCAGTTTATTGTTGAAATATACCTCGAAACACAGACTTACGAGGAGGCAACAAGCTTATCTGTGGTTTGAACAAATATCTTGCCCGTTAAGTTCGCAAAATGAGAAAAGCTGTTTGCCTTTCACAGACATGACAAAAATAAAGTTTTCGCAATTGAATTTTTTATACAGTAAGAAAACTAATTATTCTGCTGACAGAAAATTGCACCATGGGGCACGAAAGGCAAGCTTCTGTTTTCTGCTGCAGCAATAACGTGGCGGACATTGTCATCGCCATCTCTTCACTCGGTAGCTCGGACGAAGACGCCAGATGCGAAGTTCTTCCGCCGGCATTTTTGTATTCACAGCCACTTTACCCTGGATACCCGTATTTGGTAAGTGTTGTCATGCTTATCAAAAAATTCGGCCGCCTTCGCAATTGAGATGCCAAGTCTGAGCGGAACTGATGGTCTTCACTAGCTTTAACTAGGATTTTCTGGGTCTGCCGAGCGCACGCCGTCTCTCGCGAATAGAACACCTGCACGTGGGAGCTTTCCAATTCAGCGTAACGGCTCATTCGCTGCGGCACTCATTGGACGCAGGAAATTTGTGCAGCGAATAGATTCCGCACATGCAAACACTTGTCGTGGTGCACATCGAACGTTTCTTGTACGAGCACTTTGCGCTTACGTTGATTGTTGATGCAGCCAGCAAAAGCGTAGTGACGCCACGACGCGCATATTCTTTACATCTAAAGTAAAGGCAATGACGGCAACCTGCCAAGAATTAAGAAAATAAACATCAGTGGGAATAAAATGTCTGGCGTAGTGCCGGCGCGGCGAAACAGCCTCCTACGCAACCCCCGCGAGGACAAAGCGGGCGTAGGGTGGCACGCCGCCGTAGCGGGTTGAGAACGGAATTTATGGGCAAACCTGACAGCTCTCGGACGTTTTGAACGTTCTCCTTAAAGCATTGTTAAACTTCGCGCTGCTGACATACTGAATAAATGGCGCTTACCAATGGCACTTACCCCAAGAAATGCCCAACAGATGGCGAACCGGTCGTTAAAAAAATGGCAGCACCCACTGCACAGTGGAAATTCTTGTCTATACATAGCCACACAGACTTTCAGCGTCCGGTGAAGATTTTCTAACGAGGGACGCTTAACTGCCGCCATGGATTTATATACGGACGAGTGCTTAGCATGTGAGTGACCTGAAGTCCCGATGCGACTGAGGCATGTATATACCTAGCCACAATGACTTTCAGTATGCGGTGAAGATTTTGTAACAGGGGACGCTTAACTGTAGCCATGGAGCTATGCACGCAGGAATGGTTAGCATGTGACGTAACCTGCAGTCCCGATGCGACTGAGGCATGTATACCTAGCCACAACAACTTTCAACGTGCGGTGAAGATTTTGCAACAGGGGATGCTTAACTGCAGCCATGTAACTATATTCGCAGGAGGGCTTGGTATGTGATGTCACCTAGAGTCCCGATGCGACTGAGGCGTGTATACATAGCCATGATGACTTTGAGCGTGCGGTGAAGATTTTGTAACAAGGAACGCTTAACTGCAGATATCGAACTCTATACTCTGGAGTGCTAATCATGTGACATCACCTGCAGTCCCGATGCGACTGAGGCATGTATACTTAGCCACACCGCCTTTCATCATGCGGTGAAGATTTTGTAACAGAGGACGCTTAACTGCAGCCATGGAACTATATACGCAGAAGTGCTTAGCATGTTAGAAAGGACCATGTGAGAGAGGAGCTGCGGAAACTTCTCCCTACACTGCCGCAGCCCAAAGTCTCTACCCTTACCGACGTGACCGAAGTGCAACAAGCGTTGGAAACTTCTACGCCACCTGAAGCCCCCCGCGAGCCACAAGCTATGACATACTCCGCGGCTGTTCGTCGACCCCGCCCTGCTCCAACACGTCGTCAAGAGGCCCCGCCGTACCGCCGTCCACTGTCGCCCGCCCCAGCCCCTGTAGTTCGAAACCAGACGCCGAGGAAGACAGAAGTACGGCGAACTCCCGATAATCGTCGTCTTTGCTACCACATCTACTGTCGCTACCCATACAGGAGACTCGGACTGCGTGGTTTCTACGTCGACGCACCTCGCCCTCTCCCTGGCCAACAACCACGTGGGATCGACGACTACCTATCTCAAACCAGCCGTGCCCAGCCCATTCCAACCGTTCGCCATCGCCCTACCCGTACGAGTCGCCGAACCACCTTAGCAATTCTGACTGTGGAGGTGGAAGGTCCCCCAGCCGGCGCAGGGAAAACTAAAGGCAGCAACTTCCGGAGGTGAAGTTGCACAACGGCGAAAAAAAGAAAACCCTCCAACGACGCAAGGGCGCGCCGAAGATCGTGATTCACGACATGCCCTCATCCCGACGAACCGACGGAACCCTTACGAGATTCGCGAACACGACGACAGCTACACGGCGCGACACGTACCCAACATGACAGAGACGGCCACCGAGAAGACGACGACAACGACGACGCACAGTGCCCGACCGTCAACACGCACAAGCCGAGTTGCGATGCCCCGACGCACCCGGAGCTCGAGTAGGGCGGTGTCCGATGTCCACTTGTCCATCGAGGGCTTTGACCTAGTCGCCCTCATCGACATGGGAGCCGACTACTCAGTAAAGAGCGGGTCCTTCGCGTCCAAGCTGAAGAAAGTTACGACAAGATGGGAAGGTCCGCATATACGCACAGCAGGAGGCAATCTTGTAACCCCAAGTGGAACGTGCACATCACGCGTCACCATAGACGGCACACGTTCCCTGCTGTGTTCTTCATTTTACCTAAGGGCTCCCGTGACGCAATTCTCGGGATGAACTTTTTGACGAACAACGGCGCAATATTTGAACTACAGGCCCAGTCGATAACTTTTAAATGCAAAGCATTTCAGTAACTCACGATGTCACCCGCGTTGTCCCGTCGTAGTCCGCACCGTCGCTGTCCGCACCCCTCCCCCTACACTATATAAAAGAAAATACTATCCGGCGCCAGGTTTCGATACCTCGACCCTGCGGGCGGAACGCAATGTGCATGGTACTCCACCCACTGCGCCACAGAGCCGACACAGCATGGGACGCTACGGACGCGCCTTATATCGTTGACCCATTCAAATTACTGCTGACGAGCGCTCTCTGGTCAGCTGTTGCCACAAGTGCAACAACATTAACGTAACGCAAAGTACTTAACGTCGTGCGCCCACGGAAATGCTCTGCATTTGATCATGCCCCTCGCGAGGGGGATGTTTATGCGGGAACTCCTACTTCTAGCGGACTCCTGGCGCCCTCTTTCTGCCATTGTAGAGACTACGAGGCGGTCTTCGAAGGGCGCCAAATTTGAATTCTACATAAGTTTTTCTTCCGATCACTCCACGACACCGCAAGGATCCCTGATCACCGTGCTGCTGTCGCCGATGATCACGTCACCCTGCCAACCCGTGCAAGCTTGATCGCCGTCTACTGGGAGTATACTCTCCTGACATCGACGCTATCATAGCGAGTGACTAAAGGTTGCTTCTCAACCGCGGTGTCTCCGTCTCAAGAGGCATTGCACGCTTTAAGCAATGCCAGTCCCACGTTTTGGTCACCAATTTCACCGAGGAGTACCAGAATCGATACAGGGGCGCTGCAATTGCGTTTCTCGAAGAAACGCAAGTAGAAAGTCAAGTGATCGCGGTCGCCAACTTTGAACGCGCACGCGTAGATGCTTCCATGCTGCCGCATCCTTTCGACGTAAACCCGGCGCTGCCGCAAGAAAATCGGGGCACATTACTGCTTTTGCTGCGTCACTACAGCGAGTGTTTTTCCTCAAACTCAGAATTCCGTCAGACGCCCCTATCGAAGCACCGAATTATAACCGAAGATGGAGCCCAAACTACCCGACCGTCACCATACCGCGTCTCTTCACACGAGCGGCAAGCCATCCGGATTCAAGTCGACGACATGCTGAGCGACGACATTATACAGCCATCGAAAAGCCCCTGGGCTGCGCCAGTCGTACTCGTAAAGAAAAAAGAGGGCACATTAAGGTTCTGCATTGACTACCGGCGACTCAGCAAAATCACCAAAAAGGACGTGTACCCCCTTCCACGAATCTACGACGTTCTCGACCATCTCTGCCGCGCCAAGTACTTGTCATCGATGGACCTGAAGACCGGCTACTGGCGAATTGAGGTGGACGCGAGAGACCGAGAGAAAACTGAATTTATAACCCCGGGTGGACTATATGAGTTCAAAGTAATGTCTTTTGGGCTGTGGACGGCGCCAGCAACGTTTCACAGAGTCATGGGCACTGTGCTAGCTGGCCTGAAGTAGCACACTTGCCTCGTATACCTCAACGACGTTGTGGTATTCGCCGGACTTTGGACGAACACCTTGCAAGGTTGGAGTCTACTAGAGGGCATTAGTACGTGGAGGTTAAGGCTGAAGCCTGAAAAGTGCCGTTTCGCGTATGAGGAACTGAAGTTTTTGGGCCACATCGTCAACGGCGCAGGAGTCCTGCATGCCCCGGCAAAAACTTCAGCCATAGCGCACTTCCCAAGACCGCAAGACAAGAAGGGCGTTCGAAGATTTCTCGGACTGCGCGGATACTACCCGCGCTTCGTCGCAAACTTCGCACGCATTGCAGAATCACTCACACGCTTGACGAAAGATAGCACGCCTTTTAGCAGGGAAAACGATTAAAAAAAAGCATTCTGCGTGCTGCAAAAACTCCTTCAAAGCCCGCCCGTGCTCGCTCAATTCGACGAAAACGCCGAAACGGAAACGGACACGGACGCCAGAAATATGGGTTTGGGTGCCGTACTCGTCCAAAAGCAAAGCGTTTGCGAAAAGGTAATCCCCGATGCCAGCTGTGGTCTGTCGAAGGAGGAGAAAATCTACTCTGTCTCCGAGAAAGAGTGCCTGGCTATCATATAGGCCATTTCAAAATTTCGCCCATTCGTGTATGGTAGACCGTTTAAGCTTGTGACAGACCACCCTGAGCTGTGTTGGCTCGCCAATTTGAAGGAACCCTCTGGCCGCCTTGGGCGATGGAGCTCGCGCCTGCAGGAATTCGACGTTACAATCGCCTACAAATCCGGCAAGAAACACTCCGACGCCGACTGCCTGTCCCGCGCCCCCGTCGGCCCACCACTACAAGAATCCGATGAAGACAGCGCGTTCTTCAGAGTGGTCATGGAGAGCGACCTAGCCGCCCAGCAGCTTGCAGACCCCGACTTACGCGTCATGATCGACTACCTCGAAGGACGCAACGTCGCCGTGCCTAGGGCGTTCAAACGAAACTTACCAGCATTCAGCCTCAAAAACTCCGTCCTCGCGAAGAAAAACTTTCAGCACAGGAGCAAGAACGAATTATCGTCTTGTCATCCCGGCAGATCTTCGTAACGAAATTTTGGAAGCGTGCCATGACGACCCGTCTTCCGGACATGTCGGCTCAGCTCGCACAATTGTAAAAAATCAAGGGTAGGTACTACTGGCCCCGCCTTACATACGACGTCACCCACTAAATCCGGAACTGCCGTGGCTTCCAGCGACGAAAAACGACGCCTGCGAGACCCGCCGGACTTGTGCAGCCGATCGCCGTCCCATCGAGGCCTTTCCAGCAGATTGGAATGGACCTTTTGGGCCCGTTCCCTACGTCACGATCCGAGAAGTGGATTGTTGTAGCGACAGACTACATGACATGCTACGCAGAGACCACTTCTCTTCCGAAGGGGACTGTCCAAAAAGTCGCAAAGTTCTTGATAAGTCAAGTTGTGCTGCGACATGGAGCCCCTGAAGTTCTAATTATGTAGTGCGGTACGGCCTTTACTGCCGAGCTGATGCAAGGAATCTTACGCTACAGCAACAGTGATCACCGAAGAACGACGGCCTACCACCCACAAACGAACGGACTAATGGAACATTTGAACAAGACAATTGCGGATATGCTTTCGATGTACGTCGATGTTGAACATAAGACCTGAGACCAAGTGCTCCCATATGTCACATTTCCGTACAACACGGCTATCCAAGAAACTACGCAGATGACACCGTTCGAGTTCGTCTACCGATGGTGGCCGACTACGATGCTTGACGCCATGCTTCCGCACGTACAAGACAACTACCTCAACGCCGACGTCCAACGATACCTTCAGCGTGCGGAGGAGGCCCGCAAACTCGCTCGAGTTCGTAAAACGGACCAGCAGCTGGTGGATGCCAGGCGCTAGAACCTCCGACACCGAGACGCCGAGTACCACCCAGGGTATCATGCGTGGGTTTGGACTCCCATCCGACGACGTGGACTGAGTGAGAAGCTTCTACGACGGTATTTCAGACCCTACCAGATTCTACGACGTATTGGCCAACACCTACAAAGTGATCGCCGATGGTGATTCCGGCACATCACGACGACGCACGCGGCCCGAAGTCGTCCACGTGGTTCGCTTAAAACCTTTCTACGCACGATGACGGACTTTTATTTTTCTGTTTCGGACTGTCGCCTATGTTAGCATCGGGTCGATGCACTCTTAAAGGGGGGGGGGGGCGTGCTGCGAACCATGATTTGGGTTTGTTGATTTATGTTTTGCTCTTACCGCCAGGCTGCGCCGGTCTCTGTTACCTGTGTGCCAAGAGAAGTGCGTGTTCCATTCTTTCTTTCTCTGCCCCATGTGTAATCTCTTCTGATAGGGAGAGCGTTTCGAACTATCGTGAACAGCCTAGAATAATCTTCTTTGCTCTGGGTGTAAATGGACGGTTTGAGAAACAGTCGCGCCTAAAGATAAAAAGCCTGCTGAGCATACGCCGCGGAATTTCATTCCACTCACCGACGCTCGCCGACGCACGTCAAATTGTTGACTGCTGCTTCGCCACGTGTGTACTTTTTGAGTTGTTAGGGGAGCACAAAATCGCTCCAATAAACTTGTTTTCCAAGAAGACAACTGCGTCGTCTTTGGCCACGTGATAATATACGCAGGAGCGCTTAGCATATGACGTCACCAGAAGTCCTGATGCGTCTGAGGCATGTATACCTAGCCACACCGACTTTCAGCATGCAATGAAGATTTTGTAACAGGGGACGCGTAGTCACCTTTTTACAGTATGGCTGTTACAATAAAATGTGGGGAACTTGCAGCCATGCAGCACAATGTGCAATGTAAATATTTGAGATTCTAAGCTGTAATAACCTCCTGCAGCAGACAGGGGACGCTGTGAGCGCCGAACGTTTACTCACCCTGTTTCGCGCGCTATAGTGCATCGATGAAACATTTGGAATTCTCAACAAGTTATTGGCCACTTAGTTCTGTTCAAGAAGCAAGTCTGCCGTGTTGACTGGGGTCGCCAAGTGGAGGGAACAAGTTCATCCAAATGCCTGTTAGGGCCACTAGAACATTAAAGGGAAAGACCGTTAAGGCAGGTTAGGGCTAGTTACAACCTTCTAGGAGGGTATTTAACCGCGTACACGCGCCAATCACTACGTAGGGGCGGGATGATTAGCCCCTTGCAAACAGATACCCCTCAGCCAATGTTAAATAATTTTAAATGGCGTACTATGTTGGAGCTAGTAATAAAACATTTGCTGCCAATGATAGCGGGTGCTGTTATGTGAAATGAAGTAATAGCAACGCAAGTAACGAAACACAAATATTACAAGACATAGAAACGATCACAAAGCAGACGTAAATACTGGAGACCGCCTTGTAGGCCGGAAGGCAGCGTCCACCTTTTCGGCCTTTCTTTCTGTGATTTAACAGCCACCTCACCAAACAAATTTTAGATTTCATGGCTTTCAGTGAGCTCCTTTGGACTTGACGCGGTACCGTAAATGTTTGATTGTTTTGAGGGCCAACGGTCTATTGCTTGCACCAAATCACCCACGTCACTTCGGCTACGGCTTCGGCTTCGCCTGAGCGAGGCTTGAGTTTTATCGCTGCAGTTGAAGTCGGAACAAGTATCACCCCATGTCGTTAGGGGACGGTACACCATAAAGAAGTATCTGTTCTTGAATTGGAGCATCGACTATGAAAATACTCTTTCACTGTTTGTGGACAAGCACACCGATGTCACTATTCAAAGTATTAGAAAGTAGAGAGGCCGTAGATTTTTGCTCAATTATTATAGTGTGAGCCTTCCAATCACATAGGAAAATAAATTTTGTAACCACAAATTCACTGCACTGGCAAGTTTGGTGAGAATTTGCCATTAGGCTACACCACGAATTCGATAGGAGGGGGTTTTATTGACTTAAGTTAATGTGGTGCTACACTATGTTAGGTGGTTAATCACCGGAGATATTTCAAGCCCGCTCATGTGTCGATTACGATTGCGAGTACGAACTCTACTTCTCTGCCTACCACAATTATCGCCCGAATATATTAACTGCGGGGTTGTTGTAGGTCTCGCCTTCTTGCGCGTGTGCCGGAGGTCATGAATCCCGCATGGGTAGAAGCAGGTCCCAGACCCGCCAATAGAGTGCGTAGTGATCTCGCTGCCCGTAAGCCCCTCCCGCCGTCGGCCTCGCACAGGCGGATTCCTCGCCCTACCACTAGGGCAGGAAATGGGGAGGCAGCCTCCCACCTCTTACGTTTAGCTGCCGATTCTTTTTCTCGAACGAGAGAACTCGTGCAGCGACAGCGCTGCTGTTGTCGGGCGAGCGCCCGTTGACGTTCGAGCCAAAACAATAACAACCAAACCTCCGCTGTTTCAGCAGGTTCCACACCTGGTGGAACTGGGTTTAATTTCTTTATTGATATGGGCTGCTGTTCTCTTTATCATGCAGGACCAGTACAAGCAGCTGCTCAGTGAGAATTCGACCTACAAAAAGAATCTGAGAATAGTGGGAGCTTCTTTGGAGATGGGGGCGTTTCTTTACACCCTGCCGGACGAGCTAACCTCAGATAAGAAGAAACTCGTGTTCAAGACATGCGATGGTTTCAGCATCGTCAAGCCATCCTCGGTATGTACACTTGTAACATCACGGTCCTCTTTCGCAAACGGGCAGTCTCCGAACTCACCTCTTCTTGTTCAGACGCGTATTAGTGTGATAATCATTAAAACTTTATACGCTTGCAAGCGCCCGGTATCTATTACCAACTCGCTCGCGGCCGCTTCTCGAGGCGGTTTCATGACATCCACGTATACTATGTCATATGGCCTCGTTTAAACTGCCGGAATTAATTTCGCCCTTCAAGACGCAGACGGGACTGCAAAAAGGCAGTGCAGTAACTTTAGAGTGAGCCGTTCATGTGAGCTTCAATTTATTTGTAGTAGTCCTTCTCGGCGCAGGGGTGCGTGGGATCGCAATTATTAGATAAGTATGATGTCGGTGGTCGTCGAAGTAGCCTGTGAGAACACATTTCCTAGAGGCGCCTGAAAACAATGCACTGGAAGTCCTGCATTTATAGGAATTTAACTGGGAAATAGGCGGAGGAAGCTCAAACACGCCGCCTGTGGATGTGGACAAGTTTAAACGCAGCGTCAGCAGTCGTGACTATTAGTTTGGCCTACGTCGTTCACGCAGGTTGTAAGCTGCCACCCTTACGCGACGGCAATGCCCGCGGCAACGCTTGTTCTATGCTAATCATCAGAACAAGAAATCACACTCCCTGTGTACCAGCCAATTTATTGATGCCGGTTCTTAGCATTCAGAATTTAGTTCGCGGCGTGCGCGGGAGGACAGTACAAATAAACAAAAAGAGGGGGGAGGCGGAGGACAGCTGGCCAAAAATAAGGAGACCGAGGATCAGCTATGTTCCCGGACTCGATCAGCCTTCGATGGGGCTCCCACGAGACAAACAGACGACTGAGTCATGCTTTCTTTTGTGATCCCTCCTGCGCAAAGCGAATTAGCAAAAAAGAAGCCAACAATTCTTGCAGTACGGGATTACCTTGCGATGCTGTCCTGATATTTCATTAGCGTTCACGTGGTCGAACCATTCGTACGGCAGTAGATTACCCGAGAAAGCTGTCTCGGTTTTATTGGACTGTGTTACTATCTGCAGATGCGGCTGCCCTATAAAAGTGCAAGCAAGCAGAACTGTATAGGTTGTATTCACTGGCGAGGCACGCATGCAGGCAATTTTGTGGTTGCGCCGTCACTGGTTACGTCACACTGCGCAAGATGGTGGTACTTGTCCGTGCTAAGCACATGAATTGTGATGGACCCCACCAAACGCAAAGTAACGCCTCGACTCCAATGTGAGTGGAAATATCTCCGTTGACACCACCGTTGGGACTCGGGTTGAAACGACGCAGACGACGGACACCGTTTTTTTTTGGGCGCGCGGGCGCAGTAGCCCGAGCCGCGCCATGTCCATGGCCATTTCCAGTGTTGCCAGACGAAGAAATTTACCACTAAACTTTTCAGTGAATATGATGTATAGCACGTGCAGGTGGCGGAGGGCAATTCTGTCCCTTTGTCTTACATACCCGCGGCCCAGCAACGCACAGTAAGGAATTCTTTCATGTCCCACAGGCTTTGAATGCTGCCGCGTCAGCTTTTTCAGAAAATAAATGCAGTGACGCTTCCATTGCACGTTCATGTTTTTGAGAACATTTCAACCGCTGACAATCAAAATAAACTCTTTCTGAAACCATGCACGGTCTGTAGTGTACCGCACGAATGAATAAAAAAATGTCTGCCGGGTTCACTTCCAGGCCGCGGCGGCCGCTTTTCTGATGGAGGCGAAAAGCAAGAACGCCCGTGTGTACGAGATTTCGGCGCACGTTAAAGATTCCCATGTGGTCAAAATTAATCCGGAGCCCCCCACTACGGCGCACCTCATCACCTTCGTTGCGTCGGCGCGTTAAACCCTACTACCAATCAAGAAATGTATGCCCTGAAAGTCCCGCTAAAATGTCGCACACGGAGCTTGGTGCTCTTCCAACCTACTGGCGTGGTACCTTCGTAGCCTCGCCGCTGCTGCTCGCCGATCCTTTGCTAGCTTTCCTCTTGATAGGAGAGGTGTGACTACACGCCGTACTGATTTGCTGTGCTTTCCCACAAAGGCCAAAGGGCGTTCTTTTGTTCACTGCGGTGAAGACGAGAACAAAGAAGGCAACCGTGACAATGGTCCCACAGCAGAAGTGGATGGTTATCCTATAATCATTTTACTATGGACTGATTCTTTGCTCATGGAAGATGTTGGCGCAAGGTATGGCGGTAGGCGAGGTTGTTACATCCTTTATGCCAGTGCATACAGGGCCCCAGGAGACAAGGGGAACGCTGTGGAACCATCTGGATAAAGAGAGAAACGGTAGGGTCGCTCTACACAAGGAAAAAATGATGTACGATAAAATCATTAGCCTTGCATTGCTGATCATTAGGAGAGCGGGTAATTAGCATTGGATATATCATTGTCAATCATGACTTGGTCGCCTTTCATTCATTTGTGGATCCAATAAAACCGAGTTCAACGACCGACTTTCCTGGTCAATATATTGAAGAGCTTATAAATCCATCGACCTGCTGTTTGAAAGCGTGTTTACTACCTTTTGCCCCTACGGCTGTCATTCGAAACCTTTGCAGCCATCGGGTCTCGTTCACACAACCAAACATTCACAGGAATCCTGACGCGTCAGTGATTGGGTGGTGCGATGGCATCGGGGTAAGAACATTACGGGCCTCTTGCAAATCCCGTACAACATGCCTTCGATCGATCGCATCGCTCGCAATTAACGGCTGTATGAGCGAAAACCATGTATTAACCAAGTGAAGCCAATCCAGCGCTATAAGTTAAGCCAACGCCGCCTGTTGGTTTAGCAGACGGCACTGGACCTAGAGCTTTGGATTTTCCTTGATTAATCTCCAGCCTGCCTTCGCCCAGGAATACAGAAATGAGGGAATTCCTCCTTATCCCCCCTTCAGGCCCCAATTAGCTTGTACCTGTTTATACTCCTGGGCTTCAATCACCTACCCGTCTTCGGCCGTCAAAAGGTCAACAGGACACCTACAAACACAAAGGAGCCGTCATGTGCTTAGTATTGCGTCACTTTGCCTAAACGCAAGTAGACCCCAGGCCTGAAATCTCCTTCCATGGGCTCATTAACTGGGACGCTAGTACACACTCAGCAAACGGGTTGAACGTGGTTTCGAGGTACCTCGTGCTTTTATATACGATGGCCTTTCTTGGGCTTCTTAAACCAAAGTGTATGTCTCTTTGTTCCCGACTGCATCCCCACGGTTAAGGGTTAAATTAATCTTTGAACGAAGTTTAATAGGCAAAACATTTTTAAACTACTGTATCGGGTAGCATACTTGATGGTTGTCAACGTTGTTCAGCAAAAAAGAAAACCTAAGGCATATTCGCAGCCGAACATGAATTCTTGACAATTACTCCTAGCACTGCTCTTTTGTTTAAAAGTACACGTGGGCATATTTTTTCGAATGTAGAGAAATAGAGCGAACCTTATCAGAAGAACAGAGCCGTAAACTTGCGTATACCAAACCCAAAAGCACGTCAAAAACAATGTTCAAACCACAAAATAGAGACAGGGCTCGAGCTCGAACATCCAGCCCGTGGTTCCAACTACAAGCCAAAGAGAGACGAAAAGTCCTAACACATGGCACGCCAGCAGCGCTAGCGTGGGAAAATTTAATTTAGTTCAGCAACAACTGCTGCTGTGTTTTATCATGGGAGGACTGAGAGTGGAGGAGAGCAGCAGAAGAGTTGGGCGGGGAAAGAGGGGAGGCAGTTGCGTGGCAGTGGCTGCCGAAGAATACCGGCTGTGGACGGCGTTTACATAGAAGCGCGCCGATACGCGGCCACTTTTGCGCCTGGTGCTTTCAATTACTTTTAATAAGCCGTAAGCCGGGCTCTTCAATGCACTCAGACGCGCGTCTCGGGACAAGGAGGGGGCATGAGTACAGGGAGAACGGCGCCTTAGCGTCTAACGTCTCCATCTGTTGGATGGGGATTACAAGGGAATTACAGGTACATTACATGGGTATACAACGATGTGCAAGCTTATTGGTGGGATTCAAGGCCATTGCCTAGAAAATTATTCTGCCCGTTCCATCCATCCTCCGAACCTCTCGTGGAATTTTACTTGCGAAGCAAGTGAACTCTTAACCCAACTTCGGAGAGTGATCACTGTTCGTTTACTTTCCTATGGAACGGCTTCGGATGTGTGTGCGTTTTGCGTTTGTATGAGTTGCGTGCGTATTACGAAGTGTTTCAGTACTGCGAAGTGCTTCAGTATTACGAAGCATTGCAAAGTCAGCATTTTTCACTTCCGCGGTATAGAAATTAACCATAACGTTTTTGTTAACCTTTATAGGTTTGCGACTCGGATACATGGGAGGTATCTGGTCTCGATGGCGCATTTGAATACCTTGTCGGGTTCATTAGAAGTATCGGCGGGGAAGATAAGAAGCACGTTTACGTCATGGAATCCTTTGTAACGATCACCAAAAAGGTCGGTACATCAACACACATTCTTTGCAATACGTTTTAAAGAACGTAAAAGCATAGTCGCTATAGACTTTGGTTTGAAAAGTTTGTGCAGTGGCTGCGGGCTTGAGAAACAAGGTAAACCATCAATGCTTTAGGCTTGTCAAACGCCAATGGATTTTCTAGCAAGCCTTTCATATTTCTCCCAGTTCACAAGGTAGGAGTTAGGATCAATTTTCAAATCTACATCATCACCAGAAGATCGAAGGAGGAGGTCATGTTGGAATATCGTTTTCATGTACGTGGGTCATGAAGCACGCCGTAGTAGATACCTAAGGAATAAGTTAAGCCACCCTGGTATCAGTTAAGTTTTTCGCCTTCCTCCGCCAAAGGTAGATCCGCTGGTACCGCCATCAGCCAATGAGGATCAGAACAGATGTTCGCAGGTGCGACCGTAGATCTGTTAAAGCGTCGGAGGCGGCCGTAGATGAGTCGATGTGTTTGATGATTGCTGCTCTCCGGCAGCCATGAGACGAAGGCTTGGGTACGGTATAACTGGAAGTTTATAGGCATTACTATTTACAAGCAAATATCACAGTATGTACATAAAATTGCGAAACTGGTTGCAACTCTCGGCATAGCCGAAAGTATAGAGTACCTGCAAACGAGAATGGACCCAAGTGGTGGATCTTAGAAGGGAGGTCAGTCGGCACAGCCGATAGCGCGTAGCTCCTGGGCGAAGCAAAATCCGACCCCCAGTAAAGGGATTCCTAGCATTTACAGAATTTGTGCAGTGCCCCTGCTAGTGTGCCCGTTCACGTGATGTCAGACGGCTATCCGGGCTGACATCAGGGTGACATCAGATCTCAAAGCCCCGAGTGGTTCACTCCAAACAAACAAAAACACGCACAAAAAGAACCGACCAATCCTAAACATGTCTCCACCTGCGGTCACCTGACCCAAACCCTCTCTCATGCAACTCCTAGTACGTTTCCCGGCTACGTTATTGCAACCGACAAGCAAAGGAAAGACATCAGCTACCCAAAGTCACTGGCCGCGGTTATATTATACGGTTATACACTGACCGCGTGACTGGCCGGAAGAGCTGCTCCGAACCTAGGCGAGCCTTCTCGAGGTGAATGGCCCATAAACGAACAACCCCTACGCTGGCTTCACAAATCCACAACTCCTGCGCCACGCGCCGTTCTGACACAAGGCGACAGCATCCTTTCGCTTCCAGTCAGCTCGTCGGCTTTTACGACAACCGAGCCACGTCCCAATGTCAGCAAGCCATAATAGCGGCGCGCGCGCTGTCCGAGGGAACCTTGCGCCGAAACTACGCAAGCATCCGCTGTTTACTGAGACCTCCTGGTAGAGCTGACCGCATATCAACGCAACAAAGGTACTCGGGCTAAGCACCGCCGTCTTTTGCCACACAAAAAGAACGAAAACAAAACATGCACTCGGTGCCCCCAACTTCGCGTACCGCCTTTAAGCAAAACGAGAACGAGCTGTTCTTCTTCTTCCACTGGAAGAAATACAACAGCCCCGGAATTGGAACTCATGACATTGGGTGTCGTCAACTAACACATATTTTCAAAGCTTGCGCCGGGCTAAAAGACCCCTTTTTCAGTAATGCGCCAGAATACTGTGCGCAGCATTTTAAGCAAAATCGCGTTCTCCAAAAGCCAGTGGAGTAACGCTGACCTAGTGGCACATGCAACTCACATTACCAGCGAGTGCATTAGATTTAAATTTCATACCGTCTATCCGCACCACAAAGCGATTATTCTAATTTAAATACCATGAAAATAAGCCGGGTACAATCAAACTTCATTCTGGGGTCTATCGTTCTAAGCGTTACCTGCTGCAAAAAATTAGCGCGAAATCTTAGAATGACGTGCTAATTAATCCAAGTCACAGTCGAGCTCTACAATTAAGTGAGTGGTCAAAAGCATGCCGGTGCTTAGCCAAGAAATTGCCGAGATTTGGTCAATGTCCCCCACTCTTTTTATGTATCTCGAGTTCATGCCTTCAACATTTCTTCCCGAACTTGACGTACGCCAATCTTACAGACAAGTGTTCGTGAATAATATAAACGTCGTGATTGCAAGGCTTAGCTCTTCCTTGTTAATGCACCGTAACAGCACCGGTCCGCTCTGTAGCCAGGGGAGTAGTGCTGTTTTGGAGTAATCATGGTACGGGGAGTGCAAGTAGGTTGTGGCGCACAACGTCATAATTACTCGAGAATGCGGTGGTGAAAAAATAAGTTTGTGGTTATGCTTCTAACGGAAACGAAGGGGCCGTGAACGCGACTTAAAATTTTGGTTCATTCGAAAGATTAGCTTATTAAAATAACACTGACACCTCTTTTAACGGAAACACGTCTAACGAGGGAAACTGAAAATGAGTATGCGACATCTTAGTTACTTTTCCGCACTGAACCTATGAGGTATTATTGAATTGAACTGAATTGATTTGAATTTAGATTTTTTCTGAATCACGTTGCAGAAAGGCCGGGAAAGAAGCTATTCAAGCGCCTGAAGGGCCCCGACAACCTTACTCAGAGCAGCAAGTCAAGCATGACGAGAGAAATTAGAAAGTTAGAAAACAAGTGCAAAAATAGTACGCTAGTACAAAAACAAGTCTACTGCAAGTAAAAAGTGCAGTACAGTTCTCAAAAGAAGCCAGAGGAACTAGAAGTGTCAGGTACATCATGAATGGGAAATTTGTTGCGATTGGCTCAGGCCGCAAAAATTCAATGAAAATTAAACAGGTTAACCAGGGACTCCAAGCTTGCAGAACGAGTTATAGGCACGTCAATTAGTGCCAATGCTTTTTACAGCAGTAAGAGTGTTGGGATAAGAAATTAAATTTACGAACGAACACGTAGACATAGCACTCGTGCGTACGGCGCGCACTATACTGGCCGACGCTCGTGGAAAGGTAGTGGAATTTGCCCAAGACCTTCTCAGAGAAACTGGATGTTGGGTAAGGCGTCCAATGCGAGACAACGGCATCGGACACATACAGGTGCCCAAAAATTAAACTAACTTGGGCGAGCGGGGACTTTTCTGTTCATCAGCGTCATATGACGAAGCCAATATGCACACAGGTTAACGGTAAATGCATGGTCAGAAGGTGCGTTTAGCAGGGACAATCGTCTGCTGGGCTGTTCCATCGTAAGAACGTCACCCCATATGGGGGAAAAGCAAATGAGCAGCCAGTGGGAGTGACCTAGTGGCTTTGATCGCTACTTATATTCTGAAGATCAACGTTGCAGGAATTATTTCCCAAGTAACAAATAAAAAACCATGTTCCTCGGCTTATCTTAACATTTGTCGTGCTTGTGGCATGCTTAAACTTCAATTTCTCGATTGGTTGCTCGACTTTGGCTTTCACAACATAAAATAAGAGCGAAACTATCATCCAAAGTAATTGGATGGTTTCACTGCTCAAGGCAGTGGCTGCAGGTGTCAGTACGTGCAGGTGATGGACTGCGATGCTGACAGTTTGTATATTCCGCACGAGTAATATCGCTGGCGAAGCCGTGGCTTTACGTTAATAATAACACCTAAGATAAGATTTGGAGGATGCGGGAATATCAGTGCAGAAATAGCAAAGTGTTACGAAGCAAAAGGGGGAAGATTGCTGGCACAGCGCTCGAGTCCTTCGGGCAGAATACGCAGCAGATAGATTTGGCAAATGCAGCAATTAATTTGTCCTTGGGTTGTTTGGCAGAGCGTTAGCAATAAAGAGATGCGGTAGGCTGGAGTCGTCTCAGAGAATGATTCTATTGATGGCTGCGGGGTGTGGGACGGAGCGTAAGCTTTGGCATTATGTCGGTTGGAGCTGTGAAGAACACGGGCGTGATGTTCTTGACATCGAAGAGGCCAAAGACGAGGGAAGTTATATGTTTCAAGAAATCTGTGTCAATGCTATGCTTGGTGGTAGGGGAGAACGCATAAGTAGCCACTGTAGAATAGAAAAAAAATTCTTTATGAATAATTTGGTACAGACACCGTTTTTTGCAAACGGATAACAACATGGTTAGCATACGAATATTATGCGCAATGACCTTGGCAGCGAAAGCGGGATTTTGTTATGCAAGCACTGCAATAATACCGACGCAAAGGCATCAGTCTGAAGTGGAGTTGGACGGGTCGGTTCACAGTCGCTGTATATGCAAGGAAGCACGTCGCGATGGCCATGGCCTCGCCACAAAGTCATGGCCAAGCGCGAAGGTATCACTTTTTTCTTGAAGCTTTTCTTCAAGGGCAGGACTATGGAACAATGTTGCCCGTAAAGGAATAGAAATACAAGCAGAGGAATATAAACCTCGCTAGGGCAGTTCAGTGGCGCGGGAACGAATCCAATACTGACACGGCGGTTATCAGTGTGGTCAGCTTCTGTGGTAAAAAGTGGCATTTATTCGGGCGAGTTTGCAAAGAAACATTGGCAACTCACATTGACACGTTCTCAAGGCGCATGAGATAATTCTCGGACTCCGGAGTACCAGTGACGATGCCAAAATGACAACGACCTATCTCCCCTAATGTTGCAGAGGCGTTCTTTCAGCAAAAAAGCATGACGTTAAGCCTGTACTGCCCCCGCAGAAGGAAACGGAGCACGCGAGCGGTGACCGAATTAGAGTCCCTGTATATCGCTTAGCGCAAGAGTTGTGTGCCTGCTTGCCACATGACGCGGGTTACAGTTCGACAGGAAAGCACGTTTTCAGTGCTGCGCACAAGACTGCGTATTCGGTCAATTTTGCTCTACTGAGCATCGGCGGTTGTGGAAGCGGCGGCAGTGGCGGCCGCTCGGCTGATAAGCAGCCGACTATTGTGCGCCAGGTTTTGTTCACGGCGCTCCTGGCCACTCCTCCTCACCGCTGCCTCTGGCGCTTGTGGCCGGCGGCAGCTCTTATATGCGAGACGGGTGGCTTTCCCGCACGACCTGGAGTTCAAAATGGCGGATGGAAGCGCAAATCGGCTCCCCTAGACTCGAGGCCGAATAGCATCGCGGCGTCGCCCCGAAACGTCGAAGGGAAGCAAAGAGCGGTAGGGTGGGTAGGCGGGCGCACAGCCTTCGCCACACTATCTGATAGTGCTTAATGGTCGCCCTGCTGGCGGGTCTGACGGCGCGTGGCAGTTTTCAACGGGCAGCGCTCGGCTGTAGAATGGCGCTGGTTACATTGCCGCTCGCCGCAATCATTGGCGACCGATTACGGTGCTGTTGAGTTCGACTAACCCACGCCCCTGACATCACACCTTGTTCCGCGGAATTGAGCACAGCCATCGATGTTCTCGTCGCGTGCTGCATAGTATTGACCGCCTATCATGCGAAGTGTTTTGCGGGCACACTCATGTTTTGAAGCACTACTGAGTTAATTACTGAGAGCTATTACTTAGGAGCGAACGAGGGAACCCCGAATAAAAGATATCTGAAGCATCGAGGATATTTTTAAGAAAATCATAAATCCTAGAGATTTATTCTTAGTTTGTGCTGGCTATATTCCGAACCCACATTTTGTTGTCGGTTTATTTGTATTGTATTCCAAAGGCAAGCAGGTAATTCAATTCATGGTGAAAACTGTGCAGAAAAGACGAAGACAGGGATAGGATAAACGCAAACACGGCGCTGTTTATCCTATCCCTGTCTTCGTTTTTTCTGCACAGTTTTGACCATGAACACACACCAACATGCCCAGTTCGCCACACTCGTACATAATACAATTCCTCCGGTGGGCAGGACACAGATGGCTGCGCGGTATTGCGTGTAACAAGGTGTGTTTTCAAACACGCAGCTTCTTTGAACTCCTAAGCGGCGGATTTCATCGCCGATGAATATAGCGAGCGCCAATATAACCAACGCCATTCTACAGCCAAGCGTGCCGCTTGAAACCTGACGCCGTCGGGCATGTCAGCAGAGCGATGATTAAGCATTACCAGTATGCAATTCATCCCGTGAACGCCGCCAGTTGCTCCCCGTCGGCGTTTCTAGGCGGCGCTGCGATGCAATTCGGGTACTGCTCCCGGGCTCTGTTTACTTCTGGGCGAACATTTTTATTTTTATTTTTATTTATTTGTTATATACCACGAACCATTTAAGGTCCAAGAAGGAAAGGTACAGCAAGTCCGAAGGTAAAACAAAGGTACAACAAAGTGACAACAAAGTTGTTACAAGGAAACATCAAATGTAAGAAAAACATGGAAATCACCATCAAATTTTACTCGTTTCCATAGGGCTGAGTATATCCACTGCAACATCGCGCCAAGACTGATTAACTTGGTTTTCACATAATACGCCTCTTCCAAGACTGCCGAGCAGTAACCACACCACAGATAGAGAGGAGATAACTTCCTGTGAGAGAGCGCCAAATGCCGAATGCAGAAGATGAACGCCTTCATGAGCTATTCTACTACGTTTCTAAATACACAGCAACTATTTATACCAGGGGACAGCAACCTCAGACCGCCGAGAAAGTATTATGCGACTCCCGGGACGACGCCAGAGCCACCACTTGCTAACTAAAGGCTGACAATGGCAGTTTTCACCTCAAATGGGGTTAGACAGGAACAAAGCGAGATCGCTTCCAGTAGGCATTGCCCCTCATATCTGAACTTAACCAGATAACATATCTTCACTTCCTTCTTTGCACCGGTCCAAAAAAATTGGCGAAGCTTGCACTATGTCCCGCAAGGCTTGACCCACAGCGAAACGATATGATTCCTTTCTATGTAAGCACTGAAGCACACACCCCCACGCATTGCATACTGTTTCAGATTGTTTATTCACATGTTTCGTCGTCGCTTTGTAATTTGCTACTGGTAATCATCGTCATATGAATCGATATCGTCGTCTTCCTCGATATCGACATCGTCGTCGTCGATATCGTCGTCTTCATGACTAGAGCGCACGAGTCGTTTTGTCCGCCGGATTTCACATTTCTCCCTAAGTGCACCGCGTCAGCAGACCCTAGAACCGACGGCAACAGGTTTCGCAAACTGGGCGTCTGTACGCCGCACACCGCACACATTACGGCAGGCCACAACCGCTGCGCTGTTAAAAAAGCAACACTCGCACCCCGGCCCCGATTTGCCGTTCCGCCCTTGCCGTGTCGGCTTCATGCAACTGGGGTGGCCGACACCTGATGTAAATGAAACGGTATTGAGCCTCTGGTTGGCCCACTTTTACTAATAATATTAAGCACGTAAAAATTCTTTCGCGCACAGATTATTACGTGTCCGAAATAACACCGAAGCGGCAGGCAGTCTCCGGCGAAAGGCAGCTGCCCCTACGAGTGAGCTCCTTGGTTCCGCGAACGTGCATCTTCAGGCCTGCAGTGCGAGGAAACACATGCGATGCTTACTGAAGCCATGTTTTTGCGCTCGTCACGAGTAGGCAGGCTGGGTTGGCGGCAGTGCCCAACTTCGGCACTGCGGAGACGTCGGTGGTGTGATGAAAGGCGTTTGTTGCATTCTACACGGGCACTGCAGTGAATTTGACAATCTGTTTTCGGTCGCATTGTGTAGACTGGCACAAGGAAAAACACTATTACTCGCTTATCCGGTGGATAAAGCAATATTTATTTTATAAAGCCTGAAAGAAGAAAATCTACCACGCCCAGTCTGTGGCAGCCGCACCAACTAAAGCAGTGACGCCCATACGAGGTGCTCCTGTAATTGAACGATGTCCAATATTAGAATTCAAACCAGTTTTGGTTGCCGATCTGTGAAACATGTTCGCCATCCGACGTTAGTGTTGGCGGGGAATTCTCGATATCTCAAGAATCGACATACCGCATTTGTGCGATGTTGTCGGCTGTAAACTGCGTCAGATAATCCTACTAGCACGGATAAAATCGTAAAGATCACCACCTGAGGCTGAACGCCCTCCACGTCACCGGAGACGCTGATATGTGGAGAGCTTTGCTCCCCCCTTTGGAGCTTACCTGGCTTGTGCCTGTGTCGGAACAGGCGTGTTCCCGCCGGGACGAAAGTCGTCTAGTTTGTCACTGTGCCCGTGCGGAAAGCAGTGCATTGCGGCCAGTGAGACTTTCATGTAAATTCATCCCACACGTCAAGGTCCCCATCGGAGTCAGTAAATCCGACTAGGGTGCAAGTTTCCCGCCGTGACTTCCACATTTTATAACTGAACAAAGCACAGAGCACCATGGCAGGCTACGGCGAAAACCGGAATCGTCCTGTGCTAACGTCCAGCCGTCGCGAATGCGGCGGTAGCGTCACCTGTTGAACTGCTGGCTGTAAACGGTCTACAAGCAGCTTAGATATAAAACTGGGGAGATAATATTAGACACAAGCCAGGCCGGTGCCATGGCTGGCAGAAACGTTGATTAACGAATTAGAGACAGAGTGAGTTCATTTTTGGTGATGCTTAACTCAAACTCAGCCGTACCTGTAAAGCGTGAACAGCACGGAGCGTTTTCGCACGCGATTCGTGCGCGCCGGCATTGCGTGCGCGATTTTTTCACGCGGGGTCGACGATTTCGGGCCCGCGGCAGCTTGTACCTCGGTCAGAATATGACGCACGACGTGCGCGGCAGTGGCAGGAGCCTGACGACTTGCGCCAATGGGGAGGCGTGCTCTCCATGGCGGAAGTTTGAAAGTTCTCGGTACTTTCAAACTTGAGCTGGCTCTGCTGCAGATATTTAAGCTTACCAAGTTGGCGAATATTTGACGAGTGCTTTCCCTAGCTGCGCGAATGATGCATTATAGTGTCGTTTTTGCCCACATTATCAGGTTTTTTCCTGCACAAGCAACTTCGTTTGTGCTTTGAGTGGCATCTTAAAGCGCGGTTAGAAGCAGTCGCTGGAGCAACCCGCACCACTTCGTGGCCGGTGACGCCGCTATGTTGCCGCCGCCTCCCACGCCACGCGCAGCACGGCAACGTCCGCGCGCCTGGGTCGTACGCGGCGCGTTTTCGCAAGCAGAAAACGCGTACCCTTCCAAGCTCGTTCCACTCTCACGCCATGGCCTCGAGACTCCTGTCCCCACCTCCCCTTGGTACCCTCACATCTCAGGACGAGTCTTATTGCGCGTGCAGCAAAACGGAGGCTACCCTATAGTTTGACGCTGGTGTCTCCCTTTCCTGGCGTGCGATCACCGGCTCACGCCGTATGCTGATCCCAGGTTCAATTCTTTTTCTACTACCTATTTTCTGTGCCATCCCAACGAGGTTACTTCAAAATTCGCGAGGAAGAAGAGAGGTAGAGACCATAGAGGCTAGGAGAGGAGGAGGAAATTGTTGAAGGAGAAAGTTAAAACGCGGAGATGGCTTAGGAAAAGAAGCCTTGAAGAGGGGGCGAGGTAGGGAAGGGAAATGTAGGAGGAGGAGGTCAGAATTGAAGTAAAGGGATCGGGTGGAAGGCAAAGTTCAAGCAGGGATAATGAAGGGTGGAGAAGATAGGGAAAATGTGGAGGGGGATCAGATGCGCGGAAGAGCAGGAAGTGGAGAGTGGGAAAGAGTAGGATATGTTACGTGGGAAAGGCTATCGCCTTTTGACTGCGCTTGTGGCGAAACAAGCAGATGCGCTCGCCATGGTTTGATAAAAGCTTTTTTTCAAACATCTTTGCGGCGGCAGTTGAAACGCAACCAGCGACCACTTGCATCATTGAGGGAAAGTGTTTTCGTGCCTCCCAAAAGCGTCTGAGCACGTGTGAAATGACGCCACATGGCTAACTGTAGCCGAACTGTGCACGCAGGCAGAGCACGTGATGAAGTGGAAGCCCAGACGGTTCGCGTGGCTCTTCCTCAACTCTGACCTGGACAACAGGAGAGATGAGTGCAAGGCAACAGAAAACTTCGACAGAATAGGCAAAGTCAAGCTAATTTTCACCGGCACCCCCTGATTTTGGGAAGGCAGCCTATCTCACCGGCCTTCTCGTCACTTCTCCCGCTGTCATCGGGAGGCTCGAATTGGAAAGAGAATAAATCTATCAATTCAACGGTGTTTTATTTTTTCATTGGAGGAGGCTTCAAGTCAAAGGAACGAAGGGAGACTTCCTCGAGTGTGCGCTTCTGGTATAAAAACATACTGGCATTCGGCATTCTTTCATGCACTCCGGCTGGGAAATGTTCGCTATGCTAAGGTGTCAGCGCGTGCGTTCAAAGCGGATGGATTGCGACGTAGGATTAGGGCGAAAAAATTGGGCAGGGCCATCCCTTTGTTTGATGTTGCAGACGTCTTTTCAAGCTATCGTGACCTGTGTTTCTGAATCGCAGCAACGCTATCCGTCTGGTGAGTCGTGTGACAGAAGCCGGCGATCTATTACAGGGATGTAAGAGAAATGCTGTTTTTCACTGTGCAAAAATTTTGATGCCGCCTTAAAGGGACAGCAACCGATTTTTGTAGCGTCTATATTATATAGCTTATATGAAAGCCAGCGTTTTATATAGCCCGGTAACCACATGCAATTTCTAAACGAATCGTTGGAAATAATTTTAATGTGGCAGCAAACTTTCAGAAATCGGAAAGGTGGCGGTTCGTAGTATCGAAACCTGGCACTACAATATGTGTCCCTGTCACGTTACCTGCAAATCTAGCAGCTACTGCAACAGCTGAAACTTTTATGTACCTATTGAAAACCTTTTACCACAAGTATTTGTACAAGGTTAAATCTTAAATGTATTTCTAAACATTATTTTGGAAATTCTAAAAACCCGCCGCCCGCCGCCGCTTTGTTGCTCTCAGTGTTGCTGAGCCACCATGCCCAGAATCGACGGCAGCATTCAGTAAACATACCCAGTGAATGAGCTTTGACGATTCTGCCTGAGTAAGAGGTGTTTGTCCTGCCAAAATATTACATTTCAGTTTCCAAATACGCCAACGGCAGCTAAAACGAAAAAAAAAACAAAAAAAACCTGCGTGACGTGCGAACTAAACTTTTAAAGGAGGGCGATGACCCCGCGCCGGTGCCGGTGCCCGCGGAGGCTGCAGACGCGGCCGCGGAAACGCCAGCGCCATCTCTCGCCCCCGCCGCGGATCCTCCCGCGGCGAAGTGCGAGGAGGTGGCGCCGCTCGTCGGCACCCCAGCAAAGAAAGAACTGAAACTAAAGCGTGGCAAACTGTTCGCATGGCGACGCAGTGAAACATCCCCCTCGCGAGGGCACGATCAAATGCAGAGCATTTCCGGGGGCGCACGACGTTAAGTAGTTTGCGTTACGTTAATGTTGTTGCACTTGTGGCAACTACTGACGAAAGAGCGCTCATCAGCAGTAATTTGAATGAGTCAACGATATAAGGCGCGTGAGTAGCGTCCCATTCTGTGTCGGCTTTGTGGCGCAGTGGGTAGAGCACCATGTACATTGCGTTCCGCCCGCAGGGTCTAGGGATCGAAACCTGGCGCCGGATAGTATTTTCTTTTATATAGTGTAGAAGGAGGGGTGCGGACAACGACGGTGCGGACTACGACGGGATAACGCGGGTGACATCGTGAGTTGCTGAAATGCTCTGCATTTAAAAAAACGTCGCGCCCGGGTAGAACCAAACTTCCCACCTCCACAACGTGAAGCCAGATTCTACCTATCGTCTATCCCAACAGATTGCGCATTCGTGCACAATAGACCGTTGCATTAAAAAACACGTAACGGATCAAGGAAGCCTGCGATTGAAACTTTTTTAGCTGGGGACAAGTTTTAAATGTAGAGCATTTCACTAACTCACGATCTCACCCGCGTTGACGTCCGTAGTCATAGTCCACATCGCTCCCCGTCGGTCTGTCATTGGATTGGATTCGATTGGATTGGCTTGGATTGGCTTGGCTTGGCTGGGATTGGTTTGGATTTGGATTGGATTGGATTAAAGTGGATTGTGTTGCGTCATAGCCGCACCACGTTGCGTCACAGCCGCTCCACGTTGCGTCATAGCCGCGGCAGGGGGTTCACGGCACGTTTCACGTTTCACCATCTTCCTGCCTCTCGCGTGCTGTTTTAAATGCAGAGCATTTCAGTAACTCACGATGTCACCCGCGTTGACGTCCGTAGGCGTCCGTAGTCGTAGTCCGCACCCCTCCCTCTACACTAGATAAAAAAAAATACTATCCGGCGCCTGGTTTCGATCCCTTGACCCTGCGGGCGAAACGCCATGTACATGGTGCTCTACCCACTGCGCCACAAAGCCGACACAGAGTAGGAGGCTACGAACGCACCCTATACCCTTGACTCATTCAAATTACTGCTGACGAGCTCTCTCTCGTCAGCAGTTGCCACAAGTGCAACAACATTAACGTAACGCAAACTACTTAACGTCCTGCGCCCCCGGAAATGCTCTGCATTTGATCGTGCCCCTCGCGAGCGGGATGTTTCACTGCGTCGCCATGCGAGACAGTTTGCCATTATAGTTTCCGCCCGCTTTTTTAAATATCGATTTTTCATTTCCAGAACAGACAAAAGTATGTTGCCGATCTACTCTATGTCATGGTTGCCAGCATCATTTTTGTTCCGCGCCCTCAGCCTGCTCATTCCAAAGCGAACAGCGCCCACTGGGACAAACGGCTTGCCGACCGAGTTGCGGTTTTTGGGATTTGGGTTTTTGAGTGGACGCAGCTTTCGTCGTCCGGAAACGAAACAGGCGTCGCTCTTGGCTTGTCCGGTGTCAACGCCTGGGCACTTCCCACGTGAAACCTGAGTCAGAGTCGAAAGGATGGATGGATGGATGGATGGATGGATGGACGGATGGATGGATGGATATTGATTGATTGATTGATTGATTGATGGATGGATGGATGGATTGATTGATTGAATGGTTGACTGATAAATCTATTGATTGATTGATTAATGGATGACTGGATAAATCGATTGATTGGTTGAATGATTAATGGCTGGATAAATCGATTGATTGATTGATTGATTGATTGATTGATTGATTGATTGATTGATTGATTGATTGATTGATTCATTCATTCATTCATTCATTCATTCATTCGGGGGTTTAACGCGCCGGCGATACGACAGGGCTATAGGGCGAACCGCAGTGGAGGTTAACAGCGGACATGCAAAAAAAACTTCCCCCCACCTCCCCGAAGGGGATCGTGCGGAAATGCGAGTGCATTGGGTGCACCGAATTCTTTGCGTTATCGTTGCCGCGAGGGATTCGACTTCACCGACTTCCATCGCTATCAAGGCGCCAGTCGGCAAGCAGTCACGGAAGGAGGCGCGCGCTCCCTGCATTTATATGCGCCGCGAGCGGAGAGGGGTACGCGGAGAGGAGAGAGAGACCCGCGCCAGCCCGCGCGCGAGCTCTCTCTCCGCCCCGAGCTCTGTGATGCGAGCGCCCTCACACGCCCAGCGCGCTCCTCCTCTCCACTCACTCTCCGCTTCTCCGCCCGAGCTCCGCGATGCGAGCGCCCTTACACGCCGAGAGCGCTCCTCCTCTCCCCTTGCCCTCCGCTACTCCGCACCTGCTCCGGTTGCTAGGCGCGCGCCACAGCTGTTGCTAGGCGCACGCCGCTCAACGACGCAAGACAACCCGCGGCTAAGAAATGCATTCGCATTTAAAAGTACATGCAGGCAGGCGAACCTCTGCGCTACAATTTTCACACAGGGGATATACTGTGCTGGGCGATACCATTGTTGGCCCGACGGCTCTAATGCAAGAAGGGCGTCGGTTCGTGCTGCCGCGCTGTTCGTTTTGCAGGGCCGATATGGCGGCGTGTCAAGCGGGATGCGCTTGAATTTTGCAGACGCGTGGGGCCAGCCAGGGAGCCGGAAGGGTTGGTGGCGTTCCTGGTTCTGCCCAGCCCGGTGACCAACGAGGTCAACCTGGCAATAAGAATGACCTGCGCCGCAAAAACACGGTAGGCGTAAGTGCAGCTCACTGCCGCTACGTTGGAAAGCCGGTAATCGTAAGGCTCAGAAAACAAGCACTTCACAGCAGGCTCAACAATTGGGAAAATAAATGTCAGCATAGACGATCTGTTTGAAACGAGAAATAAGGAATAATGACGACTTCCCAAATGAAGCATCCGATTGGGATCAGGATGTTTACTTATTTTAAAAAACGCCTCTTTCGTAAACCTTGATATTACGGAATGATAAGCCATGACTCCTTACTCAAGCAGTCACTGTTGGTAAAGCACCATAATAGTTTCTCGTAGCCATATCCTCTCAGATATACAATGGATACAATTCGGTGTACGTAAAACAAGCATTTTATGCCATCTCCTATTTCTTTCACGCGTTAACAATAATTGACATGATAGTTTTCGAGGGAACGACCACATAATTGTCACTACGGGGCAATCGATGATAGCACCTTGGTCAATGTTACTACGAAAAATACATAAATCTGAAACTAAAGCGTGGAGAAAAGGGGAAATAATGGAGACTTTTAGGGGATCAGCGGTGGATCATAAGGGGAATGAAACACCAGAGGAAGTACATAATCGTGTGGAAAGACGGGGGAGATAGTTCTTGGGAGAGGAAGGGAGGTACAGGAGGGGAGGTGGAAGGTATTGTGAGAGGATCAGGAGGCCCTCATGAGAGAAATGGCAGCATGTGCGGAGATGAAGAGGTATATAACGCAATGGAAAGCGGAAGGGGGATAAGTGCAGGAAGAGAAATAAAGGAGTGAGAGGAAGATACGGAGGCGGGAAAAGATTGTTGGCTCATTAAAAACGGCAGAGGACAGGAACTCAGACACGGAAACGAAGAAGGGTCACGGGTGGGGAAGAAAACGAAGGGAGGAACGGTCGATAGCAAGGATCGCTATGCACCTGGGGCGAGATAATATTGCCTTTCTACGTCATCTGGAGGTAAGCAAGCAACTACCCGGCCAATGTTTGTTCTCAGTTCAGAGGAATGCCAATACTCAGCACTTATGCCCCTGATGCGCGCTTAAAAGCCTTTATGAAGCCGCAAGACATTTCAGCGAAGAAAATACTGCAAATGGCAAATCACTCCAAAAATATTTGTAAAAAATGAGATATTTTAAAATTAACAAGTTTTTCGTTTAAATAATAAAAGATACTTGAAGTATAAATACAATACGCAATTGAAAACAAACCTACATGGACGTTTTTTGTCCTCCCAGTTACTAGTAGGTGTCCTGTATCTCGCCAAACATTTTCACGTACAACAAAACATTGAAATCGTTTATGCATAGAACCCCGAAATCTGTAATGCCTTCCCTTACATGGAGGTCCGGAAACACCGCCAATTTTGCTGCATCCTTCACAGAATAAGTGCTCTGTTGCGGTCCGCTATGTAATTTTCAAGTGTATAATGGCATTACCGAAAAAGACAGAATTACCAAATATTTTCAACAAGCCGTTCCTCGTTATATTTTCACTGCTTTAATGTGCACGGAACAGGGTGGTTATTTACAGAAACACTAAAAGCATATGAGGGGCATGATTACTGCAACAAGGGAATACCACTTGCCCTTAATAACGTCAAATTCGCAAATGTTGACGACTCGCTCTGCTCTTCCAGAAAATGTACCAGCGGCAGCCGATAAATTTGGTGGTCTGTGTGCAAAAAGCAAGCTCACCGGAATGCAGATCAGGGTGGCTTTGCAGGCAATGCTGGCAATGGTTGAGGGAACTACAGCTAGCTTAGAGCTAAGATTTATGTGGAAGACTGCCTCATCCATGGCGGCGCACGCGTTCGCTGGCTCTTGTTAAGTCCTTGTGTCTTTTCCGTCGTCTTAGAGGACGACCACATTAACGTGGAATTATGGCTGTCGTAATCTTATTCTTCAACTCCGGTGCGGCCAGCGATAAGGTTTCCATCGTCACCCGGTGTTCTCCAACAAGTAAGGGCATTTGTTTTTGCTCAGCGGCATGTCCCTGTTTCGTATCGTCGTGACTGTTGACAAGGGAGCTGAGTTCGAACCGATTCGCAAGGCCGACAATGTCTCGGCCGCCGTGCTCTGACCCATCGTCATCGCTCCCAAGCTAGACCTTCCACGCCTCCTGTGTTCCGAATGAGTCAGCATGCGCGCAGTAAAGGACGAGTTTCAAACGGCTTGAAATCATCACCGCAGTGGCCTCGTAGTAAAGAGCCTCCGGCAAGCCACTATCTTTGGTGTTAACCATAGCGCTGTTAAATCAGGAGGTAGACTAGTGGGCGACAAAAAATGAATGATGATGACCACAGCTTATGTGAAGGCGATAGGGGAGAAGGCGGAGGAAAAACTTTACTGCGAGCCAGGTGATGTGGGAGTATAGTCCCGCAGTCCAGGAGACCATGGGACGACCGGGCTGTCTCAGCCCTGGACACCAGGATCTGCTCCGCACCCAAGCAGGCGATGGTGGTCAGGTCATCCCACAGCACAGTAATGGGAAGGGAAGTGGGAAGTGAATAAGTTTGGAGGGCGGAGTTATGGGCGCACCAAGAGTCATGTGTATGATAGTAAATGGGTAAGGGTAGAATTTACATGTGGCAGGGTGTTGGGCTGGGTACATCCCATGGAGCCAAGTTGGGTGTGGAAAGGTGTGTATCTGAAGCCTCCGGAGTGTCACTTCTTCTGTTTTAGCAAGCTGCGGGTGAGGAGGTTGGACATTTTGTTTTGAAATGCGGTAATGTTGGTTGATTTCTTTGAATGTGACCAGGGGAACGAGCCTCCGTGTTTCCTCCGAGGCCAGGGAGAAGAGTTCCCCGGCTTGTTTATTGGCAAAACTATTGCCTGTTAGTGAGGAGCGTCCGGGGCTCACACAATGTCCATCTTCCTTTTGTTGTCCGTGTTGAGCCAGGAGCTTCTCCGTAACACAGGCCACATAACGTGCCAAAACACTGCGACAGACGGCTTGACAGTCCGTAATTACGAGATTTTCTGGAGTTTCAGAGGTGGCGAGGGCCACATCAAATTCTTCCGTTTCCCAGACAGATGTCGAATAAATTAGGCGCAGGTGACGATCTTGCCTTTGGTGGTTAGTATGACCAAGTTATTGGATGGATTGGAGCAATGGCGGGCATCTTTGGATGAAACCTTATGATTCTTTCCGTAGATTTGTCTTCCGGCTTACCTACAAGCGTGGCGACGTGCGGAGTACAAATTGGGATGCATGTTTTGAGGAAAAGGGTGACTACGAATGGATTGACGCTGATTACGGGGTATAGGTTTTCTTTCGGGGGGAGGAGTTGACATTTCGAGGTCGTGTAAAACATCCCGTTCTGTTGATGTTTGAGTTCGGCAGAGACGTTGACTAGAAAGATGCCCTTTGACGAGTTTCAACATCGAGTTGCGGCTTCCAAATTGGAGCACTTTAGTTTGGGTGGAATAAGGAGATTAACAGCTTTTTTTATAACTTTGCGGATGAGGCGATAAAAGGCTTCCATGTCACTTTTTTTTAAAGTTAGGTTGGGGCCGATGTAGATGACCAATATAAGGAAAGCTAGGATAACGCAAAGAAGGTCTTCCTCCTTCATGCCGCGATGTCGATTAAAGATGCGGCGAAGCATTTGGGTAACTTGAGTGAATACTGTGGTGAGCTTGAATACGGCTGATCATTACATGTGTAGGCCTGGAGAGTAACACCAAGTGTCTTGGGTGAAGGTCTGGGTAGTATAAGCTGACCATAGAGGGTAATTTGAACTGATTCTTTACTGGGTGCAGGGGGACTTTTTCGTGCAGTGATAAGGTCAGACGTTTGAGGGGAATAGCGATGGCCAGTTGATGAGGCATATTGTTTCACAGTGTCAGTGGCTCTTTGAAGGGTACCTTGAAGTTCGCCTAAAAGAACCCGTGTCCATCCAAATGATAATAGCATCCGCATACAGTGCGTGATGAACACGGAAAATGGCCTAAAACTGACGAAGGATGTCTAGGAGAGTGATATTAAAAATATTGGTGAAAAAATAAAACCTTGAAGAGTGTCTTGATCTCCTACGTTGATGGGATCAGATGTGAAATCGCCTGCTTTTAGGTTCAGCTGTCTGTGGGTGAGAAAATCGGCAACTTAGGGGTTCGTAAGCAAGCAGCAGCCTATTTCATTGAAATAGAAGAGGATGGCAGAATGAGAGATGTTATCAAAGGCTCCATTTAGGTCCAATGCAAGAATTGCAGGAGGTGAATTTCGGGAGGGCAGTAAAAAATAATTTCTTCCTTTATGCGAGGGAGGATGTATTGCATCTTGAGGGACAGTGCAAAACGGCAGGGACACAAAGAAAGAAGTGAACAGGACGAGCGCTGACTTTCGACTCATTTTCCTTGAAGGACGTCTAATAGCAGATTCAAGTTGCAGGTTGGAACAGCTGCAATTGCATGTTGTGACTTGTAGGTATATGTTGTGGGTAGCAGGTGTATGTGAAGGTATTTTAGATGTAGGTGTGTGTGTGTATGTTGCATGCACAGGTGTTTTCTGAAACCATACGTAGTATTTAGGCAGAGATCCTCAGCATTTAGGTAGGGTTGTAGACCTCGGATTAGCATCATCATCATCAGCCTCTCTACGCCCACTGCAGGGCAAAGACCTCTCCAGTTAATCTCCAATTACCCCGGTCCTGCGCTTACTGCGACGAATTGATCCCCGCAAACTTCTCGATCTCATCTGCCCATCTAACGTTCTGCCGCCCCCTGCCACGCTTGCTATCTCTGGGGATCCACTCTATTACCCTTAATGTCCAACGGTTATCTTGCCTTCGCATTACATGCTGTGCCCACGTCCATTTCTTCTTCTTAGCTGCCCTTCTGATGACCTTCTGCGTTGGAAATCATGTATTTAACATACAGAACATGGAAAGACAACAATCTACGACTTGTGTTTCTTGACTTCATCGCTCCTAAATATTTTGTCTACGTGCACTGCCACATTGCATTGTTAGTTTCAGATATATGGTAACGCTGCGCTGTGTCAACACCATTCGGGTTCACTTTTCTTATGACTCCCGCAGGGCGGTATGATGCCGTCTGGTGTCATTCTGTGAACTGAATTTTTCGAAGGTATATTTGCCACTGTGCACGTGGTGCCCCTCCTGGGTCTTACTTTTCCTACGAATGGTGTCCTTGTTACACAGATGCTGCTGGAATCTCGCTTAAACGACCAAACAATTCAATGTTTAGGAGCCGAAGTTTGCACCCCTTTCGGTTGACCCAAGTTTGGTTTTCTGGGAAGAAGAATAGAGTTTCTGGAATTGTGACCGGCACTAGCTTATTTGTTTCGGATACTTATTTACTCCGTTCACCAAATTGCACAAACATTTTATTCACATATGAAACTAAAGTTTGCTCTACACTTACGTAAAAACTAGAAGTCGTATTTTTTGTCATTAAACTTTTTCTTTCAAAGGGCGGTTTCTGGCTAGACTGCGATTACTGCCAAAAAATTTCGAACGGTAAGATGTGGCAAGAAAGGGAGTGTTCGTATGTTTCTGAAACTGGCAATGCCTGCCCCTCACGTACGGCAGTGGTGAATATGCTTTGCCTCCTACCGCTATAAGAGGGGCCCGAAATTGCAGTTCATACCAGGCATATATAGCAGCAGGAAGCTCTGCCTCATAGACTTATGACGCAGATTCAGGGGCGCAATTGTGCGAGATAAAGAGCGTGGACAATTACAATGTATAACTAGAAACTTCCTATATTTCGACACAGGCACAATTGCAACTTGTAAAAGTAAATTGTGAAATTGTGCATACGTCACACGAGTTAAAAACCATATACAGTGCCTTTGTAGGCCCTTCCCGAACATAAAGTGACGTCAAATCTTGAGAGACGCATTAACTACGCAATTTGAGGGTATTCCCTGTTGTTTTGTTTATTATTCCGCATCCTAGGGCTATTCTCATTGCCTGCGCTTACCTCGGTTCGAGTCCCACAAATGAATGTTCAGAGTAGCAAAATAAAGTCTTAAAACAAATAAACCATTTCTGTCTCCCACAGCAGCACCGCCAGGTGGTCTTCATTTTTTTGGACGCTCGTTCAGCTAGGGGAAAAATATATATAGCGGCTGACATTTCACCCTGTGTCATGCTTGCAAATTGTTCCCTCATTGAGAATACGAATTCTCATTTTAGAATCATTGCTTGATCAACGCTTTCGGGCCTTATTGTTTTAAAACAACTGCTATGAACAAACAAGGAAACTGGATGAACTTGATACCTCGGTTCTCCTTCTAATCCCATATTTGCTACTTAAAAGGTAGGAGTCTGTGAGTGGGCCTTCGGCTGCCTCCCAGGTTTGGCAGATTACGCTTTCGGCAGCTCTGCTTAGACTTGATGTTCAGCTTTGAAAGAAAACCAATGATTTCTTGTTCAGGTACGTATTGCATGATTTGCGAGCCCCGATGAGGGGCACCACGCGAAATGTTGACTGTGTGGAAGCTGTAGTGCGGTAGGTTACATAACGGTGGAAATGAGTCGCTCCTAAAGTGTGCTTACTTTCAAATGTAGATAAAAAGCATTAAAAAAATAACTCCACACAACAACTTCACTCACTGAGAAGTATTGAACAGTAAAGAGAGCTTGAATAAGAACAAGAGTGGTGACCAGAATATAAAAACGAACTAAAGCGAAGTACGACAGAAGACGCCTCTTAGTTTCCTACATGTGGCAATTTCTGTGTTCGTGACGCGACATTTTATTCTTATTACGTTTTTATTTCTTCTCCTTTGGCTGCTTCTTCTTTGTTGGTTATCTGTTAAAAAGAAACCGTGAAGGGTAGGATGCACTGCGGGTATTATTGCACTCAGTCACAGGTTACCCCTGCATACGACGCGGTCCGGGGAGGGAAATGTAGGGGGATGTAGGGGGAGACAGCAGGATAGGAAAGGAAAGAGTGCGTAAAATAGGTACAAAGTTTGTAGGGCCGTTGTAGCGGACTCATCGCTACGGAGCAAAAGAGCGCACCTGACACGCCGAAGCTGCGAAGCTGTAGATGCTTTCCACATTGCGGAAAGGGAGGAAACGTGCGTTAGCCAATCGAATGTGTTGCTTCACTCAAAAGAGTTTGCTTATCTGCGGGGTTCGTGATTCTCCTGTTATCGCGCATATAAGTTCGCTTTTGGTACATTTTGATTCGGTAGCACATCTATGCGCAGTGTTTTAAAGCAAAGCTTTTTACCTCTACCCCCCAAACGTTCTTTCGCGACCGTTGGTGTCACCAGAAAACTCCAGTGAAAAAAAATCACGCCATATCCACGGAATGAATGATGATAAGTGGGGCGAAGCTCGGGAGGGGGAGATCATCGGTAACCGTAACTCTCCCGTGAAAGTTCACCTATTACATCATTAAGAAAGACGTAAGACTGTGTGCGTACATTGTACAAATCAACTTTTATTTTGTTCTTTTATTTGGTTCTTGTTCGTTTGTTGTTGTTGTTGTTGTAGGGTTCGTGAGGCTGCAAGAAAGCGCTCGTATCGGCAGGCAAACCCCGATGCAGTGAGAGCTCGGGAGGCGGCTGCAAAACGCATCAAGCGAGCTCAGCCCGAAGCTGCCGACGCGCGGTTTAAGCGCGACTTTCTAGACGAGATGCTTCGGCCTCTATTTCGCGCACGGCGAGAACCTGTCATCGAGCGCGCGCTGCCGCCGCCCTGCGCGCCCTCCGCTCCGCAGCCTTGTCAACAACTACCTCCTCCATCCGGTGACTCGTTGCGAAAGAGGAAGCGCGTCAACAGCGATTGCCTTTTATAGTGTCAGTCACGTGCGAGTGACGTCATCATGAAGTCACTCACACCAGCGCCACCTGCGGGTGAGTCATCGAACTAGGCGGTCACGTAGCGCCACCTGCGAGTGAGTCATCGAACTAGGCTGTCATGTAGCGCCACCTGCGAGTGAGTCATCGAACTAGGCGGTCACGTACCACGAGACACAAGGGATGGACAGACCCACGGCTTTAGGAGCTTCGCCCCTAAAATAAAAGAATTTACTGGCACCGCCGTGAATCGAACCTGGAACTAATCGACTGACAAAGCGGGAGCCCGTTGTCTTACCGATTTAGCTACGAGCCCACGCGACGATGGGGAAGACAAGTGGTGTACCAACCAAGCACATCTACGGGTTTAGCCCCTGCATTCTCGCTGGATGCCACGTGAAAGCGTCACGCGATTACTCACGCCCGTGTAGCGGCCCTGTGCGCACCTTGCTCATGTGCTAAGAGTTACAAAAATTAAAGGATGCTCACACCAATGCATGGCATCTCACTTCCATATATACGCCAACGTGCTAAAGCCTGTGGCCTGCAGTGTTCACGTAAAAAATCACAGCTCCTTCTCGTCCGCCCTAACGCCAAATCAAGGAATACAATCAACTATTCCTTTATGGCCAGACCCTTACTCCATGCCCCAGCATCAAGATCCTGGGCCTACATCTCGAGGCTAACACCAAGAGTGACGTCTCCTTGCAGCGCCTCAAAAACAGCATTAACCAAATCATACACATGATCAGGCGAGTTGCCACCAAGAAGCGAGGCCTAAGGGAATCCGGTATTTTTCGATTAATTAAAGCTTTTGTCCTCTCGAGAGTCTCTTACGTCAACCCCCTGTCTTCTTCTCGACAAGGAACACATAGAGATGCTTTATATAATGATTAGAAAGGCGGTCGAGCAGGCCATTGGTCTTCTCATGAGTGCGTCCACACAAAGGCTTCCTAGCACAGGGCTCCACAACAGGGTGAAAGAGCTGATAAAGCCATCTTTCTAACCAGAAGGTCCGGCTCAGAACTGCGGTGGGTAACCGCATGCTTCACCAGATTAGCAGGGCAGCCAGGAATGTCACTCCGCTTGACATACTCCCAGACTCTTGGCGACTAAAACTAAAGATGCTCCGTTTGCTTAGAAATATGAATCGCTCACATGACGAGGGTCACCGAAAAGCACGAGCTCAAGCGCTAAACACCACCCACGGTGGAGATCATGCAGTTATCTACACAGACGCCTCCAAACATCGAGGGCAGCAATACGCCATCATCATGGCTACCTCCAGAACCAACCTCCTTGCGTGTACCTCGCTTAGGACCCAAGAAATCACGGCAGCAGAAGAGGCAGCCGTCACCTTGGCTCTTACTCAACCAGGGGTTCGGAGGGTAGTCACCGATTCCTAGCAAGCCTACTGGAATTACCAGTCGGGTTGGGTGTCCTGACCTACACAGCGCGGGCTAAAAAACCTCTCCACAAACGGTTCCATTCAGCTCATCTGGACACCCCCTCAGGCTTAAATGGAGTGTTTTGTTTTTTTGTTTTTCTTGCTTTTTGCTTTTCATTTGTTCGTGATGTGGTGCCTTACGCATATAGTATATTTCCTTTCTACCTAATAAAACTAAGTTGTTAGACCAGCGGCTGTCCTGTGTGTTTCTTCACTCCGTCTCCATGCATTCTATGCTGGTTCCGTTCAAGACTGTAGATACCTGTTTACTCTGCAAATAAATAATACCGATTTTCGACTATTGCAAAATGGCGGTCATTATGGACGGGAAAGCTGATCTTGGATCGGCGGTGCCACCTGGGATATGCAAAACGAAACGAGCGATGACGATTCACGGAAGGAAGGAACCGAATGAGGTAGCAGATGATCAGAAATCATGTTTTGTAGATAGCTTAGGATGGCCACAAAAATTTACATAGCAGCTAGCAGAAATAATAATACTCTGTTCGTGGGGTTCATCGTTGTCGATACCAGTCATCTGGTTTCAGATCAACTGTCCTCTGCTGTGCCAGGTTACTCCGCTTTCCGAAATAAGTCTTGCGATTCTTTGTTTACGTTTGTTGCTTTGTTCTTGTTTTACTTCTATTAATATTCTATGCGTGTGCTTGTGACATGGCGTCATGAGATCATTCACAGCATACGAAAAGGCATATCCTGTTCTCTGCAGTGAATGATATCATGGCGTCCTGTCACAAGCACAGAATGTTCGCCGTTAGCTGGATTAAGACACAGGTAAGGTGCGCCTTACATAACGTGCCCTATGAAAAAAGCGTAATTCGGATGACGGCTGGTTCCTTCACTCCAGCCCGTTTGTGCTTGATGCGGTGAATTAATTTGGTTAGCTGAGTCATGGTGCGTTGAAGTTCTAGTACTGCATGTGAGCATGATCCGTACTGTGGGATGGTGAGTACTAGTAGGCTCAAAGCCAACTGCACTCAAAATTTCAACCTCCTCAAAACGTTATTTCCGCATTGTCGGCCTAAAAAGACTGTATGCATGCTTAGGCAAAAGGGACTAAAAGATCGTCTTGTGGGGGACTACTTGACTTTGACCCAATCATTACGCAGGGACAAAATGTGAGTGGAAGAACGGTTAGTACGCCACCCGATTGGTCAGTTCCTATACTCCCCAAAGGACGAACTGGTGAAAGGAAGCCGCAAAATAAAAAAAAAGCAATGAACCTAACACCAGCAGGGAGCGGAAGTCCGACTACCGGAGCCGTAGCCAAGGAGCAGAATACGCTACCACGCCGCGACGGAATTGTCAGTAGAAAATGTGTATTGAAGTGTACGCCTTGCAGTACTGCGCACAACGCCACAGATTCATTGCAAGCCGGTCATCCGTGTTTTTTTAGTTAAAAGAGCAAGGAACAAGTTCTCCTCATTAAAAGCCTTTTTCAGTTCTGGCGAACAGCAGTTCCGTGTGGGAATATGTTATATTGCTGAAACTTGGAAGCCTCTCACATAGTTATCTCAGCATTGAATTTCGTGTCAGTACTCACGTTTGGCACGTAACACAAATAGACCTGATTTGCAGTTCTTTTCTGATTATTATAAAAAGAATTCCACGTAAAAAATGTAATAATGCCCTAAGATTCTTCTCATCAGAGTTTTATCAACTGGAATCCAAAACTTCTGACCATGCGGCTGCACAATATTTTGGATGTGTTGTTAGAGTTCAGGAGTCTTTGAGGGCGCATCAGAAAAGCAGTTCATTGCTTTCTGGATTGCTTACTCTGTCTACTAGCTGTTCTTTTTGGCAGCCACAATATGGTAAGAATATAACAATAGGAAAACAAATGAAAGTTTCCCAGCAAGCAACACAACGAAGTCGAACTGCAAGACTGACCTAGAGGCATCATTGTTTAGAGAGTTAAATGAAGCAAGATATAAATCAGGCAAGAGCATGACCGAAGACCGAGATAGCGGCAATTTAGGCGTATCTTGTGCACGCGCTGCGCTTCTTTGAATTCTTTCTTGTTGATTTTCTCAGAAATATTATTTTTGGCGATTGGTTCAAACGCAAACTTCTGCGGTATACTTCTGCGCTAAACACCAACTTCTTCGGGATACTGATTGCTAGTAAAACTTGGCACAATTTCTTTCTCACTTTCTGGGGTGTGCAACAAAACTCAACAAGAAAAATTGTGCCACAAGTATTGATATGGATCCCTTTCTCACCAAGGCGCACCCATGGTATCTCAGTAATGTGTCTCATTGATTTTGGTTCATTGCAAGTGTTAAGGCCTACCCTCTTTTACTACCAACCACTTTTTATTGAGTCAACTTAAAATAGATTGTCCGCATGAGAACAACTTTTAAAACAATAATTAAACGAAACATATAAAACGCATACGATGTACTTTCTAAGGCTCCCATGGGACTAAAAATGCTTGACGGTGTACACCAACAATCTGCGTTTATCTTTCCAGAAGTTTTGCACTATAGCTTAACTTAAAACATTTAACTGAAAAATGCGACGACCGGCGTTGCCGTAAAATACACGCTAGAAAAAGGAAAGAAAATGGACAGCTACAACAAATATTTTCCATTTAGTCTCGACTTTGTTCCCACTTTAAACTTCTTACCACGCACGAAGCTGAAAAGGCCAATATTTTGACCATATAGGCTCAGAGCGTCTTCAAGCCTTCAGTAAAACTATATTTGGTGCTCTTGATTGAGCATAATGCACGTGTTGCACTAATGCCGGTAAATACTTTTTTCCAGTAATTCTATCTATTTACACTTCTGCATAATCGAGAGGTATCAGCTTTAGAACCTAGAAAAAATCGTCCTTAAAGCTTACTCGCCCAGTTTTGCACTTACGCATCGGAAAGCGGAATTTTCAAAAGGCAGATACGTTTAGCTTCTCTTCAGTCGACCAGCGTAACAAAGAAATGAGTATAAAGTTGTGCGCGAAGTCGAAACACTAAAAGGAAATGGCAACCTGTGCGTATATATCCTCGGAATTTTGGTGAAACCCCTGCTGCCACGTCTTCATAATTCTCTCTCATTTTTCTTTGTTCAGGTCTTTATCTGTCTCTCTTTTTAAAGGGGTTCAGAAGGCCAAATGCAACAGTCTATTTCGATGGAACCAGCCTTTGGTCACCCACTCAACTCCATACCAGCCCTTAAAGACGTTTTATAACCGAAGAACAATACGAAGCACAATACCTTTAACACGAGTCCATGGGGACATCGAGAACTTAGAATTACCTGAAATTATACGTAAATAAAAAGCATTACCATTAGTGCGCAACACGTCTCCTTTCTTGGTTTTCGTTAGAAAATCAAATCTCGTCACCAATTTGACCTTACGACACCGGTTGCCGTGATAGTGAAGAGTTATCGTCAAATTCAAAATCTTAATCATCCGCCGCGGACGCTGATCACGCGGCGCCTTGGACGAAGAAAAATTTCTTTTGCAGTGCGCAGCCAGAAGTGGCGAAGACCGGAGATGCCGAGCGGAACGCGTTCCGCTCCCCGCTAGCAGACGACGCTCGCTTTCCTAGCGCAACTCGCAACCGCAGCGCCGCGGTGGCGAGAGTCGCGGCCGGCCGCCTTCTCTCCACGGCCGTGGCGGGGAGATACGGAACTGAAACTAAAGCGTGGCAAACTGTTCGCATGGCGACGCAGTGAAACATCTATCTCGCGAGGGGCACGATCAAATGCAGAGCATTTCCGGGGGCGCACGACGTTAAGTAGTTTGCGTTACGTTAATGTTGTTGCACTTGTGGCAACTGCTGACGCGAGGGCGCTCGTCAGCAGTAAAATTGGCAGCCTCGGCGCACGTTGAGTCCGAGAGAGGGGAGAGAGTGTCCTTGAAACGTGCCTGGGCGCGCTATCGAATGTTGATCGCGCCGATAGCGAAACGTCTGAGCCGGGCATGTCGAGGCGAGCGATGCGGACAACTACGGACGCCAAGACCGGGTGACATCGTGAGTTAAAGAAATGCTCTGCATTTAAAAAGTTTATGACCTGAAAAGAAAGAGCTACGTGCGCTGCCGGGAGTCTCAACTGACCTGCCACCTTATCGACAGTGCGCTGCGTCAGTTGCTATGGCGCCGACATAGTGCACAACATGGCGTTGCTTTGGCACTTAAAATTTGAATTTTATCGAGAAATAACGGTCACCTTGATGCTTTTTGTTCAAAGTAACTTGCCATTCACGGATTTGATGGGTTCTAGCTTCGAATAATGGCGCAATTTCTTCCATCGAATTGCATATAAATTGACGCCACCGCCCCAACAGAAAATTGCAATTAAGCGACTTACAATTATCGAGAGTCCACTGTATTAAAATTACAGATATGTATCTAACTAGGTGCCGGTAAAGAGGCTTCAGTCATGTGCCGGTGACTAAAAACTTTTTTTCTGCATAACCAAACTGATTAGCCACAAGGTGCTTACCGGCTGTTGGCGGGTCGCCAAACACGAGCCTTCTGCTCCCAGCACGTCGTGAAGGTGCATTCATCGGGGAAGACCACCTTCGACCAGTTTTGTGTCGTCGAGGACATGTGTTGCCGAGCAAACTGCAACCTTTTTTCTTTGTTGACAACCCGCAGGAGGGGCTTTTGGGCTGCAATCCGACTCTTCAGTCCGGCTTCATGCAAACGCCGCTTGATGGTCGTTTTTGATGCCTGTACACCAACCGTTTCGCGTATTTCTCGGACGGATGCCCCTGGCTTTGCGGCGGCGACTGCAACGATGTTCAAGTCTTCCTCTAAACTTGTCACCCGAGTCCTCGCTTTTCGTGGCTCATCTTTGATTCGGCGTTCTGTCCTATACGCCTGGAATATACGGTTTACAGTTTTTATAGGTCTTTTCGTAAGCCTAGCGATGTCTCGTTGTTTCATGCCTTGAATGCACAGCCTTACAATCTGCCAGCGCACATTTTCGGGCACTCTGGCCATGACAAACTCGCGGTTGCAGGAAGAATGAAGGTAGCAGCACACGAACAGCTTCTTATTACGACCATCTTATCGCTGTAGCATGTTCCGTCAAATTATCTGTGAACGCACTTTTTGCGAGCTGGCTAGCTCGGTGCCCATTTCCACTTCCGTTCGCATCGTTTACTTTCTTTAGCGTGCTCTAAGCCATTACACCCGTTAGTGATAAACAGTCGCTACAATATCGCCTGAAACATCCATCACGGAATGCCGAAATTGCGCAGAAGCAAAAATACCGACGTTTTCAAGCGATGCTGGAAATAACTGACTTGAACGTGCAAAGTGTAATGTAAATGCCATGCAGTAAAGCGCACCTTAAGGAGCTCTGAAGATTTATTGACCTGAATTCACATTCAGCCTGCCTATCGGTAGGCCACGGGTGATTCGTTCGGCCGAAACATCAGGCGGTTATGCGGGCAAGCGCTCGTGAGCATAATCGTTAGCATATTCGCGAACCTGCACGTCGGCGTGCTCGTGAGCGTCGTGCGGACCCCGAAGTTCTTCAGGCGGAAGTGCAGGCCAGCAAGCAACGTAGGCCTCAGGGCCCATTGTACATTGCGTGCTTACCGTCAAGCTTCACGTGTTTTAAAGGGGTCCTGAAATGCCTTCCGCCGATGCATGGATGTACATGTAACCAAATAAAGCAATGTATTAGCAATCTCCTCCTGCAAGAATTTTGTTAAAGCGGTGAGTATTAGCTGAGAAATCGTAAATCAAAAACCGCGAATTATCGTCGCGCCGTATTTCCTCCTCCTTTCAACTGTTTCTTCGCTGTTGGCCTCCCCTCCCATGATGCTCCGCTCCTCAGCGGTGACGTACTTCCGCTATTGCGCTCCCACAGACTGCCGTCTCCTACGGGCCAGCTTTTTCGGCTTTTTCATCTCTGTAGACACCATGGACACAGGCTGGAAAAGCGAACGAATGACCTGGCCGCATGTGTGCGGCCTGGCCTTGCCCTTTCACGGTGAACGTAGCTGCAGTTGGTATCGGCGGCGAACTCGCAGCCGCGTGGGGAGAATCGTGCGCTCGTTCCCTTTGGTGCACCGCGCACTGTTTATCCAAAAAGCGCGGTCTCAGATGTGGCCCCGCTGGTGCCGGGTGTTATTTTGCGGTGGTTGTAATTCCTACTACCGGCGGCATGTGAAAAAAGACATTTTCAACCGACACAGAACCCGTGCACAAAACGCGCCGGATCGGATCGCTTTATCAGCGGCGATGAACGTGAAGGCGAAGAGCAAACCAACGCTGCACTCGATCAGCGAGAACCCGTGTTCTGACAAGCTGCACCAATGTGTTGCATTCAACACTGACGGGAAAGCGTTTGTTTGCACTTGTTTGGATAGTCGTAAAATGTCCAAACACTCCGGCACTCCGCTAGCAGATCAGCCGGCGAGACATTTCGGAAAACATTTGACAGATGGCGCCGTATGCATTAGTGTGTCGCTACGCAAAACTGATGAGACGCTCTACTAAAACTCCCATCGCGGTGTCACGTAGCGGGACGCAAAAATTTAGCGTTTAGCGTATGCAAAGGCCACAAACGCTGTACTAAAACTCTATTAGCAGCAAAATAGCGTGCGTATGTGAAACCGCTTGCGTTTACAAAGCTGCACGCCGAGCGCGTACGTTTCAAACCTAGTGACATCGTTTAAATACACTGGCAAGCACAGTGTAACGTAGTCAGATATCAACCGTATGCTCAGGCGACAAGCAAGAGCTTGTTTTATGTGGGGCGGAGATTGCGCATAAAGGCCCGTTCGCACTTGCGACGAAAGCGAGTGAGAGCGGCAGGAATTCCGTCGCTTTGTCGCGCGACGATCGTTTTTGTCGAATGGTCGGGACAAATTTTGGTTGCGCGACAGAATTCCCGTCGCTTTCGCTCGCTTTCGTCGCAAGCGGGAATGGAAAGTTCTGCCGCTGCCGTCTGCTACGCAGCTCGGAGGTACCGCGCGATCTGCTCGGGCCGGATGAACGCGCACACTCCCGCACGGCAGCGCCCCAAGCGGCAGACGGCCGCGTACATCGCTCCCGGCGCCCGCCTGGAGCCCGCCCTCGGCACACTAGCCAGTATATTTCAGGCACTATAATGGAGGAAAGATTTTTTGCTTCCGATGAACCTAGTTCTTTGCCCCTGTGTTTTTAAATACGTGAAGTGGCTAGCACGTCGTCCTCACGCAGCTCTGTATCGTCGTAGCATCGCTGATTGTCCGAACGAAGCTTGCAGCTAAGCCAATGCAGCGACCGAAGCTGTGTGTGTGTGTGTGTGCATCGCCTCCTGTGTGTTGTGGACGCGTTCGTTTCGCGATGAAATGCGACATTGTACTTCTGCGGGTGGATAGTGCTTCCCATGGTCTGGATTATCTTTCTCGAACGACGTACCACTCAACCTCGCATGGGGTATGTGCAGTGTGCCTGGCTAAAAGCCTTCTCGCTTGCGCGCCAGAGTTGTGACTTGCTGCTCGTCCCCGCAAACCGGGTGTGAGGTGAGTGCCGAATTTACGACGGGCAGGAGGAGGCAACTCATCGTCTGTCAATCGCGGTTCAGACTTGCAACGCATGTTGTGACGTTGCGTTCGTTCGAAACGCATCTCTGGATTGTTTTGAAGTTGAATAAAATGTACGCGTCAAACCCGGGCATTCGGCTGAGGGCGTTCTCTGCGATTGCACCAAAGAAGTGCCACGGGACTTTCTTTATGGTACGTACTCACGTAAGATAAAATCCACGTCGTGTTATGGCCGTGTTGCATTCAATACAAACGGTTAAGCGTTTGTTTACACTTGTTTCGTTTGTCGTAAAATGTCAAAGCACTCCGGCACTCCGCTGGCAGATCAGCCGGCGAGCCGACGCTGAGCAGACGACTCATCTCTTTGCCGGAAGTGCGTGAAAAAGCCGCCCAATAGCAGGATGTCTAGCTCATGACGAACATCTGGGAATCGATGATGTAGACATGTGAAGATGGCGGCGTGCAAAAACACGAAGGAAAGGGTGAGAAAAAAGCGACAAACTTTGCAACAAAAGTGTGAGCTTTCCGCTGCGCGTAAAATAGTAATACTTGGCACAGATGACGTTGACGACCCAATCTAACGATTGCGCTACTTCATTTAGTGAGCTCAAAACGCCTTTCAGGGCCCCTTTAAAGTTTCGTTTTGCTTATTTTAAATCGGAATACCCGATCAGTTTGATACTAATTGTTATTACAGCACGAAGTGCCTTTTTTTGCCTTGTGTCATTAGAAAGCTTTTTGACAGTACTGCAAAGAGAAATATAGGAAAAAGCAGACTGGACGGGGCTAAAGCGCCGTCGTGTCTACCTCCTTACTCGTGTTTTTCTGCATTTAGATGCCCTTAAAACGTTAATTTTGCTCAGGGAAGGGTAAGAGCCGGTGTTAATTGACTCTGAGTCTGGGGTGAAAGCAATTCAGAAATATTTTGCCCTAGCTGGGTTTGCGGTAAAATCGACGCGTCGTTGGAGTACGTACAACGAAAAGGATTAGCTCGCACACACGTACTGCTTCGTATAGCATGGCTAGAACATGAGTTCGTATTCTGTATGAATGTTGTTGCATCTACATATTCAACACGCGAGTAATATTCACGCCAAATTAGCAAAGACCAAATTTACCTCATTGCTTATTGCCCCCGAGATAGCGTACCTTATGACGGAAAGAATAGATAAGAAAAGTGGCCAAGGAATGCAGGTGTTCTGCCTGACAGGCACTTCGACTGGTTGACACATCTCGGTTACGGGAAAAAAATTGAGTGACCTTTCAGAAGGGTGATCAGCGAAGCTGTGGTGCGTAAAGGTAGAGTCGACTTGGCGGCTGATTGTCACACATTTTATTTCTGCATAGTTCCGCTAAAACAACAGTTACAACCGTTTTATGTAGTTATACCACCTCCATAGATGGCCATGCTTCACTGCACAACGGGCAATGCGGAAAAGCCAGCTTCCAAACTTACACCAATCCCTTAAAGTTGGCTTTCACCTATAAACACCGATGCTTTGCTGGGAAGACATTCTGTCAGGGGAGATATGAGCCCTCTTGTATCAAAATATGAAGGCCCTGGGGCCTTTTTTTACTTTTTGCGAATTTCTTTAAATGCTGGGAACCTGCTTTCGGGCGGCGGAAAAACTGGCTCCAGAGAGCATGACACGATACCAGCAGAGACTCGTCAGGGACATCTCTAGGACAGCTCCTCTGTTAAATAGGGGGTCTAGTCAGTGAGTACAACCCATCAAGAAATATGGGGCGGAACGAACCGCGCTCTAGTTCGAGCGAGAAGATGGGCGCGCTTCCCGTCCTACGCAGCCTTCGAGAGCGGCATTTCCTGGTTCTCGCCTGCTCTGCGGCAGGAGCGCGCCGTAGCAGACGACAGGCGGTTGCTCCTCCTCCTGAGGCCAGCGCGCATGTGCCGGCTGCTTCCGATTCTCGCCACTTCTCGGCTCCGGCGCTTCGTGGAGCGCTGTGGCCACGCGCACACCGTTTCCCTTAAGAGTGAACCCCACTGTACATGGGTAAGACGCAGAAGTCCGATTTCAGTTTCATTGTGACTCGCTACCTGCCTCTGTCGGTGTCCTCTCCCTAGGCCTAACTTCGGAGCGGTGAGGGATCACTATGGAGCTTTGTGAGAACTTGAACTATGACCCTTGTGTGTTACCGCGCAGGGTACTGCTTGCGTTGTTTATGCAATATGTGAAGCCCTTTATTTTCCAACTTTGCCAGCTTAGTTCCCGGGAGTGCTGCGGCTATCATTTGGCGAAAAGGTATTTCAAAGCCGCTACTGGAGATGCCACTGGTTAACGCTCACCGCTACTAATTCGTTCTGTATTTCCTCTGCGCTGGCCGCTCATGACCTTTCTCTGCTGTGCTCTTGCCCACTCGCTCCCTCCTCGCTCTTTCGCTTCCGTAGCGTGCCAACCACGCCTAAGCAGAGGAACAGCTCGAGCGACGCAATGGTGAAACGTCTCAAGGAGCAAGTAAAGTTGAACCAAAACATCAGGCCCAGAAGCTCACTGGCCACCTGTCGCCAGCTGCCGCCTGATCTGAGAACCAAGTGCGGCTGCTCCACCAAGTTCCTCAATGGTCTCCTGCAGCAATTCCCCGAGGTGTTCGTAATCCTTGCACAGAGTAACGTGCACGTGCGGTACCAGGACCGCCAACGGGCTCCGCCGTTCAACGGCATTGTGGCAAGCTTCACGACTTCTACGTGGGACTCCGCTATGGGCGAGCAGGACGCCACCCGCGCGACCGATGTCACGGGCAGCTGTTCCCTCCTATCCAGCGTCTGTGGGTTGAACTCCATCAAGGAGCCTATCCAGACGACCGTTTGCTTCGGCGTGAAGTCTTTTGAAAATGTCGCGCACTCCAGCCTACATCCGGCCGGGCCGCAAGGTGGCGACTGCATAGTTATCGTCACAAAGGTGGTACCAAAGGATTGCAACCCGGAGTAAGAAAAAAGTTAGGAGACGGCGCCACCGGAGACACGTGAAGCCTATGCATAGGAAGAAAAACCGAAGTCGGCCCAAAGCGTCACTGCACCACGTGACCCCACCGCGCCGCCACGCGCCGCCGTGTGAGAGCGCGCGGTGGGGTTCGCGCTCACTGATCTCCACTAGAGTTGCTGGATGACGCTTCGAGCTCTCCGGCGCGCGGCCGCCGGAAGTTCGAGCGCTCGTCCCGGAAGTCGGGCAAATGGCCGCCGTTCCAGCATAGCGCATGCTACATATGGGCTGGTTTCGCGCGCATTCCGCCAAAATTGCCTGCTTGTTGCGCCGTCTACTGCACAAGCAGGCCAGAGTAAGTCGTCTGGTAAGACGTTCCACTTGGAAGTATTACAATATTCTGTACGACGTGCGTGATACGCAGTAAACGCAAATGTCAAATCATGTGTTAAGCTGTGGCTCTTGTTACGCATATTCCCTCGCTCTAAGCCGGATTTTAGATGCGACTGCATCTCATTCACTCGCCTTGTCCATGCAGCGTCGTCGGCGTTGTTGTCGTCCGCCCCTCCCCCATTCTCCTCGCCGCGCGAGCTGTGCTCTCCGCCGCTCACCAGCTCTCCTCTGCGATTCCCCTCTATCGGGAGGGGCATTGGATTGGATTCGAATGAATTGGCTTGGCTTGGCTTAGCTTGGCTTGGCTTGGATGGATTTGAATTGGATTGGATTAAAGTGGATTGTGTTGGATTGTGTTGCGTCATAGCCGCGGCAGACACACTGGCGCGGGCGCATGTGCAGTACTCTCTCTTCCGCGGTCTCCTGTCCTTCGGGCGCGCTGCGCATATAACCGGTGTGCCGCTCTCCGGCGGCCTTTCGGTCGACGGTTGCTCTCCGCTTGCGCTTGAACCCCCCTCAGCGTCGCATCACACCAGGGTTCCCGCGAGGGGAAGTGGGCGTAATTTTATACCGGCGTTCGGTGGCAAACTTATACCCTAGTTAGACGGCCAAAGTAACCGCAGTTAAGTTTACCCGGGGTTACTAAACTTGAACCGCGGTTATCGCAAACTGTGGTTTTAGCTGTTACACGCGAAATTGCAAGTTTGGTGACAGAGATCACTGATTGTGATCGTAACGAAAATAAATTACCACGCTTTTAACTTCACGATAAAAAACAAAAGAGAAGCATGGTAGACAAAAAAATATCCTTAAAGCAGTCGCTTCTGACCCAAACGCAACGGACTCGCGCGCGGCGAAGAGAGTCCCTAACTTCCCCAACAGCTCGCAACCGGCTTGGTTTGCTTGGTTTGTGTTGGGAACTTTTGGCTTAGCAAAGCGGTAGATATTTTACCGCCGCTATCTCTACAACTGGAATCCATAGCACAATTTTTCACCGCACTAACATCAATTTTCTCGCATGCGGAAGTTCTTTTTCGCGATCAGATTTATTTTGAAGAGCGGCGATGCGATAAGCCGGTGCTGCTGTGGTCTAGGCCGGTTCGGGCCGCTAGCAGTGCCGTGCGGGCAGGCGCGCCGGCGTGTATGCAGGCACGGCCGACGCGGCGCGGATCGTTTCCGAGTGCTGAAAACGCGTCAGGATTGCCTGCTATATCCATTTTTGGCGGACGACGCGCAGAATTTACAAATTTAGCACGGCAAGAGTCCTTCAGTGCTTTACTGGTCACGAAACTGCTCCGTAACTCAATGGGAGAGCTTCATATGCTGCATTTGGCCGCCGCGCGGTGGCGCCACCCTCTCGCTGAGGTCACTCCTCGGGCGGCGTTGCGCTGGCTCGAACGGCGGAGCCGCGGCGAGTTGTGTTTGTTTTGTGCGGGAAAAAAATGTAACGTGCATATCGCGCTCTTGTGATGCGACTTAAGTAGTGCAACGACGATGCCGAACACGTGTTGCGTCCCGGGATGTCGTTCCTTGTACAACGATACCACAGAAAATGTTTCCTTGTTCTGTTGACCGAGCGACGGGCAGCTGTGTGAGAAATGGATGGGTGCCATTCCAAGGCAAGCAACGGGAGATTTCAGCTTCGATTATAAGTCTGCGACAGTGTGTGGAAATGCACTGTGTGTGAGAATGGAAAAAGCAATGTACCCTTTTGAGAGCATCGTGGGCCTAGAATTGTACAAGGCTAACTTAAAGCCGGATTTTTGTCATATCAGTCAGGTTGTAGCGGTGCTTCATTACCTGTTTGCAAACTTGTATTACCTTGCGCTCAGGCTCGCGTGTAAAAAGGCTTTGGGACATCCTTGTGCTTTTACTTTTCATATTTCCAAAAATTATCCCTTAGGGTTCGTTTTGTTTGTTTTGTAACCGTGCGTGGCCGATTCCGGTTTCTTATCTGGCGTTTCAACCGGAGCGCCCGTTTGCTCTTTTTGTCGTACGTCCCATCGGGCAATATTGTTTGATATGGAAAGGGTGCCACCTTCTTCGCTAACTTGAATTTTTGTTTCTTCGACAATGTTCTCCATCCTATTTCCATGGATCTGAAATTAATAACGTTCCAAGAGTAATGCATGCATAGCAAACGCCGCGCAACTCACTTTATCGACGTTCATCTGTTCACGTCGCACTGCGGACTGCTTCTTAGACGTTTGAGTTTCATTCTAGTCTTTTGTAGTGCTAACTCGCTGCTATCGCTATCTCGCTGCGTTCAGAAAAGCTTTGCGTCGTTCTTGGCTACGTGGCAATATTATGTTTCCTCCGTGTGCTGCACATCGCAGCGCGAAAAAATAAATTTTTGTACGCTGGACCACGCTCTTTTGTCTCCCTTCGTAACATAGAATTTTTTTGTTGCGTGTGATAAAATCAGTTTCATTGTTCTTTTTCCGCTTCCTGTTTTTGCAAGGATTGCAAAGCGTGGAAGCAGAAAGACACATGCACGGAGTAACATATATCTCTTCGTGTTTTGATCCTTCGCGTTTCTGCAGCGTTTTTAGATGTTCTCAAGTATGTACCCACTCATCGAAACGACAATACTATTGGGCTATCTCTTTTAGCGTTCTGTGCATTACAGAGCAATCAACGGATTCATTAAGCGTAGTCTGAACAACGCGTACTTGGCTTCTTTCAGTTTTTTTATTGTATTATCGATAGGCCCGCAGCAGTCCGTCACTACACAGCTACCGCATGTGTGGTATTTACAACTTTGCTTTAAGAAACGAAGCAATATAGATTTAAAAATCCGTAAACACGACGGCGCAGCGCTTGTGCCAGAGCACACAGAAGCCGTTGACGTTCGCGGCCGAAGTCTACGGTAACTTAATTCGAAAAATAAAACCCCATTGAAGGCAGGTGATAAACACAATTACTGGACTATTCATCGCTAACTACTACGAAAAAAAAACACACTTAATCAGCGCGCAGACACCAAAAGCAGCGAGCGTTTGCACGCCAAGAGCTGGCAAATACGCCGCACGCGCGGCGGCTGGATGACCTTCATGCGGCGGTGGCGCCTGTAGTGGCGCGCGCGGTCCCTATATGAAGCGAGCGCCGAAGTTTCGTGACCAGTAAAGCATTGAAGGACTCTGGCACGGCTTTTGTCGTAGTTGATCGGGCGGATCGGGAAACGAGCCGCTGCTGACGGGCAGTCGAGCTGATTGCGAGAGCCATGCAAAGAACGCAAGCGCGTCTTGGGGACATCTTTGGGGCGCCCGCTATTTGAGAACCTTCGTCTCTTCGGAACGCCAGGTGATTTTTTTTTTCGCCTCCGCTGAAGCGGCGCCACTTGCGTCCGAACTGACTTGTGCGATTTTGAGCACTGTGGCGGCGGAAACTGCGGTTAGCGTGACCGAACTGAGGTGGCCAAGCTGCAGTTTGCGTTAACCATGCTTATGCGACGTAACCGCAGTTTCGTCTGTCGTGTAACGCAGCAAACTGTGGTTTTGTCTAACCGTGGTTCGCTTAAGGGTGGTTAACTGTGCCCGTGTAACCAGGGTATTGTGAAGGGACAAATCGGGCTCCATCCCCAGGCAGCAGGCTCTGCAGTGACCACTTTACTGACAACTGTTTTGACAGAACGGGCGCATGAACACGGCTACAGCCTGACGCCGTGCCCACGTTGTTTTCTTTCTAGCATAAATCCCTAGCGTCAATTTCTAGCATAACTCCCACTCTAGCTGCGTCGTCTGCTCTCAAACCAAGAGCCAAGTGACATTTTCGTTCTCCTTCGCAATTAAATTCTGCTTCATATTAACGTCGCATGTTTCGGTATAGCATAAGTTGCAATTTTAATGCGATGTGTGTAGCCAAAAGGCCATAAAGTGAGAAAAAAATGCGAAAATGCGCCAATGGGGACGCTTATCAGCGGTTGGAAAGCGTAGCAGACGCCCGACTTCCTGGACGAGCCGTTGAACTCCCGGTGGTCGTGCGCGCGCCCGGCGGTGACAGCAGCGAAGCGCCATCCAGCAACTAAGTGGAGATCAGTGTTCGCGCTCTCAATTTCGTCTGCTCGAAACTACTCTGCGGCCAGTTGTCACAAAGCCAGCTATATGATGTTTTTTTTTTCCACGGCTTTGGACTTTCGCGCGTACGCGGCACTCCCGCCCGCACGCACGCGGGCATGAGATCGCCGAGCAGACGAATACAGGAAGGACGGCGAAAAGCTACCGCCAACCAAACACGAGAGATGCAGTGGAGTCGGAGACCGCCGCTGCCGCCGGCCCAGCCGGCCATGGAGGTCACGTGCTGGGGCGACTCCGGCGGCTTGAGAAAGGGAAGACTAGCTGCATGACGTCATGCCGTCTCCTAACTTTTTCTTCCTCCATGGATTGCAAAGCCAAGTTACGACATACCCGCGTCACCGAACCTCCATATCCAGGCTCTCGTCGTAGCCTTGCATCTCAACATCTTGCATCTCCCCAGCGTCAACGACAGAGGAGAGGGGGACTGCGACACCATAACCACGGCCGCTCGATGAAAATAAGGTCCTTGTTTCCATCAGGTGGCCGTGCCATAACCATCCTTGTCAACCAGCACGGTGGGATAGGGTCGGCCAAGTTCCACAACGCTTTCATAAAATTCGGCCGAAATTACAGGGAGCTGACCTTCTACCATTGTAACAACGCGACAAGTCCCTCAAGAAGTCGCTCAAGAATCTCCCGGACGTGTTCGCAGTTCAGGATAAGGTCCGCTTAAACGCCAAACCGAGCAAGAAGCCGTAAAAGTCGAGCGGCAGGCCAGAACACAGTAGTTGTGCCGGGGAAGCGATCACGATAGCACCGCCGACTCTGAAGATAAGAGTGGCACAAAAGAGGCATTGTCCGACGATGAATCTGACAGTCAAAAGTTTTAAGCCAAACTCGAGAAGTATTACGAGAGCCGGGCAGCTGACTTCGACGAATATCTGGTGGGGTGCGCAGACTGCACCCTACCGGACAGTATATTGCACAGACTGCACAATATACTAAAATTTTTATTCTTTCCTGATTCCGCCACCTTTAAACCAGTTATGTCTGCTCACGTCTTGGTCAGCAGTAACGTTGCTCCAAAGTATTTGAATAATGTCATCACAAGGTTTTTGAATACATTGTGATATGACTGGCCACCTTAACCTATTAAAAAATTTTACAAGATGGAAATGCGTCGGCTTTTGTTCATCCGGAATCTCTTCTAGGTACGGCAGCATTTTTGGAGTCCAGTAACGTGATTTTCTGAATGTGGGAACGCACTCGTAATACCGTATTAATGCGGGGTTGCATACACACAGGCGGCATTTGGCAGGCTGACATTTCCTATACAGTGAACGCTCGTCAATTCGATCCGGCAAGCTGACAGCACCTCAGATCAAATGAATGAAAGTTCGAGCTTACAAAAGTGGAGAATGATAACACGGCACTGAGATTGGGGAGCGCTAGGGCTTGTCAACGATGTCCGTGATTGCATTGTGGCTTTTGTCCGTAAAGGTGAAATCCAGCACTTCATCAACTAGCGAACGTAGCGGAAAGCCTCCTCTTTGCTTCTTCGTTACTGAAGAAAAAAACGAGCGCCAATCAGTCGGATCTTTATTTGCCGCACTGGGGCTGCGCCCGCTTGCTCATTATCACTAAGAATGACGTGTTCAGCGCTTCTAATCTCAGACATCGAAGTTGTCCGCAAGGATCTTCCAAAATGTCTGTCACGGGGTTACATTCCTTTCACCAGAATTTACCTTCTCTCTCCGTTCTTGGCTCGGTTCCAGGGGCTACGCGGCCTCGTAAATAGGCAGCGAGTTCATTTCTCTGGTCACGTAGTTGGCACCTAGCGGAGCCTACTCGCGATCGGATTCATAGGCTTTCTATAGAGGCATGGACGGACAATACTACAGTTGGAATAATTTATGAATTCAAATTATTCAAGTTTGCATTAAAGAGCTTCCATTGTAAGTGAACAAGCCAAGTACTAACTTTAAGGATGTTCACTTTTATTTTGGTGGTTCCTTAGTGCATCGTTACTACGTTTCAAGCCAACACTGATTTTTAAGCAGGGAACCGGTGTTCCGTATTCGATTACGATACGCGCCCCTTCGCTTTGCGCCTCATTTCTTCCCCTGATATTCCCGGTTGAAGGCCAATCGCACTCAAATTTTACCGGGAACAAATTTATTTTTTATGCGTAGTAAGTACCCCCAAATCAGCTGGGACACAAGTGGTAGCACCGTGAAATGCCTCGTTAATCAATCAGAAGCGTTTAAAAAAGCTTCGCCGCAGACCACGTTCCACCTTCTGGCGGATCGCGTAAACAGCAATGACGCGCCTGTGACGTTCCAGCCGATGGAGGCTTCTTCCTCAGGCCAGCCACGCAGCTGAAGAACCGGTCGAGCTCTGCTGTACCCGCTTCACCCATTCGCTGCCCCGTGCAAGTGTAGAGGTTGTGCGCAGACTTTCTCCCGAGCTGGTGACCGTCCGGCTTTTCGCTGGACGGCTGCAACGTCACTGCAATGGACGCGCTATCCTCGGTTTCGGTTTCAAAATCGCGGATTTTTCCTGGCCGCTTGCGGCGTCCACACGCGCATTTCAGCTCTGCATTTTGCATCTTGCTTTCTTTTTAAGCATACTATGAAAAAAGGGTTTTGACGAGGTCGAAATTTTGAGTGCAGTTGGCCTTTAAGAAATGAACTGCTTCACCCCTACATCATTTATACGCATGCGTCGGTACGCTCTTCGTATGCGTATGACCCCGTATGAGCTCCGCGCCCTGTCGCCATTGGTTTCTAAGCAGTAGTTGCAGTACGGGCCAGCGAAAAAACCCGAGCAAAAAATTAGCAGTGGCTTAGCTCGGCTATACCAGGATATATGTAGCGTGAGTAAGGTTCAGCAATCCACTCCAATCCAATCAAATCCAGTCCAGTTCAGTCCCATCCAATCCAATCCAATCCAATCCAATCCAGTCCAATCCGGTCCGGTCCGGTCCGGTCCGGTCCAGTCCAGTCCAGTCCTGTCCAGTCACTGCTCCTCGCGCATGCACAGCACGGCTCGCCAGGAGCCACGCGAAATGGCTATGAAGCGGCCACGGCGCAGCGTCAGACTTGGCTACTGCAAAACGGAGGCACACAGCTGAGCACGCAGCGCCGCCAGTGCGTCTACCGCTGCTATGACGTCACCCCTCTAGAATGCGCGGACCGTCGAATGTGCAGACCCAATTCTCTACACACCCGTACACCAATTGGATTCGATTTCCAATCCAATCCAATCCAAGCCAATTTAATCCAATCTAATCCAGCCGACCCCGTCCAGTCAAGTCCAGTCCATATATAATCCAATCCAATACAATACAATCCAATGCTCCTCGCGCTTCCGCAGCGCGGCCCTTCAAGGTCCACGCGAAACTGCTCAACCTTGGCCAGTGTAGCTTACGCTAAAAAATCCCGCAAGACTCAAGATTTCTTTGCGCAACCAGTGCGTCCGAAACTGTCACTCCCGTCTCAATTTCAGGAAGCGAGGCTCCTCCGGCTTGCCAAATTGAGGCGGCGCAGGTCATGGCGGAAAAGAAAAAGACAAGCACCGCGCAAACCTCCACAACGTTCTCCTCTATTATAAGACGAAGGTACTTAGAAGGCACACATTTAAACTTCCCACAGTCTGCTACACTGATTTTGTCATTCAAATGCGAAAGTACTGGGATTCTGTCACGGAATTCTTTGCCGTGCATTGTACTCATTAATTGTAGAATCAGGCCGTCTGCCGTCTTAGCTATCATTTGGCCCTGCTGGATTCCACTGTCAAACCTACCTGCGCCTTGCCCACTGCTTCGTCTGTATTACCTTTTCTCTTCGCAATACTTAATTCCTGATTTTAATGCAATTGTGTTTTTTACCTAACTTTTACTTCTGTCTGTAATCTTCTTACTGCTATTTCTCTAGTCATCTACTGCTAATCCCTTCTAATACTTAAATAGTTTCCTTTTCCCCCCAAAACCTGCATTGTTTCTTTCGGCGAAGCACCCATTTCCTGGGCAATCCCCTGAGCAGGTATGAGTCATCTCACCGGTATATACCAACACCACTACGTTGGTGTCTAGAGCATCGGCGGTGGGTCATCCCTCTCCTCGTGGCCAGATCGTCACCCTAGTCCCTGTCCTCTGCAGCTCAAGCACCCTGACTATCATGACAGGGCGTATCAAGGCGAGCTAGTTATCGAATGACGCTTTTATCAATTGATTTGCCGTCGAGCCTCCTTCCTAGTGCTTACTACTTCCACTCTAGTTACTATTTCTACTGCTACTTTTCCCTGGACTATTTAGCTTCCCCCCTTCCGATCATTTCTTCATTTTTGCCTTACATTTGTTTGCTATAAAAACGGTATTTAGAAAAAAATACGTTGTTATAAAATGGCTACTAATTAAAATGCGAAGAGGAGTTCCTGGTAGGTCTTTATTTGCCCACCCGTGACACAAGCTATTCGGTCCACAACTTCCGATCCTTGGAGAACAGTAATCTTGAGGAAAAAGTGTCTGAAGCCATTATTGCTGTTTATAATTATCATCAAATAATGACTGTCCATAGTTATGCGGCTTCAGTTCATGCTCCATTCCCGAGGGTCAGCCATTCTGAAGGTTCGCTAGGAAGGAATTGAACGAAACAATGGTTAACCTGTGTCTGGCATCATCCGGCAGTTTTCCATGCGAAGATTATGTCGACTGATTTGCGCCGTTGGTGGTGGCGTACACCGAAACGCCTTGAGGCAAAGCCAACTTTATGCACGTGCTCTAATGACTACGTCGGTGACGACGATGATGCCCTTGAAGTAGTTCGACGTACCCCCTCGGGGAATTGGCCAGGGATAAAGTATTGGCTTTCCTCTGTTGGAGCTCATAAACAGATTGTTGGAGCTCTCTGCACGCAGCTGGCGCCGGCGCGCGCGCGCTCAAGTGTTGCGCTTCATCACGCAAAAATGGGGGCCAATCGGCGTCATTCCGCGAATCACGTGCATCGTGGTGGTGCTCGTTGGTGCTCGCTCGCTCTAGTCGGGCAGTTCACCTTCTAGCACGGCATCGGTAGAACGCGCGTGGTTTGCTCCGCGGATTAGCCGGAGGCCTTATGGGAATGTAAACGTTCTCGATAATTGCAAAACGGTTATCTACAAGAGCATAAACATTTGCGCTCGGGAAAGCACAACGAAAGGAAATGGTTCCGTTTTGGTACATCGGTCGTCTCTTCGGACATTGCGTTTTGATTTTGGCAGAAGTGTTTTCAGTTTCGTTTCGCGGTCATTCCGTTTCAATTGTGGTAATTTTCGTTTTCGTAGAGCTCAAGCTTCGCGTGCACCCCTGTTTCCGGAGAGAATGGGTTGGTTAATTTTTTTCCTTTGCGCTTGTTCAGTTCACGCTGTCGGTCATTTTTTGCCCCGTTCAGGGCACGTGAGCACAGTACGCTGCATTTTCGCTTAAACGGGACTTCATTGTTTTTGCATTAAACAGGAATCTTATTTGCCCATTTGAGCTGTTCGGACTTAAGCTAGAAACCTCGCATTTATTTGGAGCCACCCCCCCAGACAGCACAGGACTGTTCGGCCTAAAACAGGCCGGTGTACTTTGGCCGGTGATTTTCTGTCCGGCCGTTTTCCGGCAGCCATGTTCGGCCCATGTCCAAATGTGGGCCTTTTGGCCGTATACGGCCGTACTCCCATGGTTGTCCAACGGCCAGTGTCCGCCGGCCAGTCGACCGGCTTACGGTCATACGGCCAGATTCCAGCCGTAGGGCTCCGGCCATTCCAAAGCCACCCGTGTACGGCCGAAGTACGTCCGCCGGAGGACAGCCGAGATGCGGTCGTCGGACTCCAGCCGGACTACAGCTACCGGAAATACGGCCGCGCTACGGGCATTGGAGTTCAGCCACAGTACGTTAGCTGTACTGAGGCCGGTCACTGCATGTCGCGCAAGCAGATGACTCATTCGCGCAGTGCAGAAGCAGCACAAACCCAGCATTTTGGGTCCAATGCAGCCACATCAAAGTGAGTTCGCGCGCAAGCACCAGCCGTCAAGCTTTCAGCGCAGCTTTGCTTAATTACCAGCCTCAGTTGACAGCAAAATTCATTTATTAAACAGTGCTCACAAATTGTCGTTCCTTTAATTGCTGTGCCTCTTTTACTGCCGAACACAGAAAATATTCAGTTCTTTGTAGAGCTTGAATAGATGTATTGTCCAGGTCCTGATATCCTCTGTGGGGCGGCTTACCTGTAATAAAGGGGAAAGAGGAGGGGGGGGGGGAGCGGAGGGCGCATACTTTAGTGGGTTGAATTTCAGAGAGATAAATTGCGCCGCTTTTAGCCAATTTCTTTTAGGGCAATATTCCGGAACACTTTCATGCTATGACTACATAAACTATTTTTATAACAGTTGCTTGACCAATTTTGATGTATATAAAACCGGCGTGAATGCCTTTACGAAGCGTTTTGGTTCTCAACAAAACACTCAGGAGCATTTAATATAACTCCTTCACAAAAAGTATGTCCAGTTTTTGCCCATTTTTCTTGCAAAGACATTTTCTACTCGATCAACTTTTCTGATGATCTTGCGCAGGGCTGATCCTAAGAAGGAGCGAACAGGTACTTTAATTTTCAATCTATTTTAATGTTGTTTTCATGAGTATACGTCCACACCACTTAATAGTCCAAAAGAGCTTAATTTTTTCTAATGTCATACTACGTTCAAAAAATTCTAGACGCGTCGCGAATGACGCCCTGCTTCAGGTGGCTGCAGTTGTATCCCTTTGTGTTCACGCAAGGAAAGGCGTAAAATTAGAGTTACATAATTTGTTTCAAACCAATAACATAGCAATGGTAGCATGTATACAGGAAACCTTGCATACTGCAACGAATAGGGCAATAAATATTTTATTGGTCAAGGTTGAATGCGTAGGGTTCTCAACCCGTCGGAGGCAAACTTGCGCCTCTGGAATTTTATTTTTTTATTTATTTATTTTTATTCATTTATTTATTCATTGTTTTATTTTATTTGTTTATTTATTTATTTATTTATTTATTTATTTATTTATTTATTTATTTATTTGTTTATTTATTTATTTATTTATTTGATGCCTCCTTTCCTTTGCATGCATTACAGAAGGGAGATACATAACACTAAGCATTAAATATGAGACAAAATAACAAAATAATTCTACAAAGCGCGCTGAAAATCGTCAATATAAACAGTTAATGCAATCATACGTCGAAGATAATTACACTGCAGTATTGATGTAAAATAAAATGAATCGCGCAAGGCGTCACCTTTAAAGGAAAGTTAATAATTTGCTTTAAGCTAGCGGTCCCACTTTGCGATATGTAGAATGGCGCTTGGACATACTTCTCCCCTTCTACTCCAGTTTTCGAATGATAGATATTACGAAAAAAGTTAAACCTGTGGTTTCGTCTGTGATCTTTCACGTCCTGCCATTTCAGTTTACTTTTACTCTCTCTCATGCTAAGTTGAGCGTGCCAATTACCTAATACGAATCGCACTGACATATTCTGTATGTTTTCGAGCGTATCAACGAGCTCTTTGGTGTAGGGATCCACGAAAACACATGCGTACTCCAAGATTGAGCGCACATGAGTGAAATACGGTTGTTCTTTTCAGTTAGATGGAGGTTCACTGAAATTTCGTCTCAGAAAGCCAAAAACATATGCAGCCGTAACTTTTATGGTGTGAACCTGCCTATTTAACCTCTAACCACTCCCTAAATAAACTCCTAGGTATTTATATTCCTCGGCCGTTGTCACAGCAGCATAATTTACGGTATACGTATCCAATTGGAATGAAGGTTTTCTTGTAAAGGTGCCGTTAACACACTGTTTAACATCCAAAAACTTTTCTGAATCAGCACACCAGGATGTTAATAAATGCGAATAAAGCTGCAGGTATACGGAATCACGTTCATTCGCTATAGTCCGGTTAACTACACAGTACTTTTGAACAAAGCTATAGGGCCAATAGTAATAACAATGCAAAAACCGATTCATTCAGTTCATAGGATGAAATGTACTACGCAGAAGGTGACATGCAACACCATCATTTGCTTTTCTGCAGTCCAAGAATATACAGTCAACCACTTTAAGCTTATCTATTGCAAGAGCCAAATCGTGCGTGAACTCAACAATCTGCGTTGAGCAAGAAAATCCTGAAAAAATCCATGTTTGCCAGGATGCTGGCGATTATTTTTAGCCAAATGAGTCATATCCCAAGAGTAGCTAAGCTCACCTTCAAACATCGGAACTAAATTAACAGCTAGGCTTCGTCAGTGACAAGGATCTGTTGTTATCGCAAATTAAAATATTTTTTTTCTAAATAGGCAGTCGTAAAATCCCCTGAAGTAACATAGTGCAGGGCATGAAGTTGATCCTACCAATGCACGAGCGAGTCTCTCTACGTTTATCAACCAACAACATAGTGCAACATTGCTTGTCGCAGTTTAATTGTAAGCAGAATAACTTGCGCTTTTGCTCGCACTTGCCTTTCTTTGGTGGGGAGTCCGTGACATGGTGGCGGTTTAGCTCCTGCGTGGTTGCCGCTTGCTCGACGCCCTTGAAGGCCAGTTATTTTGGTGAACCATCTCCATCTCGGATCGGACATCTCTGGCGGATCGATGTCTTCCAATGCTCTCCATTTCTTGAGCGGGCGAATAGCCTCGAGATGAAGCGTCGACGAAGCCGGAGGCAGAAGCGTGGTAGCGGCGATGACTGGCGAGGCTTAGCTCACCCGTCGGTGTGGCACAGTCTTCTTGTGGCAATAAATGACATTTCGATGGCCTAAAAGGTTCCCTGCTAATGTCCAGTGAGTCCTTGCACCTTGCCCGTTCACCGAGAACACTCATTACTGTTTGACAACGATGTTTGTTCATTTAAAACGTAGAAACACGGAGCGGATGAAAAACGCGTCCCCGTTGTTCAGCTCCCTAACGGCTTTTTGTCCCCCCAGGGAAAAACCGGTCGGTCTCCTTCCAAACACGTCTGTGCATGAATTCTCGGCGCCCAGGCGCGAGCCGTTGTTCGGCTGGATGCCGTTTGCCGAAAAAAGGACGTATAACCAGATACCTTACGTAGGCCGGTCTCCTCTTGAACACCGGTTGCCAAATATTCTGTGGCCATTCGCTGGCCGTAATTCGGCCGGAGACAGCTAACCGAATGCAAAACGTATATTCTGGGGCCGTACGTCCGCCGGACGCGCGGTTCACCGTTGAAACAACGAATGCACGGCCGCTGCGCTCCGGCCGGTCTCCTTTCGAAAACCAACTGCCGCAAGAATACGCATATTCTGTGGCCGGTCGCTTGCCGTGCTTCGGCCGATTACCGCTTCCCGAAGAAAAAACTAATGCCCTAAGGCCGTACTTCGGCCGTTCTCTTTCTCAACATCGGCAGCCGTAAGAGAACTGAATATCTGGCAGCCGGTTAGCTGCCGTTGTGCGTACGGACACGGGCGGACGGAAAAATGCCGAAGCGCTGGTTGCCGAATGTTGGCCGTTTAACGCATGATCAGTGGCTGCCAGAACCTGGATGCTGGCCGGACATGCCAGAAAGCGGCCATAGACGGGCCGGTCTTGGGGCACACTTTCTGTGCCGCCTGGCCCTTCATCCGCGCAAATAAATTTGCTCCCTACTACACTATTTCAGCTCGGCCACAGAAAAACTATTCTGCATGTTACTTGGAAATGAAAAAAAAAATTATCGAAAATCGGAATCGAAAAAATTGGCTCCAATACACGCTGGGAAGATGGTTGGAAAGCAAAGCTCTCAACCGCCTCCACAACAATTCCACATCCGACGTCACTTGAATTCACACGAGTGGCTCTAGAAAGAGGGAAACCAGAGATTCTGGCAGCCGTTGCCTGGGATTCGCGAGGGCGCCGTCCCCAAAATTTATACAGATTTAAACTAAATAGTTTCGTAAGTTTGAGAATTGCGAGAACGCTGACGGAACTTTTATACCCGCTAATTAGCATAACCAGTTGCTCCATTCGTCTTTTGTATTGCCTGTTTAAACACAACCGAATTTGGATTCAGCAATTTAGAAAACGCTGTCCCATTCGTGACAAGGAGGGCGCAAAGGGTGGCGTTTCTCTAGCGGCCACATGTCTGTAAATGGACTCTACATTTTGTTTTCCCGCCCTGCAAACCAATCTTTAACGTATCTTTGCCGTAAGACCACTTAATTCTTTCGCGTCCGGGCCGTGAGTGAAAAGCGCCCTCCGCCGTCCCAGCCCCGTTGGGAGTTTCTTAACCGTACGCAACGAAAGAACCGTTGGCAGGTAGAGGTAGAAAGCTTTGTTTTAAAAATATAACTTGGAAACGGAACGTCGTAGAGCCATACCAGAGGAGGAGAAAGAAGAACTTGCGCGCGGTTCGAGGGAGGAGGAACAGAAAAAGAAGAAGGCGAGCTTGCTCGCGGCATCTCGTGTTCTCTCGTGCAAGGCCCCGTTTCGGTCTTCTCTGTCGACAGCGCGCAACGACGCTTCGAGGGCGGCGACAACGGCTCACCAAAGCGACTGAGAATCTTCGTCACGTGAGTACGGCATTTTATGGCCCTTGCCATGTTGGCGACGCTTGGCGCAGTGTCTGCGGGGGTTGAAAAGGTCCCATGGTAGGTTTAGACGACTTTTAGTTAGGGATGGGTAAGGGGCATGGGGTCAGCCGACTGTCGTAGGCCGAAAGAGTTTTTGATTACTTAGCTGCGTGCTGTTAGTGAAATTTCGTCCAGCGGTCTTATTCTCGACTTCGTGAATTTTTTGTGAATTTTATCTTGACTAGCGTCGATGTCGTCCCGCGTCGACGCGCGTCAGCGCGCGTGTACAAAAATGCATGGCGACGCGAGCTGACCCGCGAACAACGCCGTTATCTACGATCGCAAGATAGCGGCGTCGACTCCGCGCGAGAAATCAGAGAAAGCGGGCAGCATCGGTTGGGTTTCCAGTCCTTCGCGTGCTTTGGGGGTCATTCCTTTCATCAGAAAATAATCAATTTCTTTGTAACTTGAGGTTATCTGCAGCCTTGACACAAATTGCAATCTATTTCTTTTCGAAAGCGCTCGTTCATTTGTGGCGTGTTTGGCTTTCGTCGGGGAGATCCGGTATTTGCGATAACTTTCTTTTTTAGTTAAATAAAGGAGCTCTGGCTACATCGCTTGTATTTATTAGCATGATGGGGCTTGGGTGCAAGATTGGTGCGTGACGACCAAGCCTTATCAACGCCAGAATGCTAGCGTCGCATGCCATTCCATTCGTTGCTACCGTGGCTTGCGTAGGGGAGAACGAGGTTGTGCGAAATTCCCTTCATTGAAATAAGGGGGCTGTGGTTACATTGCTTGTAGTACTAGCATAACTGTCCTCGTATCCAAGATAGGTGCGTAAAAAACAAGCGCTGCCACGGCTCAAATCTCTCAAATGCGAACAAAACAAAACACTCGATCATATTCGTTGGCAGCCTCTGTTGGGGTACGAAATTCTTGGACCCGCTTCGACTTCTGGCGTGGCCGAGAGGTGGGGCGCTTGGGTGCTGGTGTGTTGTTTTGAAAGTCCATGGTTCGAATTTTGGCAGAACCTCAGTTTTTTCTTGTTTGCAATGAGGGTTTCTCGGCTATTTTTCTTTCAAGGCAAACGAAGCGGGCCCGAGTACCTTGCCGTTTAGCCTACAAGTGACGTTCAACGTTAAGCTCAGTCACGGCCGGACTGGAGGAGCGGCGAACGCGCACTTTCATACGGCCTGCGCACCCAACAAGGAAACCATATAGCAGATTCTTGACAGAGTGAGGGCGCTTCGAACCAACCCTCTACCCTCCCAACCCTCTTTTTTTAAATGCAGAGCATTTCAGTAACTCACGATGTCACCCGCGTTGACGTCCGTAGTCGTAGTCCGCACCCCTCCCCCTACACCATATAAAAAAAATACTATCCGGCGCCTGGTTTCGATCCCTCGACCCTGCGGGCGGAACGTAATGTACATGGTGCTCTACCCACTGAGCCACAAAGCCGACACAGAATGGGAGGCCAGCAACGCGCCTTATATCCTTGACTCATTCAAACTACGTCAAGAAGCTGCTGATACATTAAATGCAAAGCATTTGTTAGTCGCACGATGTCCGGCTTCGGCGCCGTCCACACGCTTACTGCGCATGCGCGTCGAGTCGAGGCGATAGCGAACACTCTCTCGCGAGGGGCATTGGATTGGATTCGAACACTCTCTCGCGAGGGGCATTGGATTGGATTCGATTGGCTTGGCTTGGCTTGGTTGCTTGGATTGGATTGGATTGGATTGGATTGGATTGGATTAAAGTGGATTGTGTTGGATTGTGTTGCGTCATAGCCGCGGCAGACGCGCTGGGGCCGGCGCATGTGCAGTACTCTCTCTTCCGCGGTTTCCTCTCCTTCGGGCGCGCTGCGCATATAACCGGTGTGCCGTTCTCCGGCGAAGCAACATCCGCGCTTGGCTCAAACACCTAGAGTCCACGCCGCTTTACAAGTACTCCAACGTCGTCATCGACTGGGACTGGCTTACGCAGTCCCCTCAACGTATATAAGCGGCGGAGCGCGCGTTCAGAATTCAGTCAAGGGCGTCTTTGCTTGGCTTTCGCTTGACGTGACGCTTTGCTTGACTCGAGTAGATGCGACGCATTTACTCGAGTTCCCCCGTGGGAAGATGCGGGCGGCTTTTTCTTAGTCGACGCATCGCCTCTGGCCGAGCGAGCCGACAACGCTTGCCGCACGTGTTTTGTATCTGCCGCGGAATATCACCGGAATATCACCTTCGTTGCTATATCTCACCAAAAAGAAGACTCGTTGTGCACTTCGGTTGCATGATTAAGAGTTTCAGCTGTATGCTTTTGACAGTGCGCTCTCTGCCAGCGGTCCACTCAGCCCAACCGGAGCATCAGCAGCAGAAACACGTTTAGCTAAGCGATAACCGTATCTCCCTCGGCGGGAAGTCATTCGCGTCACTGTTCGTGCCCTGTGCACGTGCAAACCAAGGCATCATCCGAAAGGAAAAATAGGAACTGATATTTCAATCACGGAAAATGCCGCGTTTATTGCCTGCCTCACCACTTTCATATAATACAGTCGCTGATAAGATATGAAGGCCTCGCATATTTTCTTCATGTGCCCAGAGTTAAAATGTTTCTTTCAATTTTTTGATTAGGCGCTTCCGAGTGGTAATATTAGGCTGTTTGACCCTATTAGACCAAAAATTCAGAAGGGGGGAAGGAGTCGCCTATTTTAATGGCGCACATGTAAAATTTACACGGACAGGTATCACGTGTAGCCACGGCAGGGCTAGGGAAGTGGCAAATGCGTGCGCGCAGCCGCTCTACCCCTCCCGTGCTGTAGGTCAACCGGCAAAGGTTGGTCCGCAGCGCCACGAACTAGCGGCGGTAAAAGGGGGAACTATACCCGAAGCGCAGGCCGTATGAAAGTGCGCGCCCGCCAGCTCCTCCAGCCGGCCGTGGCTCAGTATCAAGGCAGCCCCGAAATTTGCTTTGCTTACACTTTGAATTCATGAAGCTGCAGTAGGGACATAACCATCAACGCTAAATCAAGTAGCAAGTAAATTTGTACTAGTGCATCTCTGTTCATCATCCTATCTTTTGTTCAGATAATACATATTGTTCAGATAATAATCTTTTAGATAACATTCGCAGCAAGTCAAAATTTGCCCGCCAAATATTTTTTTGATAAGGCTAGGGTCTAGATAACTGCAGTTCAACAATCGACAATAATTCCACAAAAATGACTAGCGCTAGCGTGTCGCTAGTCACGGTGTAAATTTTTATTACTGTCTTGACCGAGCATGTTGTATGGTACACCCCTATCTGGCCTACAAACATTCGTTTCCCCTATTCTAAAGTTGCGTTCACACTTGCGACGAAAAGCGAGTGAAAGCGACGAAAATTCTGTCGCTTTTTCGCGCGGCGACAAAAATTGGTCTCCACCATGCCACAAAACCGATCGTCGTGCGAACAAGGCGACGGAATTCCCGTCGCTTTAGCTCGCTTTCGCCGCAAGTGTAAACAAAACTGACGTGTTCAGGCCCTACTCGGCAGTTATAGAAAGCCTGTGCGTCGGCTGCAAAAGAAAAAAAAACTGCCACCTCCCCTCGCGGGAACCCTGCGTAGCTGCGACGCATAAGATGCGACGTTGCAGCGTTGGACAGCGGAAAAACTGCGCTGGAACGATGGAGCGGAGCGGGCGCAGGCACCGCGTTTTATAGCGCGCATAACGTGAAGGGACGCGCCGGCGCCAGTGCGTCTGCCGCGGCTATGACGCAACACAATCCAACACAATCCACTTTAATCCAATCCAATCCAATACAATCCAATTCACCCCAAGCCAAGCAATTCCGTTCGAATCCCATCCAATCCCCTCGCGAAAGAGGGGCATCGGAAAGGAAAGGGGTGAGCGGCGCAGAGCGCAGCTCGCGCCGCGAGGAGAATGGGGGAGGGGCGGACGCCGACCGACGACGACGGCCGGATGCAGGGACAAGGCGAGTGAATGAGATGCAGTCGCATCTAAAGAAGGCGCGACATTCCGCCGAGCGGAGCCAATGGCTGCGCGCCTGTCGAACCTTGCCCTGTTTCTCTGGGTGGTCTTGTGCTTGTTCGGTGACGTCACAGCTTCCGCAGTGCTTTGGAGGCGCGATGAGAGGGCAATAGCTCTAGGCCTTGTTGCTCGCCCTTTTAATTACGGTAACTGGCTAGTACTTCAACGCCTTCAAACCATTTTTTGCTGCAAGGCGTTTCTGGGATGGTACTCCAGCGATTGCGCCGTGAAAATCGCACCTTTGGGAACCCTGCTTAGGGCCCCTTTAGGTAATGCGTCGTGTGCGATGGACTGCAACGTGGGATATATTCTAAGCCTTTGACGGGAAAGATTGCTTCACACGTGACCAACTTTTTTTTTGCTCAGGGTACGCGACGTTTCACTTCAGGGAATTCTTTTCGGTTAACATTGCCGAAACATTCGGCAAATATTAACAGGCGTCCGGCGCCGTGAATTGCCCGGGAATGTGCCCTCTGCTGCCATTTCGCATTTAAGACTATTTAAAACTTTCTTAGCCGAAGGCTGACTGCTGGAAGGTAAAAAATGTGTGGACATAAAATTAACGTTTTGTGGCGTGCTTCCACGTGTAGGAATAAAATTGTAGTCATTGGTTTGGTTATTGGGATGAAAAAAGTCAAAATTGTGGTGTTATACATTACCGACATGTTCAAAGGAATGAACCACTGTGATTTTCAAAGGAGTACTGACACTAAATTTCTCCCTTTCAGTTTTTATGCAGTAAATAATACCTATTGGCCCATCAATTACGAAAATGAAACCGAAAGCCGTCAGCCGCCAACACAGAATTAATTATAGCACGTTTATTGCAACCAGTTTAAAATTCGGTCGCTGCGCCGGGAAATGGCCATTCGAAGGCCAGCCTGCAAGCGGGCCAGTCTGACGTTCGCCGCATCGTCTGCTACGATTGCATTGCACATGGTCCGCACTCACCCGAGCAGTCGACCGTCTTTGCCGTCGTCCATTTTTTATATCACTGCGGCTCGAACCGGCGCAGACCGTGATGGCAACAGCTTGTCGCCACTCTTATAATCAATCTGATCGCGAAAAAAAAGATCCACATGCGAGAAAGTAGATGTTACTGTGGTGAAAAATTGTGCTAGGGGTTGTTATCAGCGCTGAATATAAAAGCGGCGTTCAAATAATTGCCGCGATAGGCCTCCTGCTCTGCCCAGGGGGCGCTGCGCAAGCAGCTTCCGGGCAGTACTTCCGGGTAGTACAAAGCTGTGCGGGTTTCATATGACCCCGTGTTGACAGAAGCAAAATGAGCTCCACGCTCCCGATTATTTGCGACGTTGGTCACCAGCTCAACCCGACGCGTCCGATCTATTTCAGCGATCAACTTGCATTAAGGGGAAAAAGCTTTTGCAGCGCTAAACACGTTTACAGCGCCGACTAAAGTGCCGGTACCGTGACGGCGTCTGCTACTCGCAGGTTCACCGATCGATGGTCGTACGAAGTGAAATTTTAAGTAAACTTTCTAGTTTAAACTAATACTCTGGGTGACAAAGACTTCTAAAAAACGGCCGATCAAAAAAGAAGAGTGTCGAAATCGGCGATGATCGCGCTTTAAAAAGCCAGCGAGTCCGGCGGACCGCAGGCTCGCCTGCTGCGGTGCGCCGCTCTTTTGCGTACCTGCACACTATGCGTGCACTTTCATTGAAGGAGCCATGAAGACAAAATACAAGTTTGTGTTATTCGGAAGATTTCGTGTTTTGTAGTGCCCCCAGCCCTTGTTCGAATGCAAACGCTGCTTTATTCACTGAGAAATTAATCAATTTATGTTAAAATTTTGATTTTCCCGCTAAACCGTGTGCTTTCGTAGCTGCAATGACATCACAGACCGCTCTGCAGCCTAGGATCCCTTGATTCACGCGTCCGCCGTACAGGGTAGAGACACGTACACGCTGGGGCCGCCATTTTGGATCGCTCGCTCGCCGCCAAAGCAAGTCATTGTATCAAAATCGCGCTAAAAGTATCGCCGCAACGCGGTTAACTGGCAAAGTTTGAATCAACTGTTTTGTTTCGCGTTGCTGGCTCGCGTGGGAAACGAAACGAACAACGCGCTGAGCACGTTGACCCAATCACAGCGGCAGGGGACTGTTCAAAGGGTGTCTCCACCCTGTACGGGAGACTTGTATCTTGGTATTCGCGCGTTTGTTTACGTTACTCAACCTAGATGGCGCCACCAAACCATGGCGTGTCGTTTTCTGCCTTTTTTTCGTTCTGGGAGAAAATCGTTTCGTGGAACATACTGCTCGCTCGACAAATATGTTCACGTAAGACACCGTCGCGTGAATCAATCGTCCAGTGTCGTCTCAGACAACCCCAAAGCCCCGCAGTCCTGTGCAGCTAAACAAGAATAGTGCGCGCAGTACCAACAGCAGCAGTACGCAGCGGTACTTCTATGTTTACATGTGCTTTTGTAACTTACACTTACCACCATTCTTATGGCTTTCAAAAGAATGTGCCCTAAATTTAAGGCAAATAGCTCGTTCGGCAGGCTTATACTCTGCCTAATTTACGTTTGCTTTTGCCGCCCTCCGCCAATCGCAGAGCTCTCCCGTGTAACATCATAGTTTCTGTTGCGGAAAATGAGGTAGTGGGTCGCATGGCCATTCCCTTTTTTTCCTAATTATGTGGCTTATTCGACCGAAGTTTACGTTAAAAATGGTGTCAGTATGATTCTAACGAGGCAATTTTTTGAATGAACCAAACTTGTGTTTCCTCTTCATGGCTCCTTTAAAGAGTGCTCGTTTGCGTCGCCGTTACGAATACATGGTGCAGCGTTAGCTTGCCGTTTTGTTGCGTGTCTCAGTAAAAAAACTGCCGCGACCGTCAGAAGCGTGAAATCTGTTTTGCAATTCCGAAATTTGTGGCCGTAGGTCGGGCGAACTAAGAAGCCGCTCGCTTTCCTGGTTTGTTCTCACTTTACTTAATTATGCTCTTGCAGCATACATTCCCAGTTCGCACTTAATAACCTAGAATGAGGGTCAGCAACGGCCGAGTTTCATGCAGCCGACACGGCGGAGGGCTGGCCGCAATATCAGGGGGGGGGGATGAGGCGGGGGAGATCGAGGAGGAAGCTTTGAATGCAAAGAGAAAAAAATTCAGCTAATTTTTAATAATATTTGACAATAATCTGGCGAAGTGTGAAGATGGGGGGGGGGGCAATTCAACTGGAGGACGCCAATTCTTTGTTCTTGTCTCGCTGTCTAAATCCATTTGAAGTCAAAACAGGCGTGTCGGCGTTCAGATTCGACGACCCCTGCACCATAAAACCAACACAATCAGTGATGATGGTATGTAAATATTCGGGGCCCCGCGCCGTGTATGCGGCTGTGTTATGTTATGCTGTGTTATGTGATGTTATAGAAGTACACATCTCTGCAGGCAGCGGGCGTGTGATTTGGTGCGTGTTTTGCGTTCTTTAATAGCGCTTCTTAATTTGTTTATTTAATTGGCGCTATTGCCCCACCTACTCGCTAGTATACATGTACCCTGCCATTCGTAAATCGTGCGGCGTAAAACGTTACGCAAGAATCATTTAGTTTGCGAAAATACGAAACAAAATTTCCACTCGTTTCAAAGGCGGTGCCAGGCCAGCAGTGTCAGCTGAGTCGGCTGCGCAATTCTTGCGTTCGCTTGCATGCTCCCGATGAAGCAACCTTTTGCAGCTACCTCAGGATGTAAGATGAGCAGCGTTCCGTGTTTATGCTACTCGTGAACTTTATTTTGTCGACCGCACGCAAGAAGAAAAAACTGTAACTGTCGTCAAACAGTTAAACCACCCGACCTGGCGATACTGTCCCACGCCGCGACCACCGCGACAGCTCGCTCAAAAGAAAGCCGACAAATCGGCTTCTTTTAGCGGATATTATTTTGTTTAGCCTCTGCAGCTACTTTAAGTGCTATTTCATACAGAATGCAGTCATTTAAAAATGCCAAAAAGCGCCACAACCAACTTTCACTCTCGCTTGTAATTGAAAACACATGGAGGGCGGTGAGGGTCGTCTGCTTTTGTTCTACCCAGATGTGTCAGCCGCTAGGGGCGCTGCATGTCGCCAAAACTCCAGTGCAGGAGGCCTATGGTAAGCCTACGCTGACCGGCAGCGGAGGTTCGGCGCTACGTCCCAGCACTGCCGGCACCGCGGTGCGGCGACCGGCCGAAAGATGGCGCCACCTGCGCGCTAGAATCAAAACAGGCCACGGCAGATGTCTTGGTCACCGATAGCTGAAACGCCAATTATCGCCAAAATAAAGTTCAGTATGCGAAAAATGGGATGATAGTGTGGTGAAAAGTTGTGTAAGGGATGGTCATTCGCAGTCATACACATACCTGCGATTAAATATTCGCCACGATACTAAGCCTGAAGTTCCCAACACCAAAGCTGACCCGAGCAACGCCGAGCCCGCTGGCTTGGGCGACAGTTCTTTTGGCCGCCGCCGCGCAGGAACTCGGTCCACGTTTAGCGCTGCATGTCGTCGCGCGGAAAATAATGCATCTTGGCATCGTCGTCGATTTGCTCGGACAGTCTTCCACGAGAAGTACTTCCCATTCCGCAAGCTTGCCATAGCTCAACCTGGGCGAGCTCGGCGACGCGCACCGCCGCGTCGCAGCGGTGCGCGTCCACATCGCACACCGCGCGGTGCGGGCACCGCGCATGTTTTGGCATTAGTGCAAGGGAACACCATGCGCCGGCCACGAACTGAAGAGCAAAGACGAACATGCAAAGTGCGCAAAGTTTACAAGCATTGCTCACGCAGCTACACCCGTACGTCTTCTGCCCAAACGAATACCACCGACAACAGCAGCGCAGGATATTGTTCCCGGTCCCGAAAACGACTATATGACGTCACCCTGAACCGCCCAGACACGCCGGCCGATGTTTCGTCACGCCGAAAGCGATTTCGCTACTGCTGCCGATTTGTGGCAGCTCGCGGCCGGGACAATAAAAATCGATTTTAGATGTGATTCCGGCCTCGGATCGCTGCAAAAATTTCTGTGAGACATCTGTACAATATAATTAAGCCAATTATATCATTTTTTAGGCGTCAAAATTTGGTGTCAGTACTCCTATAACAAGGAGAACCACGTGTTTCGGCATTTTGTCTTTCTGTAAAGCATTTCCAGAAGTGAATTTTTTTTAACACAAAGTGATCGACGACTTCTCCTATACATGCCGCGCTTAGCTTTCTTGACTGCTGGATTCCTTGTTTTCACTCAACGAACCTTTCGTTCCAAATACTGATTCGCTTCGGTTCTAAAAAATTTTGGTGTCATGCGCTGTATATGAGTGTTGCTTCTCCCGTCATGTCGTAGACCCTCGAGTCACGGCGAGGGGTTGCTCGCAAGATCCCCTTCACCCCGAGACGTCGACGGTAGCTGCGCTTGGTATACCACGCCCATTCGCTGGAAACAATTATCTTAACATAAATACCCCGGAAAGTGGAGGGGAGCACAGACTTTTTGGTAGCCTAGTTGGTATGGCAGCAGACCGGTATTCTAGAGGTTGTGGGTTCGGGATCCACCGGGGGAACATATCTCTTTCTCCAATTTTTCTTTCAAACAATTAAAAAGCATATAAAAACACGAAAAAATGGCGAACCACATCCGTTATGCACTCCTTAGCGTTTTTGTCTTCTGTGTTTTCTTTCCGTGTTAATGCAACCAGCCCGTCATTGCGGAGTCATTTTTCCTACTAGCACGTCGTTTCCGAGCTGAACCTGGGCTATTAATGGACAAGGCCATTAGTTTTGTCTATATATCAAATAATGACCGATATTAATTTTTGTGCCGCAAGCTACGCGCCAGCCGTAAGCGGTTTTTGTGTGTGTTCACTATGATTACTCAATTCGAAATTGCACAGGGGAGGAAATTAACAAAACAACGGGCAACTGATGGTCGCATAGGACATCATCCCGTTGCTTCCTATTTTGCACTTGAATAGTTTTTTATTTAGCCTTGTTGTAGTTTTTACCTTTTCTTTCGTGTGTCTTTCTTCCCGTTAAGCACCTAGAAATAAAACCATGAGCACGTCCCATAAATTAATGCTTACTGGTGGTCGCTCCTTTAACGTCATTGTTAGTGTCCTAGTTTTGTTACGTTTCATTCAAAAGAGAGCTTCTTTTTAGAATCGGCGGATCCCACGAATGGGTGGCAATCGTCGGCGCATGCGCAGCTTTCGACGTGGCATAGCTACGTCGAAATGAACTCTCGGTTAGCATTTCTATGAGTGCTATTGCGCTTGGCGTAGCTGCTAATTTTTCCGGCGTAACGAGACAATGGCAACATCACCAATCCGTGGATGATGGCGAGGGTGCGGAGTACGGGGACTCAAAATTACATCGAAAGTTGCGCTCCATGTGACATCCAATTTGCGCCCCGACCGTCATTAATTCCAGTCGTGAGTTGAAGCTTTGATTATTCCCTAAATGAAACTCACGGCTCAAATCAAATTTTCTCTTGATTTTCGCGTGATGGTGGTGTAGACGCACGGATGGACGCGGACGGACAGTAGGAGGTCCTAAGGTACTCCGCACCAGTTGCAGGCGAGGGAGTAAGCCGTTTGACTCTCTGTTCTAACTCACGGTCGTAGCCCAATGGGTAAGAGCGACTTACACTAACTCTGTCTGGTCTACCAGACGCAGGCTCTAATACTCCGGGTGCCTGTGTGAATTTTTTGCGATTTTAAATGCTATGTGCACGGACGGGGACGAACATTGTGCGGTCCTAAGGTACTCTCGCACCTAAAACGTTCACGTCTCAGTGGCGCCGAGGCGAAGGCGCCCCCCGCTCCACGGGCAGAGAACGTGATGCACGCAGGCGCCCCCACCCCCACCAGCCCCCTTCGGCAGTGGTACGGGTAGGCCAGAGTTATCGCGTGCTAAGTTCCCCGCATCAACCTTCCCCTCACCCCACCTTCCCCGCTCCTCCCACGGCTGCAAGTTGTTTATGCCGCAGGCGCGATAGACAGAAGGCAGCGTTATTTTGTTTAAAGTGCTACCCATCCGGCGCACCCGACTAGAAAAACAGCAGAGCCCCCCACTTCCCGAAAAACTGTGCGACTAGACAAAGAAAGCGCCGCCTAAAATGGCGTTTCAGCTTCCGTAAAGGCCTCTCCCTATGCCTTAATTTGGACTCCACGCTAGGCGCCAATACGAAGCTAACGCGCTTCCAGGCGTCCAGATATCGCGCCCTCGTAACGGCGAATGAGCAAGCAGCGGCAAGTTTCCTGTCGCGCGTAGGTTCGTGGAACTCAACAGCTTGCGGCTGCGAGAGGCACTGCGACTACTGCCTTTTGAAAACTGCGGCGCCCTGTGTGCATATGCCAGACCTAAAACATGGCCGTCGGCCACATGTCAGCCTTCGTAGGTGGCGCGAGCGATAGCGCTCAGGCAATTGCTCTTCGTGCTCGCGTTACTTCTAGTCTGACTATGTGCCGATTGTGTGTGCTACAATCACTGCAGATCGTTTCGTGAAACACTCTGGAAGAACAGGGTTACGCCAGTGGTAGCGTACCTTGATATATTCAGCGGTTGTCGTGTCGTCATCATCAGAGTTATTATCATCAACAACTCTATTGAGAAAGGAGGGAAGGCCTAGGGGGATAAACTAGGGAGAAGCCCTCTTTCCAGAGCCCCTGTCGCGCTGGCCCCGGTCCAGGCCCTGTCGGTCAACTTGGGATCGTCCTCCAGGTGCTTGCCGCCCGTGTTTTTTGAGAACAGGGTGTATTGCTCTCTGCTGGCCAAATGAAGGGGTTATTCCGTGTCACAAAATGGTCTGCTCCGCGACGGGGGTTTCCCAGCGTGGGCTGGCCGTATTTTCGCATGGGATGCGGCTGCGGTTTTGACTCCTTCCTACCGAAAGTGCAGCATTTCCTTCCGAAAAAGAATATGCACTAAATTTCAAGCGCCAATATGCAAGCTTATATTTCTCCTTCGGGTTTGATTTTGCACGCCTCAGCCAGTCCTCGCATTATTTTAGACAGGGAAGGTATGCCTGGTAAGGCACATGTCCCTTTTCCTTGATTGATTGATTGCTTGATTGATTGATTACAGGGTTTAAAGCGCCGATGCAACGCAGGCGATGAGGCGAGCCGTAGTGGAGGGCTCCGGATGAATCTTGACCACCTGGGGATCTTTAACGTGCACTGAAATCTCGTACACACGGCCGTTTTCGCTTTTCGCCTCCATCAGAAAAGCTGTCCCTTTTTCTTATTTTGTTGAAAGTGGTGCGAGTGTTATTCCAACGTAGCAACTTTTCGAGTGAACCGATCTCGTATTTCAACTTCATGGCGCCCTGAAATGGAGGCAGCGAATAATTTTAAACACGTAACGTTCTTACGCTAATGCATACATATTTATGTGCTTCGCCTGGCTTGTAATGTGGCACGAGGAAACCGGTTCGATTCCCGGCCGCGGCGGCTGCTTTTCTGATGGAGAAAGGCAGAAACGCCCGTGTGCACGAGATTTCAGCGCACGTTAAAGATCCCCGGGTAGTCAAAATTAATCCGCAGCCCTCCACTACGGCGCGTTAAACCGTACAATCAATCAATCAATTAATGGCCAGTAATGCGTGGCATCGCGCCACAGCCCCAGTTCTCTCTTTACTGTAGACCCAGATTTGCTTTCACTGTAGGCAATACCAAAAAACTGAAATAGAAAATAAAATTAATCAAATAAAAAACAAATGTTTTGAAGCAAACAAAATATAAAAGAAAAAAACCAACAGAAGTATTCAAAACAAAAACCTGAAGATGCACTAGCCAACCGTAAAGGCCATTCAACCCAGCTACCACGCGAGATTATTTAAAAAAAACACGAAAGAAAAATCCTCTATCTGGTTTAAAATGGTGTCGAAGCGACAAAAAGAAAAGAAGAGTGCGAGAACACAGTATGGGGAAAACTGAACGCCTTGCACATTAGGAGAATTCCAAAGTAGGGTGTTTCGTCTCTTTTTAGGGCAAAGCATCTTGCGACCTCGCTTTGTCTTGGGCTTGGCGTCCGTGTACACAGTGTTGCGCATGCGTGAGGAGCATTGGATTGCAGTGGATTTGATTGGGTGAAATTGAGTTGTATCGGATTGGATTGGATTGGAATTATATATAGTGCACACACGCGTTGTCACTCACATGTGCGAGTGGGCAATGCCACGGGTGCTTTATGGTAAGACCGATCCCCAGTGTTTCGCACACTCGTCATGATTCACTTCGCAAAGATGCCTGAATTTTTTTTGTTGCTATTGGGGAGAGCGGTAAGCTTCTGATTGTCACGTGAACGGATGGTGGGGTTGTCTTTACCAGCTCTGAGCAATGGACACAGGGAAGCCGTTGACGTGTTTAACAACATACATTTAATGCACACTCAAAAACCGTAACACAAAAGTACTCAATAATTAAACTACATTCAAACGATAAACACTCACACCTCTAACAATCCCAACCAACAATTCAACTCTCAACCTAAAAGTCTCTACAATAAATTTTACATAATTCGCCCGAATCAACTTATTCTATCACCCTCTAGGTGATCTCTCTAAACCACAACTCCCTAGTGGTGTCCTAACACTGCGTCCGTATTGGACTGGCCTACCCCGGTCGTCGGCACTGACGTGTCGCACCCTTGCTTGGCCGCCACTCGGTGGTAGCCGTTCTCGTCTCGCTTCTTCGGTGCCGGCGTTCGATGCGCGCGGTCACTCCTTGGACGGCGTGGGCTCCGCGCGTCCTCACTTCTTTCCTGTGTGGCTACACCCTTGTAGCCTCTTTCGCTGGATGTCCTTGATGCCGGCGTTCGACACGCGCGGTCATCCCTTCGGCGGCGTGCTTCCTCGGTGGCTACCCCTGGTAGCCGCTGCCGCTGGAGGTTCCAGGTAGGCTCGGCACGAACGTCGCCTTTCGGGGCCGTCGACACGAACGTCGACGGAGCGTGGACGCTGGCCGCTGGTGCCCGACCGATGCCGCTGGGGCCACGAAGACACAGGTTCGTGGTGCACCTAGGATGACGGTGCCGATGCGAAGTCGGCCCGCTCCCGCCCAGGCTCGGATGGCGTGGTCGATGGCCTGGCCGCGTACCCCCTGGCTCGTTCCGTGAAGCTCACGTGCTCCGGCCGCCTCCTGGTTGTCTGCCTCCCGTTGTTTGCCTCCCCTTTTTCTTTGTGCGCCCCGCTTTTATACCCTCTGGGCTCTCTCGTGGCGCATTCCCATTGGCTTCTTACTTCTTCATTGTCCTTATATGGTCATCTTGCCACTTGTCCCATGCGTGGCCTTCCCTGATTGGCCGACCAGTGCGCCACCACCTTTGCCCAGGATTCCTCGGTGCGTCGGTGCTGGCGCTTGCTGATTGGCGCGCTCCTGGCGCGCACTTCAAATGGCTGTTCCTTTGTTGTTTTTCCTCGCTATTTCGGGGGTTTTGATGCGTCCCCCTCTCAGGGGGTGCCCTGACACACGACACTGATCTTAAAGACCGGGGGTCAATAGTAACTGCGCCCACTAAGAGTTCTTGCTGCGAAGCTCATTGATTTCTTTTGTGGAAAAATGAAGAATGATATTATTGTATGAATGAATGAATGAATGAATGAATGAATGAATGAATGAATGAATGAATGAATGATTATGGACCACCTACTCAGTTTCCACTCTCGTATACCGAAGCAACCTCGCTGTTTGTTTTGATTTTAACCGTGGATGTTGGCGTGGGAAGGTTTTTTCGAAGCGGGGGTGATTATCTCATGTCCTATGTCGCAGGTGAGAAAGCGAAATACTACCCAGACCCACCAAGATGGCAGGAGCGTACGGTAAGCCCCAAAACACTCTCTGCAATGTCACTTTTCCAAAGAAGTCGCTGTTCCCTCGCATCTCAAAACGCATATATTAAAAGCGATAGTATTAGAGGGAGAATCAAATGCAAACATGTTGCGATGTATGTCTGTCTGTCTGTCTGTCGGTCCGTCCCCGATTCAGCCGCTCGGCCAAAAGTTACACCATCGAAAGTTGGGTCTGCACGAAGCTCACAGAATATACACATGACTGTCTGAAACTATCGCATTCTCGCGCAAGCTCAGCCGCACCTCGTTCGTGCACGCTCTCCGATTTCATTTTAAGCAGCGTAGGCGTGAATTCCCTCAACTTTTGTAGGACGTGGAAAGAACGTTGTCTTATCCATACCATGTTTTTAGCTGGCCTGGGATGATTATTTTGATGCTTCTGTTTCGTAATAGTCGTTCCGGCTCCAAAATATCATTTGTAGCTGATTTGTTTTAGGTAACTGAAAAAAAAATCTTTTACTCCTCGTTTGATCTTTGCTCGGTCCGCAAGCGAGGGCGGACTGTTTATAGTACAGAAAAACTGTGGTTTATTCCTCTGTCATAGGAATCGGAAAAACAGGAAAGCGAAATCTGCAGCTGAGAACGTTTTACGGGTCGGCGGCTGTCTTGGCTAGCGACGGTCCTGCTGGCGGACCGCTACGGCAAAGGTGTATTGGTGTCATTTGCACGACGGATATGACGTCAGCAAAATCTTGGTGTACCCCGGCATAAAACAATTGTTTGTTAAAATATAAAACCCGAAAACGAACAACCCTAAGTACAGCGTAGTCTTTAGTACTAAAGGTTGCCTCCCCGCAAAAAGACCCTGTGTGCAGCGGTGCACCCTTTACAGGCCGCTTGCTTCGTTGTATAGGCGGGCCTAATATGACTAATATGACGTAAGTGAAATCTTCGGGAATCCCGGAATAAAACACTTTCCTGTTAAAAAATATCAATATAGAAGAATAAGTAACTGGTTACTTCTAGTTGCGCGCTTCCCTGGCATGAATGCCGTTATTGACACAGGAATGAGTCCCGGATCTAGCGGGCGTGTGTCGCGTAGCTGCATTGACGAGGTTTTTGCACCATTAATCACTGCTTCTGCCATACGTTCCTTGCAATGAATGTCTTTATGTTAAGGAACACCTCAAAACATTTGACTAATTTCCTTACCGTCTTAACATTTATCTTAACTGCGTAATACGCCGTACGGCATTAGCTAAAGCACGGGTTAGGGGCGAAATACTACTACCTTTTTTCGCATACAGCTTTACAAGGGAGAAAACGTGTGTATTCTTTCACCTAATAATACGCGTTTATGCTTTGAATCCACAGGCGGAGGGTACTACCAGACTGGAGATAAGAATAGTATCTGCGCGCACCACCTCAGTAAAAAATATTCCCCACTGTAAACGTGGATATCCAGAAAGCTTGAAATTGAGGGGATAGTTAATTTAGGTAGAAGGCACGAGCATGATGTGTTTCTCCTAAGCGTCGATTGGTGGTCATCGTTAAGGAAGACTCATGCAGTTAGATCCGTTTTTTCTTCTGAGCATTCGTCAGAAAGTTTATTTTGCCTCAAGGCGTTTCTGCACAGACGCATGCAGTTACAGCTGTTTTCAGCTAAACATTTGAGCTAAGGCTGGCTTTCCCGCAAGGCGTTTTTGTACACGTGGAGGAAAACGTGCAAAAAGTGGAGCATGTCTGTGCCGGGCTCGAGCAACTTCATCCTGTATGTTAAGTAGCACCAATATTCGGGGCGTGCGCAGTGGTCGAGTCCACGTCCCGAGCTCCTTCCGTGAAGATGCCGGTATGTTCAACTTCTCAGCCTCCATCAAAACCATCGACCGCTCCCAAACATCAGGAAAGACACACCGCTCTTTTAATTAACGCCTCCAGCGGCAGAGACACTTGGAGCCTCGGGAGTTTTTTGTTGAACAAAAACGGATGGGGTACCAAGCCATATACGTTTCACTCAGCCAGCTTTGAGCAGAAAATATCGCTAACCTTAACCAATTGCAAGGCTGAAACTTTGCATTCGTGTAAGCAAGGCCTTAACTTTGCGAGGCTAAATTGTTGCATTCCCGTTCAAACCCAGCAATGCCATACTATACTCTCGCGCTCTTACACTCACGGGCATCTTAAGCTAAGCGTAGGACGTCTGTGGTATTTTTGCAAGAGGCTCAACGTTACTTCATCCTTGAAACGTTTGATTTTGCATGGAATGATTTCGTCGCGCCTCGGCTCCTTAATATCCCTTTGTCCTGCAAAACACGTATGTTTATTTAAGCTAACTGATTTCTATTTCCGCAAACCGAAACGATAAAAGTTCTACTCCTCATGGCCTTCTTTTCATCTTGAAGGTATGGCGAAGTGTTGATACAAAATATTTATATATTTTCTAATCACTTAAGAAGAGAAAGAGTAGTGGTGGGTCACTTCACTTCTCTGATATGAATACCGCGACGAATTTCCAAAGACTCGAAGAGCCACCGTCTGTGTAGTGCGCTAATAGTTTGAGGAAGTGGTTCAGGTTAGTACCAATTAGGTAACAACCAAGAAGCCATTTAACTCCCGATCACAGCTCCCCAAAAGTGCAATAACCTACTCAGCCCCTTCTATGGGTAAATGCATGCGTTAGATACAAAATGTTGCCTTATTAACATGTATACAGCTTTACCAGAGGTCAATTGAGCCCCTTGTCATCTAACAGGGTATGTTTGCGCTTTTATCCACAGGATACGATTACGGTGGGCAGACGGGTAAGAATAAAATCTTCACGCATCTTCTCCATAAACAAGTTTGAACTTAAAAGGGCGGCAACCGAGCTGCCGTATTCTTTAGACACCGCAAAATACCTTGAAGAGTGGCAGCCATCTAGGACGGTGCAAGAAGGGGGTCCATGCAAGCTTGCTGTTGGAATGATGACGTATGACGACGATGATGATGAGAAGTAGTGGGATGCGCGTAATACGTGCTCTTTATGACGGCGCGTTCTAGTCCTTATGACATTTTTTTTCGTTTTGAAGGTATGTCGAAGTTTTTGATACAAAATATGCCGCGCACCTTGCATTGGGTTTGTTTATTTATGTTTTGATTTTAGCGCCCGCTGCGCCGGTCTGTGTTATCCGCGTGCCAAGGGAAGCGCGTGTTCCATTCTTTCTTTCTATGCCGCATGTTTTATCTCTTCTGATAGGGAGAGCGTTCCGAACAAACGTGAACAGCCTAGAATAATCTTCTTGTTCTGAATGTAAATCCACCATTCGAGATTGATTGATTGATTGGCTGTTTATTGGAGGAGGTCATAATACCCTGAAGGGGATGGGGGAGATTGGGAAAGGGAAAAAAATATGAAAATAAAAGTAATCGATATCACACTTGCCACTTTTTGTCCCATTAGAAAGTCAGTTCGCACTTGTCACAGAATCACTGACCCATACAGGAACACTCGCGCCGAAAGATAAAAGCCTGCAGAGCAGAAGCCGCGGTTTCAATTCGAATCGTCGCGCTCGCCTTCGCACGTCCTTTGTTGACTCCTGCTTCGCCGCCTGTATCTTTAGTCGTTAGAGGAGCACAAGTTCGCTCCAATAAACTTGTTTTCCTTGAAGACAACTGCGGCGTCTTTCGCTTCTTGACAATATCTATGTATTTTCTTATCGCTTAAGAAGAGAAGAAGTTGTGGTTGGTTACTTCACTTCTCTGATATGAATACCGCTATGAATTTGAAGACTCGAAGATTCACCGTCTGTGTAGTGCCCTAATAGTTTGACGAAATGGCTCACGTTAATACCGATTGGGTAACTACCAAGAAGCCATTTTACTCTCAATCACAGCTCCCCAAAAGTGCAATAACATAATCAGCCCCTCCCTTTGGGTAAATGCATGCGTTAGATACAAAATACTGCCTTATTCACATGTACACAGCTTTACCACAGGTCAAATGAGTCCCTTGTCATCTAACAGCATATGTTTGCACTTTTATCCACAGGATACGATTACAGCGGGCAGACAGGTAAGAATCAACATGAGACGTACGCTACAGTTACAGATTAATTCTACAAATTAATTCTAAAGTCTATCCTAACGACACAATGTTCTGCGATGGCGGAAAAAACTAGCAGCAGTTGATAGTTAGTCTAGTAAACACACGTGCTAGATTGAACGTCTCACGTAGTCTGGCGCAGTTGATGCTGATGCGTTAAAAAACCGAACTTGTTGGCGCCCTCTTGGTAGTTGATATGGGGTACACAACGTTGCACAGTAGAAGCCGGTGGTTTAATGCGCGGTCTACGAGGTGCTAGTGGAAGGGGCCGTCACTACTGTAGCCTGGCTGGGTCTCCGACCGCCCTCACGACGCCCTCGTGAGACCACGGCTACCGCTTCATTTAAGGCAGCCTTCCAAACCGTGGATCCTTCGAATCCACTCCTGCTTCGTCACAACAAATAAAGTTCTCTACTTCTTTTCCCGTCGCCATTAACTTTTGGGTTATTCTGCAGTCTATCCTGCCGGTTCACTTGGGGCACATATTCCCTGAAGGCGATTGTCCATGGTCTGTCGTCGCATCTTCTTAATCAACTTCCTCGTCGTCGACGTTTAGTCTGCCGCACACCCAACTGCTGTCCGATATTTCATCACAACGTGGTTGCTGGGTACGAAGAAACAGGAAAGAATGCCGCCAAACAGATTTGAAACGATGAAACAGCTCTGAAACAGCATAGGCAATGGGCACCAATCAGGGCAACATTTCAAAAGCTTTATGGGTTATTTTTCGGGGCTAAGTAGTCTCGGAAGGTTGGGACACCATATCTATCCTTCCGATGAGTGCCCGTGCACTCGCAAATAATTGCACGATTTGCCGATTAAGCCACCCCGGCGCTCGCCGACTCGCCCCGGTTCCATATGGAAGGCCACGGCGAGAACGGCGTTCAATGCCGGCGTAGGTGAGTGACGTCAGTCCAACAAGACTGCGCCCAGGCCGCCGCTCTGTAAACCGTGTGTGGTACTCAGAAACCCCGTTGAATTCTCGCTTAAACTGAGCAACTCCCTGGAACTCCTGAGCCATGCAATTGTGTATGTCCCCTTTGGTAGCGTGAGCTACACTGGCGGAGGTTGGGCAGTTTCGCGTGGCTCCTGGAGAGCCGTGCTGCGAAAGAGCGGCACGTGGCGGCCCAGTCCACTTGATGATCATGCGAGGGATGGCTGGGTGTGTTACCGATGGCTCGTGCGTCGCAGCAACAAGGTACAGCGCAAGCGCGGCGCGTGGCGGCCCGGTCCACTTGATGATCGCGCGAGGGGTGGCCCGGTGTGAAACCGATCGCTCGTGCGTCGCATCGCAGCAACACGGGCGTGCGCCTGTGGAACCAGCTTGGGCGATCGGTGACGTTGCCCCGAAGCCGCGTTATAAATGTGCATGTGTCCCATAATGCGTATACGGTGTGTGTGCGTGTCATTGAAGCAGCAGTAAGCATGGTAATGAACCTAATCCTAGACAACCAGGAAAGCCAAGAATAACCAGCTGAACCTTAACTCACGCTACGTATATCCTGGCATAGCCGAGCTAAGCCACCGCTAATTTTTTATGCTTGCTACGTGTTATCTCGCCTGGTGTGATTTCCGTGAGGCTGTAATAAATGAAACAAACTTCTAGTTCCTTCGTTGCATTGTGTGCGCCTTTAGCAACGGTGAGCTGTTTACGAAAATATGTCTTGGAATCATAAGTATTAGTAAGTGGCCACTGCTGTGCTGCGCGCTTCTCTAGCATAAGTACTGGTGTTAACGTTGCAAAACTCGGCGATCCGGGAATCCCGCATCTATTTTGACGGATTTGTTTATACCATGGTTCCGTGGTTTACCCATACATTCGTTCCATTCAATGTAAATCGATTAAAGACTCCAAAAAAGCCATTCAAAAAGGGGCCATAACTTCATAGTAAGCCCACGGCGTTCGTAAGTGCGTTCGTTAAATGCTAATGCTACATCAGCCACATAAAGCTTTACCTGTTTGCGAAACGAGTGCCCTGTCATCTAACTGTACTTACTTGCTTTTATCCACCAGGTCAGGATGACTACACCTGGGCAACAGGTAAGAAGATCTTATCTACACATCTTCTCGAGAACAAATCTTCGAACCAAAAGAAGCGGAAAAACGGTTGTATTTCCTAGACATCACAAAATACATTCAAAAGTGGCTGCCACTATAGGGCTTCAATAAAAGATTACAGGGAATGCTTAGAGCTATGTGAGTATGTGAAGGCAAGGTCCTAGTAGGACCTTCTGTTAATATGCTGTTGGTATTTCTGTCAAACATAGTGGCCGCCCCCATTACCATTGACCAGCTCCGAGATGGCCCCTTCTGAAGCTTTTACAAATCTCGTACAATCGCACAATTTATCGAGGATTTTTATAAATCACTCAGTGGTTTAGACATTTGTTCATTGCAATCAATGTGTTTCGAATAAAGACTACCGGAAAAGACATTTTACTCTTACCATTAGCGCTCCGAATGTGGTGTCACTCCTCTGTCAGCCCCACAGAACTTTCAAGTGTGTTCGTTGGGCGCGTAATGTTGCCGGATCCACGTACAGGTTTTCCTTTATAACCCGTCTTCTAAGAGTGTAATTCTTGCTCTCAGGTGAAGACTCTGGTTCATATGGCCGCCCCACAGGTAAGCATACGATCTCCGCACATCCTCTCGAGAAACACGCTGTAAAGACAAAAGGGGAGAACAAAACGAGTGCATTCTTTGTAAACCGCAAAATTCTTCGAAGGGGGCAGCCATGTACGGGCAGTGAAAGAAGGTCGTGATGCAAGTGGAGAAATTACCCCACGAAGTTTGCAATCGGAATTATAACATCAAGACGATGATTACGATGAGAAAGACGAGTGGTACGCGCCGTCTTTATTTGCGGGAATCGTCAGCTCATTCATATAACCTCTCAAGTCTGCTTGGAGGGTTTGTCACGAAATTCAGGCTCTACTGATAAAGAAACAACGCGGATACGAGGTTAGCACATCCACGGTCTTCTCCCGCTCCTATCATATGAGTTGTGGCGGAATCAGTGGTGGGTGGGCAGAGCGTGTCGTGTAACAAACAATGGACTAAAAAAATATGCACCCTGAGGAAATAATTGCTATCACGTTTCCGGCGTCTATCGCAGAAGGAAAAAAATATTTCGCGAAAGCCAGTCTTTTATTAAGCAAGGGCCAGTGTGCGCGGGTATTTTGTCGCTAGGTGATTGTCATTTGAAATATAAATCTTTTTCAGAAAACCCGCGAGAAAAAATGTTCGGTGTGTCGCCTTGGTTTGAGGCAGTAAGAGGCAGTAACTGCGAGGGGAGAGCAAGTCGAATAACAAATCTTGATTAAATTGCTTGTGGATGCGGCGGATATCACATGGATGCCGCATATGAGTAGGAAAAAAAATGTTCTAGCAAAAGAGAAATAACGCTAACGTTCTTGTCAGCTACATTGATCAAGTTGTAACCGAATTGGTGTAAGCACACAAGTCTGGGTAACATTATCTTCAAAACTATAAGTATGTATGAAGAATTGTTTGCGCCATTTTGGCGCAAGGTTCCAAACGGCGGGAAATTTGCACATTCAAGCTTACATATAAGTGGAATGGAAAAGAAAATAAGTAGAGAAAAGACATCCAGTGGCGTAGGCGGGTTAACAAACTACTGAATACTGCACAGACCAGACTAAGGAAGAAAGTCCAACAGTTTATTGCATAGACAACCATGAGTCTACCGAAAATATCTGGAGGATGTCCTTGCTCAAAGTAGTGTGGCCACCATGTGCCGGGTTCGCACTAGTTCGAGTCTTCGACGTGTCCCTATAGCAGGTGGTCCGATGTAGCTTCCAAAACGGGAACATGGCAATAGGGTCGGTCGAATAAGTCTCTTCAGGTTAGAAATCCACGATGCTCGGACAGCAGGCGTCATGGCAACATCCGGGTGAATTCTCCGGAGGGCGACCACCTCGAGGCTACTCACAGGGGCCATGCAGACAAAACATGTTTGGTTCCTTC